>CM031860.1:8348547-8416852 GCA_018697195.1 Certhia americana
TATTATTATTATTATTATTATTATTATTATTATTATTATTATTATTATGTATTATTGTTTTATAATTGTGGGCAGTTGGTGTGGGGAAGCAAAGAGAAGCAAAGGGAAGAGGAAATAAGCAAAAGTAGTAATGTGATCCTGTGAATGAACATGTCTGTAAGACAGAAATAACATCAGAATTCATAGAAAATATGCTCAAAGTTGGCTACTTAATTTTTTATAGACCTGCATAAAATTTCAAATTTATAATGATTCTTTAAGCCACATTATACCTAGAAATTTATCATTAATGGCTAAGTATTTACTTAAATGAAAGAGGAATGTTCAAGTATTCTTTGCATGAAACTATTGCAGAAGCCATGGTAATATACTGCTTTATAAGCTTCTTTATAGGCAAGGTATTTTAGAGAGTTATTATATATAAGGCAAGTCAGTAACAAAGAAAAAGGTGTGGTGGAGTTACAAAATCAAATTTTATTCATGTATGATTTGAATTTCTAGTACGCAAAATTTGATCACATTTTGTCCTATAATATTTTTGGATAATGGGGAAAAAAGAGCATTCCATAGGCTCATCTGTAGAACTCAGACAACACAAACAAAATTACATATGTAAAATAAGCAAAGAAGACCTGAACATACAGATTTATAAAGCTGGAATAGTTATAGTTTGTTATCAGGAGTTTCCCTCATACCACATTCTAATCACAGTAGAAGATCTCTTCAGAGTATCTTCTTCAGCCCCACCTGTCTTGATTTTATATTTCATATTACTTCATACCATATATTACAGAGGTTTCTACTCAAGTAGTCTATAACCTCTTTTTTTTTTTTTTTTTTTTTTTTTTTTAATAAGCAAAGGAATTCAGAGGAAGAAGCTTGTCCAAATCAGACTTCATTATCACAGGCTGCATGTAGAGAAATAGGAGTGTGAGATGTAATATTTGCTATGGTACATCAGGGGAAAATAATGATGTTCAGTTTATGCTCTAGAACTTTGAACATACTCTGCTAAGTACTAAGGGAAGCTATTAGGCCAATAAATTGAAAATTAAATAAAAACCCATGAAAAACATGAAAGGATAAAATACCAACAAACCACTGAGTTTTACAGTGTAATCAAACAAACCATACCATTTTTTTTTAGCCTTGATAATTAGTGTTTCACATTAAATCCTCCACACTTACTTGAAAATTATATATTTATTCTAAAGTATATGTAAAACTTTAGACTATCCACTATTATTTGCCAGAAAATATTAAATTAACTTGTGATGATGGCTAAAAATAGTCAATAATGTGAAACTACTCTGGCACTGTTGGAAAATTTTGTTAGCTATGTCATTGAAATATATTTCAATTAAACATAACAGGCTGAATCTCATTCATGATATGAAATTTCTTTGCTTTTCATTATGACTCTCTGTGTGAAAGCAAGTGTGTCTAGGCCTACTAATTTCAGAAGCTGCATAACTAGTTTTTAATTTCATTCAGCTCATTAAATACAGGAAAAACAATAATTCATTTCTTAGTATCTAAAACTAAGTATGAAAACTCTTGCATAAGCTTGAACTGGTGTATGTCATGTCACAGACAAACTTCAGTTCTGTTAGTTATAGCTTAAAAGAGGATGTGGAAAATATGAAATATCAAGTATCCATTTTACATTTTCAAACACATTTTTGAGTATACTCTTTCATTATTTTCAAAGTGAAACTTAGCTCTTCATCTCAAAGCCCCTTTCTTTCAGATTCTGTCTTGCATATAAATAGCAATACAACATGCAAGCGAACCAAAAAAATGTAAATTATCGGTCAAATACAACCTTTGAGTATATGCCCTCTTTTTTTTTTTTTTTTTTTTTTTTTTCCAGTCGAACTATCTTTCCCTCTGTTTTTTTCTCTGTATATTTTGAATTCCTGAGATTTCGAAAGTCTTTTTTCCCCAGCCAGGTGATTGAAGAAAAAGTCAAGAGTCGTCTCTTGTGTTTTCCAAGGTTGTTTATTCTTTCTTATCTATTACATTCTCTCTGACTAGCAGAATTCTTCTCAGCAAGTCAGTCCAAGGCACAATGCCCTGCCCCCAAGGCGGTGTATGCTTTTATACTAAAAACTACGTATACAGTATTTACAATAACTTTCCAATTAGAAAGTCAGTCTCTACTCTAAACCAACCAGAAACTGCCACCGTCACTTTGAACATACTCATAGCAGAAGATGGGGCAGATGAAGAAGAAAGAAGAAGCCTAAACCCCATGAGGTTTCCTCCATCTTGCCTTCACCTGCCTGCCATTCTAAAAACACCAGAATTCTAAAATTCTCACCCTGTGATAAACTACATGCTACTATCTAATTCATATTCTTGAAAGTTCTGCTTCATCCCAAAGCCTAGGAAGCCCTTTCCATGGACAAAGGTCAAAAACCAGTGTTTGTCAGGTCTTGGGTTTTTATGTGGTGTTGTTCTTCCCAAGAGTGTAAAAGTCTTTTGCCCAGCACTGAGATTGAAGGAAAAGACCAAGAGCCATCTCCTCTGCTTTCTCAAGGCTGTTTATTTTTTCCTTATCTGTACAATTTCTTCTCTGACCCACAGAGATCTGTTCAGCAAGTCAGCTCACAGGGAATGACCCAGCCCCAAAGATGACGAGCATTTTTATACTAAAAATTACGTGTGCTATGTTTACAAAAGATCCCCAAGACCAGTCTCCTGTGTTAGAAGATCAGACTCTACTCTGAGCCAACCAAAGATGTCCACGACACAGGGGAAAATGGTGAAGGAGAAGAAGAAGGAAGAAACCCCAAAGCCACATGGTGGCTCCATTTTGTGTTTTTTGCTTATCAATCTAAATACCACAGAAATCTACTTTTCGCCAACTGCATAGCTAACTATCACCCTACTTAGACTCTCGTGGTCTGTAATTCTTCACACAGTGGTGGTAATTTCTCCCAGGGGCTAAAATCAAAGGCACAGGCGTCCTTGACTCCTTGCCAAGGCTTCCCAGCCCCCTGCTCGGGTCTGGAATCACTCAGGACAGTCAGAGGAGTGTTCTGGACTCCGACAGTCAGGGGGTTTGTATCCCTTAAAACATGCAAAGAAATATTTCTCAGAATTCTAGACTCCCAACATTTCACTTCTTTAAGAATTATCTCTACGTTTCCTGCCAAAAGTATTTCCTAACTTTTCATGTACTCTATTTTTACTATAATTTCAACCCTAGACAATTCTTCATCTACTCAGTACTCTTAACATATTTAGTATCATAGACAAAGAAATTAAATTAAGATAAGCATTACATGAAATTTTCTTTTGGAATGACATGTAGATTTTTTATACTGTGCCTTACAACATTCTAATAAATGCCTAATTTTAATGCCTTTTATACTGCCTCCATTAAAAAAGAAAACCAAAAAAATCAGTATTTATCTATGTATTAAACTTTTTTTAAAAATCCAATACATTCCATCTAAACTTATGCTTTATGAAATTAAGTTTTCATACTTGCTGATTGTTTCCATATATTAATTTAAGAGTTTATCTTTTATTATTTGAACACACTGTTCTGGGTTTTCAAAGGCTATGTGTAGCTTTCAGAGATGGACACAAGAAGCAGTAAAGCATAGAGGGAAAGCTGGAGAGATTCTCGCATAACTAACTCTGCTCTGCTTTTCATTTCATGTGAAATATCCCATGATAACAAGAGCTGTGGAACATGCACATCGATATTTCACTTTTGACAACATCTGTATTTTGATCAGGCAACAGCATATTCAAATACATTCAAGAAACTGCATCCCTGGTGACCTATGGTGAGATGTGGCCTGCTGTTTACTGGCATAAGAGACTCAGCTGCGTAAATACAATCTGGTGTTTTCATCAAAGGAAAAAAGCAAGAGGACAAACATGTATATTTGGCACTTGGGAAATATTAGGTCTAAACCAGGGAGGCTTTTCTCATATGTTTAATAAAATCAGATATTTGTATTAATGATGGTAGAGATAAATAACTAAGGGATAGCTAACTTGACTCAAATGATGAGATTTTACGCCTTTGGACGCCTCATTACAAACAGAGAGGAAGACATGAAATTCCTTTTACTTTTATTCTGACTGAAATGAGTTCCCCCATTCACCATTTTTAGACACAAAATAAACAGGCAGTGAAACACCTGCATCAAATGCAAGATGAGACCCCAACTGTTTCAGGGGTCACAATTCATTTTGAAGCCACTTGTTTTCTCTTTAGAGTACTAGTAAACATCTGCTTGAGACCAAAGCAGGACTTCATCACAGAGAGCATTCAGCAAATAAGGCTACTTCCCCAAGGAGCCTGTCCTCTAATTTATCAAAAGATACAGGAAGTGAGAGAGAAAACAGTAATAGCAACAATATGAATGAAGATGAGAAATAATGATGAGCACAGGTAAAAGTTAGAATCACTGACAATATTATGAATTATATCTAAGGTAATAATTTACTAGGTATTAGAATTGCCACAGCCACAAATAGAAAAATAATGTCAAGCACTGTTTTTCATCTATTTTTCATCATTGTACATCTCTTTCTCTTCTTATGGACCACAGCCTGAGCACTGAAGCAGCAACCTCATCTTCTACCAAAATGACTTTACACAGTCAAGTAAAAAACTAATTTTCAGGGATAGTGAAGTAATAATGCAAGTCTTCCTACATTTTTACAATCAGATATGACAAAGTTCACTGTCTTTGCTGGAAATTACCTTTATCATCCTTTGTCAGACTCCTGAGAAGGAGACCTTACATAGAGATTTATTCTATTTCATTTGAAGAAATCCTTCAACTATTTCTCATCTCCGGTGATCAGTCTTTCTTGCTGTCTTCATCCTCAGATCCTTTCCAATACAAAGAGACCTTCTTGAATTTGGACCATTTTGCTTTTTCCATAGTAATGGAACTATATTAATGTCTCATTATTTTACAGTATAAATGAATGACAAACAGCAGAAGAGTTAAATCAGCCTGGAAAAAGAATTTTTGCCCATCAAGGAATTCACCAAATGGAAGTCCACCGGTTTTTGTGGATGGATTGCATGACATAAACAACTTGCAGCTGGCCTTGCGTGGGTACAAATATCTGCAGTTTTTTCACTACCTTATTTAGACGGGAAGTGGGAAACAAATGCTGCAGTCATTCAAAATTTCTGTTCATCAGAAGATTCTTCCTGTTCTCTGCAAATCAGTGATTGGTTAGTTAGACTTGAAAAGCACCTGTCCAGCATTACCAAGAGTCTGATCTTGATGCTTTCATAGTTTCTTCAGAAAAGGTAGCAGGGAACAAGTATAAATGACAGTGATTATCTGCTTTCACAGAACAATGCCTTGCTGTGTGCAAGTCAATCACAAGTATCTGATGACTTTCAGCTGGCACTCTTTAGATGGAAAGCATCCCAAGGAGTGAAGTTATAGAAGAATTAATAGGAAAAAATGTAAGAAAAATGTATGAAAATATCTAAGCTGACCAGATGCATCAACTAAAGCAGGAAAGCTCAGAGACTCTAAGAATTTGAAATAAGTTTATAGGAAATTTCTAGCATGTGATGAAATTGAGTACTTACATTAATTGTCATGTTAGTACCATATTTCAGGTGTAGACAATGACTGAATTTGGAATGATGACTACAATGGATAATTCTTCACTCTTCATTCACTAAATATGTCTCCTAATTCTAGCACATTTTCAAAGGCTTCGGGAATTAATATATTTCTCAGTTCTATTAGTTATAAAAAATACACTAACTTCAATACAGAAAATAATTCTAACCATATGTTAGAAAAATAGTTTAAATAGCTCATAAACAACACGCATAGATAGATCAAAGAGAAGTGAGATGAAGAGTAATTAAAGCATCATGTAGTCAACAGCAGAGTAAACTTCTATGACAAAACTAGGCACAAAACCACCCTACTGAGGTCAAAATTCATGCCTTTAGTGAGTTAAAATGCAAATGTATCTTTTCTAGTGTATTTTCTTGTTTTGTCTTCTTAACATGGAGTATGCATACATAAAGCTTTCTGGAAAAATAGGTAAACTAAAGTCTACTATTGCACTTTCAATTAAGTATTTTCAGAAGTCTTACATCTTTTTTTTGCCTGTAAATGAGTACAGTTCACCTGATACAGAGAAAATTTTTCACTTAGCTGATAAGAGAAATGTTTCTTTTACTAAATGGTGACTAAACAACATCCACTTGCTTATTCAGCAAGTCTTTTTCAGGATGGTGACAGCTGTTCCAGAAGTGCTTTTACTCTGATTTTCATATAAGTTTAGGAGTCAGAAATTATAAAAAACTTACTTTAGCATAGATAGTCCTTCTTATCCAGTCTGTGATAAAGAAGTTATAAAATTCTGTTACACAATTTTCTCCTGATTCCTGAAGTCTTAAGTCTTTTCCCTAATGTTCATATGTTTAATTTAATAAAGTATTGAAGAATTAGAATCACAATATTTTTATTATTAATCATTCAAACTTGAAAATACCCCTTTTTACTCTTTCTCTTCAATATCCCCTTTTACATTCCACAGTTTTGCTTCAGTTGCTGGTTTTTCTTGGATTCCTTCATATATCTGACTATCTACTCTTACTTTCGATACAGCTCTAGTCACCTGCTGAACCACACTGAGGTATTGGAATGAACAAAGGCAATCACCTTGGAACCTCTCCTCCTCTGAGCTGATTTCAATCAGGTTTCTTACACATGGCCTATAGTCTAATGTTTTTCAAGTCCAATTTCAGCTGTTATAGCATTGCTCAGCAAAAAAAACCCCTTCAAAGTATTCCTGAAAGGGAACAAAAAGCAAATCTGTTGAAACTGTGGAAGGTAGAACAAAAGTTTTGCAGCGCAGGATTGATTCATCTTTGGTTTGTAACATGTCTGCAGGAAATGTGAGAAAATAACGAATCTTAGCCTGTGTTAATAATTTCTTTCCTGTTTTGGGGTTTGGTTTGGAGTTTTGTTTGTTATTTCTTGTTTGGGGATTTTTTGCTTGGTTTTGGTTTGGTTTTATTTTGGGGGCTTTTTGTTTGGTTTTTTTCAGAGATGTTTTGATTTTCCTATCCTACCTGACAAAATGAGAAAGGATAGCCAGAGGATCGAAGTAAAAATACTGTTAAAGACATGAAAAATATAATGGAATACTGTTCTGGCAAAAGGACTGTTGTTTTGTTGACAGCAAATATTGCCCTCTTTGAAAACAATGATTAGCAAGATAACAAAAATAAAATTCTTTGGGCTACCTCCTATTTAGGTGTTGTCCCATTTTTTTCTAACTACTTCACAGGAAATCCCAGACTTTCCTGCATGGGAAGTAATGTCTGTTTTCTTTTACCTACACTGGGGTAGGTACCTGGTTTACTGAGATTTTGACCCTTCAGTTCACCACTGTACTCTGCAGCACAGCGACTCATGTTTTGAATATTCAGGCATCACACTGTTGTGCTTTTTAGGCTTGTTTCTGCACTGGGTGGAATAAGTAAGGAGTAAGCATAAATAATTAATTATGAAAGGAGATTACAGGTAAACTGAAGCCTTATGGAATTAGCACATTGATGTGTTCTTTAACAGGTTGCAGAAAGAAAAACATGGAACATTTGGGTGGAGATGGGAGAACTACACACAAAGCAGGGAGGAAACATCTGGTAGTCTGAAGGGACTGAGGAAAATTTCAGCAAAGGAGATGGTTGTGGAAGGCTGCAAGGATTCCCTGAAAAAAGTGGCAATGGAAAGATTGTATGCGAAAGATTTGAAGAGGGAGAAATGCAGAGGGAGTGATCATTGGTGTGTACAGACAGCCTGGCAAAAGGAAGTAGGTCATTTATGTTTACCAAAAGGCTGTGACCCTCAATCACTTTCTATGTGAATATGCCAGTGACATAATTGGTTTACTTTTTCAAAATGGATATATAATTATGCATGGCATTTAGGGCTCAATATTCCCAAAAAGTAAAATTTTTTGATTCTAAAGTGTAATTAGATCCATCCAGTATTCAGTATAAATCCACTTTGCCTTTTTAATATTTGCACATTCATTTGTGGAATCAGTGGATACAGCAGGCTTTTATCCAAAGGCAAAGTAACATTATTAAAAAGACTAAGCTGCCATAGCCTGGAAGGACTGTTTGAAATCACACAAAACTAAATAAACTTCACTGTTTATTCATTGGGGTCAAACCTGCAGGCGTGAAAACTATGTTAAATTGCATCTTTCATTTTTAATTTCTCTACCATCTATCAATACATTAAAAATCACTATCATTTTCTGGAACAACAATCATATACATATATATTAAAAGAGGATACTTGAATGTTATAATATTTAAAACTTTTAATATTATAGGCTAAGAACGAAATTTTGAAAAACAAAAAAACAAACAAACAAGGTTCCTGTGACAAAACAGAACCTGTGCAAACCAGTTTTGGTTCACATCTCATGAAGAGATTTATATGCCCTAAAGTGCAAAAAAAAAATGAACAAAGCAATAAAGTTAAGTTCTGAAAATGTCCATTTTTTTGTGACTTTCTCCAACAGTAAAAGAAATACCTTCCTTTTTATCTTTTAGACTAGTCCTTGTCACCTGCCCCTCCATCTTGCATTAAGAGAAGAAAATAACTGGAGTGCAGCAGGCAGAAAAGCAACTGCTTTTTGTGTTTTAACTGCAGCATACTATACAAAATTTCTTTCATTGCTAAAGGAATTGACTTAGAGATTGTGACAACACTGCAGCCTTTTTTCTCCCATCAAGCACGTCAGAGTTATACAACAAAAGATCTGAGATTATAGCTTTCTGAAGAAGAAAATGAAACCCTTACAGAGAAGCAGATGCTTCAACATTATATATTCCAAGTGTACACTGTGGTGTGCATGGCTAGCTGTAACAGGAAAACTGCTTATTTTAATGTTACACTGGTCTTCAGTGCAGTGCCATTGCATAGCAATATCTGCCTTTCCCACTCTCTGCATTATTTGCTACAGCCACCTCACATGCCTACTTACTGACATTCTCTGCTCTCTGTAAGTAGCTTTTGCTGAGGGAATATGCATAGTTTTCTGTTTGTTTGCATGCACTAAACACTTCATAAGCACAGTTACCCCTGAGCACAATTCAATTTTCTCGAACAACCTTAGTACTTGAGCTACCAGTTAGGGTAGAGATGGTTTTCACTGCTTTTGGAAAAAAAACCCAACCAAACAAAAATGCAAAAACCAAAAAACAACACAACAAATTTATATTAAACCATAATGCTTTGAGCAAGTGTTACAATGGGGAAAACATGGGAGGGAGAGAGTTTACCCATTGTTTTCAATAGTTGTAAGGAAATGATTCAGCTGTCTTTTTCTGCTGTATATACAGCAAAGTTATATACAGCAAAGAACATTATTCATAACCCAGCCCAGCCTTGAAACAACTGATATTTATAAATTCTAATTTCATCCATGTCTGGATAAGAGCAACAGGAATTTTTTGCCCTATTATGATTTTAAATAGGAATTTGAGCCAAGCCTTATTTAAATAAGATGAAGAATGCTACATATTCATTTTGTCTCAAAATTTGACATCCTCTTATTCATGCTCACTTCTGAATTGTGGCATGTCTGGTTGTTTCTTCATCCGCCAGATCGCTTAGGACTGTGGATGTCAGGTTGGCCTGCTTACTAAGCCAACACCCCAGGTGAGAAAACTCTCCGAGGGCTTTAGCAGCTGCTACCCAAGGCAGAAAGGTGGACATCACAACCCTCTTTGAATGTGGCCAATTAGTAATTTCGCTATTGCAATTTTCATCAAATTGTGTGACCTCTCTTTTTTTGCAGGCCAATTCGCTCTTTTTGTGCCAGTCATGAATTAGAGTTGTGTTTGAGGTGGGGATAGTAAGCTGGCTGAGCGTGCATGGGCCTCCCTGGAGACCGGAGGGGATACCAGCCCAAACTCTGTCCCCACAGATTAGGAACACACCTCGGGGAAGCATCCTGGGGTTACAAGAGGACACAGATGGTATTTCAGCGGTGTCATCACACTAATTAACTGTGTTATAAAATATTTTGATTGGTGACACATCCTTCCTCTTAAGAGATTTTTGGTAATCGGCCATGGTCCAGGCTTTGCCTGCTTGCCTATAATTAAATCTGATACTATAGGTTGCGTTGGAGGGCCCCAGCAGATCCAGTTCCTGGGTTTCCTCTGGTGCATGCAGTAAGTTTTTTGTCCACTTATCCCAGGTGTCTACTACGTTGGGTTCCTTCCCCGTGAAGGGATAGTCATTTAGTTTTAAGGGTATCCCAACCAGGCATCTGGCCAAGGGGTTACTCACACTGCCCAAGGACAGGCATATGTTTTCCTGTTGTATGGCTTTTGCAAGGGTGACCCAAACATTCTCCTGAGGTTGTGTTACTATCCATGCATCGAGAGTGGGTGGTCTCAGGAGCATCCAGCATAGCTGTACAAAGGTGGAGTGAAGACAAAGAAAAGTGGCGTCGCTCATGGTGGTGCTTTCTGTGAAAATTAAAACAAGCTTTCACTTTTCAATGGGAAGTGGGGGGTGCTGACACCTTGGAGCTAACACTTTTATTCCTCTTTCCCTCATTTCATCCCCGCTCTTGTATTAAGAAGGGGCTCTGGGAAAAGGGATAGTAAAGGTATGGAGAAGTGTGGCTGTGGGAGGGAGACCATGGAGGGGAAAGGGAGGTAGGGAACATAAAGAAGGTGTAATAGGATTTAGGGGAACCCCAAAAGGATTTTGACCTATCTAGTGGAGGGGAAGAAGGGAAGGTAGGAGGGAGGCAAAAGGGATTGGGGGAGGGTGCCCAAAGGGGTGTGACTTATACATTTGAGGGGTCCTGTAATCAAACTCTGTGCTGGAGTATGAGTCTGAGGATTTGGCATCTTCATCCCTCAAAGGGGATGCTTGCTTACAGCGCAGGGCCACTTCGGGTGGACCAGCACTGTGGAATAGTGGGAAGCAGGGGGAGCCAAGACGGCTTCCTTCCCGTTGCTGTCATCATGGCTTCCGGTCCTGGCACCATGGGAACCAAAAGGTGCAGGTGACGGACTAGTGCCAGGAGGGGTGGAAGAAGGAGCAGCATTATGAGTGAGGGAGGGGTAACCGATGGGAGGGGAAGGTCCTGATGGGAGGGAGGGGCCCGGCGCTGTTACATCCACCTACACTGGTGGGGGTGGGGAGTTGCGCGTGGTGGAATGCATGAGAAAACGCAAGGGAGAGGGAAGTGGCCATTTTGGGGAGTAAGGGCTGGAAAGCTTGGAGAGGGAGAAGGCAAAATGGGGGTGTGGGCCACAGTACTGACGCCATTCTGTGGGGTAGTAACTTGGGATGGCATAACTGGATACTGAGACTGCGCAACTGGGTACGGCGAAAGTGCAGCCAGGCATGGAGAAAGCAGTAAAAGGGTAAGGGAAGAGCCAGCATGACCAGTGCCATTCTGAGAAGGGGGCAGAGGAGATCGGAAGACATCAGGGAGACGATAGCAGCCCTGCGCTGGCTGGTGGGATCCGTCTGCCAGTCCCCCCTGAGATGGGGAAGTGTTTTTAGGGATGTGGGGGGAGGATCGCAGGGAAGGGGGTTTTAACTGGGGTCCCAAACAACTCCCACTATTCTGAATCGATTTTACAATAATATCAAACAAAGGATAAAACTTCCCAACTGAAGAGTGCCCTGCGACTCATAAATGATATAACTTTTTCCCCACCAAGTCCCAAAAATCATCAGAATGAACAGAATCGTGCAAAATCAAAGGAAATTGTTTAAATTACCAAGCAACAAAATGCTTTAAATTCCCTTTTGAAAAATGAAAATTCTCCCCAACAAGGGTATCCCGAACTTGGATATATATACTTCCTTTTGTGGGTGGGTGAGGTTTGAACCCATCCCCACACACCTTCCCAGACCCAAGGAAAAAGGAGAGAAAGGAAAAGTAAAAGGGGTGACCCAAAATATAAACGCAGCTCAACAAAAAGCCTTGGGCTGGTCTGCCAGCTTCTGACCGATCCTCCCTTATAGAGAAGGTTGTCGAGTGCCCTCAATAAAACTGAGAGGTACCCTCAGGGAACTGACAGCGCCAAACACGACTTTAGTTCCAGCAGTGCAAGACTGCTGGAGACACTTTCAGGGTCCCCAAAAAGAGGTCCCCCTTGGGAGCGTCAAATGTTGCAGTCCCACCACGAGCCTGGATAGCAGCGGAGTAGGAGGTAGCGGTGCCGCAACTCCCCCAAAGCATCTCCTTAAAGAAGCTGCTGGGTGGCACTGGCACGCACTCACCACTCACACTCACAGCACTCATGAGTGGTAGTTGCTGACATAACAGGCAGCAAAGGAGCGAGAAGGGTCTTTGCTTGGAGTTCCAAGGTGGTTTTTTTATAATCCAGAACTTGAAGGAGTCCAGAGGCAAAAGACAGAAACTAATGGAGGGTCCAGGGGTTAAACAGGGGGACTGGGGAGGAACAGCAAATGGGGAAACGGGGGATGGGGCACTGCAGCAAAGTGGGGCTCGTGGAAAAGCCAGAAAGGGAGAAAATCCTAGGAAAAATACATATAAGGAATAAAGGGGTGGGGAGGCAGAGTTGGGGTACATTGGCATGTACATGAAAGATATACCTAATCAGGAGAGGTTCCCCTTGCCTAGGGCCCATCCCTCCAAGGGACCACCTTGAGCCCTGTTCCCTTGGGCCTCCACAACATGTATGTGAAGATATTCTATGAATGAGAAAGGAAAGGAGCACAGAACTGCTGGGTGAAAATTCAGGTAGGTTGTTGGGGCAGAAAGCTGACATTCAGACTAAGGAGAAGCAGGGAAAATTATGAAATCAGTATGAAATAAGTCGTAACATTCTCATTACAGTGAGAATCCCTCCAGATTCCCAAGTGAAACCTGTTATTCCTATATCTTCCATCAGCAGGGAAGATATGTGGATTCATCCAAAGTCTACAGTTTATGTCTGGCAAAGTATTGGTATACTCAGAGAATGAAGCTGGCAGCTCAACATCTGCTCTGATAGTTCAAACATCCAAGGCCTGGTTTAGGGATTTAAAGACTTCAGTAGTGTTGATGAGATGGCTGTGAGATATGAGGGAATTTGTTTATGTTCCTTGCTTGAATATATGTTCAAAATGTATATATTACACAGTTACTTGATATTAATATAGCAAATAAACACGAATATAATAAAGTTTTCTTTCCCAATCATACATACAAGCTTACTCAAAGATCCGCAGAAAATTAATCTTACAGTGACAGTAAAACTGAGATAATGTCCCTGACTAAAATTTAATCCCATAGCCTGTATCTGTTATTAAACTACTTGCTGTTGTCGACTGATATCCCATTCTTCACTTCAGAGAACCACTCTTATTCCCACTTATTCCATTTTGCATATTCTTATATATCTTTATGCCATCTACTTACTTTTTTGTAAATAAAGGGAAGAAGGAGATTCAGAAGTGAAAAAAGGCAGCTGTGTCTGCACTGCAGAACTGGCTTAGATGTTAGCTTTTTCCTTGGCAACCCCAAGAAAAAGTTTTATTGCAAAATTTGTAGTAAAGAAGTCATTGTCTTTTTAAAGGCCAGTTTTTAATATTTGTTTTGAAGGTTTTTCCACTACAGATTGCAAGTGAGATTTATAACTGTATAGAAGAAATAGAAATTTCAACAGGATCCATATCCTGAATTACATTGTGCCAAGCACACTGAAGAATAAGAGGTTACGGACACCCCAAACTGGACCCCCAAATCTACTGAATATACTTAAGCTTAATTTCTCTGCATGGCCATTACCCAGCTGTAAAATGAAGATAATAAAATCCCTTAACCTTATGAGGATTTTGAGAATTAATGTAATGTCTGACATTATAGTAATGAATTCCATTTAGAAAATAACAGAAAAATCAATAATTTCTGCTTAAAGAGTGCAGTCTGAATAGTTTGAAGCCAATAGAGCATGTCCACACACTGAACAAGGACAAGAGAACAAAATACTGAATACTTCTGATTAAGGAAGTACCATCTGATGGAGCCAGGGATCCCATATAAAAAAATATTTTGTGTGATGTAATTAAAGACCATTAGAATGCATATATCCAAGCAAGCCAAACAAAGGCTGCATGGGGAATTTTAATTTTAATATTTTCCAATTTGAATGCTTGACTTTGTTACCTTAATTTTTTTAATATAATTTTCTGGATATAATAATAATAATTAATTGAATAGGAAGAGAGATATTAAAGAGTTATGCAAGATTTTCATTTGTGACCTGAAAGGCAAGGGGCCCTAGACAAGAAAAAAGAGTCTTGAAGCTGGCTGATATTTCAGAGACTGATGAGGCAGTGCTATTTCTGTGAGAAGACATGCAAACAGACAAGTGTAACACAAAGAGCTTTTCAGTCTTCTGATTTTAAAGTGTATATGACAAAGACATACTAAATATTTACAATATTTCCTTCCCAACCACATCACATTTGATCAGACTCCTGATGCTTCATTTGAAAGTAAACAAAGTTTACTCATTTCCCACAGCTTCCTATAAACGTGTTTTTCAACAAGGATTTTCCTGAGCAGGAGCAATTAAAGTTCATTCACCAGTTTTTGTTAACCTTTTTTAATAATGGCACATAGCTTTTGCTAATGTGTTAGAGTGCTCCTCAACAGCTGATAACTGGATCTTATAGAGGAGCTTTCAAGAATTCATGACTAGTATCAGAACTTATAATATATTGTAGATTTTTTTTTGTATCACAACAAAAATGTGATCTCATTGCACTAAAGGGATGTGAAAAGGGTATCAACTCATTTTCTGTGGTTGTTATATTTCCAGAAACATAGAAAGTGAAAACGTCTTAGCTTTAAATTTCCTTATACTTTTCAAGACAACAAATTATTACTTTGTGGGACAAAAAAGTGAAAGCCACAGTTATTCTACTCTGTGGTGCTTAAAATTCAGATGGAGCTTTAAACAGAAGCAGATATTTAACAAAGGAGTCTCAATGCTATTTCTCAAATGGGCCTGGTATTTACAATACTTTCTATATTTCTAGCACCTTCAAATACCAACAGCATATTTTTTTCCACTTGTTTTGGAACAGTACTTCATATATTATCTAAGGATAAAGCATAATGCTGGTTGCACTGCTAGCTGCAGACAAATTGAGTAGACAGTATAGCTTATAAAATGAAAGGCTGTGTCACATCTGTTCTCCAAGCACAGTCAGCACAAGACTGACTGGGTGTAGAACTGTGTCAGTACTAACACAGCGGTGCTGCACAGTACATGAAAAGAAGCCTGTAGTGCTTTTTGAAGTACAAAATATTCTCAAAACCTCTCTATTCCCTGCCCTGCGTTCTCCACACACCTGCTGTTCCAATAACCAGCATGATTCATCCTTTATGAATTCTCCACACTAAAATACACGCAGATTCTTGCACAACGAATCTACCATCAGCAGCAAAACAGGATTAGAACAAACATTACAGAATGAACGCAACCTACCTGTTTGACCTGGCAGAAAGAGAACCCAGATTTGCTTTGGGGTGAACTCAGTCTAGCTGGGAACAAGTCCAACTCTAAGAAGCACCGAAACGGTAATGTCTACACCTGAATTAACTTCATTTCACAACATGTGTCCCCTAATAGTTCTGTGCCCAAAGATTAGTACTTACATTAACAGACACTGCTGAGTAGGAGAATTCCCTAAAGGATCTGTCAGCATACACTGAGGAGAATATTATATTTGAACATCCACATCTCTCCTGGTTCGAAAGGCTAGAAAAGAGTACTTGGGAAATATCCCAAATATTACAGAAATTATACAGGGAACATAAAGACCCCTATGTAACTATAGACCTACCTGTGTTAATGTAGACATAAATTTAGGTCTTGTGGCTTTGGACAAAATTAATATCCAAAAGACATCTTGAATCTCCTCCAAGTAGTTAAATATTACTAAGACATTTAATGATTCTCTTCCAGGAAAAGAGCAGATGCAGCTTTCAAACTTCAATAGTCATGAGCAGTTTAGAGAGTTCCTGTAAAATATAACAGTTTTCACAGTGAAATCCTTAACAGTCATGTCCTCAAGTAAAACCACCATATCCTCAAAAAAATCAAAATTCTTGTTATTTTGACTCCTGCTAAACAAATTCCATGCTGTTCCACGTGAGATACATAGAGAAGAAGACAATGTAGGAATTGCTGACGATAGCTGAATTGCAATTAGACTCAGTATGATGAAGTAGATCACGTTGAGTTATTTTAACTTTACACTGCATGGAAGAAAATAATAGAAGACTTGAGATGCTATTAATGAATCTCAACCTAATCTGATTCTGTTCATGAGTAGTGTGAACAAGGTGGACTAAAAGCCAGAGCATTTAGAGAGATAATTCTGGTTTTGTTAATAATTCCTGAATAGCCTTAAGCCCTTCTCTTAATCTTTTTTACAACTCAGCATCTCTATAACTTAAAAGATACCAGAATACTTAATCACCTGATTTTTACACCTGCAATATGGCTTTAAAAAACACAATGGTTCAACATACGTCTTACATATTTCCTTTCAAATTTATGTACTGTTTCCTGTCCAGGAATAACTTGTTTTTTCTATAATGACAAAAAGTATGTGACAACAGAAGTTGTACTCTATGAATAACTGAAGACTCTAGAGCACCTGGCTTTATTTAAGTGAAATCAAGAAGCAGTTCATGTCAAAGTCATATTATACAGTTTATAAGTTAAATATTAGTGCAATTAAAGCTATCAAGAAAGTTTTTGGAGGTTTTTAAAGCCAAAAGCACACAATATACTGAAGGCAATTTTAAATCTGGGGATGACTATGAGAATGGCAAAGTGAAATGCTACCCAGTCTTCAAACACTAACTTTGCATATATACATTTATTTCTTGCAGTCTGCTCTTTAAGAGGAAGATTTCTTATAATGATATGATGCAAAAATTTTGTAATGACTGATGATTAAAAGTCTATTAATTAGAAACACAATCATGCAGCTTGAAAACCATCTAAAAGCATGTAGTGCTAAAATCTTAAAAAAGGATTGTGTGCCATTTGTGTGGGGATTTAAAAATTTGGATTAATATTTAAAGTCCTGTAATAAGAAATGAATAGCATATTTGTGACATTTATAATTGATATCAGGCTGCAAAGCTCTGTAATCATTACTGAAACTGAAAGAGAAAAAGATATCCAGTCACACTGGAAACCGGGGCAGATAGAGAAATGAGAATTTCTTGTGAGATCATGCACTTACAGAATATTCCCCAATTCTAGGAAAAGATTTTTTAGAAACACTGATTTATTAAATGTCAGATGAGATTTGAATAAGACTGGATCCAAATACCACTAGTTGCTTCAATTTGCTTTTTCTCCAGTATATCACTCTCACACATTCACAAAGGTTTATTTTAGTGGAAACCAATAGATACAGCTATCCTTTTAAAAAGCAAACAAACAACAAAAAATATAAAACAAATTAATAATCTCCACAAAATGTCTTTCATTATAGTTCCATCATTCAAATTTGGTTATAGAAGATGACTAGATCAGGGAGAAAAATCACCTTAATTATGCCTTTTATACCTATGATTATCATCTTCTCTGGGAATGATTCATATCTTAGTCTTACCTGCTTACACAAACCACTCAATTATACTTGTGTGAAAATTCATCAACAAACATGATGGAATTATTACATTATTAGAATTTAATTTTATAGCAACAAAAATACATACTACCTTATCAAAAGAGTAATTCTTATTTTCCATCTCCTAATAAATAAAGGTACTAAGTATTTTTAAAATTTTATGTATTATTCAATTATTTTATTTGTAGATAACTATTTGGCTTTCTATTTCTCTTACTAAAAATAATAAAATTTTACAGGGTCACTAAGTAAATTAATAGTCATCTCTGAAAACAGCAATGGGATCCAAATTAGAAATGCAGATAATCAAAACTAACTAGATGAAGGCTGTATATTTTCTAAGGTCTTACGTGCACAATAAAATCAGACTGTGTATGTTGGGCTTACGAGCCTAAATGGAGTCATTCAAAGTCTTGCTCTAAATGTGTCTTTTCCATCCTGTGGGAATCTACAGCTTAAATAGTGGTGAAAAACATTGGTTTTTTTCAACGTAATAGTGTGTTGTGTTGGTCTTTCCACACAATTGTATGTTTTAATTCTGGTTCCCATTTTGAAGACCTTTTAAAGATCATTTAATTTTCAAAACACTAGCTGAGCAACAATCAGTTACATATTTTGTGATTACTTTTGACCAGCATTTTGGACTTTATTGACAGAATTTTGTTTTCTCTTTAGCAAAGCAGGTAATCAATAAAAGCATTTGTTGCTTAACAGCAACAAAACCAATTGTTTTCCAGCTTAATTTTTAAGACGTCAGAGAAACATTTGAAAGACATAATCTGAATTACTATTTTATAAAGGGTGCTGAGAGATTAATCCAATGTCAAGGCAAGGCAATAAATTACATACTGTTGATTGATTTTCTCAGTACCTTAAGAGAATTTTGACTTTTCTAGGTCTAAAGCTTAGAAGAATTATTGCATTATTTTTATCAATTTATTAAATCAAAAAGAAGCCTTTTTTAATTAGGTATACTTAACTTTGATACAAAAAACATCAAAGAAGTAAGGAAAAATTGACGTTGTAATGAAACTCATTTGAAAATCTGAACTATATTTCTTTAAGATCCTTCATATACCCATAAGATTATAGTGGGTATACATTATATACCCATAAGATGGTAGATTTGTTTCAAAGGAGTTTTTTCTTCAGTTTTTGTGGGTTCTTTTGTTTGTTTGTTTGTTTGTTTTTAGAAGAAAGCCTTTTCCTTATTTATCCTTTTTCCAGTGATATAAATATATCTTCAAATTACTATTTCATTCACTGCTGTAAAATTATGTCTTATGTTTCATCAAATGTTACTTATCTCAAGATAGATAATTTGTCAGGAAAAATGATTAGGAACAGAATACTGCTAACACAGCACTGTTATATGTCACCACCTGAAGAGCTGTGAAATTTATTATAAAAGCAGGTAGACAACAAAAAGCAATCTTCAGTTTTGTCCCAACATCTTTAATTTGCAAATTAATATGCAAAATGTTTGCAACATTTCATAGTTATAATGCTGTGTCATGATAACTAGCAGAGATATCAGTATTTGGATACATTTGGGACTGCACCTGATTGGACATTTGGACTCATCAGAAATTGCTATCAGAAATTAAAGTTTTCAATGAATTGATATGTATATTCTTTATCTGATACCATTGTTGTCTACACCTGTCAAATCACTCACTAGTAAGAAGTTTGCTGTATTTATGCTGAGCTTCAGATTAATTTTTTTATATAAAATCAATGTAAATTGCTGAATACATTTGTTCAGTAGTGAAATAGTATTATTTACTTAGTTTGAAAAATATAAATTTAATTGTATTTTTTTTTTTTAATTACAATGTAAAAATGTACTGGATTCAATGACATTGTATTATTTTTTTCCATCTGAATGGACATAACTGCAATAAGAATGTCACTTACAGGAATATCTCCTTTAAAAATATAAAATATTTCCTTGAAATTTATTTTGTCCAATATTATTCTGCATACACTTAAATCAAAATATATATGTATCTGTCAAAGGCACATTTTAAAGAAACAAGACTAATTTATTACTTTTCACTGGATTAGGAAGATGACATTGAGGAAAAGCGAGATCCCTATCTTCTGAAGTATTTCAGTAGTTGTTTTAAACAATTTTTGACAATTGATCTACTGAGGATAATTTTATTAATGGAAGCAAGCCTAGTAGTTCTTCTGTTTGAGTTCTTCCAACACTATTTCAGCCTTTTACAGACCCAGTAATCCAAAACCGGATAAATCTCAGTATCACAAACAGGATTGGAGTGTAGCACCTGCCTTCAAGACTGTAACACAAACTCTCACTTCATAAGGACACCATTTTATCTCATTAACAAGATGTATGTTACCCGGACCACCAGCATATAAAAGGGTTTAGGAGTTCTGTATCCAGGGTTGCTGGTTAATAACAGTCCCTACAGATTACATTAACTAAAAAATACAGCAGTTTAGTCTAGGGAAGAGAAAAGGACACTGTGATTTTATGGGATTAAAGACTGAACACGCATTAACTCAAAATCTTGGTTCTAAAGGTTTTTATGAGAAATTGTGTCACAGTCTTTCAATTTTTTCAATGTGATTATAATTTTACCAAGAGAATACTTTTGAATAACCAGCACTCTGAATCCCCTTTTAGGTCTAGCTTCCTGAAAAAATTGCTATGACCTTCTGAAAAAAAATCCAGCAGATACCATGTAATGATGCCTTTATGACATCACTCTTTTGCATTTACAACAGTAGTTCCTCCTCAATAATTTAGCCTGGTAACTGAAACCTTGATGTTCATCAAATTCTGTGGTAAAGACCTTCATGTTAGTCCAACTACATCAAAACTCACGTATCATTAAGCAACTAGACAAACTATTTAAAACTTTTAATCATGAGCAACAAGGGGCTTTTTCTGAAGCCTTGGCTGTCTGTCTTGAAAAAGCTTCTAGAATTCACAATTCTTTAGAAATATCTAAAAATATTGGACAAATTAATCCCATGTATTTCCTATACCCAGTTATAAAGCAAGTTAATAACCTTGGATGCCCAAAATGATGAATAATCTTTAATATTTGATTTCAACAATACTCTGTATTGATCATCTATTATTACCAAAGGCACAACCAAATAACCCCCACAAAAATGAAAGGATATGTTTGTTGAAGGAAGTAGAGTGTTATTGTTTTAACTTGGGATTATTATACAGGTTCATTTCAGCTTTGTCTAGAAATTCATGGCATGCAATTTCTTGAATAGCCAACAAGACATGATTAAATCACTTATAAAGCATCTATTTCTCTTATCTAACCATACAACATGGGAAGTTAACTTCACTTGTAACATAGTAAGTTTAACTTGATTTTGTCTAGATATTCCTGGCTAGCTCTTATTCATAACAGTCTTTTTCATCCTAGGTGCTGATAAGGAGTTAATTATTCTCATAAATAATATTATCTTGACAGCACTATAATTCGCTTGTGGTTCCTTTAAGCAAAAAGAGGTTTTTTCCGTTTTTTCCTGGAACCTTTCCTTTTATGTTTTAAGAGATAATCAGTCAGCCTCTGACACAGTTTCAACCATACTTTGGAAACCTTTGAATCAATTTTTTCTCATTTAGTGCATTCAAACCATAATTTGTTCAAGTATCTAAATCCATCTTTCTTTAGTCTGATAAAAAATATTTGTGGTTAATAACAATTGTGTTACTTATATTGACAATGTCCAATGGCATACACTGGACAAGACTTGAACAAAAAAATCTATTAGTTTTGTTGTCATTATTTTTCAGAGTGCCTTTCTAGACCACTTAGCATCAGACAACACTTTCCTGAGTTTTCCTTTTACAGCTAATGCAATCATAGCATTATTTATTATCTTTTGTGTGTCCAGGTAGTTTATTTAATTTTGTGTTTTGGCCTTTCTCTGACTTACTCTGTATATACTCTTAAAGAGAATTCCACTATCAAGAAAAGTTTTATTATTTCTATAGACTCTCCTTGAATTTAGGCAGTAGTAGAGGGAATAGTTTGTAGATGAGGTAAGACAGGAAAGTTGGCATCACATGAAAAGTGAATATTTTCTCAAACTCTTTGTGTTTTATTAGTCTGTCAGTGCCTCAGGAAAGCCAAAACCCTTGTGCCCAACCAGTCTGTCAGCATCCCACTGTGGGGACCCTTCACTGAATATTCCAGTGGGTTAAAGGGCAGTTGGACTGTCTGGTTGAGGGACACATTCCGACAGCATAAGGGAGATGCCCTCCTAGGTCTCCATAGGTGAATATGTTCCTGCTGATGGCAAGCGCCAGCACCCTTGAAGGACTCACAGCAACTTACTTTTATACTACATTTTTTGTTTAGGTGGAGCTTGAGTCACCCTGCTGGAACCTAGAATACAGAGAATATTCCTCTGCATGTTTTGAGGGATCCAAACCCTCTGACAAATACTACTTTTAATCTTTGTCCATGGAAAGGGCTTCCTAGGCTCTGGGATGCAAAAGAACTTTCAATAATGTAAATTAGATAGTAGCATAATATATAGTTTATTACAGGGTGAAAAGTTTAGGTTTTTGGGTTTGTTAGTATGGTAAGTAGATGAAGACAAGATGGAAGATCCATGTTGTTTTTAAGCTTCTTTCTCCTTCACCTACATATTCTGCAGTGTCGGGGACACAGAATGATTGGTCAAAATTTGCTGCAGTGTAGTGTTACATGAATAGGTATTTAGTTAGTTATTGGTAGAAAAGTAGAAATAATGTATGTTCTTAGTGACAACTGGGTGAATTACCCTTAAGAGAACCTTGATTCTGCATGTTCGAGGCTTTTTTGGTGTCTTATGTCATGCACACCAGGCTGGTGTAAAGCCTGGTGTGCAGAAACTGCTGATAAGAAAATAATAAACAAGATGAAGAATGAGAACAACCAAGAGTCGCATTTGCCTTTTTGCTTAACAAGGACTTCTGAAAATGCCTCCCCTATCAGGGGCGAGACAAGTAGGAATGAAGAACTCCAATATGATCCGAGTCATACATCATGTTCAGGGAGAGGTACCTCAGAGGTGGGTAATGTCACTATTACACCTGAGGCAGCCTTTGGGATGGAGGTGTGCACACTGCTGCATCTGTGATCTCTCCATGGTTGCCAGTTCAGTAGCAAGACATCTTTTTTTCCCCTTGGTAGGTAGCTGCTATAAGGCTTATCAGGGTACCACTGAGTTCCCCTTCTTGCAAGGATTTCAACATAGCATGGCTGTGGTGTCTGCACTCTGCTCTATCCTCTTTTTAATTCCCCTTAGCATGTGTTGTAGCAGGTGTGGGAAGTGGGACATGCTGACTAAGTCCCATCCAGGGAGCAGCAACTGCATGTCACCCAGGGAGATTCACCCTATAACTTCCTTACTGTTAGTATGAACATACCTCCCAGATTAATGTGAACATAACTTCCTGGTTTTCTCCAATTTTACCCCTAATTATTTATCAATATTTGCTCTATACATCACAAAAATTCTCTTACCTTCTGAAACAAGATATTTGTATTTGAGCTACTTACTACAAATGGTCCATGGCACATGCCAAACACTAACCTCTGCATGGCCACTGTGACAACGGCCACTGGCACAGGTCGTAACTACGGCACAAATAGCAATTGAGCTATCTGGGATTGCTTAGATCACCCTACACAAGTGTTTATTAGTGTAGAAATAGGAATGCTTATTATTTCAGTATTTAAAGTGAAGAAAATCGAGATCCCAAAAGTATTTCTTATTTTAAACTTATCAGGCATTACACCTTGCAAGAAAGCCAAAGGACCACTCTGAAGGTATATTAACAAATCTGCACTACAGAATTGTAGGATTTCTGAGGCTTTTTCTTTAAAACTAAGGCTGAATGGCCAATCTATTATTTCTAGGTTCAATTTGAAAAATCACTTACTTTATAATTTGAGAACAGGGAAACTATTTACCTTTGCTATCTTAAGCTCCCCCTCCTAAAATCTTTTAAGATAAACAAACAAACAAACAAACAAAAAAACCCCACATCTTCAAACAATTGCTTAATACTGAGAAATGTAGCACTATTCTTATTTGCTTCCTTTCTATATACATAGTACAGCAAACCCATAATCTTCATTAAACTTCCAGCAGAATGGAGTAAGAGCAGAATGGCTTCTGTATACACCACGTATATATGGTATATATACCATAATACAGTTCATAAAAAGTTTGGCTTTCATCATTATTCAACTCACAGACAAATAGAAACCAGCTCTGGACTTCAGCTTTCAGGGAAAAACATACAAAGAAAAAATAGGGAAGAAAAGAAATCCAACACCCAAAAGCTAATTTGAAGGAAGTGGGTAGACATAGATCAGACTTCATGATGCCCATTCCATGGTGCCCATGGTGTCCACTGTCACTGAATGGATCATTGTCACCCTGCTTTGACTTTAGAATGCACTGCTACAGCTTGGAGGAACCTACAATGATTATCTAGTCCAGCTACTAGTAAATTAGATACTCATGTTTCTTTAGGTGTTCTGAAAATTCACCAGTTGTCAAAGTTTCCTCCAGGCAAACCTACATGACCCATATTTCTGCCACTGTTCATATGTATAATGTGACTTTATCCTGCTGATACTGTTGAGCAGCCTGACATCCACGTCATGGCTAAGGCTCAAAAAAGCTTCCAAACCAAGTTACCTTTAACTAGAGTTTTGAACCATTTAACATGGAGAGAGTACGTTTAATGTTTTTCATCCATGTCTCCTTCTCTACTCCTTCTTCTCTAACAGTTGGAATTTAAAAAGTTTGTTTAAAACCAACCTCCAAGGAATGCTCAAACCTAGCAACAGGGAGATTTTTTTATTTGTTTGTTATTTCCAAGTAGAAAATAAAGAAAAAAATTTCTTTGCATTAAACAAAAGAATTTTTCTGGGGTGATTGTTAAAGGAGGATGAATACTTTTTGAATGTTTAAGAATGAACTTTGTCTTTGGAGAGTGTCTCCTCCTTACAGCTATATTCAAAGGCTCTCCAGTGAGCCGCTTGACTTGAATTCTACTTGAAATTCTTGTGTAGTGGATAAGGAGAGTATGGGCTCCAAAC
Source organism: Certhia americana (assembly GCA_018697195.1). NCBI lineage: Eukaryota > Metazoa > Chordata > Aves > Passeriformes > Certhiidae > Certhia > Certhia americana. The sequence continues at coordinate 8,373,338 of CM031860.1, forward strand.
AAACATTTTAGGAAATAGTTGGGCACCTAAAATTAAATTTTTTAGTAAAGTGTTTCATTGTCATTGTCCTTTGTATGTATTGTCCACAACATCTAAATACTTGATTTGCACAGATAGAGATTTATAAGTGAAAAAAAGTGCACTCTGTATCTTTACCTGTAAAATTGCTCTGTATCAATGGAAGTAACATTCAGATAAAGAAAGTCACTGTAGGAAAGAAAAGGGAATTGAAACATATGCTCCAAGTGCACTAAGAAAGGCAGACATAATGTTGCTAAAAGAAAAGAATTTACATTAAAAAAAAAGATACCCCACAACTGAGGGGGAAAAAAAAAAGAAAAGTATGCAAATGAGATTGAAAACGGTGTTTAATTATGTCTAGGATCATAAATGTGAATTTAAAAAAGCAGAAACACTAGATGCAATATAGTTGGTTTAAGCTGTTAGTGTAGCAGAAACTGTAGCATATCCCGTCACCCAGGGACAATTACCAGCTGCTGCCATCAGAGAAATCTTCGTTTCTTCACTATGCCACTGTACAAAACCTATGTCCAAAACAACCAGCTGTGATTCCAAGGGTGACTGGAACTCAGAATACATAAGCTCCATATTATTGTTCTTTCTCAGTGTTTTCTACAGTCAGAATCCTATCCAGTCTTTTCCTTTCCCTGATACCTTTCCCACACATTTCATTCTGTGTGTAATGTTTTGGACTGATTTCTAAGAATTACATATAGGGAAAAAAAAAAAAAAAACCCAAACCATACTGTCAAACTATTCTGAGATTAGGTTTTTTGTGGGTTTTTTTGGTTGGTTGGTTGGTTGGTTGGTTGGTTGGTTGGTGTAGTTTTGTTGTTTTGTTTTGGGGGGGTTTGGGGGATTTTTTTGTTTGGTTTGGTTTGTTTGGGGTTTTTTTGTCAGGAAGACTATATATATAGTGACTAGAAAGATGACAAATGGAGAGGGCAGATTGTGGAAGAGGATAATCCACTTCCTGGAGCTGACATGGACCTTGATAAGAATAAAAACTGCATTTACACTTTGTTTTAATGAGCAAAAATCCTTTTGAGGACTATAATCTATGATGGTATTTTAACCATTACTCAGCAAGATATAAAAGAGTAAAAGAACACAGGGCAGGATACCACTGATATAATCAGCAACATTAATATCATATTGATTTGACGCTAAATAAAATTAGGAGATTTTCATGAGGCTGTTTTTTTCTTTGTTATTATTCTCTTAATAATCTCATCTTTGATAGGAATGTTTACTCCTACAGATTTTGTGTCTCTCTGCTGCTGAATGGGAATCTGACTTTCAGACACACATCCAGCTGCTTCCATTTTGATTTAAAGCAGACAAACCTAATACAAAGGGCTGCCAGCTGCCCTTTCAGATCAGTTTATGATCTCATATGACATTATCTGGAAGAAGATAAATTTGTATTCTTTCATCATCTGCTTTCTAAGACTAGTCGTTTATTTTTCTATTTATCTCTCTACATAAAAACATATACATAGTAGGCTAGCAGAGAATGGCTGCCAAAGAGTTTTTATACTGGGGGATTGCATTTGAAGATTTATTCAAAATATGAGCTACTGTATCAGTATCAAATACAAAAGAAAAAATCAATAAAGAAATTCCTCAAAAAAAAATCACTCAAAAGAATAAGCGTGAGAGCAATACTGTTTAACACAGACATGCATTTTTAATTAATATATTAAACTTTGATCAAAATTATACCTGCTGCTTGTTTACATTGCATAAGTTGTAAAGGTTAAGGATGTTTATGTGTAATAATGCTATAATGTTGTGGCCTGTATTTGTTTCATTTAACTGGCTTATTGTTGAAATTTTAATGTTAATGGTTTCTTCTTATGTTCCCCCATGTTCTCCCTGAGTGGGTTTATTTCTGAAGTTGTATCCTCCCCTAAGTTACCTTGTATGACATTTCCCCACCCCTTGTTCCAGCTCCTTCCCTATCAATCACTGTTACCCTGCCCCTTGTTCTGGCACCTTCCATGTCACTCCAGCCCTGAACCAATCCTTTGAGTGTACCTACCCCTGAGCATTCCTGGGTGTTTCCTAAACCTCCATGCCCGATTAGACCATGTGCTCTCTCTTCCCCCTTGCCCCAGTTGGCCCCAAAGAAATGCTGTAATCCCTTCCCTCTGCCCCTGCTGATCCCTCCTTGGCTTGTGTTTGGTACCCACCCCTTGCTCTGTGCTGGATAAAATCCTGAGCACAGCAATGCTTGGGGCTTTTTGGTTCCTGACCTCTTCAACCTGAATAAGTGTCCTGTTGGAAGCTCAGCACTGAAAAGCCTCCTCCTTCTCCTTTACCCACCCCCTTACTGTGGTGAGAGCCCTTCCACTGTAGGGCAAGCAGCTCTAAAGGTTCAGCTGTCAGCACAAACCCCACACTGCAGTTGTTCCCCACACCTGGGACAGCGACAGTGTTCTTCCAGCTAGCCCAGGCTGCAGTGGGCTGTATCACTATAACAGGTAACAGCCACAACATGCTGATGAAAATGAAAGCAAAATATTATAAATAAATGCAAAGAATCAAAAAAAGTGAAACTATGAAATTATGCAAAGTTCTTAGAAATAAAGAAATTGGTGAGAGAGAAGAAATAGTTTGATAATATTAAACTCTGAATCTCAGATTGATTATATTAAACTCTGAATCTCAGACTAGCAAGACAGTCTGCTCCTAAAAAGCAATTTAGAGTATTCTGATTGCTCTAAAATAATTTAGTCAGAGAGCCTGGGATTTTCAGAGGGTAGCTCTGGGCTTGGGCAGTGATGTAAAGCTGGCTATATTGTGTCTGCAGACCCTTCACAGTCCCTTCTGCTAAAGAATTTCTCAACCAGCTACAAACTATTCACCTGAAAAACCTACAACCCATTTCCATTTCTATCACAGATTCCCTCTCTGACTGTGGAATGCTTGGTGTACAGGTGAGAGCTAATGGCAGAAAATGGGAGCATTTCACAGTTGCCAGGTTCAGGAGAGTCCTGAGAAGTGAGTGAGATTGTATTGACTTGTTGACCCTTTGTCCTTATCATTCTGCTTGACTTTCAGAAAGAAACCAAGCTTGGAGGACATGGGTCACTATGAGGTGAGGAAACCTGAGTGTACTGGCATTGCAGCCTTTCCTCACAACCTCAAGGCCATATTTCAATGAAGGAGAACATACAACTGATCTCATTAATGGTTCCAAGCACTACTGACTCATTATTCTTCTGTCCAACCTTTTATACTGTTCGTCCTACATGCATTACACCTGTGTGCTCTCTCCACCCTTCTGTGGTTGGTCCGTACACCTCAGAATTACAGGCCTTGTTACCTTCAACACTGCTCACATGTCCTACACTGCTGTAGCTCATTAGGAATGAGGCTCAGCCACAGCCCCATTCCCAATCACCATGAACTATGTGCCTACAATTCCCTCTTTTCTTTTTTTTTTCCAATAGATGAGATGTCTATTATCCTTCCTATTATCCTTCTACAGGACTCTTACAGAAGAAATAATAAACATGGTACTAGTATCTTTTTCTGTAGATTCCTCTAGCTCTGGAATGCATCTGTGTACTGACCTTGATTCATTCCCCAAACCTACATCCCATATCATCAAAATTTTTATACTTATACCTATGCCTATGGAATATTGAAAAAGATTAATAGCTGCAATTATAAATACAACATATATTTTTTAACTAGCAAATATGCACATTGTATTGAATAATAGCACTGCTCTGCTTTTAGCTCCTACTGCTGCTTTAGTAAATACCCTTGTTCCTTTTTCAGTTTTTATTGCTTTTGTCTTCTGTAATTTCAGTTCTTCTATCTGCTGAAGTAATGCTTCTGCTTACTGCTTCTCTCACTCTTTTCTTGTTCTTTTCAACGCTTCCCCTTGTGCAGTTTTGCACATAAAATATGAAATATGAAAACTTGTTTTCATAAAATATGTCCATAGTTGTGAGGGCAAGACTGTTCACACTCTTTGGTAATTGGCACAACTGCATTTTATCAGAGGCAAGACTGTCTTCATCACTATCTCTATCCATCCTCTTACGTTGCAATGCATACTTTATGGAGCAGTTCCCAGCTATTTGTTGACGTAAGTCACTTGTAAGTCACTTCTTTTTCACAGTGCATTTTATATTCATTGCAGTGAGAGAGGGACAATGCAAATGGGATATGTTGACTGAAAAAGAAAAAAAAAAATCAGTTTGATGGGAAAAAAAACCAAAATATTTTCACCAATTTTGTTTAAACTTAGAGTATGTCCGTGTTCAAACACACAAAACAGTGTGCCAGCTCACCCAGCGTTAGAATGAGTTTACAGAGCAGGACTGAAAAAAAGCAAAACTAAGAGACCTTAAGCTATCCAAAGACCCACTGCCACAAAAAAATAGCCTGACTGCATGTCCAATGCCTGTTTTCTTCAGATTGTCTCTGTTATTGTTTTACCCTCTGGAAAAAATGTTGCATTAATACGTAGATAATAATGCAGAGAAACAAAATGGAGTTTGTTTGACAGGTTGGAAATCCCTTTATTTTTAATGGGTAGGGGAGAGGAGGCCTGGCAAGGTGAGGCGAGGGGAGGCTTACCAGGATGAGCTGACCAATTCAGGGCTGTCCAAAAGTTAAAGCATGTCATTAAAGACATTGTCCAAATACTGTAATGGCTATTTTTACTGTTCCAACAACATGACTCTATAGATATTTGAAATGCAAGTATGAAACAAAGAATGGTCAAAACCATAAGTTTTCCAAAACAATTAAGATGATTACAAACTTCTCAGATGCGTAAATGGCATTGATGTCCACTTTGACAGGTTTGTAAACATAATCCTGGATCTATGGAAGAATTCTGGTTAGGGTTAGGATTAGGGTTAGGGTTAGGGTTAGGGTTAGGGTTAGGTTAGGATTAGGTCCCCTTCTCCTCCTCCTCCTCTTCCTCCTGCTCCTGCTGTTCTGTTGTTGTCTAAAAGGGAGTTTTGCCTCACATGATGCATACATAGGTGCCGACCCTGTGGAATCCATGCTACTTTACTAAAACCTTAATCTCAGGTATCAGTATGGTGCTCAGTTAGTCTAGAAAGACAATTTTTTATGTCTAAATCACTCCCTGTAATATGGTATTTTTAGGATGTAATTTTTTGTTCTATTATTTAATTACATTTACATTTTCTTTCAGCTACTCCAAGACTAGTTAAACCAGATGGGAAATTTTAAGGAAATTTTGCTTTTTAGTGTGCTGATTTTCCAATCAAAGTTTATAAATTACAATTGAATAAAATCCACATATTGATGTAAACATACTAAATTAAAAATATTTTTTTAAAAAAACATGGATTTTGTTTCAGCTAACTGTACCATTTTCCATGTTCCTTAAGAAAATCAGAGCTAACTTTCAAACTTCTTATGACTTAAATCCACAAAGACTGAGGTTTTTCAAAGGGACCATCTGTGTAATGTAACAAGTCTCTCATGCTTGTTTCAGCTGTTCTTTCTGATTATTTTGCAGGACAACAATACAATTTTTTTTTCCTATTTTTTTTCCTTCTATCTCCACCTTTTTCAGAGTTGTTTCAGATAATCAAATTTTATGGGAAAGCAAGAACCTTTTAGGATGTAACCACACAATTACATTCACACAGGCAGAGTCCCTGTATAGATGATTATTTTCCTATGTAGAGGCAGAGCTTTTCAATGAGCCCTGAGTTGCAGGATCTGTACTCTTTGGCAAAGTATGCAATCTCACATCATGATGTACAGATCCATGGCCTGGCAGGCATTAGAAATTGAATAGATATTTGCCAAATATTCTCCAGGAGATGGGAAATAACTGCTTGCTTTCATAGCACACCTATATGTCCTGTACTGTATTCAGGGAAAAAAAAAAAGTTATTTCTATAGTATTTTATTTTAAATAAATATTGGCTTTATTCCAAGGTATTAAATGTTTTCGTTTTATTGCATTTACTGTAAGGAAAACTTTGGAGTTCAAAAGGTTATTAATCTAGTTCACTGGAAGCATTTTGAACTGTAAATTTTTTCAAAAACTCTAAAAATCAAGAAGATGGAATAATAATCATTGTAGAAGTATGAGCAAAGCTGTATTTTAATGGATAGTTCTCTGTAAATTGAAACTCTCAGTTTAGACATATAAGGATACTCAAATATGTGTCAAATCATTAACTTCAATGAAACTTTACCCATTGAAAATGTAATTGGGAGATCTAGGACTGCTTTGAGTAGGTGGGACTAGGTGGGAAATTTTCTATCCTAGAAGACTAAAATACAGCTAATAATCCTATTGCTTGCATAGTAAACAGCTATTTAGAATTTCTACTTGCTTTTTGCCTATCCACCATCCAGTTTTAAGCAATTAATTACACGTTATCTTGATCAGACTAATTCAAGTGATGGTGAAATTACACTCTCACTAGAGTGGGTCATTTGAAAGTAATTATCCAATTCCCCATTTTACTTACTTTTTAGAAAGACACCTGTTGTTTTCACTTTTTCCTTTTACATTTTTGATTATGCTGCAATACATTAGGGTCTTTTTTAAAAAAACTGACATTTTTTCACGTGGTTAATAGGTCTAAGAGTTTAGGCTTCCAATTCATAACGAGACAGAGGATTACATTTTCTCACAAACCCAGTAATTTTCCCACTAGAAAAAAAATAACTGGGTAATGATGAGAAAATGTTCTCTTGACTTGAAATATCTCACATTTGCCATATAATAGCACCCCACTACTTGTTGCTGTGAATAGTTGGTTGATTCTTGTTGATTCAGTGGTTTGAACCACTAAGCTGAGTATTTCCTGGGAAAAGGTAAAATAAACAGCTTCACATGCTGGACATCTGGACTCATATTGAAAAGACTGTTTCACCTCTTTCAGAGCATCTGCTCAGATTTTCCACTGTCTTGAATAAGTTCCTGAATAGTCCAGAATGTCCTATTTCAAAAGGAAATAGCTATCTACTACTAAATGATAAACTGAGGTTTTTCGTTTCATCTCTGGTGCAGATTAGCAACAGTTTTAAAGTAGAGAAAAATTAGGGTGACAAGCAAGTAATTCTGTTCACACGTCTACTGATCATTCTTTTTTCTTTTTTTTGTTAACTATCTTTAGTAATAACTGAGGAGTACAGATTAAAAGGTAGAGTTCAGGAGCTGCCTATGCTAACATAGTTCAGATCGTCAGATTAAACAAAAACTTGAGAAAGATACATATGTTTACTAAGTAAAAGTAATCTTCTATCACTTCTCATTTCCTCGCTGATATTTTCTGAATTGTTTTTGGTCTTGCACTCGTACTTAATTTTACAGAGTTAAGATACATATCAGACATGACTTTTACTCTCTTCTGTATTTAGAAAAGTTTACTCATTTAGAACTAAAATCTCAAAGAATTTTCAAAATACTAATGGTGTTCTGATGCCTACCTCAGCAATTAAATTAACTGTTTGTCTCAGTGAATTTGAGTTATACTTCACATTTCCACAAACATTTTGTGTCTAATTGCTTTTAATAGTTGCCTTAGGCAGTCTCAAATTATTTTTAGTCTTCTTTCTTTCTTCTGATTTTGAAGTCTCACTAGTTTTTTGGTGGGTTTTTTGGGTTTGTTTTTGGGGTTTTTTTCCCCTGTGTTTTTCTTTTGGATTTATAATTTTGAGCAGTGGCCACTGAGGCAAATTTATTTTTCTTTGCATTCTGTGAATTGTTTTGATGAGTTCCCGGTGCTATCTCTAAGCATATTATGTTAAATAGTCTTTCTGCCTTAATATTAAGAGATTATAATGTATTTCTTACTTTGGTATGATACAGACTCTACGCTTTGAAGCTTGTAGAATGCAGAATTTATCACTGTGATTTATCTTCTTCCAGAGGGGTACAATCCTGTTGAGTACAGACAGCAGCAAAATATTTTCAGTGGTGTTTTTCCACTTACCTCAAAACTTCCTTACAAAACCAGACACTAGCAAGGAAAGTTTTTGTGGTACTCACACAGTACTTCAGTGGCCATGTGGGGAACCAAATGCAGGAAGATCCTGTGAGTGTTGTCACTTCAGTTCCCACTGGCCCCTGTTCCACTGAGAATAGCAACCACCTCATGGCTGCAGCTCTCCCCTGAAGCACAGAGCTGAAGTTACAGTTCAGCTGGGTTGGTGACTGCTTGCATAATGTATCTGGTAATAAGGAAGAGACAAACAAAGGCATCTATATTTCTTTTTTTTTTTTTTTAATCCTCCCCAACCCCCTTGCATGTTGAGACATGAAAACACCTGGTACCATCTTTCATCAATGTTTAACACAGTCTCTTCTGTCTAGGGTTGCCCTCCCCTAGCTCAACAAGTGCTCTTAAAACAGCATCTGCTTTCTCTCTGCAGCTTCTCTTCCTTACTGGTATTGTCTCTTCTTTACTGCAGAGTACTATTTCTTAGAAAGGACAGAGAGTTCCACATGATCAAATATCACAACAGAAATCTAATACATTTCAGTCACATCTGCTTTTTTACAAACAATGTCATTAACAACAGCTACATGAATTTTAGTGCATTTCATACAACCTAGAGCAAAAAGATACCTTTAATTGCTGCTAAGGTGCTTCATGATTGATAGTTCTAAAATACAATAGTTTAGAAACTAGAATAGCATGCATATGACATAAAAATAGCCAAGTTTCATTCAGATATAAATGGAGAAAAAAACATTTCAACATTTTTTTTTTTAATCTTTTTAAGTTTGAAAGTTTTCAGATCTTTTAATCTGAGATAATTCCACAACACAGCCTGGAACCTTTTGGATAATTCAGAAGAATTTAAGTGATACTATAAAATATCCATATTTACAAATGTATTATTAAAAACTGCTAAGTGAAGTAATTTTTCCTGCAATATTATAATTTTTATGAGTAATAGCCATTATGATATTTATCAAATGGCAGAATTAAACAGTGAGTCAGTGTTTTACAACCATATATTAAACAAGGACTTTACCTACTGCTTTCTTTTTAATCCTTCTCTTAGTACAAGAATATAAAAAGACTGAACACCTTCTCAGCTAATGAAATGAAAAAACTGAAAACAAAGCAAGACATCAACTCTTACTTGGTGATAAAATAAATGAAAATAAAATAATTAAAACATTCTTCTTACCATGTAAAGCTTGTGACTACAAAGGGATTGCTCCTACTAAGTGGTTCTGGAGGAAAGAAGGAATTGCTGCTCAAAATACATGTAAGCCAGTTTAAGCAATTATGTTTATATATGATTCATACCAGTTTCAGCTAAGTACTTACACACACAGGTTATTGTATTGTTCTTGTATTAGGTAGACAGCGCTTACCACACTTCTAAACTTTTATCTTGGTGGCAAATAAAAAAGAGTTGCTTGTGAATCAGTGTGCCATGAATTCAGCTAACCCAGTGGTTTTATTCAAGGAAACATACAGCTGACTTCTCCAGCTCACTGAAACTGATGAGTGCCTCAAGCACATTCTCCAGATCAAGTGTGGTCTTATCCCAGGAGGGCTTAGAGCCCTTTTTATTTCATCCTGAGGTTTTAATTTCGTCCTATGCAATATTTTTAAAATGTTAAAAGAATCAAGTTACTGTTATGTTCCAAGTCCTTAGGCAAAATCATTTTCAAAAATCCATTGAGAAGTTTATTTTCCAGACTACTAAAGCATTTTCTCTAAGAAACTCTCTACCTCAAGTCTTTTGGTACCTTACATCATAACTGATAATATATTTGTCTCTATCTTCATGCCACCAAGATGTGATTACTGGAAAAAAAAATCCTAAAGGTACAATGGAGATTCATAACTATTTCCTTTTCCTGCAAATGATGCAGCCATATTTATTTGAAAATTTCTAGGTGAAAATATGAATTCTGATGATATTCTATCCATATGGCAGCACCTGCAAGGAATTTTCTGGTATCTGTATGAATATCTTTCGATTACTCTGCTAAAATCCTTGAAGACAAAACCATGCTCTGGGATCCCTGAACAGCTTCACATACGGGAACAGAAATTAAGAAAGAATTAGAAAAGGCTTCATTAGTAAAGTTGACTTTCATATAGTTCTAAACCAACTTCTCAATACACAGTTTTATATTTGAGGCCATACTGAGGGCAAAGGGGCTTTCGGAGACTTATTACAATATGGGTCTAGTTTGAAGATTGTTCAATCTCTGCCACAGTTTTGTAACATCTGGCTCGAAACACCTCAGGATTCAATCCCACTGTCAAAGTCACTTGAATCTTCCTTACAGGTTCTCCAGTTACTGTCAAATTTCTGGGACAAAGTAGCTGAAAGTCATTGAAGAAATAGGTTTTCACAAATTCAATGCTGTTATTGTAGTTTGTGTAATCCCAAGAATTATCTAAATTTATAATAAATTTTTTTAAAATTTCTATTTTCACACTTTTAACAGATGTTCAAGAATTATTTTCTAAAAAAAAAACCACCAAAAAACCCCCCAAAATAAATCATATTTTCTCTTCTACAACTGTTGATGGACCTGTTTCTTTAATTCCTGGGGGAATTTTTAGATACAGCATACATACATGAAGGCAACATTATTGATATAGACTTTATGTTGCTGACTGATTACATTACATTAGGCAGCATAATTTTATAATGCCTTCAAGAAATATTTAGAAAATCTACGTAAGTGTAGTTGCATCTTTGAGGTATTTACAACCATTTTCCTTTCTAATAAAGGAAAGGGCTGAAGAACAGTTCTAGACTGAAGGTGAATTAGCTTTAACCTGCAGATTTTGCAGAAGAGCTTTACTGTAGCTAAAATTAAAATTTCATGCTTGGAGTGCTATTAAATTTATTGACAAAGCACAATGCTTAGGTGACACAGACATAGAAACCCTAAGATATTTTTTAAGACTCCAAGATTGTAGCTAATGCTAATAAAACAGAAGTGCAATCTGTGATGAAATATCATTTTAAACATTAAATTGGCAGACTGAGAAGAAATATCCTTGATTAGTTCTCTCTGATTCACATTTGTTCGTATAGAGCAGAGAAAGCAGAAAATTTGGGTATTCTGAGAAAGTTTTGGGGTTCTTGTTTTGTGGAGAATTTTCACGTAAATTAGTATTTGGAAAAATAGTAAAATAGGTAATTCCTCTGTGGCTTGTCTCAATTTTGCATGTGACACAATAGTTAAAAAGGCAATTGTCCCTATAAAAATAATTTCAGGGTTATTAGAATATCATATAATGAGGTTGTTATACATCTGTTCAATATTCTCACTTAAAATACAGATATACCATCACCTCCATTTGCCATAAACAGAGCTGCACATAAAATGGTGTAAAGGTTAACTATATTTCCTTGCATTTCCTTATATTCTTTCACTGCATTGCAGCAGCCACTAGGGCGCCCATGACATTTAAACACACTTTCTTTTCATTTGGCTCTTGAGAATACCCCCCAAATCCCATCAAAGAAGCAAGCTGTAAACAAGTTCACAGAACAATGAACTAGCTTAGCTATTTAGAAAGGTGAAGATATTAAGAGCACTAATACATTGTAGTGACATAAAATCCATACGATGGAGAGTAACATGATCATAAGCCAGCTAGACAAGTGGCCTGGTGGTAGTACAATGCAGTGCATAATGGGGAGCCTCAAATAGAGACTGCCAAGGAGACCATAGATCCCTAAGGAGGGAAAGAGAGCACTAATGGGAATCCAAAATCTTGCTAACTGAAGCAGTATCACTGGCATGCTCAGGGAGAAATCAGTCTATTTTTAAAACTAATAGTAAGCATAAGAACTATGATGCAGAGCCTTTGAGGTAGAAATGGTAAAAAGGAATTTTTAAAAATGTAATGTCTGTTACTCTCCAAAGTGAATATGTACTTTACTGTAGTGGGAATATTTGTATTTAGAAAATTTACATATTAATAGTGGTGATTAGAATTGAAATGGTCTTCATTTGGATAACATGGTTTACAATTTGTCCCACAGAGCTTGCAATGGGGACATAATTTCACAAGGATTGATAGCTGTCATTTTCCTTTCTTCGGCATTTTCTAATTTCACCCAGCAGTGGAACAAGCAGTGTTTTATTCATAAAGCAGGGTCACAGAAAGGATTTTCACAGCTTAATCTTGCATAACATTTTAACAAGCAAGACCACCCTCTATACCTGTTCTGTTTTTGTAAATATTTTATCTCACAGAAATATCTGTAGCTGTAGAATATCTGTGGAGGCATTTAACATGAGCAGTTTTTTATTAATTTCATAGAGTCTGGCAAACCTATGTGCAAAACAACAACTCTGTGTTGGCACAAGACCATAAAATCTATTGCTTGTTTTCACTAATGTGTCAGATTTTGTTGCAGAACTAAATATAGCAGCATTCACACCCTATATGTCATATTTAAAATACAGATAGCCTGAGGATTGCATTGCATTTGGTGTACTAATAGCACATCTTTGATCTATGGTGAAGTTGAGCAAGCTGCTTACAACCCTTTACAAGAACATTCTTTAGATTAGACAGTAAAGTCCATGGACCTGTCTGTCATTCAGTCACAGAGCTACTGTGTCTCCCCAGAAGTTCACATTTATGAAACACTCTCAGAAGTACTTCTTTGTCATTATCCATGGGAATGGCAGTTCTGTGGACAAGGCTTTGTAAAAACATGTGAGGGAATCTTAGCAAACGTGACCGTTCTGGGGAAAAACTCACTCCTGTTGCCAGGGAAGAAGCAAGTTCCATTCCCCAAAGGACTTAATTTTCCAGGAGCCTGAGATGAAAGTTATCTACTAAAGTAGCATCTGCTCCAGCATTATCAGTTCAAAGCAGCAACAGTTTTTTTCAGACCTGTGTGATCAATAACTCACCCAGAGGACCCATACCTGAGCTCTGTAGAAAAATCATCAGGGAAGACTGTGCCATCCTTGTCACTCAAGAGGTGCTTCTGAAGGACAATGATGATTTCTCCTCTGAGACCAGCTCTATTCTTTCTCTTTGTGTTTTTATTTTCTCCAGGGATCTGTAGAGCCTGGAAAAACTGTTAAATGGAGCCAACAGAACACAGCTTTGATTCTGGGGGATGATTATCTGGGTTTATGCTGCAGTGGGAATTACTGTTAAGAAGACGCACAAATACATTGCTGGTGATATGATCTGAGGTAGAGTACCTGGACTGTGGTGGCTCACCTCTACTAAGAAGCTTTTACTAAATACATTAAAAGTGAAGTTTGTGCTCCTCTGAAGGCTGCTTAAATTATGGGTGAAAAGAAGAGGCATCTCAAAACCCCAGCACTATTATCTGTTAGGTCACACAAGAACCACTTTAGCAGAACCTTCAGGGAATGACATCAAACCATTGCTTAAAGATAAGACAAATTCCCTTAAGCATAGACAAAGTGTAATTTAGAAAAACAATAAATTCTTTTCAGATATTTTCTTGGTCCCTTCCCTGCAAACTGTCTGACTTGCAAGACTCATGAGTAAAAGGGGCAATAAAATCCAATAACCCGTGATTTATATAGTAGACTCTTACAGAGCTGTCTTTGCAGTGAATTTCCTATTGGAACCATGCAGCAAAACGAATGTCATTAGACAATGACATTGTCATATGTGACAGCATAGACTCTGCATGTTTGGTAGACATAATTTGCTGTTTTTCTAACATCTGAAGTCAGAATGTTGCATCAGAGTAATAACAGTTCATTGTACTTACAGCTAAATTAATACAGAAAGTAAACCACTAACTGTTAGGCTGAAAGCGAACAAGGTGTTTGCTATTCTCTCACAAAGCTCCAAATTAGTATTTTTCAGTGCCAACAAATAAGGCACATGTGTAATGCAGTTAAAGATAAATCAAGACTGACCCATTTTATGTTCCACAGAATTTTGTTGAGCTGTCTTCCAATGTTAATTGAGGCTTTGCATAGCAGCAATTTTTAATAATAATTTTCTGTAATTATTATTCATGTGTCTTAAACCAGTAGGAGATGATACAATAAATAGATTAATTATTATGACCATGGTACTTAGAACAACAATGCTGTGGGCATTTCAAAAGCACTGATGTTTTGATTAGATTGATGGGGAGAAAAATAATACAATTACATGGGTTTTTTCTTACTGAATATTATTCTTTATCATAATATGGAATTGTATATAAGATGCTTAGCTATCATCTTCAATAAGCTGATCACAGTTTTAGATTGAAGATTACATCCATTTAACTCTTCCAAAGTTCTTAAACAGCCATACTTTTGCCGTTTCTAAGACACAAATAATTCTTACTAAAAATCATGCTAGAGCTCCAACAATACTTTTTGGACTGACAATATTGAGTTTCAACTTTTCAAAGGGTTTCTTTCTTAGTTCTAAATGTTAAAATTAGAAACTCAAAGTGCAAAGGTGTTTTCTGCTGGTGATTTTCTTTCCTAAAACCCACCTGTCTGTATAGTGATGTGGCGACGAGACTTACCTCCTAGTTTATCTTCATTCAAAAGAGATCGAGTTCAGACATTCCATCTGCAGCAGGGTCTAATAAAGGTAATCCTACTGGGCTTTTGAAAATAGGGCCCTGGCACTGAATATGTAATTTCTGATCAAACTGGTAGCCCTTTGAAATATCGAATATCCTAAATATTCCTAAATATCCTGAAATAATAAGTCTCCTTTAATATCCTTAAAATATTAAGGAAAGCCTTTTAGATCATTGGTATGTGTCTTCTCTGCCTACACAAATATAATCATCTGTGGGATTATAAGTAGTTTTACAACTTCTCCTCTGTAGAACTACAATTAGAAACTGATGTATAGGTTGTCTGCACACAAATTCACCAAATAAAATAGCAACTTCCTGCCATTTGATGCTGCACTCAAGCAGTTTCTATTTCAGTTTGAATAAACTGCAAATTTATGGTGATATGAAATTTCTAGTGAAGTTCACACACAAAACATTTAAAAGTTATTGGCTAATATATCTATTTTCTTGAGTGACTGCCGTGGTTTGAATGACAGGTCTCTAAGGAAGGCAGGAGTCTCCCTTAGAATGGAGAATGTATACCCCCTCCCTCCAAATTATTATAATTTTGAAATTAAGAGGCTCTCAGGCAAAGATATGGGAATAGCAGTTCTTTATTAGGGGAACTAAAATGAAAAATAAAACCAAAACACATGCAGTATAACAAAAGAGACAAACAAACCCGCAGTGGCAGTCTGATTAAATGGTGGCTGCAGTGCTAGTGGCAGATGTGGCTCTGTTAAAGTGATGCTCCTGTAGGAAAATGGAGTTTTTCACTGAAGATCCAGTGGTGATAAATGGGCCTGGTCTTCCTCTGAGAATCCAGTGGAAAGGCTGCCTTGGTGTTCCAACTCCCAGATTTTTATCCAGGTAGGAATGCTTGGCTCCTCCCTCTGGATGGAGCATTTCCCAGTGGGATGATGTAATTCTATCAGTGAGACTCAATGGCCCATTGACAGAAGATCTCTTCCTGGAGGGAGGTTGGGTTGTGGAAGAGATAAGAAAACCCAGCAGGTTTATTGACAGTTGGCCATGGACAGAAGATTACCCCACCACTACCATCACCCCAGTTTTATCAGATGGTGCTAGAATACAGAGTTTTGGTTACATTTTGCACTGCAACCCATGACAGTGCAAAACTGGGGGAGAAATGGCTGCTTATTTTCTCCAATAAACACTCTAAAGATTATCTTAACTTTCTAGCATTTTCCCTGTTTTCTTCTCCAACAAGAAAACTATTTCAAGATTTAACAAAAAGAAATTTTCAGTAACTTCTACAGATGTTAATTCTTTCCAGATTTGATTAGCAATTTGTAACTATTGAAACACTTGCAATTTTATATAGAGTTCTTTTGATCTACATAGAGAAAACAAAAATTTCATAAAATTTTTTTATTAATCCAAGAGGTATAAAAACTACTTATAAATGAATTTCTCTTAAAGGCAGCAAAGTGATTGGATAAGTTATATATATGCATCACCTCAGCTGAAACTCACTGATTGCTATATATAAAACTACTGTAAGAGTAGAACAGGGTACCAAGATTAAAATACCTACTTTTTGAAAAGTAGAACTGAGAGTTCTTTGGAAGTTAATCAAATAATAAACAGCCTGTATAGAACCAGAGAACTGTTTTAAAAATTGCATTTAAATATTTCATTCTTCTTTAAATACAAGCAAACAATTCTTAAGATTAAAGGTGATGACAAAATATACTCAGCATATTGCAAACCTTTGAAATTTAGATGCTGTATCTTTCATTTCACTTCTGCACTTGTCTTAGAATATATTGAGATAAATTACATCTATTTCAGGACTAATTTGCAAAAAACCTGAGCTAAACAATAAAAAATCGAGCAAATTATTGAAAATTAAAATTAGGCCCACCAAGCCTTCAAATGAAAATCATGTTCTTCCTTGAAAGTCTGGTTGATCCATGACTTCCTCTGTGTGTGCGTGTATGTGTGGGAAGGAAGTAAAACAAAAAATACATTTGGCAGCTCCCAGCTAGCATGAAGTTGTTTGAAAACATGCAAAGAGGAAAATGAGATCACTGTGTGTAGATTGCTGCTTGCTATGTTAGGAAGCCCTCTGACTAGAATTCAGCCACCTTTATCAAGACAAGTCTAATGCTACTTAGTTATAAATTAGCCATATGTCAGAATCCACGTAGAATAAACTGTCTTTAAGCTCATACTGCATGATTGTGATTATGGGAGTTCTCAAAATCATACTCAAACTCATGCCTTATTGATTGAGGTGTATGGAAACAGCATGCAAAATCCTGAATGAAAAACTGTTGCAAAATTCAAAATTCCGTGAGTTTTGTCTTATAATCTCAAACACACTCTGAGAAGAAGCCCTAAGCCTTATGCGATTCCCATATATCATTATTTTTCTGGGAGCATAGAAACGACAATGCAAGTCTGAAAATGACATACATTGAGCCTCTCTAGTTTAGCAGTCTGCAGAATTTCTTAGCAGTCAGTCTGCACTCAGGACAGGTGAGTACTAATGCCCACAATAGAAAATTGACTAAATTTCCATGGATTTTTTCCAAGGATTGCTCAACCACTCTCTTCCCCATGGTCCAAAGGACACCTCCTGTCAGCTCCCACTTGTTAGGAAATGATTCTGTCCTCAAGAAGACTTGTGACATAAAAATGTATGTGTGCACACTAATTTTGATATCTCCAGACCAATGACAGGTTTCCACTTGTAAATGTGTATTGATATATTGCTATATATCCCATAGCAAATATGGGATTTAGTAAATGAAATATTTGTAAGAATTGCTAGCATTATGGAGCTCACATCTGCTTTCAACTATCACAAATCATTTGTAGCGTCTGTTGTTTGGTTTGTTCCTAAGTTTTAATTCAGAGCCTTTCTCTGGCTCAGCTTAGTACATAAAGCAGGCCTGCATGCCAGAGCTGTGATTAACTTTATGGATGTAGTGGAATTATGGAAATGCATCATGCAAAAGTGCGTACTTGCCAAAATTACTCCGTGACCTTGTGCTTTGCTGAGTTTTAAATAATTCAGTGATGTATTGAATGAATAAATTTGAGCTGCTTGTTACTCTAAACAGTCATGCTTTCACTTTCTTTGCCATTTATTAATAAAGCCTCACTTTCTAATATTCATGAAATATTGCATTTCAATTAAATTACATACATATTGAGGAAATAGTTTTCCCTAAGCTGTTTAGTGTTGACACCAACTGTCATTTGCCTTTTCTTTTTGTATAATAACCATGGAAGTTTTATGTACAGGCAATATAAAGCACTGTCACACTTTAATGAGAAACATTTTTGATCATATATAGCACAAGAGGGAATAAACCTAACCAGTTAATAAACCTAAGCTATTAATGTAACTTAAAAAGCACATGCTCAGTCCAAGCTTAAGTTTTCCATTCCAGTGTTTCAGATGCTCAGTAAGAACTGCAGAACTCAACTTTGAGCTGGTTCAATTTGAGCAAAATGTAGTTTTAAAGTGAAAAGGTAACAGAAGAGCCAAAGTTAAAAGACAGGTATTTTAAACTTCATAGAAAGGGAAGGAGTATGCAAATATAGTTATACTGCATTGAAGCAGCAAAATACTGTTCTCCAATATGTCATCATTTCATTGCAGGTAAATTTATTAAAATTATTTTGATTAAGGGTATTTCACTTTTAAAATGGTACTTGTATCACTTTGTTATTCATAAAAAATAAGCATTTTTTAATTTAAAGTTATGAAGAGATAGAATAAGAGGAAACAGCCTTATATTGCAGCAGATAAGGTTTAGATTGTATATCAGGAAAAGATTTGTCTCTGAAAAGGTTGTCAAGGATTGGAAGAGGCTGCCCAGGGATGTGGTGGTGTCAGCATTTGAGGTGATATTTAAAATACATGGACACGTGGCACTTAGGGATGTCGTTAAGTGGTGGGTTTGGCAGTGCTGGGTTAGTGGTTAGGTTCCATGATTTTAGAGGTTTTATCCCAACCTCAAGAATTCCGACTCTACAATATGGTTCTTTCCCGTATATCTGATTTAATTCCCCACCATTTGGCAAAAATCAGCAATTTTTTGACAAGACCAGAAAGACCCCATGAAATACATATTGCATATCACCCTCTATGACTGATGTGGAGAGAAAATTTGTTACAGAGCTGAAACAGAACCTCAAGTGAAAGCTACAAAGGCTTCTCTGATTTCAAGGCACAAACCATTGTTACAGTGCAGCTGTTGCAGACAGCAGGTACCATGCAGATACTAAAGAAGTTTATTCCCAGAGTGCAAATGAATACATTTAGGGGGAAAAAAGCAAATATTAAATAAATGTTACATTAGCATATATTCAAAAGGCCAGTAAATGCCTCACAACTCTCATTTGTCATTTTTTGCTGTTTTCAAATAGCAGGGGTAAATGTGTTTGAAAGTTTCACCTGATTGAAAAGATTTCTCTTTAAGTTGTGTAAAGAAATGCAGATAGTTCATACAGGGGATCTCCAGCAGTCTTAAATTTACACTGGCCCTAAATACTGATAATCTCCAGTGAAGTAATCACCAGCCCCATTTGTCATAATGTTTTCAGCAAATTATCTCAAATTGTTCTGTTCCCTCAGTGTAACTAAGAGGCCACAAATGTTTGCCCTGAAGAACTGACCACCAGTCTTTAAAAGATAATGGCAGAATTACTGTAAAGCGCTAGACAAAATGAAGTACATTCAGTAGCAAAAGCTTTTGATTCCATAATTGAAGCTATCTTGCTTTCAAAGAAGAAAGTTTAATATAAACATCTCAAATATTAATTTCTTATAGTCTTAGGAAAAGATGTTGTCTGCAGCAGAAATACTCAAATTACAAATCCAAAAGTTTAGACTGAGACAGATCATGAGCCTTCTCAAATTTCTTCTGTTTCATGATTTTGAAAAAATGTGGGTGTTTACTTGGCATGTAGCTTCCTGTTTAGGTGTCACTGACACAGTTACTTATCTGACAGATGACATAAAGGCTGCACAAAAACATTCAGTGTTTTTTCAGCCTTAATTCCACTTCAGCTTCCTGCAGGTAAAGGGGAACATTTTAGTTGACTTTAGCAGGTAGAAGTGCTCAAGACTGAAAGAAAGAATTGTAATTTGTGCTGCTTCCTTCCATTTTTTCTAAATCAAAATGTTATTTTATAAAGAATGCAGTCCTAATACCAGCAATGTTATCTGGACTAAGACAAAGCTATGATTTTTTTTTTTTAAGCAGCAGTATTTAATTCCAAATCAATAGGATATCTATCAATATTTAAAACCAAAACAATGCTAAGAGTATACCTAAGGGTATAATCAGATTAAAACTGAATGCAAAATAGGTACTTAATTTGTTTTCTTTCCTTGAGATAAGAAATTTGAAGGATTTTAGAATCTTCCTTAGTCAAAATAGTAATTTGATCTTAGACATTGTTTCCTGTCTTTTATTATTCTACATTAGGGCAATAATTTACTTTCAGTTTTTTGTTAACCCTTAAATAATTCCTTATTATCTTAAATACAATAACTCATATTGTATGCCATCCCTAGTTACACAAGAAGTCAAAACCTTAAAAAGAATCACTGTGATCTCTAAAATGAATAGTCATTCAAGTTATTTTTAAAGTATTCTTAAAGATTTCTGGTTTTTCATTATATGGCAGGGGTTTCAAAGCCAGTATATGTCCTCTAATCACTGATGGGGGGAAAAAAAAAAAAAAGCTAGAAAAAAATTAAGGAGAGACAATCCAAGAGAACACACACTTAAGCAGCTAACCTTAAAGATCAGATCCTGGTAAATCACAGCATTAATGTTTATGGCTCAAACACTGAGTCTGAGCTCATCCTTTACTCTCAGTCTTCTCTTCTTTCAGTCTTTGTATTGATCACTGAGACTGCAAAATTAAGTCTTGCTTTGACATAAATGTCTTGGTGTATCTGATCATTTTTTGTGTGTTGTAAATTCTTTTGTATGAGTACTCTGGAGTGGAGTGTGTGCCTTCCCCTCTCTTTGGTTACAGACTCACTGTGCACAATGCCTGCAGCAGCTCCCCTCAGCCTTTTTGTGCTGCCCTCCATTAAAATATCTGTCAAAACCTTAATGCAGTTCTGCCTGGTGTATGGGCTGATGACACCGATGCATTGGGCTATGAAGATGTATGACAAAAATGCACAGTAAGTACCCCAGGCGTGCAGCTTCTTTTTGATTCCTACACCATAACTTGTGCCACTCTACTATGTTAGTGCTGTCCTACAACTTCCCCTTGCTACCCACAAGCTGTACAAATGTCCAAAACTGCAGCCAGCAGCAACAACGAGTTGTTCTGCGTAGTGTGGGATATTAAAGGCTCTGATGCACTGAGGTATGCAGAGAAACATGGGAGATCAGCCTTGAGACATGGGGGCACAGAACACAACACAGAGGACTGCAGGCATGGGAGATCCCTTGACTGTAAACAACTCCCCTTGCATACCGAGACCTGGACACACCTGGCTTTTGGGAAAACAAAGGAAACAAAGAAATCATATCAAAATAAGTACAAGGCAACATATATAGTAAATTTGGGTGTAATGTAGAGCTGTGGAAAAATGAAGAAGGAGGCAGGTGCAAAAGCAGGTTAACACACATCAGAAAATGATCTGTAGTGCACCCTGAAAGGAGGAACAATTCCTTAACGTGCACAACATATGCTTCGTGGTGAAGAGCCTCACATGTTCCCTTCACGTGTTTCCTTCACGTTGCTGTCTACCAGTATGAAACTCCCAACATTATGGCCCAGAGGAGCTGGAAAAAGATGAGCATAGTACCAGGAAAAGGGGTACAAACTAAGTTTCTGAAATATATTCTGTATGGATATGTTCTTCCTTGTTCACTTGTAATTACATCTGAACTAGTAATGATTCTTTCAGTAAAATATTAATGTTTCAGTAAAAATATTTTTAATACATTTTTGGGTTTATATTTTACATCTGCTTCATATATTTTTCTGTGTTACATATCTTCACAAGTTACAGAAGGGAGGAGGGATCTGTAAGATACAGACATCATTTAAGAACTTTTTATCCACATTTTTTTAATTTTTCAGTTGATATTGAGATGTTTCAATGTCGCCCTGTTTTTGCATGTTTCTTTTAGCCTTTAACGTTTTGAATTCTTGGAGTCAGATTTCTCACACACTTTTAATGTAAATAATAACTGTTTTGCATTCCTCTCTAGAGGAAGCGAGACTTGATGGACTGTTGGTTTGACCTGTGGGGTTTGGAGAGGTTGGACCTTATTCTCCAATCCCTAGGCACCTTTAAAAAGATATATATATCGAGGTCACACAATAAACCTTACTCTTTTTTTCTTCCCTTCTCTGTGAAGAGAATTGTCATGCGTGTGTATTCATGTCTTGTTGAACAATGACATTTCAAAAGCCTGCAAATAATGTGACATCACATTTCTATGGCAGTCACATCTTGATTTTAACATTTCCTATGGTGTGAACTAAGAAATGCTTCCTCAGGGACACTGGAAGGATCTTCACAAATTTTCTTCTATCGATCACTGCTGGAATTATTATGTATGGAGGTAAGATGAGATAAAAGACCATTTCCTTTGATAGCAGAGACTTCAAAAAGATATTTCTGATTAAAATATCTCTGATGCAAGAGAATGCCAAATGCTTCTGTAGCTCACTTTGACTTCACAGAGTTGCATTTTTATAATGGAACAAAAAGGATGAAGGAAGCCCCTTCTGAAGTACCTATATTTTATGATAAAAGAAATCCATATGCACATAAACTAATATGGATCGCTAAGCCAGGCATTTTATTTTAACATCTGGGTTATACTTAAATAGGGGCTGTTTTGGAAATGGAATAAGTAATGCCATCAAATTTAATTGCAAAAATATTATGGGGACATAATCAAAGCACAAAGCACTTCATGTAGGTTCTCTCCAAAGTGTGATTCTGCATTTACTCAAATCAGAGAAAGGTATGAGTATGTCAAGAAAGGTGGCAGCGCTGCCAGAGTTAAATTCTGACATATATGTCATGATTGTTGAGGATTTGTAGAACACAAAAGACCCAAGGTGATATTTGCTTGTAACTCAAGTATTTGCAAAATGAATATTGTGGCATGGTGGCACTTGTTAAGTCAAGTTCAATATGTTCACTTTCATGATGTTCAAGTAAAACATTTGAAAGGATTCAGTATGAATAATAGGCATAAAAAGAGATGAGTGTTTTCTACATGTTAAAAAACCTGCTTGTATTTGATGCTTTCAGGTCCTCAAACATAATCTCAGTATTTGTTCAAATTTCTGTTTTATTTACTAAGATGAGTACAGATAGGACAAGGTACTAGATATCTAATTCACGTAAAATATGAAGCCATTAATAAAGCATGGCAGAGAATGCAGCATCTTAGTGTTTGTGGAGGTACAAATTCTACTGACATGTCACTTGTGTACATGCCTCACAAAATGGCAGAAATGCTATCTGAGAATTCTCACATTCTGTGTTTCCACTGCAAGCAGGAGTATGGGGTTGAACCACAACAGCATCCATAGCCCTTGGTGATTGAACACAGTGGAGGATATTTGGCGCTGCCTCTTAATAAAGTATAACTAATAACAGATTTACCAAAGCAGGCCAAAGGTCCACTGAATCCATCACAGTGGCCACTGGAAGAGACCCAGGAATGCACACAAACTTCTCCAGAGTAATTTCCCAGTCTCTAGTGTCTCCATACTGAAGATACCTTCAGCCCCAAATACACAAATTGCAATTATTTTTCTTTGTAAATATTTCTCAGTTTTAATATTTCTCGGTCCATGTGGCATATGCTAAAATATCAAACCAAGAGAAGCCGCCCAAAGACATGCTTCTCTGATACCAGCAAAAGAATTTTGGGTTTTGTGGTAATTTTTTCTTCAGTGAATTTTAATTTTCAGCATGCAAAATACACTCTAAAGAGGGTTTTTTTTCAGTTGTTGAAGTGTAATATCTGGTTTATCAGAGCACTTATAAGACACATATCTAAGCATGCTCATATACTTGCTTATGTTGAGTATTGAAGTTGAAGTGAATAACTTTTATCCATGTTTAGATAACAGAAACCTTCAACACAGTAATACAAAATCATACACAACTGCAATCTAAAAATGCATGGGTACAGTAAAAATAAAAAACTTTGAATACTTATTATTTTGCAGATAACAGAAAAAAATGAAACAATTTGAAGGATTTGGAATTTTCAATTTACATTTCAATGTGAAACAGTTTTGACTTAGTATTTTAATTACATACCCATTCAGTTTCATATTTGAATCTACCTCTTTCTTTCCTGAATTTGCACTTTCAATTTAAGATAAAATAAGAAAATGATCGGCTTGCAAAAAAAGCATATTTTAAAACCATCCATGATGACAAGTTGTATGAATTATTATTTTTAAAACTTAGTCATGCCCTTTTTAAATGCAATTGCTTATATTCAGTTTATTCCAGGGGAGTGAGAGTGAGCCCTTGATTCATTTATTTGCATGTAATCTAACAGAGTTACATGTTTTTGAATATTAAGTAGAAGAAATCTGGGGTTTTTTTACAGTAACACAGGATAAAGGTTTCCCAGGGAAAAGAACTGAATAAGGTTAGCTTGTCAAAATTAAAATACTGTTGGAAAAAAAATCCCCTAAACTCTTCTAGAGAGGGCAGTACAGTAAACATTTTGTTTATGTACTCTGACTGTGCACTCTTGTGTATACAAAGTTTTCAAAAGTGATTCATAGTATGGCACCAATAGCTTGTGACGCATTTGCAGATTTAAATGCCTCTGGTCTATTTTGTGGCCCAACAGAAAATGGCATACCGCTTAGAAGTAATAACTAAAGTAATACAAACTAAATGATCTTTTATTAAAACTTCAGCTAGATCAAATGAAGATTTTATGTTCTCTTGTTTAAGTATGTGTGTACAGAATTTAAGGAGTCCAAGGTCCATCATTATGTGGAAAACAACCCAAGTAACTACTCAGACCACAGCCTCTTTTACTGTGTGAATGAAGCTACAGAAACTACAAAAGTTAGTCTCTTGCATAAATATTTGCCTCGGTCACACTTAAAAAAGCCCTCAAAACTTAGGTGCAAGAGTAGCAGTATGACTTTTTCATAAAGCAAACCAGAAAGAAATGAAGTGTAAATTTGCATGTGTAATTCATCTTTCAGAAAGTCAACCAATATAAGAAAAGGTTGCATAAAGAGGTGTTAGTTCTATTTAACCTCAAACTAACAATGGTGGATAAGGTTGCTGTAAATTGAGTTACACAGATTATTTAATACAGATTGGTAAAATTATTTTAAAAATCTGAACAATAAAAAAATCCCTTTGCATTAAGGGATTGCAAATTACCTTTAAATAGAAAAGTATTAGTCAATTAAAAAAAAAAAAAAAAAGAAGAGGAAAAACATTTCAATTTCACTTCTTTGGAATTTCATAAATAGAAATAAATAAAAAAGTGATTCAAAAAATGAAATTTTAGTGCAATGTATTATGTGGGGAGCTACATTTCTCATAGAGAAAGCATTTGTCCATTCCTCCTGTTTGAAACTATTCTCTACTTTTTAGATACCAAGCACATGCTGTCTTTTGAAGGAGCACTGAAGGATATAATTGAGATGAGATGCTGACTGATCCACTGGACAAGCTCTGCTGATTTTTCCAAAAGGTCTGTATTACTACTGAAGAGGCAAGGAAGGTCTCTATATCAATGTTAAGGGGTTTTTCCTTTTTTTGAGCAATATATATTATTTTTCCATTGAAATATTGCAATATCAGGAAGACAGAAGTAATGCATCTACAAGAATCAGGCCATTTACCTCATGCTTCTTATAAAAAATGGATTGAGCTTTAAACCCAGAAATCTAAGCTGTGTAGAAATTAAATTAACACACCAAAAAATCCACAAAAAACCAGACCAGGTGTTGCCTAGCCTAGTCATATTCACAAAAAATTATATTTTGTCCATTTTATTTCTACACAGAAGTTTGGGAATTTCACCAAAGCGTGAAGAAGTAAACCAACGCAGTTCTTTCCTGGCTCCAGTAATTCCTCCCGATTAGCAGCTCTTCTACATCTTTTCACAACGTGACTCCTCACTTCTATCATTACCCACACACGCACACATTCCCCCATAGTTTGCATTTATTTGAAGCTTTTAATCCTCACCTCCGAAAGACTCTGAAGTCTCCTTATCTTCACTGCTGTTCTGAACTCCTTAATTTTCTCTATTACTTCATACATTTACTCCTACCCAATCAGCCCCCTTGCATTCCTATTGCCATGCCTTGTGTGTCAAGCACTACAAGCACTTCTTTCTCAAAAGACATTTTAAAAATGTGTCTTCGCAGAGGCGAGGGGTGGAATGTCATGGTTTAGCTCTGTTTGGACAATTGTGTAATACTGACACCTGATTAAACCAATGAAAAGGGTGGATATGGCTCTAGGGAATACACATTTTAAGGGGAGAATTTGGAAATATCTCTTCTGGTTTCCAGAGGGGGTGAGTGGCAGAGCCTCAGCCCGGCCTCTTTTCATGACCGGGCTGGGCTGGGCTGAGGTTCCCCCTTCCCTCCCCTGGCACCCCTGGCAGGTGAAGGAGAGGCAGTGAGGGGGGGGAGGAAGGCACAGCCCAGCCTTGGATGCTGAAATCTGCTAATCCAGGATGGCCCACGCAGCAACCGGGAGCAGAGCCAAGCCCAGCATCTGCCGAGCAGGGAAAAAGGGAGGGTGTGAGACATCTGAGGGCTGATCGGGCTGGAAAGGAAAGGATCCTGGCCCCCTCTCTCAGCACAGCTGGAACTGGGGGGCAGCAGCGGGACTTGGGAATTCTGGCCCAGCTCCAATAATTGCAATGCATCACATGACTGCCTCGTCCTGGCTGTGCCTGTGTGAATTTTTTCCCTTGACCAGATGAAACTTCCAAAGCATAAATCTTACCCAGAGGAAAAGAGGAGACCGAATGAAATGTAGAAAGACACAGCATGATACTTCATGTCAGGGGAAGTGAAAAGGGAATCTCAGATGGAAAGGAAGATTAAGGAGTTGCCTGGTTAGGCTGGACTTCTCTTGTGAGGCCATGGAGAATGGACTAAAATACCCTGTAACCTATGGAGTGATTTTTAGGGGGATGCCAGGTTCTAGTCGTAGTTGTGAGCTGCTGGAGAAAAGTGAACAGAGGAAGACTAAAGAAGTGAGAGATGATGCCCTCTGACCATTGAGAGAAGATGATCTCTGTTTCTTGAGATGAAGAGAACTTTTGTTTTATACTAGAAGAAACATCCTTAAACTGTACCTTAATAAACTGATATAGCCCATGAGATGCTGTGGCAGGCTGTTTCATAGGAGGGACTTCACAAATGGCAACATTTCCTCCCGGGTAGGCCAAGTGTGAAGTGTGAGAGCAAGAGAACTGATATCTTGTGGAAAATCTCTGTGGTACCCAAGAGAGACTCCTTTCTCCTTGATGAATTGAGAACTGATTATTTTAAGAGTGATAACTGACTGAGAATCCCAGATTTTGCCTTTTTACATTGGAGTAAAAAAAAAATGAATTGTCGGGGGGAGGAGGTTTGTTTTGAAGGTTACATTCTGATTTCTTTTTTTTTTCTTTAGTGCGCGTTAATAAAGTTCTATTCCTGTTAAGCTTAAGCCTGCTTTGCTCTTGATTTGAGAAATTTTGAATTGCCAAACTAAAACTGAGACAAAAATTGGTATTTCTGCCTAGTTCAAATTGAAACCACGACAAATTTG
This sequence comes from Certhia americana, assembly GCA_018697195.1. NCBI lineage: Eukaryota > Metazoa > Chordata > Aves > Passeriformes > Certhiidae > Certhia > Certhia americana. The sequence goes on from CM031860.1 coordinate 8,400,696, forward strand.
GTGCATTGGCCGGGAAATGAACAAAAAACCATGACAGTCTGTTATGAAACCCGCTTATAGAGAAGTTGCTAAATCTATATTCATAGACATATTTGTAAAATATGTATGCATATACAGACACACCAGTTTTGATAAATTGTCTCCTGTAGAATCAATGCATTGAACATTATTGATAGATTAGTACGTATGCTCTTGGACAAAGAGTTTGTCTCCTTCCCCCTTCCCCCATTCTCTACAGAAATAAAAATTACAGTAGCATTCAACTGATAATTATATACTGACTTAAAAGTAGTCACCCCAATGTGCCCTAGAAATTACTCATGAAAAGGATTATTCATGTACTGCCCTAACATGTGTCACTCAGCCAGAAGTGATGCCTGACTTAACTGAAAGTATTGATTTGTTACCCTGAAATTATTTTTTTTTTTTTTAAAGCCATTTATAATGTATTCTAAAACACCAGTCACAGATGACAGAGCAATGGAGCTTTAATCAGCACTTAAGTTCCCCCTGCTCTTATATCATTCTATCATTCATAGATAACTAAAGACAAGAATATTTTCAGGAGCCCTTAAGTAGTGCATGGCTGTGTCTTTTAGAGTCTGCTCCACAGAGCAGAGCAGCTTTTAACTGAGTGAACCATCATGTAAGGATGTCTCAGGTAATCTGGAGATTGTTTCAACAGTAGGTCCAATAATAGTTAAAGAAATTATCAAGAAAACACATAAAAAAATCTGGAGCACAGACTTAGCTCCCAAATAAATCTGCATGCAGTAAAATAATCTTGTGAAGAGAACTCATCTTCTACATAGGACTAAATATTTTTTAACTAGGTCCTGTGGGGTCTAGCTTGATGACTATACTGGAAAACATAGAAAAACACATATAAGTTTAATTCTCCATACACCAGATGGAAAATGTAGATACCTTATTTTGGACTTTGTAAAAAAAACACCAACATTTAACAGGTGTTCTCTGTAGCATTTTTCTCCAAGGTCTAGTCTCCCAGAGCAAAAAGATTGCCTACTTGTAGAGTGCTGTGGGGTTTTTTGTATATTCCCTGAGTTTCTATCCATGGAAGCTCATCATTAACAGAGACTGGAGAAAGGTATTGCACCAAGTCATGGAGTAAGGACCAGGAGCTGTTAGGAATGAAGAATTTAGACTCCCTCTGATCAGAGGGAGTAAAGATTGTAAGATTAAAGTCAGAACTTTTTAGAAAAAGTAAGATATATTAAACTACAGTAAGTTAGAAATAAGTCTTTATGATTTTTTAAGTATTTTTACTAAGAAGCAGTATGTTAGTTTTTTTGAACTCTTTGAGTAGTTATAAGAGGTTATAAAATCCAGATACGATTTAATATTTCAGAGGCATAATTGAAAACACAGCACAGTGTTGTTTTATATTTTTTAAATAGAACAATTTGACAAAAACAAGATAAAATCAAGGACCAAAGCAAGATAAAACTTGAGACAAAAACAAGATAGTATTAAGAACAAAAAAACAGAGACGAAAATAAGATAGAATATGCACGTGCCCTTTCACGTGAATAGCAAAAAACCAAAATAGGTAAAATTACATTGAAGGTGTGGTGTTTTTCACATGTAATAAAAACTGATATTAGAGGCCTGATTTAGATATCAGTACCTACATATCGATCTACCTACATATTCCTGCAATTCCCCAAGGCCTCACCCTGAGAACTCCCTTTGGTAAACTCGAACTGCTCCTTCAGGTCGTTGATTTAATAGACTGATGTTTTTATCCGATAAACATTTCTTAATGCCAAGTACGTTCTCCAGTGCGATAGCTCGGCACACATTGACTGAAGAGAGATGTTTCACGTACACTACAGAGTGCAGCTTAGTCATGAGGCTATTTTTGAAGCAGTGAGCACAGATGTCTAACACAGGGAATGAACATCTCCCTGGAACTCAGCTCTGGCTAATTACGGCAGTTAGAATGGGCATTTTGGGAGCCTGAGAGACAGCTGAGAAAACTTCGTTTAATGACTTACCTATATCTGTGCTTGCTGATCATTCAGATCAGAAGACAACAGTTGGCAAACATGATTTTAGCTTGCCAACAAGCCAGAAGCTAAAAGCTGATTTAATAGAATCAAATAGAATTTAATAGAATGTGTTACAGTCAGCCATATTTCTCAGGGCAAGGAAAATTTACAAGAAATCATATGCTTTGGAGCGGTCTCATTCTGGTCATTGATCAGGTGTTTCTGGATCACAGAGCTGTCTTCAGTGATAACACATCACCATTCAGCAAACAAGGAACTCACCAGGTACATGCATAACCTAACAGCTTTGAATCTAAATCTTTGATACTAACAAAAAATACTCCTTTCCTATGAATATTTGCACTGTGGGAATGCATATTATGCTGATATGACTTTTATTCTTTCCTTTATCACAATATTAAAAGTACGGATCATAGATATTCATATTTGAAATTTCTCTTTATAATTTAAACCCAAATGATTACTTGTTTAAATATACCATAAAATACATTCTGGCCTAAATACCAGGTTTTCTTAGTCGTTTTGAAGTGGGATAAAATCATAAATGATAGTTAATAAAATTATCCAACGCAAATCTATTTCTTCACTTTCTTACCACATCTTCACCTGTTCCCAGGCACAGACTTCTAGGTCAGGGAACACTGTCAGTCAGGATTGAGAACAATGTGTGAATATTATACGCTAAGCTATAATGTGAATTTGGGGTTTGTATCATGCATATCCTGATCCACAGCTGTCCTGATTGTGAATTTCACAGTTTGCTGTGAGTCAGGCAGAGTCAGTGCAGGATAAGAATGTGATTGTCATTATCACCCAATGGAGAAATTGCTCCTTGATGCTGCTCCTGTCCTGTCCACCTCCCACCCAAGAGTGGATTCAGTTGTGAATTCCCCTGCCAGTTCCACAAATACAAATATCAGCAATTTCTTTTAAATTTCCTTTGAGGCAAGATAAGAAACCTTGTCTTCCTTGAAACAAGACAAACTTCAGTCAGGACCTACAATCCCAGCTTGGTGGCAGTAGGTCATTAGGCTTAGAAGTTAAAGCCCAGCAGCTAAACATCTAATGCATGCATAACATTGGGCACAAATCAGAGTGGTTTGAATGACTGAGGTTTGAAAGTTGCATCACTCATCTTTATATGTTTTGAAACATTCTTGGAAAGGACATGAAACACCCAGGTAAACAAGAATGCCAAGAACCTGCATTTTTACTTAGTTAAACTCATAAATACTTGGTTTACTTTATTGCTTGGGGTTTTTTTTTAATTTTTTCTTGTTTGTTTGTTTTTAGCTGCAGCAAATAAGCACAACTGCATTTCCACACACAGACTTCGTGTTTTCTGGTTAGGACACTTTTATATATTACAGAGAGCTGGCAGTCAATGACAGAAACTGAGAGAAGGGAAGAATTTCTGGTATACTCTAACATAAATCATTTCCCACTTACTTCACATATTCGGCTTCCTTGAATAAAATTAACAGTGTCTGATTATTCCTAATGACAAATTATTCTGTAACACTGAAAGAAAAATTTAAAAGCACAGGTAGGTAATTATTCTTTAAAAGCAATCCAGACTCAAATTTATAAATGACAGCATTAATGACAAGCTTTCACTGTAAGTGAAAAAAACAGGATGAACAAGAGCAAATGGTTTTTATGCATGTGGTTACAGAGTCAGCAAGCAGAGTACGATTTTTTATATAGAATTACTTAAAAACTATCCATTTTTATTAGTTCTAAATGCTTTCAGTTCTCTTTCAAATTTCTGCATCCAAGTGCCACTTCAAGTTGATTACTCTCCATTCTAGCAGTGAAGATGTAAAATTTTACATGGCTTCTGAAGCAAACTTTCGGAAGTGCACTTGTTTCAAGATACTTACATTCTTTAGCTAACCAGTATAATACAACAGGTTCAGAAAAAAGAAAAAAAAAACTAACACACAATATGAAAAATATTTTAAATCAATGATTTTTCCCTCCCCTGTCCAAATCTTTTAAAATCAAAATTACTTTGCTGTTTTCATCTATCACACTGCAAATAAGTAAGGTTAGGTAGATAATTAAGCATAGTGCAGATGTGCCTCTAGTTAAACAGAAAATTTTCACGGATGTTATTTTCATATCTGTATTTTGGCAGAGTGCCATGTTCAAAGGAGATGGTTTCACAGCTAATTGCAGAAATTAAAGAATGTGTTACAGAATTGTTACCAGCAACCTAAAAGCTTTAAAAGTTAGAAGATAATTTTGAATTGCAGACTTTGAAGGCCTTCCAGATAGGTTAAAGACAACAGTGCAAGAAAAATATTCTTCTGTGAAGGCAATGAACCCTTGGTTCTAGTCAAAAAAATGCTGGCAAGGAAACAGCTGTGTGATAGTGATGGTGGCAGAAAACTGACCAAGCTTGTGAAATTGGTTTTTCATTTATGTCATCACTGATGGTTAATCATCATTGCGGGGGATTTTTATTTTAACCATTTAGAAAATTGTCAATTTCTAATAAAATGTTTTTTTTTCTAACAGAAATTTTCCTGACAAAATTAAAAATTTTTGTATGAATTTTAAATATTTCCAATACCAATACTGTAAAAAAGCCATCCTATATCAGCTTTCCAGCACTTAAAACAGAAAGGTTAGTAAGCAGTATAAAGCACTTTATTATAGTGCTTTTACTAGAATGGCACAGTTAAATATTTGAGACAAGAGCGTGGATTCTACGCCCTTAAGAAAAGTAAAGGACAGCAAGTGATTTCTATGTGTATTGCATGTGAATTGACATAGTTGGAGCCACTGCATTTGCAGAGAATAAAGGATCACTCCAGAGACACTAAACAGGCTTTCAGATGTATATTCATATACCTTTAGGGACATAAAGCTCTAAAAATAACTGACAAAGTGACTGAGAGTGTCTCTTGAAATATCTATCTATTTTGCTTGCATGCTTAACCAACCAGGAAAAAGGGAGCTGTGAATCAAAAGCTATGAAGCCACAGTTATTTTCAGAAGGGTGTTAACCATGACCACAAAGTTTCTGCAGTGTATTTTCCTCATGTGCCGCAGCCTTGCCTGAGGTCCTGGCTCCTATAATCCTGCTAACACCTGGGTCACACACTGAATGAGTCAGGCTGCCAAAACTAGAATGAGTTTGTTTAATCACACCTTACTTCATGGCTCTTCCACTGCTCTAAGCAATGTAAAGACAAACAGGACTCCAGGCAACGCAACCTTCTATTAACATTACATGAGTCATAGAATTAATCCCCAAACATTGGCATAAAATCTGCATCCCAAGATGTTAAGAGGAAGTAATGAGGTAGGAAAAAGATAGAAAAACCAGTCCTATAAAGGAAAGAACAACAGATAGTTTATTTAAAATAAATAAATAACCAAGTTATACATACACACCAAGTTACAGATCTGTGCTGCCACTGATTGGCAGGAAATATAGAGACACCAAAAAAAATTCCAGCTAAAAGTTCCAAATGCAAATGAGCATCAATCAGTAGATGCACTAGGTACTTCTACCTTGGATGAGGTAATTAACTATTCTGAATAATTTAGCATTGTATCAAGAGTCAGTTTGAAATAAACCCCAGTACCTTTAATTAAACAGCAGCAGCAGCTAAGTGATGAATTGTTCCTGCTATAAGTATTTTAACTTCTGGGATAAGAAAATAAATAGAGAATTCTTGATCCTGACTAATACTTAATTGATTATGTGAAGAATCAGTACAGCTTGCAAACTTGTAACGGGCTACATGGTGGACATTTTCATCATGTAACTGAACATTTTCTGTCTAAACTGAAATACCTTTCTTTGCAGTTTATGAAAAAAAAGAACAACTGAAATGAGTTCTCTGATTACTATGAAAAGTCTGGTCAAAGGACCTAACAATAAAATGTGATTCTGACATTTAATACTGTTGTAAAAAGTAATGTTTTATTATGCAGTTAAGCATGAAGTGCTATATATAAGTAATACCAAGCTCCTTTTACTAAAGCAATACATAGAAAAATATTTTAGCATACAGTTATGAAAACTACAATTACTTTACTGCCCTGAAGACATGTAGGTACGTAAATGTCACAAGTTATTGTTAATGATAATGATTTAAAGACTGCAATGAACTTTTTATTTATTTTTACACTGGTTTTAGAAAGGTAGTATAAGCACAGAAAAAAAATTATAACTCTTCAGTACAACTAGTCAGTTTTGACAAACTCCCATGCAAAACCCGCTAAAGAAAATAAAACATAAGACAGCTGCCACTAGTAGAGTATAACTAAAGGCTTCCTTTTTTTATGGAATCCCGTTGTGAGATTACAGAATATTTTTTTTCAATTTCAAGTTAACTTTCAGGTCCAGTAACTAGACCAGAAATCTTTGCTCTTTATAAACAAGACAGACTAAAAAAAAAAAAAAAAAATGTTCTTAGAACAAAGTTAAAAAGAAAAACACAAGTCAGTTGCTTTAGAGTCAGTTTTCAGTTTAGAACAGTATCTGACCAGTATCTGACCAATATTTAAAACATGATTTTTATTTGACACTAGACTGTCACAGAATACAGGAATGTCAGACGAAAAATGATTTTTTTTAATAGGTGCACTGCAAATGTGAGGTTACATTTAAACTTGATAAAATTTATTTACTATTTCCATTTAGCATTTATGCATATTGAATATCTGTAAGAATATATGGCCACAATGGAAGTACTTGCTTTACCTTACATTCAAGAACAATTCTGACTATTTAGCCACATGAAGAGGAAGGGGAATTGTTTTCCCTGTTTTAAATAATTTGTATGAGGTATAGAATTTCTTAGCTAATAATAAGGTCTGCTGATTTAATCTACATATATAATTGCTAAAATATATCTCTGAGTTATTTCCCTTTTAAAATCATGGCAGTGCTCTTTCCATGTACTAGTAGAGATGACAAGTGTGCTCATAAAGGACTTATGTCTTACATGGGAATATCTGTGTTAGGTCAAATACAGTAGCATGGAGAAAAATCCTCCTCAGCAGTGCCACAAACTGTGAAAAGAAAATGTGATAGAAGATATTCAGTACCATCTCCACTGGATCAATTTCTAGGTCAGTTGTTTGTCCTTTAAAAAATGTCAAAGCAAGAAAAATGTTCACAACTCCAGTTCTTTTAAATAATATGCTACAGTTGAAATCTAAAATATGCCTTATGTAGCTTCTGGAATTGTTTTAAGTTGAAGAATAAGTTTTTCCAGGGTGAGGAGAGAAATGTAAAATAAGAGTAGAGAGTCCTCAGGTACATGCTCTGGCTCTGACACACGTCATACGGCAGCATACAGCAAAAAGACTACTGGTGATCTCACAACTTCAGGGCAAAGGATTTGGAGAATGGGTCATTGGCACCTGCTGCTTTAAGGTATGCTTCTGACATTCATTCCATATACTATTGCAGAACTTTCATTCCTTTAAGGAAGTAACTCTTTTTGGGATCACTTCTAAAGAAGGTAATTTGAGCTTTATTAATTTTTGCAGGAATTTCCTTCACTCACATAGCAGCTAATTAGTTGAAGTCCTGAAACAATCTGCAGTGACACAAAGAAGTTTCTCATTGAGGCAGAAGAACTCTTCCTTTTTCCAATGCTAATTGTTCCATGAAATTAAACAAAATTAGGCTTCCACTAGAGAAGGCAGGTTCTGCTTTGAAAAACTTGGACACAGAGTTCTGAAATATGAACACAATTTGAGTGAGGTCATTTAAGCCAGCTGCTAAACAGTGACAGTTCTCTAGTCCTGGTATTAACACATACCTAGTCCTGTAAGGATTAATGAGACCCTTGGGAATTAATAAATCTTTCCATGTAGTATTAGACAACCTCACTCTTACAGATGCTGAGTGTCTTACTGACCAAAAAATAAATGCTCAGCTTCTTTCAGCAATTCACGTTATTCATATTACTGCCTATATACTGATGAATACAAGACATTTAATAAACACATCTATTCAAAGCCACTTTCTTCAGCCTCATAATTTTACTTTTTTCTCATATTTTTGTTCATGGTGCTGCACAGATTGTGCTGGCTTACACCAGGAAGGAATTAATGCTTTTGGCCACTCTCCTACCACCCCCTGTCTCTTCAAAGCTGACAATGCATCCAGCTTTCCTCTTCCACGAGGATCATCACACAGGGTGACACAAAGTACATAGAAAAATTACTTTAACTCACTTTTAATGAAATTATATGTCCATGTAGCAACAAAATAACAACAACTAACTTGAGTTGGAAAGGAAAAATAAGGAAAAAAAAAGGGGATAGGCATAATGGGATAGGCAAAGTGGCACAAAAAGCATCTTTTAATCTCACCAAATGATTCTGTATCAAATGGGACAGAGCTGGCTGTTAGGATCAGTATTGCTGAACAGAAAGAGGACAAAAATAAACACTATTTTACTGTACATTTTTCCACAGACCAATCAATTAAGCAGTTACTTAGATACAGAATTTATAACAAAAAATGTGGGATAATAATTTAGAGAAATAAAGTATCAAGCACTGAATTGTTGTTGTGACAAGTAGCTTACAATAATTCAATGTCTATACACAGTGTTAACATGTGGATCCTGAAACTGATAGACCTTTTCTATTCATATCCAAATATGAATAGCATCAAATTGAATGATGATTAAACAATGAAGTGATATGATAATGTGAGGTTTCTGTGCCATTGGGCAGTACATATAAGATAAGGAACCTGCCAATACAATAACTTTCATTATGTAAGTAACTAATTTCCATTTTTAATTAAGTTGGGAAATCGCATTATCTTTGCACATTTACAAAAACAAACAAACAAAAAAAACAAAAACCCAAGCCAATAGTCTCTGTTATTCAAATGGAAAAAGTGACAAACCACAAACATTCTGGTCAGTTTTAAAAATCAACATCTTGTGAAAAAATATTAAATTTCAGGATTGAAATTTTTATACACAACAAAGGTAGAAAGATTCTAATGTCTCTTTGGACTTCTGGTAATAAACTGGGCATCAGCAATGCCGGTGTTGGCAGAACAATATATCCTAACAAGAATTGTGAAAAGGTCAAAACTGACCCATCTGTCTTAAAACAATATGAAAAAGTATATTTGATGAGAGCTGTTATCACCTTCTCATAAGGTGTATCTTTTATGCATTGAAAGAAAAGAGTAAATAATATCTTATTAAACCTGATATTTTAAGAAGAGTTTACTGCAGCTTTTAATTGGCATTTTGGTTAGCGTCTGAATTTGACTGAAATGTGCATTCCATTTATCCAAAACCTAGCTGTTCAGAAACTGGGCTGGATATACATGTAGGACTAAATAGTTTGTGGTAATACATTACTAATAACTAGAACAAGTATCCTTAAAAGAACACCAAAAACCCAAGAAACCAATTAATAAATTGTGAATCCAAGATTCTCCATTAAATAAAACTTAAAGCCTTGCTTTTCTCCATACAATATGAATTTTCCAGTCATTTTAGTAAGCACATGGAACATATTGTTTTCATACTTTCCCACAATTTTCCTGTTTCCAGCATCCTGCTTCAATATAGTATCACCCACTAATGTGCTGGAAGGAAAAACAAACAAAACACCTCCATAAAGGACCAGGAAAAAAGGATTTTTATTAGACCTGCATCAGCTGGAGAAGAAACAACTCTAGTTTCCCTTACTTCTGAATCTGAATAAGAAATCATATCTTTTTAGTGCCATTCTGCAAATTTCACCTTTTCAGGAGGATATTCTAACAAGCTGTTTTTGTGGAAGAGGGTGCAGTAGCAAGCTGTGGCTATAGGCAGGGTCAGACCAAAGGGAGCACAAAGAGACAACATCTGGGCACCTTTCTCCAAGCATCTTTCCCAGAAATCCCAGGGGAATGTTTATGACCAAAGCCTCTTATCCAAAGGAGAGCAGAAGAAATGCTGCCTTGGCAGCGGGAAGCATATGTAGATCTCACTGTCATCGCTCTCTTTCCCTGCCAGATTGCCTACACAAGCTTCTCCTCCTCCACCCTCAAGCTTAGATGTGATACTGTGCAGATGAAGTCAAACCCACTCATTTTGGCTTTGGGATGGCAAGAAACAAGTTCATCCATCACTTTCTGCCATCAGGCCTCTAGTATCATCACCAGTATGCTGTCCTGGGAAGACATTTGCCTACTGTCAGCTAGCTTTGTTTTTATTGTATTTTAAGATTCCCTGGAATATAGGACAGCTGTCATTAAAATTATCCTAGATTCTTTTCATCCCCATTTAGAATTTTAAACTGGGTGTCTAAGTATGCTTGTCTGTATGAAAAATTAACTACATCTGTCTTAAGTAATTTTTTTTTGTTATTATTATATCCTGGTTTTCACATATTTTGGTATCACTGTTAATTTATTCAACTTAGACTAACTTTGCATCATGTAGCAGTATTTTGTATTGCAGGAATGTGTTAATTAATGAAAAGATTTAGAAAATGTTTAATATATATTTCTTTTTCAATTTTTGACATTTGACTGAAATTGAAATACCTCATTGAGGATGGCATATTGCATAAGATACAAACACACATAGCATAAGATCTTACGCTGACATAAAAAGTGCAAGGTATTATCAGATTCCCCTCTTCAGCCCCTTTCTACTTCTCATGGCATCCTACCAATCAAAAATATTCTTCAAGCAGTAAAGGTTAAAACAAATAATTGCTTAACTACAAAACTGCCTTTTACTTGACGTTTGTCTTTATTCTAATATTTATTTGAACGCATTTAATTTTCCTAGATTGCTACTACTGCCACTACTACTTTCTGTAGTGTTACATGTAGATACCTAGATTTCTACAGCTTTATGCCCCAAGATAATGAACTGCAATATTCATGGTTATTTAAATATGCTACAATTTTTAAAGTATGCAACTCCTCTTTGAATGCTGTACGATGATATATTCTGCTAATATACATTAATTATCCTATGTCAAATCTGCAAGCTCTCCTACATTTGCATATATATCTACAATGCTTAAATCTATACAGTTTTCTTCTCAGTTATGCTTTACAAGGGATTTTTCTGGTTCAAGAACAACCATGAAAAAAAAATATATTCTTCTAGATTAAGATTTACTAGAATAATTCAGTTTGGCTGTTTGGATTAATCTCTATTAAATTCTATTAAGACCTTTTCCTAAGGGTAGTGCTTTCATATAATAAAATCCTGTAAACACAAGGTCAGACAGTGAACCATGGCTAAGCTCCACACAAAATTAAATTCAGGAAATGCAAGGTTTTCCTTTTTGTTCATCTAATCCTTGGATAAATCATGGTCAATGCTACATTGGAAATACTTGGCAGACATGTCCTTACATGTTTGTGAAGCAAACAAACTGCAGTCTCATCTAGGGCATAATGGTACTCTTGCCCCTGTAACAAAGTACTTCCAGCTTTCACATCCAAGCTTCTCCAAGGAAACTGCAAGCCTAGGGACACTAGATGTGCCACTGACACATCTTTTGTCTTTCCTTGGGAGTGGTGTAGAGAGTAGCCAAGACTGAAACGTCCATCTTTTTAGTCCTGGCCTCAAAACTATCAGAATGCTGTAATTTCCAAAATTACAATATAGCAAGCATGAATAGAAAGTGCTTACTTGATATTAAAATATATTTTTTAAAACACATGACATTAATTCTGAAGATCACCTACACTGAGGTCAGTGGTTACAAAAGAAGTCATCACAAAATCTATATCTGAAACCCCTTATTTCAGCTATCTTCATTGGTCAAGAATAAAATTCTCCAAGTCTTAGAGAATTAAAGTATTTCATATGCTAATTTGGGGAAATGTGGTATGAAACTGGCATTTTCACAATGCTGGTAGCACTCCTAGTTGGAAATACTCCTTTGGGTTTTAATCACAGAATCACAAGGTTGGAAGAGACCTTAAAGGTCATCAAGTCCAATCTATGCCCTAACACCTCAACTAAACCATGGCATTGAGTGCCACATCCAATCTTTTTTTAAGCACATCCAGGGATGGTGACTCTACCACCTCCCCGGGCAGATGATTCCAGTATTTTCTCATCCTTTCCATAAAAAACTTTTTCCTAATATCCAATCTATATTTCCCTTGGCACAGCTTGAGACTGTGCCCTCAGTGTTCTGTCACTGGTTGCCTGGGAGGAGACACTGACCCCCACTTGACTACAGCCACCTTTCAGGAAGTTGTAGAGAGTATAAGGTCACCTCTGAGTCTCCTTTTCTCCAGGCTAAACACCCCCAGCTCCCTCAGTCATTCCTCACAGGGCTTGTGTGCCAAGCCCCTCACCAGACTCGTTGCCTCCTCTGGATGTTCTCAAGCGTCTCAATGTCCTTCCTAAACTGAGGGGCCCAGAACTGGACACTGCACTCAAGGTGTGGCCTCACCAGTGCCAGGGAAAGAATGACCTCCCTGGTCCGGCTGGCCACACTATTCCTTATACAGGCCAGGATGCTGTTGGCCTTCTTGGCCACCAGGGCACTCTGCTGGCTCATGTTCAGCTGCCAACCAGCACCCCCAGGTTTCTTTCTGCCTGGGCACTGTCCAGCCACACCTTCCCCAGCCTGTAATGTAGCAGGGGATTATTGTGACCAAAATGCAGGACTTGGCACTTGGACTCACTAAACTTCATCCTACTGGACTCTGCTCATCCATCCAGCTGTTCCAGGTCTCTCTGCAGAGCCCTCCTACCTTCCAAAAGCAGAGGAATCAGTCAGAGAGGAGTAGCTTTGGAAGTCCTCAAATCTTTTCCTTTGAACCATTTATCTAATTCAGGAAAGAAGTACGAAGAAAGGAAAGTATACTTCAAATACATGAGTAGCATTTGAAAAACAATGAAACACCTTTTCTACTTAAAATTCTTCATTTTTAAAAGAGACTTTATTGGAGAAATCAAGGAACCTAGCTATTTTTCTCATTTGTTCTCTACTTGGCAAAAGTGAACAGGGCATTGTAAACTAGCAAAATGCAACACCAGATTTTTTTTCTGTCTGTTCACTAGATGAATATACATGACTGGTGGAAAGGGCCATGAGAATATACATGGGAAAAAAATGCTTTCAAAATTCAAATTTAAATGTTTTGGGACAGACTTTTCTCACATTCACCGTTATTTTTTGCAACAAGTATTAAAAATAGTCATGGGTGTTATGATGTCTGTTACCACAAAAAAAAAATTATCTCTATTTATATAGAGAAAGAACTGTGAAGCTTTGCATGAAGCTTTTGAGGTCTACTGTTCCTGATTTTTCTTATGTCATAAGGGGAAAAAACCAAAAAAGAAAAAAAAAATCAGTGCTGTACAATAAAAACTTGGCAAAAAGCAAAAGCAATTCAAGCTAGTTAAAAATTTATGTTGCTTTGCAAAGTAATAAATCCAATATCACTGAACAATTAAATACCTGCATTAGGAAGTAGATTCAATGTTATGTCTGGCAGCCTCTTACCAGGAAAGCTGTTCTAAATCTGTTCAACATGGGAGACAGGGCAAGAGATGATCCAATACACCTCTTGCACTCTTTGTAGTGCAACTTAGATATGTTCAGGCGCTTTTTTTTTTTTTTTTTTTTTTTTTTTTTTTTTTTAATATCCAGAGGGAAAGAGAAATTGAGGCTCATACACTTGACCCAAGACTTTGTTTATTATGACCTGAACTTTTCTGAAAGTGCTGCATTAGAAGGCAGGTGTGTCATAGAGTTGTCCTCCATTGGCAAGCAACAGAAGTACATGGATGAAATAGTATCTGCTCTAGAGAGCAAGGTGCTCAAGTTATCCAAGAGATGTGTCTGCAAAACCTTTAACAGACCTAGTTTTGAATAAGTTATCATGCTTGATATTTCACCTGCCTGGTAACCTGGCCAAGGTTGAAGAGAAGCTTGCTTTTAAGAACAGGTGAATAGCACAAATATTCAGTCCACCTTAGGTGTATTAGTAAGCCAAACTTAGAATTCTTTTAACAGAATGGATCTCCTGAAACATTCAACTGGTAAATCTGGAATCCAGTTACTGAAAGTGTGAGTGAATAAACTTCCCTTTTCTATCATGTCTAAGGAAGGTGGAAAACTCAGCAGAACTGAAGGAAATGAGTTGCTGGTAAAAAGTAGGTAAGACCAGCTTTGCTGGAGGCAGAATCTCATCACAGAACATTTTTTTTCTCTAGCAGGCAGAATTATTAGTGAAACAATAGTTAGAATGCACAAGCTACTGTCAAACAATTCATTGACCAGTTAAAAAAAGAAAACTAAAGAATTGAAGACTGATTAATTGTCCTATCTTTCCACAGCAAGAACTAGTCCAATAATGACAATTACATAATATTTATTTTCCTTCAGTAGAGGAAATTTTGAGGCCAGTGCAAATAATAAAAACACATTTTAAGCTGATTAAAATACATATTTTATGCAACACTCACACAAGGAGAAATTTTGCTTCAGTAGGAAAAAGGGCAATTAAGCTGTGGGCTGTGTGTAGCATGAGTTGGCAGTACGCTTTGATCCATGTCCTTCAGGCAAATTTGACATCTATTTCACCTGAGGCAGGCATGGATTTCTGAAGGGTATTTCTATATAATGAATGACTGACTGCTAGAAGTCATGTCATTGTCCTCCTCCGCCTCTTCAGTTCCGATTTGCAGGCCAGGTGAATCTCATGACATATCTCCTGGTAAATCAAGCAGGGAGAAGAAATGCCTGAAATAGTTCCCATAATGCTGACACCACAAAAATCTAGATGATGAGTGATTTGGAGAATCTGAGGAGAAACTCAGCTTAGTCTTACATTCATTTCAGAATAGGGTAGCAATTTTCAAGAAAATTCAGTGAATATATATATATATATATATATATATATATATATATATATATATATTCATAATAGTTTATTGGATAGATTCTGTGCAGAAAAAACCCACCACAAGTCCTTTAAATAAAATCTGCTTTTCCTCCTAGTTCTCTTATTTTCAGCTTGTATGCATTTGCTGTATTTTCTTTGGTAAAACACTTCTTTGATATCATATCTGTTTATTTTAACTATGAAATTTTTATTTCTATGGCAAATATATACTAGTTTTATTACACACACAAGTTTACTTCAAAGAAGGCTGTGTGACTAGTTGGTGTAAGGTGATGGACATTTTTGTAATGGCCTTGATAACTAAATTAAATCATGGACATAAAACCAGGATCACTACCAAAACAACTGTGAGTCTCCCTAATTGTTGTCTTAGCAAAGTTCTAACTCTGAATGTCTCTTCTAGCGATTACAAGGTGAACTTCTTTATTTATTTGTCTTTCATTCAACACATTCTAAAGTAGCAAAAATACTCTACCCATGTGTAAGAGCTAATCAATTAGGTATAAATAAAGGATAAAATATTTCTAGAGGCAAACAATCCAGAGGAAGAAAAAACAGAAGCTTGCCCTTTCTCCATGCAATTTGATTTCCTGAAAATCTGAAAACATTTCTACTCACAAGTCTGTTACAGCAATTTGAATCCTTTTTATCTTCTAAAGAGCAGCTGTGCAAGGTTTTGTTTTGTGCAAACTCAGCATAAAAATTAGAAATTAGTTACCCACCTCTAAATATTTTTTCAGCTTTTGATGAACAGTAAATTCTTTCAGTAGTTGTCCTAAGGAGGAAGGAATATGGCCAGAAATATATTTAAATATTGTGGCTCTGCAGTACTATTAAATGGAAATAGGAAGGCAAGTTTTTGCTTTTCCTCTGGGCAAGGAATGTTGTTTATTTCTAGCTTAATTTTATTGATCTTTGTTTGGCCAAAACTGAAAATTAATTAATTAATTTCAGCCAGGCTGAAGTAATGTGGTTAGTTTGCAGTGGTGATGCTTCACTCAGTGCTTAATAACAAATATCTGACTGCATATTAAACACACAGCAAGGTAGCTGATGTCTTCATGTTAAAGAGGAATACCTAGGATATGGAGTTTTCCTCATAAACTTCTTCATAACATGTAGCCCTTCCAGAATATACATTCCACAAAAATAGGAAACAAAAAAACCAAAAAAAACCAAAAAACCAAAAAACCAAAAAACCAAAAAAACAAAACAAAAAAAAAAAAAAAAAAAAAAAA
>CM031860.1:8416952-8699431 GCA_018697195.1 Certhia americana
AAAAAAAAAAAAAAAAAAAAAAAAAAAAAAAAAAGAAAAAGAAAATCTTTCAAGAAAAAAATCTAGGATAGACACATAAAGATAGCTATACATATACTATCACAAAGATATGCATATGTATGATATAGACATATACAGACCTATGTTAAGAAAGTTCAGAGCAAGATTTCATAGATAGTTAGAAATCATAGGTATATATTAAATGAGATTTTTTGAAATATATGTTCTGTACTTACCATCGACCATAATAAAAGGACCTTTAGGGCTGTGAATATACATCCTTGCTATACTGCAGGTGTACATGGAATACCTTCCTTAATGCCTATCAGAAGAATAACTGTGTCTCTCCAAAAACAAATGCAAAGTGGCAAATTATTTGCAAGCAAGGAGAAATACCTCATCTCAACATTTATACCATACATCTTAAGTGAAAAAGAAAGGTTAAAAACATAGAAGGAAATTGATTTCAGTAGGTTTGAGAATCAAAAAACCATTACCTTATCTTTGGAATGCTAGTCAAAAATGTTTAATAGAATTCAAAGGCAATACTAAAGAGCCATTTTTAAAGCATCAAAATATATTAACTGTATGTTCTCTTCTTCTACAATAAGATTCATTGAGTTGCCATAGGGAATCCCATTTCTTCATCCAAAAAATCTCTACCTTATCAAAAAATAAAATTTACTCACTCACTGTACTTTTGACCAAGGTGTATTTTCTGTCCTGGAGAGTTTCTGGTTATGGTCTTAATATCAAGAAAAAGAGATAAAGAAAAAGGCAAACCCGCAAAACCCATTCTGAAGTGAAATATAAAGGAAGCTGCTGGGGATGGGAGGTTATGGGGTTTTGTTTTGGATTTTGTTGTTTTGTTTGTGTTGTTGGTTGGTTGGGGGTTTTTTTGTGGATTATTTTTTTGTCTGTTTGATTTGGGGTTTTTTGTTTTGTTTTTAATAACCACACCAGTATCTTTTCTCTCTCTATGTCCTGACTAGAGGTATACCTTTCTGCTTCGGAAAAGCAGACTCATGAACACAATGAAAAGACACCAAGTAACATCTAAAACTGCCACTGTCAGTCAAGGAGCGGCACGAAAACAACACAGACTTCTCAGAAGCCTGTGTGGCAAAAAGCAACTTTATTAAAATGGCACACTAATTTTATAGTGCGCTTCGCAGGTTAAAAGTGGATTGGTTAATCTGAGAATACAGTAATCTTATTGGAGAAGAAAGGACCAACACCCCTTGGTAAACATCTTGATAAAACAGCACATATTTTTCTCTGTGGCATTTGTATAAACACCAGGTGCTAGGTTTTGGTTGCATCTTTCCTCAGCTTTTCCCAGGCTAGTCCTGAGAAAAACTGAGAACTGTTTTTCCCTGATCACATTCAACGTCCACATAAAACAATGTCAGAAGTGAAATATAATAAATAAAAAACTTAACCAAACACCCCATTTCTTTCTCTGTATACTGTTGCAACTTATCTTAGCTACATGGTAAAATCCTTCATAGCTGTTCTCTTATGTTCCCTTCCCACCAGCGAAAGAAAATTAATGGAAAAGCCATGGATGAAGGTAAAGAAAGAGAGATGATTTACCAATCGCTGTCACAGGGAAAAAAAACAAAACATGACTTAAGGAAAATTAACTTATTTCCAATTTAAACAGAATTGGATGGTGATAGGCAAGGATATCTTGACTATCTGAAACATCTTGCTCCCACACTAACCGTTCTTCCCGGGCTCAGCTTCATACCTTCATTCCCTTCACCCCTGGTGGCACAGGGAGGATGAGGAAAAGGGGCTGTGGTCAGTCCATAACAGCTCTTTTCCAACAGTCCTCACATGTTTTTTTCCTCATCCAGCATGGATCTTTTCACAGCCTGGAGTTCTTTAGGACCAAACTATTCCTGCATGGATCCTCTCCACAGGCCACATTTCCTTCAGGACATTACCTCCTCCAGGAGCCCGCTGTGGGCTCTTCCACAGACTGTGGGGGTATTTCTACTCCAATGCCAGAAGCAGCTCCTCCCTCTCCTTCTTCACTGACCCTGGTGCCTGCAGGATTGTCTCTTGCTCTTTTCACACCTTTTCCTCCGTCTGTTTTTCTAAAAAAGTTCCCTGAGCTGTCACCTGAGGGGCTGAGCAAGGCCTATGGTGAATCCTTGGAACTGGCAGAATCCATCCATATGACCTCCTGAGCCACCAAGCCCCCTAACAGCCATTACAGACAGAAACACCTTGTGCTGGGAGAGCAAAGTGTTTAGGGGTCAGGTTCCCCACCCTACCCCAGCTTTAAACCTGTGTTTTCTGCTTTTCTGTGTGACAACCAGCAGCACTGTATGTGCCTGAGAGGCCAAGAAGTGATGCCAGGCAGGCGACTGCCATCACTGTGTCTCTGTAATACCTACCAAGACGAATGATACTCTTACAACTCCTGCTATTCTTGAATAGCGTCTCAGCTAAAAGCTCCCAAGGACTTCACAAACTGATATAATTTCTCAATACCTCACAGAAAATATTACTGTACTATTAATGAAAATATATTTTAGGAATTATTTCTTGTATCTGATAGTTGTCTACACCCTAATATCAGAAAGAGCTCTATTTTGTTATGGTTTTGGCACTGATGGTCATGTGTAATAAACTGGTGCACTGTAATTTGTATTTTTCTTTCCCACTGGCACAGTTAGAGAATATTCATTTCAAATTTTAAATGGAGTCATCCCAGCTGCCATGAAACCATTTACACTTTAAAGAACAGCAAGGTTTTCCAAATTGCTTGGAACTGGTTCAGGTGGTTGGCAGAGAGATGTTGCTGCAGGTAGCAAACCCATTCTGCTCAATACAAAGGCCAGGTCTCTACATTTATTAGTTCCATACTTCATGATAAAATTATAATTCACAGAGATGCTGAGCTAGAGAAGTAAATAAACCTTCCCATGGCTGTGCAGGCTTCTCTGTGGATTGCATCCAGGAGCCCTTGGATGCCACTCAAGTTCTTATCTCAGATGTCTATGCATAGGCATTTCTAAGGCGCTCTAGACACCAGTATCGTAGTCCTCTGAGAACATAATAAGACAAGCTATACAATATGCTTCAAAATAAAACAAGGGTCATTACACCCTTTTGCAAGTAGAAATATTGAATCCAAGTACTCAAAGAGTACTCAAAAGTGTAAGGACCTCTTTGCTTAGTCACCTGAGAAATATAATTTATGATTTATCTAAAGGAGAAAGGCAATTAACTGGGGAGATAGGGGGGTATTTTGGGGAGGGCTAGAAATTAGCTTTCAATTTATTAGAGGAGTCAAATTGTCTTGGAGCATGGACAGAATATTATCAGGGTACACACTCATACACGCATAGGGCATTAATGTGCCCAGAACAACAGACACCACACAGCTCCTCTCCTGTAACCCAAGATCAGCCCCTTCTGGGGCCACAGTGAAGAAATTATTGTGACTAAGAAAGATGTATGACAGGGCTGAAGAGAAAACTGCATTAATGCCCAGGGCTTAACCAGAGCAGTGAGTGCTAAGGACAGTTTCACAGGACATGTTATATCTTCTGAGGTTCTGTAGTACTCAGGCAGGAAATGCTTGTACTATGAAACTCTGCTGTGTGGAGGATCATTAAGAGATTGGAGCTCATCTTATTTTGTCTTTATTAGGTATTGCAAAAATTTTTATTATTCAGCTCTTACATTAGTTATATCAACAAACTTCAGTTATTTTGAACTCCAGAGGCAGAGTACCCTTGACCTGAATTTAATCTTATTGTCAAAACCTGTATATCTCTATAAGTGTGCCTTAACTGTACAACTACTGCTTGTTTATTGGTTTCTTATTTATTGCTTTTTGAACGAGTGAGAAAGTGATAGATAGTGGCCAGGATTAAATATCTGTGTGGTTGCAAATCTCAAGCTGTAAAAAACATCTTTGCTTAATATAAGTGATTTGACCATTATGTATTGTTCTTTTTTTTCCCTCATTTTAACTCTGTCTAGTATGTCTCGTAGGATCATTTCATTAAGTGCTTTTTTCTTAATCTTTCCAGATGTTAAGGATACTACAGTTTAATTGAGAAGCTAAGTGTGAAAGAATAGTGTATTACCCACATGTTTTTTGATTATGGAAATTGAAGGACATGTCCAAGGTCATGTAAAACAAGAAAAACTTGAAACAGTTCATCAGACTTACCCTTTTACAGTCTAACTCAAGCTTCTGCTGCTATATGTTATACACAGCTTTAGTTACAGAATAGAAAGCCGTATCTTATTATTTTTATACATTTAAACAGGTAAGTAAAAGATACTGCTTGATTACAATTCAAAAAAAGGAAACATTCCTGTATGTGTATTTGTTTTCAATACAGAAGGAGAACAAAATCTAAATCTGAGATTCTTAGGACAAATACAAGAGCCTTTCAAAAGCTTCTCAAGGTCAACTTACCTAAGATATTTCATATTTGTTTTGAGTATAGCTGAAGACTTGAAAACCCTTCTGCACATTACTTTCCTGTCATCCCTCCTGCATCTGTCTCTCACCATATACTTATCTATTTGAACTTTTATGTTGCCTCTGTTTCTAGGTTAAACAGAGCAGAAGTGAGGAAATAGTCTGAGAGTTTCTTAGCTGCTAAGTCTGTGAACAGTTCAGGGGTGACTAAAGATTTAGTATACTCTGGTGAAAAAAAAAAAAAAAAGAAAAAAGAAAAAAAAATCACACATACTATGAAGCTCCTAAAAAAATGATCACCTGGACAATATAGGAAGTCAGCACATAGTTAACAACTGAAAATAATCTTCTGTCTACAAACTTGCAGCTGATACAGCACATTACTTGTCTGTAAATGTAAAGCAAATATTTCCACTTTCAATTGTTACTCCTCTCTTGCAATGCACAGTAGCAGAAACAAGGAACAAACCTTCATACTTTATCTGTGGAGCCTTTATTTGGATAACAGATGTCACTGTGCTGAAGTGACTCCTGAGTCTTTTGTATTTTTATTCCAGAATAAATTAATCAATTTATATTTTATTTTCTTGAGAAGGTAATTTTTGGTACAAGATTTTAGCTTAAAAGAACAAAAAACTACCAAAAAATGGATTTAAAACTTCCTAAAAATGACCCTTAGGAATTAATACAAAAAAAACTTTACCTTTTTTTTCTTTACCTTTTAAGAAAAAAAAAACTTCTTTAGCAGAAGAAGTTTGTATGGATTTCAATATTATTTTAAGGCCCTTTTTGTTAACCTGATAACATACTGAGTACTTTTATAGAATTGTTCACAAGTAACTGGAGAAGTCAGTGTGAATATATGAAAGCAGGGTCAGACTGTTATGCCCTGACTGACCCACAAACTGGAGCATTTAGTTATGCAAATTAAATTAAAATGAAAGCAGACACAAGAGATCATGATACCATTACAAAATCATAATTTTTTACTGATGATTGTGATCCAGAATAAACAAACTCATGACTTCAAGAAATAACAGCTGGCCACTACAGCACCTTTGTGTCTTAAGTATTGTGTCTAATAATTTAATATAGGTCAGTGTTTAGCTACTTCAAAACAGGAAAAGGACTTTGCTCACCCAGTAATTGGCTTTTGGAACATTTCTAAGTATCAATACTAAGTAAATAAAATTAAAGTAGAAAAATACTGTCCCTTGTTCTTAAGGAAATAGATTTTTTTTTTTCATGAGAAGCCCATGAGAGGAATCCAGGAGTCAGAATTTAAACACTACACAACCATGAAACCATGTTATGATTTATGTAAATATACTGTGCAGAGGTGAGTCTTTGTGTACCTTAACACTCTGCCATGCAATCCAACACAGAGCTTTAAAAGATCAAAAAGCCCAAGGCCCTTTATTTGATAAAAAAAATCACAATGAAGCAGCACAGACATTTGTTGAGAGAACCTGGCTTAATTGCCGCAAACTAAATTGGAACCTGTGTTTAACTAAGAGCAGAAAGAATCCCTGATGAGCTCATTTTCCACTGAGAAGGTATTTACACCTGCCTAAAGGGCAGGAGCAGTTAGCAAACCACCTGTACCAAAGTTCTCCAGTGTTAGCAAAGGGGAGATGCTGCTTGATGATACTGTCAGATCATAATAGGCCGGTACATAGATCACTGTAAACTGAAACAGAGCACACCTAAGAATCACTCCAGGCATCACTCTTATGTGGAGGTCCCTGTTGACAAAGTCTCACTACAAAGCTGATTGTTCCATACCAGGAGTTGCAAAATAGGCGTAATTGCAACATGAGCTGAACTATTCTAATCAGTTTGAAGCTAGTCTCAACCTCATACAAGAAATCTCTAATAACTTTGAAATTAAGTTTTGATAATGATAAAAAACAAAAACAAAAGCAAAAACAAGTCAAGTGTTTTTGTGGCATCTATGGAGGCTTACAGGGTCTACAAGAGGAATTAATAAAAAATATCTGGGGTGCTACTAAAATCAGTTTCAAAGCATTTCTAAAAAATTACGTTTTAAAAAAATATTTTTTAGTTTTACAGCAAAACTTATACAATTAATCTCAGCTAACTTTGGGGTTCTATAAAACATATTATGACCACTAAGATAGTAATTTGTATTTTGTTTGTGGCAAAATGGTAAGAAATGGTGGTTTTCAAGATGAAATTAATTTAGCTTTTTTTAGATGTCTGCTTCAGAATGCAAGTAATTATCTTAGTGATACTGATTGGCACTCTGCAACTCTGTTGTCTGATTACAACAGACACTTGGAATGATTAGCTTAGAGACAGATACCACCAGAGATTAAGATCTTTAACAAACCTTATGAGAAGGCAAAAGAAGGATTTTGAATCTAAGTCAGAATGACTCAAATTCAAATTTGATGAAGAGTTGGAATTAAAACTCCAACTCTTCCCCATCTGACTGGGACCACATGTCCAGGAGACTGCTTGGGTAGGAGGAGGAGTAGCTGTGCCTTCAGGGGCTGTGGGACAGGCTGGGGTAGGGCCCTAAGATGGGTGCTCCATGTGGGAGCTGCCATTCCTTGCAGTGAAAGTGGAAATTGGACTCTGCCCTTGAACAACTTTTTGTGCCAGTACACTGTTGGTTAAAAGAGAATGGTTGCTGCCATTCCTTTATTCTCAGGACACATTTACAGATCCCAACCCAACACCATTTCTCACTCATGGGATGCTTTTCAGAGCTCAGAAATTAGTTTGCTGGTAGTACAGAATGCCTACAAGCTAGAAACATCTAAATTCTTTTTCAGATTAGTCACAGAGTTCTAGGTCTAGTAATGTCATCTAAATATATATCAACACAGAGATGTAAAATCTTTAGAGATGGATATTTATTCAATAAATAAGTCTACAGTGTAAAAGTTTAGGATATGAAAGTCAGATCCTACTGAAAATTAGACTATTTCATCTTGTCCAGACATTGCTCTCAGTCTACAATATGTAGATATGAGAACTGTGGTTTTGTTTTCACCACAAGATTTTGTCCTTTTAATTTATTATCCAAAACTGGTTAGATATAATAATTCTGAGTGAAAATCCTTGTGCTCCTTTGAAAGTATGTTTCATATCTTATAGTATATGCAGGATTAATCTTCCAACATTAATATAATCAAGTTTGTTGATTGTATGATCAATAGCACACTATTTGCTGGTAATTGATACCTGATGTACACCTAAGTAGAAATCAAGTCTATTTTTATTTTCTAAGTCATTCCACCTAAGTATAATTGGTTCTAATTTTAGTGGTCATGGTGAGTCTCTTAATAATTTTATCATGTATTTTTACTGATTCATACTTTAGTTCCTATCACTATGCTGTAAAAACCATATCATTTACGATGTTAAATGGTGCAAAGTTATTCCATCATTGATATGAACTTACAGTATATTTCATGTATGATGCATTTTCTGGCTTAGGTGCATCATTTTTAGGTGAGTGGTTACTGGATAATCATCATTTCTCTGATATTTTTCAAGCAAGCAGAGAAGTTTCTAAAGCAGTTTCAGAAGGACAAAATGAGGTTTGTTGGCAGAGGCAATATCTTTTATTAGACCAGCTTATATAACGGAGAACAATCAAGCAAACTTTCTAGCACTCAGTCATGTAATCAAGTCTTTTTGAAAAACCTGTATGAGCATAAAAGGAGAGTAGAATTTGAAATCTTATTTTAACACTTCATGCGTGGAATGGAAGGAATATAATATTGAAAAAAAACCCCAACTTTAAAATAAATCTTTTTGATTTGTAGATTAAAGTATTTATAAATAATATTATTTTTTTTTTAGAATGAGGCATTACTTTCTGTCAGTATACTTTCAGTAATATCATGGGATATTGCTGGAATAACCAGATTTTAGTCCTAAAAATTAGTACTTTTTCTACATATTTCCTTTATCTTATACACCTTATAAAAAACACAAGATATTGCATCTTCTTGTAGAAACAAATTTCAGAGTCATCAGAAGCAGAGGGGAAAAGAAACATATACAGGCATCTGTGTACGAATATTGGCTGCTTTATAAATTTCTATGTATTTTTATATACATAAGTATGGGCATTTTGTTCAATAATGTTTTTCCCTTCAGCAGCAAAGCATTCACACTGTACAGAAAAAACAATTTTTAAGAGGGAAAAAATCCCAACTATATACAAGTAATATGGGAGACTGCAAGAATTCAAGGGTAATACATAATATTGCAACAAATGTAAAAATGAAAGAAACTCAGAATTAAGGTAGGATAAATGTGCTGACATTCACTTCAACATTAGCTTCAAAGAGCTTACAATGAACCTTGTTGGAAGAGGCTACACAGGGAAGTTGTAGGGTTACCACCCCAGAGGTATTTAAAAGATGTGTAGATGTGGCACTTGAGGACTGAGTTAATTGCTGGACTCAATGATCTTAGAGGTCTTTTCCAACCTAAATTATTCTAGAAGTCTAGAATTCTGTGAAACAAACTAAAGGCTGCTAAATATAGGGAGCTGTCTATAGCTTAGTGGTCCCTGAACTTCTCTTTTCTGGAGGGTGGAAGGAAGAAGCACAACCAGCTTATTTGGTTTATTCTTTCATAAGCATATGCTGTAGTCTGCTTTTAGACACAGGACAAACAGACAGTTTCATGTTCTTGTCCTTACACATTTAAAATGCTTTAATTTAGTGCTTTGAGTGTTCTGTAGAAGTCAACACACACACACATATATATATGTATGTACACACACTGGAGATATTAAAAAGATTAAAACTGAAGAAATTAAAAATTCTAGACTATTTCCTCTACTTGGGAAACATCAGTGAAATGATAATTAAAAAATAAAAACTCACTGTACATCTCAGTTTATATTCAAAATATAAGTAAAATAATGAGCAAATTAAATAAATCTAAATACAAGTAGAATAAGGGACTGGCTGTCATCAACATTCTGCAGCATGTGGTAAACTGCAAAAAAAATAGCACTCTCAGCTGTAAAAACAGCTAAAAGGCTAGGGAGCAACCAGGCTTTGGGGGTCAAATCCCTTACTTTCAATCCTGCATGAAAAAAGAGTCTGTCCCTTCATGTTCTGTTAAAACCTGGGTCATTTTATTTGATCTTTTTGTACAAAAGTTCTCTATAATAGTATGCAATGAACCACTTCTGAGACTTCTGACTGCAACACAAACATCAGGGAACACAAACTGATCTGTGCTCATTTAGGAAAATATAAGAGGGTATTGATGCAACTAGAGAGTAGTTTAGTGCTGCTAATAATGAAAAGCCAAAATTAAAGCAGTAGACAAAAAATTAAAGGTATGGGGAGTTAAATTTGCAAACGTAACATAAATGAAAGAAAGTTAGCATATAATTAGAGTTTCTAATTTCTCTTTAAATGTCTCAGGTTGCACACTAGGCAATTAGATTTCATTGGGCTTCAATTTACTGTTGGGAACAGTTGAAAGTGTAAGACTGGAGTAGTAAAGGGAATTATGTTTTTTTAATTAATATGCAGAAAGTTACTGTAATGTGAACACAGATTTCAAGCTACAAAGAAAATTATGTTAGTCTTGTGTAAAAGAAATATTATTAATAGATCTTAGTTCCTTTGAAATATAGTTTTGTAAAACAATATAGCAGTATTTTAAAATGCTGAATAGAAGTTCTAGAAATGAAATGAAACAAAAAAAACCCAAAATAATTAAAAAAAAATAATGAGTAAGAAAACCAAAACATCCCAAACAGCATAATTTTACCACTAAATAGGACTGAAAAACTAGAAAATAGACCAGAATTTTTTCTCCACTACTTCATGGCAGTCTTCCATAGCCAGACTGGTATGGCAGTCTTCAGAGACTTAAATTCTAATCAGAAGCTGTAACTAGTAAATTAAAAATGCATATCACCAGTAAAAGTAAGTTCATATGAAAAATGGACATCAGTTGCATAGTGCCCAGGAACAATTGAAGTAGCCATTCAAGAGTTTGGCTTCTTCATCCTTAAGACTCATTGCAGAATTTAGAATCTATGAAATTATCCTTGCTTTCAAGAAAAGTACATGCAGGGAAAGCTTAGGGGTTTCATCCATACCAGATTTTTTTAAAGTGTTTGTTATTATTTATGTTAGAGTTATTAAGTGAGGAATAACATCACCTACACATTGTTGTACATTGTTGTAAGTCTTGGGAACAGGTCTTCTGGAGACAAAAAAGGGAACTAGTGCCAACTCTGAACAATCCATATTCCAAAGTTTAGTTCCCAGCACTCACATTGTTAAAGTTAATACTAGTGCTTAACAACTAAGATTTTCCTTACTATAAAAAAAAAAAAAATTAAATTGTTCTGGCTTTCCTTTTTTTTTTTTTTTTCTGACAAGAAGAAACAAATTTTTAACCTTTTTATCTAAAAATTAACTTAATAGCTTGCTTGAGACATTGTCACTTCACTACAAATCATCAGATGAGGTATTAGAAAGGTGGTGAGAGAAATAGGGATTTAAGCCCAGTGAACACAGTTCAAATATTGAAATTATATAGGAATAAAACATCCATCTACTTAGCAATTTTCTCATCTGAAATATAATGACTTGAAAAACAATATATATCTTTCTATATCATCATGGGATAAAAATTCAGTATTACAACTCTGATAAATGCTACAACAAGGCTTCCATAGTACCATTTCTTAAAATGGAATCCTAAAGGAGGTATAGGAGAGGAAAATCTGGAGAAGTGTTTTTTTATTTATTTCATCTCTTCTGTAATAGCTACTGTATACCTTTCTGTAAAGGAGGGATTTGGCACCTGTAAATACATGGGCTCAGTGGGAAATTCTGAATTTTGAAATCCATTTAAGAAAACAGATTGTATATTTTCAGGTGTCCTAATCAGTCAGCAACTTCTTTTACAACCCTCAAATTGTATGCTTTCCTAAATACAAATGGAGCATTTATAAATTGTAAACAAATATGTCATACTCATAGCTTATTTACTGAGCAAAACTACTGTAAATCAGTTTAAAAAAAAAAAAAGATATTTCAGATTATTCCATCCCTGAATTCTTATAAACTAAGCTAAGGAACACTTACATACTCTAAGGAGGTCAGTATGATAGATACTGTCAATGAATGCCCATCAGGATCAACTCCAGGCAAAATAAAGTTAAAACTGCCATTTCCTTCTAAAATCAATGCTGACTAGACAGAGAAGCCTCATGGCTACTGCCTGTATGTTTGAGTTCCAGTATTCATCTTATTTCTAGGATGAGTACCCTTACTGAAAGGCTATGGGCTGATTACTAAGAGAGAAGGAATAAGCTGATTTTCCCTCCAAGTTATTCTACTGTGCAAAAAACTAATTCAAGCTTCAGTAGGTGAAAGTGAGAGTATAAACAAAACTGGTAATGCAATTTCTCTAATGGGGTGGGAGGAAAAATTGTCTTTAGGTCCCTGAAAAAAATGAATATTTTGTATTTTACCCAGTGACTTTTAGTGTTTACAGCAGAAACAGTGCAATGATGAGGATTTTACCTAGATTTCCATTATATTAAAATGCAAACATATTGTAAAAAATAGAATTGCTCTGACCTTTTCACACAGAAATTAGAAATAAGCTAAACCTAGTCCTTAAATCTGTAACTGTTGTCTCCTTCATCTGCAAATGCATATGGCCAATGTTTTAGTTCAAACCCAACCCTGAACAGTTCATAATCGGCAATAGATGTAATAAAACTTAGAAGAGACGTATAAACAAGAAATGTCTTAAAGGAGAAATGTGGTAATTTAACTGTGTGATGCATCTTCAACTGTTAAACATCTACCATTTACATCTCTGTAGCTTTCGGCAGAAATATTTCTTTCATACATCATTTTGTTTACTGCATTTATTGCATGTTATTTTCTAGGTGCATTTTCTCACAGAGACCAGTAAGTATTCCTTAGGAAAGGATTTCTTGCATCATACCATCGACAAGAAATTGAGGCAAATTTCACTATATACTGGAGGACAAAATCCCAGTGTCTGGGTACATAAAACAGAAGCACTGGGAGAAGCACCATGGCTAGAAGATGCCTTGTATGTCTTTCAGACTATGGGACAGGCCTGGAAAAGACCACAAAACATTTGTATCTTTCAAATAGTAGCAGCAGTACTGAGTATAAATGGTTGTCTGTCTAATTGTGGCATGGAGTTGATGTATATAGAATCATATCATCATTTAGCTTGGAAAGGACCTTTAATATCACTGGGTCCAACCACAAACCACACTGCCAAGCCCACAACTAAGCTGAGTCCCTAAATGCCACGTCTACACGTAACAGACCACAAAACACATGGACCCAGGTCTGGGAACCTACCATAATACTCCCGAGTCCTGCATTTTGATAGGTGCCAAATAAACTCCAAGTGAACTCTGCTGATAGGTCTATTCCAGTTGGTAATACTGTAATCTCACTATTATAGCTTATTCCAAATGTATTCCATTTCTTCCGAGACTATGAATGGTACCAAGCTCAATTCAACAGGTTATATAAACCTCAAAATAAGGATGTGTAATATCTCCAATGAGATATATGACCTCCAATGAGGTCAAATTGTTTGGAAAGAACGAAACATTTCAGCTGCATTTCTCACACAGAAATTCTCAACAGTAGTTTTATCTTTTATTGCCAGTTTATGCCAAGGACACATGGTTTAGAATAGTCTCCCTTAGGAATATTTTGCTTTTAATAAGAATTAGCAAACTATTTCTTCTCCAAATTCTTTCAAGTCTTAGCTGCGACACAGCATTCTTTAATCTTGATATTCAGTAAAGGAAAGCATGTTTTTATTTATTGATTGATTTAAATATATTTATAAATATCTTAGGATAATGTAATTAGTTGTCATTTCTGGCTTGACATTCATAATTCAAAGCCCATATTCTCCCAGCCATAATGGCATGTATATTTTTTAATTAAAAATAAAATTAACAAAAAAAACTCTTCTCTCTTTTGAGACTATCATTTGCAGATATATTCTGAATTTCGAAATGCATAAATGATGCAAAAGTAAACTTATTTCCTCCAGCAGGTTCAGTAAGCATTACCATCTGAAAAGCTGCATTTTTCATCATTTGAATTTCAGTCATGAAGTCCCAGTGGAGTTGCAATGAGGAGGTTTATAACTAACCATAGATAATGGATGTAGATCTATCTTGCAGCTTTACATCACTCTGTGTATATTTCAACTCCTTCAACGTCATCAGCCTCTGCTCCTGATGTGGACTCTGCAACAAGGTAGGAAGTAGAACTTTATGGAATGTCTAACTCCACTGTCATGTCCAGCTCCAGATCATTGGTGGGCTCCCAGAGCAGTGGTAACTGTAGCAAATGTCCAGAACACACAAAGGAGCTTACAGCAGCTGGTTCTTTAGCATATTTTTTTTTTCTAAAAAGTTAGCAGGCTGCCTACCTAATTATGAAACAAAAGGCTTTCCTGAGTTGATCAACTGTAATATAATGTACAACTTGCATAGGAATGTTGTTTTGATGCTGTAGTTGATCAGAACATAATAATTTGCTTATGATAAGAAAATTCAGTATGTTTTTCAGTGTTTCACAATTTTATGGAACTGTGAAGATTATCATAAAAAATGTTCATGATAAACTGTTGAAATTCATTTTAGAAGCATATATATGTGGCATAGTTATGAGAAAAGAAAACATGATACTCAGTATTAAAGTCAAATTAGTTGTTGGGATTTGTATGGACAAATAATAATTGTCTTCCAATTTAAAGACATTTTATAATTATAAATGTTACATTTGCCACTAAAAGTATTTTCTTCTTTTATTCACTTTGCATAAAAATGAAATCCTTTTCTACTATTTCAGTTTCTTAAAATTTAAAGATATAAAGTGTTTAAAAAGTAAAGATGTTATCTTTCAAGTAGTTCATGAATATTCCTAAGGATTTCTTGTAAAATAAGTTAAAATTAAGAGCTAGAATTTTTTTTGCCAAGTTTGAGAAGTATTTTAACAAACACATTTGAAGTTTCAGCTTGTAGCTGGTTCACATAATTTTCCCCTAATATATATTAATTCCTCCTTTTAACACAAATTCAATATTCTTATTAAAAGAGCTCGATTAAGGGCTCCTTTCACCACAGTTTAATTTTCAGTAACTCAAGAAATATTCATCGGTACTGTCACTGCGAAAAACCAAATCCAGGAGAAAATGAGTGAATGAGCGCCATCCACAGAGAACCCCAGTTTCCTACCTTACATAGAGGTTTATCAATTTATTCCATATTTTATCATCTTCCATTCCCCAGTATATCATTCCATCTGTGTTTAATTAAAAAAAATAAATTGCCATTTTAATAAATTGAGATATTATATCTGAGAGTGTGTGAAGATAAAAGCAATGAAGAGCTCTTTTAGATCCATTTTAGATCTATGCAACTAATTTTGGATCATTAAAAAGTAAAGGAACCAATTACAGCCAGGAGAATCAGTACATAGCAGTTTATGAAAATGCAATGAAACATTCAAGGTGAATAGAAAGCTGAGTAAATAATTGATCACACACCATAAACTATTAGTTGGAATCTTGCAGATATACTTCCATAAATCAAATATTTTGTGAAAATGAGATTATCATTTTCAGTTTTCATCGCAGATCACTCATAACAAAAGACAGAAATTCTCAAATTAAGAGATGTGAGATGGTTTTAAGAGATGGTTATAAAAGGAAAGTTATTATGTTTCATGTTATTTCATGAAATATAATAATTTTCCTTTTATAACCATCACTTGTAACTATATGCAATAGACATAGCCATTTAAAAGACTCATGATCATAAAAATGCCTTTAAAAAATCTAATCACAAAAGCAGAGAAAAATCAGAAATCCTCTATCAAGACATCTTACTTGCCTCTGTCATAGCAACAGATCTGTTGCATGTACAGATGAAGAACCAGAAAATATAATACACCAGACGGGGCAAGCCTGGTAATTAGGAGAAAAGACAAAACCCTTCATTTACCACACAATCACTTGCATGAGTCTATGATAATATTTTGCATTTTCTGGCCTAGCTGTACCTCTTTCAGTCTTAACATCAGTTTTGTTACCAAAAACATTTTTTTTGTTATTTGGAATTTTACATTTCAATTAAATTGTGGTAACTGTTCATAGGCGTCAAAGAAGGCCTTTAGTAGAGCTTGTCCATGATGTCAGTGAAAACTTTGCACTTCCTCAGAGGCAGCACTGACACAGGAAGTAGGATGAACATTCCTCACATTGTTATTACCTTCTGAACCATCTCTGACTTGACAGAAAATACAAAAGTACCTTCCTCAATTCTTTCATTCTTCTCTTCCATAAATAATTTCTGACTGTGATGACAAATGTTTATATTACAAAAAGAATCTGACCACAGGTATTCCTTCACATAAATTTTTGATAATTAAGCCATATTATATCAACAATTTCTGTGCTTCTCCCTGTGATTTAATTCACTTTCAGTACATGCAGAGTGCCCTAGGTCCTCTACCCTGTGTATTCCTGATCTGTCAGCAGTAGATAACAAATGCATTCATGTGAGTGGCACTGATACCCGTTGGCATATTTCCAAATAATTTTAGGTTCTCAAATTCTCATCACACTGACTGATCTTTAGACATTCAGTTTTTGCATGAGTGGCTATTTTCAGCACCACATCAAGAAGACTGACAGCCTTACTGCTTGTCATCCATCGTGCAGTACAGTCGCTCACTGCCCCTGGATAAGGTGACCTGAGGCTTCCCAGTTTGACTTAGCTAGTGTCTGGTCCTGTTTGCTTTTTCAGGATTTTCCTACTGCCATGATAGGGTTTACTGGGATACAAAAACGTCCATGTTTTATTCTCCCTCGGCCAGTGTGTGTCAAGCTGTTTTATTGACTTAAATCTTGTCGTATCTGTACAAGCTTCCCTCCATACATTTGTAGCTCTGATCTTAGTAGCTAATGTCATCTGCAGATTTTTCCTGTAAACTCAAATTATTTTATGTTACTAATTCCAGTCTACAACAGTGCAAGGAAACAAGAATTAGACTTTATGTTGTAATGAACTGCAGAATGCAAAAAAATATAATAAAACCACATCAAAAATGATTTGGAAAAGAAAACGAAAATAATAAACAAAATGGTTTTATGTCTATTATTTGTAATGATCACATCTTCTGCAGCTGTTAAGCTGAAGCTGAACAATATTGTGTGCATGGATTTCAGGAGCACATATATTGCTGGAGTAGAAAATAGAAAGTTCAAGATGACAGATTAACTGTAAAACCCACAGCTTGTATATCACCTGCACTGTCCTCCTAGTTCTCTTCCTCTCTCTAAACCATGCAGCTGGAAGATGAAATTGTACCTTTAGTTGGAAATACTCATCTTTTCTCCTTGATTTCCCCTTGAGACTGTCAGTGCATGTTTAAATATCTAAGGACCTCCTCACAGCAAAGAAAGAAGGTAGAAAACCCAATTAGTGTTCTTGCAATTGTGGTTTTTTTATTTGTTTTCATAGGACCTACTTTGAAATGCCTTTTTCTTTACTGTGAATTTTTTAGTTTTTTTCATTTTTAAATTTAAGCAAGTATTTTACATCTCTAATCTTTCAAAATGACAAGACTTTGACAGTAATTGCTAAGACTGTATGATTCACCGTATTTAACTTTTCTTTCCAAGTACTCAAAATAAGATTTTGCATAAGCTATTTTCAACTTTGAGTGGTCAGTGAAGAGACAGTGCAATCAAGATTTTTTAGAATATGCAGCCTACACAGCCAGATTTTCTGATATTTTTTCATTGTACAGGATGCTGCCTAAATAAAGTACACTTTTGCAGCATTCCTGAGGCAAAGTTGTTTCAAAGTAGCTTGAAGATCTTAACCTGGATCAATCAGAACTATAACCAGAAAAGTAACAAAGTTTACCCTTTTTATCACCTTTCCCCAACTTCTTTGTCGAGAAGAATAGTACACAGCATATTAATCCATGCATTGTTACTGTGCCATTCCTACATTGGAAACATTTCTGCTGAAATGTTTACACAGCTTTCCAAGCAAAGGCCATTTGTAATTTAATGCCATAAAAACTTATTTTACTTTCACTTAATCCTGGCTGTGTTACACAAAAATGAAATGTTTATAGTAGACAAGCCTGATAAAACTAGGATAAGAATCCATGTTGCCAAAATAATTGTTAAAAAAAATCAAAAAGTCTTTCCAATTACCTGCTTTGAGTACAAGTGATTGTAGATCATTAATCCCATGAAAGATAAATCTGCTGCAACTGGCAACTGGCCTAGCAAATTGGAATGGCTGTTTGTGACCTTGCTGTCAGTTGGCTACCTCTGAGACATTAAAATGCAACTATCTGTAAGAAGCTGTATTCTTCAGTTTTCTACAGAAAAAAGATATATAATTGCATATTTTTTCTGGAGCATCCAGCAACAACTTAGAAAATGCTTATTTTAGGAAAACATGTCATGGATTTAGAATCTGTCTACTCATGGAAACACACTGAAAACTGGAATGAATAAAAATTTAAGAGTGATAAGAGGGTTGGCTAGAACATTGTGCATGAAAATTTGAACTGTGTGTTTTGTACTTCAGATATAAAAATAAATGTGGGTTGGGATTACTTAGGTAGATGTTTAATTGTTTGTTTACCTACTTTCCCAGTTCTAGAGTGTCATTTAATAGGGCACAGCATTTTTCATAAAAAAAGGTGACTTAAAATTTCCTTCGTTTTGCATTAGCTACCAGCAGGGTATTTTTGGGGCTGTTCTGTGGGTTGCTCTATGCTCTTTACATTGAATAATTTTTTCTTTAACAAAAATTCTGAGATTTCTTTCCTCCATTTTTTTCATTGTTAAAAAGCAGATAGAATAATTATTGTTGGTTTATTTTAGCAGATGTCACATCAAAAGAGAGCTATAAGTTACATAAAATTAATATCAATTAAAATACGCATATTAAAACTGGGAGATTTATTCAGCAAAATGTTTGGAGGGGAAAGTCACAAAAAATGTGTACAGTCTTTCAGCCTGTGAAGTTATTATCTTTTTTGGAAACCTCAAAACCAGTTTATAAGTTTTCCCCCTCCTTGCATGTCTGTTTGTCTCAAGGTATCTGGTACAATTGGGATGATAAGTATGACGTAATACTGAGAGTAGAATAATAAATATCTCAGTACCAAACACAGACATATATTGCAGTTTATACTCTGCAAGAGACTCTGTCTTACGGTGACACAAAAATCCTCACCTCCAAGGGCCAAAAGGCCACAAACTGTACAATCTTAAAATTGCAGGCTGTGTAAGATTATTGTCAATCCTGAATGTCAAATCAGGATTAGTCTGCCATTTGGGACCCTAAAACCTTAATTTACTTTTTTTCTCCCATCCATTTATTTCTTTCTTAAAATTATAGTTCTTTAGAAGAATTGGAATGAAGCAAGTCATCACAGAGAAGATGGATAATTGAGATTCATGCAGATGAAGCAGTCAAATGTAAATTAAATGTAATGCAGCAAATGGATGTCATAGTGAGTATGTACAGTCTGAAAGAGGAAGGCAGAAAAAAACATAGAAGCTTCTACACTGCTTTTAGAATACAAGTCCCTTGTGGCAGAAGTATTGCACAATTTTGGTCCTCAATAAATATTTATGGGAAACATTCCTTAGTTCCTGCAGTTTTGTAAGGAACAGATTTATTTTGTACCACTGGCATCCCTTTCCTACTCTGTTATCTTCTCTCTCCTATGTCTAATTCCCATATTTTGTATGTATGTCAGTTTTAAGCAGCTGCTCCTAAGAGTAGATTTCAATGGACAGCAGTAAATACAAATATTAGAACGTAATTCTAGTGTGCCTATTGAAGAATTTAAATGTATAGAAACACTAATAAATTACTTTTATCATTAATCATGTTTATCAGAACAGACTTGGGATAAAAGCTGAATAGCAATGACTGCATGAGAAAATGTTGAGATGGGCATCACTCAACATGGTAATAAGGACAAGTCAGAGCCCAAGGAAACTGAACTTACCTGAAATTTCTGGGACTATACCACCTCCTGCACATGGAAAAGCAGAAATGCTGGGTGTGTAGAGCAGGTCTGGCATTGCCACTTGGACTGTTTCTTACCAGCTGACTTCCTTTTTATAGGCACAGCAGCCATTTCCTCTGAATGGCTTGGTAAAGTGAAGACAGAACTGCTGCTTTCCAAATCACAAAATAAAAGAACTGTTGGCAGGAGATCAGTTCAAAACAGATCAAAAGAAGCACCTCCTTTCAGGATAGGTAGTTGCATGACTTTTATATCCTTTCTCAATAGCATCACTGTCATTTCCTTATTCTGTCAAAGGCAGAAAATCAGGTTGGGCCACTGGCAGACCATTCATCTGACTCTGTAGAGCATGTCTCATGATTGCAACCTCTGCTATTTTGGCTGGTTTTTTGATGGGAATCTGTTAGGTGGGGATGGTAGAAAGCTGTACATCAAAACCAGCACTTCCAGTAGACTGTGAGACCTTAGGTATGTTAACTATGTGACATGTCTACACAGGTGAATTTCTGCTGTCTGAAAACAATGGCTTTATCTATTTTTCTGTCATCTGTAGCTTTGTAACCCATCTTGTCATCTCTATCTAGATTTTATGCCTGTTCTTCCAGCTGGCTTACTGATAAGGTGGTTTGCTGTGGAATATTTCTACTGTGGATTGCCACTGTAGTTATGGTCACAGCTTTCCTCAACCACTCTCTTTACATAAATATTATTAAGGCTTGTGGCTTCATGGAAATTATTAGCAGGTCGTAGATCATAGAAGCCTTCCTGTATCTGATTAATTATGTACAGCTCTTATCGCATTTGGTGTAAATAACACTATCTAATGAGAAGTCTCATAGTATTCGTATCTTCCAAAGCACTTTCTCCAAAATTATAAATATATATATATAAATATATATATAAATATATATATATATATAAATTATATATATATAATGAAAATTTTCCTTTTTTTAAAATAAGCAGTTTAGTCTCTTTACTTTCATTAGCAGCATTTTCCAATTTTGTTCTTCTCTTTAACAGAAACATCTTCACTTTGAGTTTCTGTTTTCCTGAAGTTGAGATTCAGCTGAATACTTTCCATTACACACTCCTTGCTTACAAAAAAGCAATCACACACTCATGGTCACAGTTGTCTTGTTTATATTACAGCTCAGGTGTACTCTTCAGTGAGCTAATGCTACCTCCTCACTCAGACAAATATTTTCAAAAAGGTATTTATTTTCTGCTGTCAGTATTAAATCAGGTTTTCATCCCTATCTCTGAAAAGACAACACAGAAAAGAGGTTATCTGTGTTATATCCTTTCTGCACATCAGCAGTGTCAGTTTTCTCTTACATCCAGACAGGGGATGGGTCAGTCCCAGAATGACCATGAATGATAGCTGTAGAACTCAGCTGCCTACAGACCCTCTGCTCAGGTCTCTTCCCCCTCCTTTGCAAGCAAACTGGAATTTACTCCCTGTGCAAATAAGGCAGTAGGAGTCCAAGAACTAAAATGTTTGCTTTGCATGAAACAGAGGGGAAGAGGGAGAGGCAGGCTGAACTAGGAATTAAAAAGGATATGAACATAAAAATCATTTCCAAATGCAGTTAGTGTGCTAGAAGAGATATGCATTGCAGTTCAGATGGACTGTACATAAATCCTCTTGTATTATGCAAGATGGTGATTGGGTACCTTTTAGATCTACTCTCTTAGGTTTTTTTCCTCTGATAATTTTTCCCTTCATCCCTTCCTATATTCAGCAAATTCAATGCAGGATGTTCTGAAAAAGGAGTTGGTATCTATCAAATTAATTTTGAACATGCTGAGTCCCCAGTCTGCTTGTGGGTATATGAAAAGTACACACAAGTGTCTCACACTTATCCTTTTCTATCTATTCCAATTTATTATTAAAGAAGCATGTTCCCTGACAGTTCCCTCACCAGCAATTCTCAAATAACAGTATCTGAAATATACTTTTTCCTCTTACTTAATGCAAATATAATTTAAGTTCCTGAATGTCACAGGTTTGTGTTAGCTTGTAATTTTATGGTTAATAACGGTTGCTACAGGCTTTATGGACAAGTCCAGTACCATTTTCATATGCTCTAATTAACCTTGGTGTGACCCAGAATTAGGTTCTGATTTACCGTAGTTTCCTGAATGCTTTGGGGCAAAATAAGTAGCAAACAGATCACAACATTAATGTACATAGTAGTCTTTAAATTGAATGAATAATATGGCTTTAATGCTTATGTTTCTTACTTAGTTTTAAACTGACACATGTACATTATGAGCACAATTGTCTTAACATAGGACAAATTTATCTAGAAAGAAAACCAAGCCTGCAATGCCAAGCTAAAATAATCCTAAACTTGAGCATAGAGACTTTACATTTTCTTTGAGAGATAGGTGGGTTATTTCCAATACCTGCTGATCTCTACTTTTAATCAGATTGCATTTTTGTACAATTATCATTTCAGGCTTCTGTTGATTGCTTTCACTAGGCATAATGAGTAGGAAGAAACACTATCTCATTGTGCAGAATATTGGATTGGGTGGCATAATAGACTCGCTTCTATTTTTTGCCTAGCTCTTTGAAAAGTTAATTTTCTCTTTCATCAAATAACTAGCAGACTACTAATAGCATATAAGGTTTTAGAGGGATTTGCATTAAAGAATGCAGCTGAGTGCCTTATCTACTTTTGAAACCAGAGTGACATACGGATGCTTCTTTAGTATTGACTACCTAAGATAAAGTTTAATTCTTGCTGCAAGCCCCCTTAGTTTTAAATTCATGGAATGAGAACGTGGATTATCTTTCCCTGAAGCACACTCATAGCATGGGAAGGAGGTGAGGGTGCTGGTACAGGCTTTGCACGCATAAAGTTGAGGTTCAAAGCCTCATCAAAGGAGCAGAACCCTTCATTCCAGTCTGAAGCTCAGAGAAATCCTCTTAAGTCATATGCCATTGTATTGGGTCCTCTTTCACAGTCAGTGATAAGTGCCCTGAGGAGAGCTGAAAGCATTTGTCAGACAGGATGCATTTCCTTTGGTGGATGGTGCCAGGGCCTCTATTTGCCATGCGACATGGAGCTACAACTGTGTAGAAACCCTGTGACTCAGATTTTCTGCAGTCAATGCAGTAAGTGCAGGACTGCTAGCTAGACCCTGCCATGTGCCCTGTTGGCTCAAAGGTCAAGACTGTGTCTGGCACACAGGCTGTCTGCCCCACTCAAAGCACAATCCTTGCAGTACAGCTCCCAGCATTTTTTGAACACTCCAAGTGGTTTGGATGTGGAGGGCAGCCCTCTGAAAAGACAGATGTTTCAAGGAGCTATACATCTAATTTCTGCCCTAGAAAACTAGTGACTACAATAATTTGGGGTCCACAGCGCCAGTTGATTGTTCCCATTTGACAACAGAAAAAAAAATTCAAGCTGGATTCAAGTAGGATTTGGAATTCAAACACTGAATAATCTGATCATTTCTGAGCTGTTACACCTACTCACACGCCATATATTCAAACAAACTTGAACACTTTGAAGTTAAAAGTGAAATTGAATACAAAGGAAAAGCCTATTTCCTTATCTCCCTAAGAAATGCAAAGAATACTACACTAAATGTATTTTGGAGTATATTTTCTTACGTCAGTCTCCGTGCCATACCACATGTCTGGTTTAGACTTTCTACTGCTATCTCTAGGTGAGGTCTAAGACAAGGTTAAATCATGCCTGAATAGTGTTCCTGTTTTAGTCTACTAGCCAGAATCGTAACACTGACCCTAGACTTTGCCTTGGTTCAGTGGAACGTGAAAGAATGACCTACCAGACTTTTCATGGATTAATCTAATACCTATTGTGTTAAAACTGCTTTACAGGCTCACAGAAATTGTCTATCTTGAAATGCACTCTACGGTCTTGTTACCAAAATCGTGGGTTTGAATCTTTGTCTTACTGAATATAGCACTTACAGCATCCCTAACTCCCACCTATGGTGAGAGCTAAGGGGCCTTCAATGGCTCCTAGGGAAATGACATTTCTTGTTTTTTCACAGTGCAATATAATGGCAGCTGTCCTAAAGTAACTCAAGGCTTTCTCCTTTGAGCATTTCCATTCAAATTATATATATGTTACTCACTGAGCCCTATTTATTACACAAATGATAGTATTTATCTGAGACCAAATTCAATGATTCCAGAAAGCATGATGCAGTATTTATGTAACATAAGCATATGTTACAACTCCTAATCTTAAAAAAATTAGCAAAAACTCTAATGACATATATAATCCTGTCCACAACAACTGGACTATTTCACCACTGCTGCTCTCGTACATATGTCAACACAAAGAGTTGTTGGACTCCAAGTGACAAGGGAACAACAGCTAGCTCAGGAGTATGCAGAAAGGCTGCAGAAAGAATTGCAGTGAACACTTGGTCATAAGGAAAAAAAACCAAACAACTTTGGTAAAATGTTTGCGGTGTTCCTCTATATGTTTTCACACCATGCTAGCTGGCAATTCACACACTAAACAAAACATCAGACTAAGCCAAGACTGAAAAATAGCACAAGGTAAGATGAAGGGACACTTGTGATTAATTCAGCAAGGAAAAAATTGAATTCTCTTCCAAATGTAAGAAATTAGTTCCTCTTTCATAACACTCTTACCATACAGGTTACTTCTTCAAGCATTTGCATTAAGGCTATTCCTAAAGCCAGTTTAGGCTTAGATGCCTTTGATGGTACTTAAAAAGCAGAAAAATAATGATAAAATGATGATAATGATAAAAAATTGTGTATTCTTCCATGTCTTCATTACAGTGGTGAAGGGGAAGCTGTCTAAATTCAATGCTTATTATATTGGTTCACTGTTGCAGGCATTGTGTGAAAAAACACTAGCCATGTACTCTAGTTATCAAACAAATATCTACAAGTGAGTGTTTATTAAGTTATCTCAGCTGCAAGAGGCCTCACAACAGAAATTACTAAGCAGTATTTTGCATTCAAAAGGCCAGCAAGTATGGGACTGACATTTGCTGTCAAAAATAATGCAAAACAAATGAAAACAGCTAGAATCTTTCAAAGTGCCAATGTTTGAAATTTAATGCCTAGCTTTGGAAAGAAAATAATGAAACTTTGCAATTCCCTTGGCATTTTATCTCTTGTCCTCTTGAGTTTATTCATGTATGAGCATTGTGTTAATTTGACTCAAAGAATATGTATTATGATTATTAATAATAGCAATAATATTAGACAATCAATATAAATTAAAGATAATTGTTATTAATTAACTTGATGCTTATGTACACAGAGAGAGCTGAAGCATTGATTTCTGTTTCCTAACTTTTAATTTTCCTTTTTAAAGTTACTGGGAACTTTCTTTTGTTTGCTTGATTTTTTTGTATTTCTGCCCTCAGTTCTTACATGGTTTTAGACTATTGTCCCAATAATTTACATTATTTAAAATAATAAAATAATAATAAATGGATGACATATACTTGCATAATAAGATTTCTATATGTTTGTTATTTATTCCATTTCACAGATTTTTAGAGTATTAAGTACTCTTAAGTTCACTCTCTCCCATTCTTTACTTACTTGCCTTACTTCACATAATATATAAATCATGGTATGATAACATAGACAATGTTATGGAAAAAAAAGTTTTCAGAAAGTAATTATGATATTTTGGTAATTGTGATATAGTCTTGACATTGTTTATTTCCATTTTATACTTCTGAAACATATCTGACAAAGTTTCCTCTATTAGACTTGTGTCATTCTCTGTATTTACTAGAAAATAAAACTAAAAGTCATGATATTATGAAAGAATAAGGAAAGCAGAGACAAAGCTGATCTATATCAATCTTTTCACTCTAAGTAATATATAATTTAATATCTTTAGCACCAAGAATTTTTTATTTTTTAAATAATTCATTAGTTCCAGCATGTGTCAAAGCTCTATATGTATGCTTCGTTCTCTTAGTCTGGCATATGAAAGTATAGTCTTTCCTTATATCAAGAAATTGTTAAATTTATACAGTCAATAGCATTTTAGGACATGGAGTGTTTTAATTTTTGGGTTTTTTTTCATTTAGAAGATTTACTATACCTATTAACTTTTTCTTAATAAATGTTCCTTATAGGATTAAACAGTTTTCATACCTAAATTTTCTTACTGAAACATTTTTCATACCATAATTTTCCCTAAACACATTTTCAGTGCTCCTGTGTGATGTTAGTAAAAGCTGAAACACTAGTTTTCAGAAATCTTATGGCTGGCACAACCTATAAAGATATTGATTCCAAGTGACAGTCAACACATTTCAAGATATAACCATATGTTTATATAAAAAACAGAGAAAAAATTATGACAACAAAACCTTTGTAGGAAGTGTGTGCATTTGACTAAAAGCTGTTGCCCATCTTTAACTAGATTCAGTCAAGTCAGATAGTGTAAGATATTAAATTTTAGTAGCAGGAAACAAGATACAATCTTATGATAGGACCAGTTGCCACCCTTTTGTGACTTTTCAAGTACAGCGAAGATGATATAAATAATGCCAATGCTTCTCTTAAAATAAAGTCCAAAGAGAAACCATGAAAAGACCAGAAAAAGACCTTCCAATACATTTATATCTACATTTTCCAACCTTTATATTATCACAGTCACAATTAACTGACTGATTTAATAGGATTTTTTTTTTTAACAGGAAATGGCATTTGTTGAAGTGTTACTATTTTTATATTTTTGAGCAAAATAATTAGAAAGATAATAGCCACAACCTTGAACTCTATTTAGCTTTAGTATTTTTGTATACAGTACCTCTACTGAACTCATCCTAGGCTCCA
Source organism: Certhia americana (assembly GCA_018697195.1). Classification (NCBI taxonomy): domain Eukaryota; kingdom Metazoa; phylum Chordata; class Aves; order Passeriformes; family Certhiidae; genus Certhia; species Certhia americana. The sequence continues at coordinate 8,443,360 of CM031860.1, forward strand.
CATGGAATCTGATGTCCAGGAAGGCAGAACAGTAAGATTCATCCCTTTCAACTCTGAGGAAAAATGCTGATAGAAAGAAAGATAAAGACCGCAGATTCAAACTGAGCCTCTTTCCCAGGCTGCTAAGAAAAATCACATTACATTGTTATAGGTAACCCAAGCAACATTCCTCTGAGTTTAAAGGAATGTGTGTTACAGTTTTTAAAAGGACATATCACAAGACTGGTGAATACTGGGCCTCTGCCAGTGATGTCACCAACAATTTCCTTGTTACAGCATTTTCAACAGCAAGGTTTTAGCAATGTATTGTTTTGGCTATATATTATTCCTACAAACAATCTTGCTTTTATTTCTAGAAAAAGGATATAGGAATAACTTTGGCACGTGATTTATTTAAGTTAACCGTCAAGTGAGGCAGGCACTAAATGCACACTTTATCCACTTTAGTAACTGTTCCACACAAAGAACTAATGACCTCCTTCATTTGTTTGAACAAAAAGGGTATAGAGTATGGATCTGTACATCCGAACTGGGACCATGCCAATCCCATAATGGTGATTTTGGTCCTGAAATGTCTCTGTATGCAGTTATTCTCCTACATTTGGATAGGACCAACAATAAACAAATAAGGCAAAGCACTATACAGCAGCACTTACCATTTTTGAGATTTTATTTTGGTTACATGCAATTTTTCAAGGTTTAGTTGTTTGGATAAGCCCATTCTAGTTACCTTCATTTTCTATATAGATTAATCCTTTGTTTCTGGTGGAAGAGACAGGGAAGCCAGTGTACTATAAGCTTTGTGAGAAGTGGGTTGCTATATGTTTGCCTGAAATGTGTCAAGAGAGATCTTGCGTTGATTTTTGGAAAAGTCATCCAAACTCTGACAAAACATTAAAACTTAAGATCAGTGTTTGTGAGGGAGCTGGGTGAAAGTATTATCTTGTACATTCTCAGAGATAGTAACAGATAATTACTCCTTTCTCAGGCCAGTTATGCCTTCAGTGCCTATTGATATGATTGATACATGCCTTAGACCCAAATTAATTTGACTTTTTTAAAAACTGTTCAACTGTTGCCTTCAAACATGGCTCTCTTCATTCATGCACAGATTTAAATGTCTAGATCTTAGACCATTTAACTGCTGCCTGTGTTTTCTAGGAAATGAAATTCACTCTTCACCGAAGGCAACTCTGAGGTAAATATTCAAGGCTATCATTATGTTATTTAGAATAAGGATTTAATCCTATCAGGAGTAAAACTTCCAGACAACTGAGTGAATTAAAATACAGTCAGTAAGGTTCTGAAATCACAGGATATCTAGCTCCTATTCATCTCTTCCTGACTGTCATTTCTTAGTAAAAGCTGTACTAAGAGATATTTGTGCAGTCTGCATGAGACCATGAAATCAAAGCTTAGCGCCTTGTACATTAGGTGTGATGCTTTCAGATAAATGTATTCCTTCCACTGAAGCACATCTCCGTAGCTCCTTCAACCATGGAGTAGCTTCCAGATGGAGTGTTGGTTTCCAAGATAATGCAAAAACTTTTCTGGTTAATAATAAAGTAAAGTGTAGTTGAAAGCTCATTTTTTCCCAAGCCTACTATATATGATTCATTGCTCTTTTTCAAGTGAAGCTATCATTTTTATGACCCAAAACCAACAGTGATATTTCATAAATGTGTGAAGCTCATGACATTGACAATCTTTACTTTTTCTGTCCTTGAATACTGTTATTTTTCCTGCATTTGTGTAATGGATATTTAAATTTTAAAATGTAAGTTAAACTGCTGTTATGAAAACAAATATTTGTTTACTTTTAGAGTCTATGTTTATATTATTTTATTTTATTATACATTTCTTCTTGAGAAATCAAAAGATTGAGAAATTTCTATAAAAAGATCATAATATACCCATTTTCTAGTAAAATGGGCAAAAGAGAATTCTTCATGTCTGTTTTTTCCCTGGATTTTCTTATCTTTTAAAAGTGTCATTATAAAACAAAAAAAATTAAAATAACAAGGGAAAAAAAATCAATTTTCTTTCTGCAATAGCTTGTATGAATTTATTCAGTCATATTTTGTAGTTTATAATCCTGGTCTTATTTTCTGTTGTTTTTCTCTCTGTTGCTATATTAGAGGTATAAAAAAAATCAACCTAATTTGCACAAAAGATTCAAACTTCTAAAGCAGGATTTTATTTTTGAATCTAAATCTGAATTATAACAGACAAGCCTGTAGGTTGTACGTAGCACAGGTGGTACATTTTACAGTGCCTGAAAACTTATTTAGGTCTCCTCAATGCCTACAGTTTTACCTATGCAAATATTCAGGCCTAACTATTTTTTCAACATCAGCTCAACTCCTATGTTGAGTTTTTCTGCAGTAAAGATCAAGAGCTAAGAATACCTATGTTATGACCCCTGACATTTTGAGTTGTTCTCAAAATATAACTGATATTCTTCGAAAAAAAATTAACTGATTCCTCAAAAAATAATTTGATTTTTTTTTTGGTTGGTTTCAGACACTGAGGGGAAAAATTGTTTGGATGGCCTCAGAGCTACAGGTATGATATACAACACCTATTGTCTCTCTGAATGTGAGCATGCCTTTTAATTCATAGATAATCATTTAAATTTACCACACTTAGTAGGAGTTGAAACACTTAGGAATGTTGAGGTTTTTTGGTTTTGCTTTCATTGCTTGAGAACAGGGGGTTCCTGAAAAATAGTGCATCAACTATTATATTTTTAGACTTAATTAAACATTTTAACACAGAGACTGATTTTAAACTTAATAGAAACTTTGAAAATATATTAAAACAATGAAAATTCAGCTTGGTTGTCAGTTATATGTTTAGTAATATAGATAAGTAGTTTAAATGACGTGTTGGTTAAATGACAAGAAGGCAATACCTTGCAACTGTTACAGCTAAGGACAAAATCTATTTTCAGATCCATGGAACAGTCATTATTTGAATGCATTCACCTCAAAAGGCTGAGGATGCAGGTGAAAAGATGCTACTGTGACATGGTCTTTAAAGTTACAAAATATGCAGAAGTATCTTGTGGTTTTTATAATAAGGGAATGTAAATGTTTGTTTATAAAGTTCTAATAATTTCCTAAATAGTCAATACACCCTTGAATTGCTTTGATAAACTGGAAATTAGACCTCTTGACACAGGTATGAATTGGGACTAAATTACTGTTTTGTGGTGGGTCATTACATTGTGTAGGGTTCATGTGAACCAATATCTACAGGCAAGACAAATCATCTCACCTGTGGCCTCAACCAGTGACTTCAAAGCTCAGTCATTGATCCAGTATTCCAATTAGCTCTCTAGGTGAGATAATCCTTTAATTCAAATTAGCTCTCAAGGTGCACAATCCTTCAACATCAGGGGAAGTTTGGACTGTCTCAGCTTGATGCCCATTTTCATCACTGTCAACAGCTGCAGCCAAGCTCCTGTTCCTGCAGCAAACAGCTCCAGAAGCTATTAGTGTTTTTACAGATCTCAACAGACAGCATTGCTGCACATTTGCAAACAACTGTTACGTGTGATTAGTGTCAAACCAACCTACTAAACCAAAATATTCTGAAAGGAAGATTTAAGGCGTGAGAATAGTAGTGCTGTAGCAAAATACTTATAGACCTCTAAAGGGAATGCTGACTTTTACAGAATAACATTTTGATTTTTATCTTACTATAAAGTGGGAGTGGGTTTGGAAGGAGAAATTTTAAATGCCACACAGCTATAAAGCTAAACATAGTGAAATCTATAAAATCAAAGAATGTTAGCAAATTAAATGCTGCTATGCTCACTTTTCTACACTGTTTCACATTTATCTTAAAAGATATTGTGAAGGAAAATAAACCTCAGTATACATAATATCAGAACATTCTGTTATAATCTTGATGTTTTCTAAATCTTTTGAATGCATCATACAGCCTAAAGTTTATATATTAAAAAAACGCTTTTTTATGATGTTCAAAATACTACCGTATACAGTAGATGCCCTAAAAACTCTGGTGTAAAAGAAAATTCCCTAATGTGTTAGCTACTTTAGGCTTAATATTAACGCATTATAAAGTGAAAAAAGGACACCTGCAGGCATTTTATTTTGAGGGCATCATCTAAGTTTGCATTCAAAAGCTGTGCTTTAAGTCTGAACTTTCACCCCTAAAGTGATTTTTGAATTTGGTATAAAGTATCAGGGCAGGAGGCCTGAATCTTTTGTATTACTGCTCCAGCACCAGGGGCGAGATTAGAACCATAATTAGAATGCCTTAGGCAAAGGAGAAATTGAAAGTCATAGCAAACCTCATCAAAAAACAGGTTTGCATTCCCACACAGTTATGAACTGCTGTTTTACTCTCATCCTCACCCCTTTTCTTCCCCCTGGAAGAATTCCTCTTTTGTTGCCTTGCATAGAAATGAGGACTGGTGTGTTGTCTTCCATCATCTGGCTGTCTCTGTCCTCTTGTCATCCACTTACAGAAAGAAGTGAAATAAGCCCATGTGCTGCTTTTCTTTCTCCATGCGCTCTGAACCAGTCTGACCCTCCAAATAAGATGATCTTTGATTAATTGAGGAGTGGTATTACTCGTCTCAGTGACTGGTTAATGCTTCAGTATTTTTGATCTCTGCCTGATTATATGAATGCCTATATCCTTCTATAAATCAGGATATTTTTCCTTAAACATTAAATATTTTTTAGCTAAATGTTGCTTACCTCCTCAATGGCATAATATCATTTTCATTTACTATGATATCAACTTTCTAGTTGCCCTAAGGTATCACATTTTAGAAAAAATAAGCCTTGTAGTTATTAATCTATGGAGTTTTAATCATAATAATCCAGAAAAAAAAAAAAGAACTGAATTCAACTAACAGAGTGGCTGTGCCGCAAGGGAGAAGCAATCTGTAGCAAGACATCAAATTGGTTTCAGGAAAACAGCTGAAGAGCCCATGCCAAAGAATGCTGCTGCTGCATTGTGTTTGCATTTCTGTGATGGGATTTACATAACTCAACATGACATTATATTGGCTAAGACACAGATCTAGTCTTTAATCCAACAAGACACACAGAGCTTGCTGTGTTGTGTCACCACAATTCCCTCTGCCAGGCTTCTGTCTCTTGCTCAGCCAAACACAATTTTTACACATATTTATCCATTTAATACCTGCTGCATGTTACCCACTGCTTGCATGCCCATCAAGTTACAGTATTCACATATAAAGTTCTTTCCTGGCAGATTGGTTATTTGCCAGTGATACATAAGTGCCCACAGGACAATTGAAATTTTGTTTACAGAGTGAATGAAAAAAAACACCTTTCCTCTATTGGATTGTTATTGCCCCTTTAATCGTTCTGCTTTCTCTCATTCCACTCATATTTACTGGCCCTTAATGAGTTTTTAGCATGGACACAGTTAGAATTGCAATCTGTCCATTAAGATATCTCCAAAGAGCTTCTTTTGCAAACCACTAATCAAGAATGCAATTGCAAGTCTGCACTGTAGACGGTGCCCGTTCTGGACACTGTGGAATAATTTTGAAAGAACATACTATCTTGATACTTATTTAAACTGCTCAAGTTTTGCCTAAATCTCTGCTAAACACTTTCTGTTTTAGTCCTTCCTTGGTTCTTTGCCAAAAAATCAAAGCTTCAGTCTCCCTGAGGAAAAGTAGACACAAGAGTAAGTTTATGAGTGCTGTGAATAGCAATATCAATGATACCATCAGGCTGGCCAGTGTCAGCTTACAACCAGCATAAGAGCAAAATACAATTCTAGTAGTTCAGTGTTTAATCCTAAACCCATGTTTATGCTATGTTACAAATGTTGCTAACAGTCAAGTTTTGCCTTTTCTAGACACAATTATCATGTAACATGACAACATTTTAGAGATATTTCTGAGTACCTGAAGTATTTCTCAACTGTCTGTAAAGACAAACTACCTTGACTTATATTGTTTAAAGCAGTTAATTCTCAGTTCTCCCAATAATTTAAAAATTATCCCAAATTTATTCTTTCATCTCTTATCACTCCACTTCATATTCATATTTTTGTGATTTTTTTCTTTATTTATTACTTATTTATTTATTTATGTTTTTATTTCTTTATTTATTTTATAAATACTATTCTTTATATTCTAAAAAATTAGTTTCTTTCCATGCTGTCACTTTACTCATAAATTGTGTTTGCTGTTTTCAGTCCTACAAAATTACCTGCTCTTCCTCTTCAATCCATCAAGTCCTGTGATGCCTATATAGACCATCTTAAATCTCTGTTTCTCATTTGCAGTCCATGAAGATTCTGAGACAATTCCTTTGTTTTCTTTTCCTTAGAAACCCCTCTTCAATTTCTCAGGGCAAATCTCACAGGCAGAAAATCCTTTCCTGCTTCAGACACTTATACCTTTCTCTTTAAAGTGGGGGCTCTTTTAGCTGCTATCTGCAATTCCCAGAGCTTAACTGAATTGAAAACTGAAGACAATACAGTGCTTGAGATGTAATCCACTTACTTGCCTGAAGAATTCTCTCAAGAGAGTCTCAGTTGGCAGTGCCATTTTGGCATCTAGATAAGAGTGATCCAGCAATCCTAGGTTAGAGTGGAAAATACAAAACTGCAAAAAAGAAATTCAAAAATCACCAATCCATTCTTAAAACTAGCTGGCTTTCAATTTTCCAACTTTTCTGCAGAGAGTTCCCAGCTTAGTCTATTTTGAGGCAACAGCTGGCTGTTGACTAGGCATAATTGGATTCAGGCAAAAATAAGCTGCTAGAAATGCATCATTTTCCTGTGCACTTATGGGTTCAGTTCCACTTGGTTGTGAAAATCCCTTAAAAGCTTCCCTCTGCTATCAGAAAAAGGCTGAGGTCAGCTGGAGCACTCCAGTGAACACTGCCTGGATTTAAATTGCTTTGGTTAACAGGTTCATTCTCAGTAAAGATTTGTCAGTTAAGGATTCTCTTTCCCATATGCTCTGGTAGACTTCAAGTCTGTTGAGCATGGTACAGATTTCCATCCTCTCACACTTTTCTCTTTATTGGAACCCTTCTGACTGTTGCCTTTGAACATATTTTTTTCTGGGGGAATAAAAATTGAAATATATATTATTAGATTTTAGGTTTGCATTCAAATGCTTTTTAGAAAAGAAATTTACATAATAGGGTAGTTGAAAATGTAGGAACATCCAAGAATCTTTATGAAGCAAAAATTCAACACACAAATTGGAAAATAGGATTTTTTTTTTCTTCAAACTGCATGAAATATACTATACAGCTACAATAAAGAAAATATTAAAAAAACTAAGCTCATAAGCTCTTACTAACATCTGTCACCACACAGTATCCCAGTAAGTATACCTTTGTAATAGTTTAGTACATCTTCACTCTAAACCACCATCTGTTCCAATCTGTAAAACTGCATTTGTAGCATGGGAGAAAAGGATGGGTTTTTAAAGTCAGAAAATTAATCTGTGTATATGAGTTGAGATAATTTTAAAAATGCATATTTAAAGTATTGTATTATTTTATAAGGAAAATAATCCTATTAGCTGAAAAGAGTCTGAAATTATTTTTGATTGTTGCAGTACTTCTTGCTTCAGGAGTTTCTCAGCAACAAGCTTATTACAACTCACAGGCACATCCATAGCATTCACAAATGCAAATTTATTTGTTTCAGCAGCTCCAGTTTCCAAATGCATCTCAAGAAATTTCATTCTTTGACAAACCCATAGCCAGATTCTTTTTTAAAAGAACAGCTTTCAAAAACATCAGTTCATTCTGTAACAAGTTCTGCCTAGTAACTCTACTTGCCTATAGGCTTCCCACAAAATTACTGATGAAAACAAACAAAACCTAAGAATACAGGAAGAAAATTTATCTGTCAGCAGAATATTTCTTTCTCTTTGTTGCCTGTGATTATTACATTGGTCATGTCACATTCAAAATTTAAATTCCTTTGTGGTTTCTGATTCATCATAAAAAACTCTTTAATTAATAGACACTACGATAATATAAAGACTTTGCTAGGGTTTAACATTTTCTTCTATTTCAGTAGAACCATGTTTGCTACGTCATAAGTGCTGCTTTGATTGGTAGGCTTGTGAAAAAAAATTAGGTTTATACACTTGTGCACTAAAAAGATAAGGAAACCAAGGGGAACTATTAACATTTGGAGTTTTAGAGAAATTAGAATTGTCATATGGAGTGTGCCTTTAAAAATTATGACTCCGGTCAATGGAAACTTTTTTTCTGTGTGAATAAAAAATATTTCATCCTTTGGACTTGCTAGAGTACTGGCAGGAGAAAAAAATCAAATGTTCAGCAAGCAAAGCTTCTCACAAGCACATGGCTGCAACATCAGCATGCAAAGTGGGCATTTAAGAGTCAGTATCTGCCACTATTACTCACCCTGAACAATAATACTTGGGATTGAACTGCAATTCCTCACACATAAGTAATATCTTGGCCACACTGTATTCAAAGAAATTGAACCTGGAACAACTGACTAAACTCTGAAGTGTTGCTCATCACTTCACAATAACCTTCCCAACAGTTACAGCAGCTTCCAAGACTTTTTTTGTGCCTGTCAAATGACCCTCACCCTTTTTGGAACAGTGGACAACTTGTGTAAGTGTGACTCTGTCCTGGACCTAACCCTGTGCTATGTAGGTAATTATAAAAGATTTGCTTTTCAAATACTGAATGAAATACACAAATCAAAATATGTATATACATGTGTATGTGTATATATATACATGCACACATGTACATTTACATAGATGTATATGTATATATTTATGGATATAGATAAAAATGTTTGCAGGACTTGTTTAAATTATAGTTATTAGAGATTGGCAAAGAACTTGATATTATGATGAGTGCCTTTAACTAGAAAATATCCAGCAATAACTGCAAGAAATCAAGATACTTTGGGTCTTTTCATCAGTGAGATCCAATACTAAGATAACTTTTCTATGGTTGATAGTCACAACAAACCAAACGTGTGAGCAGCTGGTGGAGAAAATAGCTTATTGATGTTATGCTAGGAAAGAACAGGAGTTTTGCAATTTGTGCAGCAACCAAACACAATAAGAACTGGAGATTTGATTTTGGATGAAATACTCATTTAAAATGTTTACAATTGTATTGCAGTCTTTATTCAATATTTCTTTCATTGCTCTAACTTTGTAGAAACAACTCTTGAGCAGTGGGTAAGCTTCCAAAATAAAATAAATGATAGAGTAAGAGAGAAAATTGATAAAGCATAATAGATAGAAGAACAGGTGCATCAGGAAGTTTTGTATTTTTGACAGATTTTAAAACAGATACTTGGATTTGACTGGGTTATTAATTCTGTAAGCAAAGGTAATGCAAGGAAACAGACATAAAGCAAACTGTTCTAGATTTGATAAGTATTATCGTTCTGACTTGAAGTATTAGACATTGTTTGGATGAGAGAGTGGACGTATCTGAAAATAAATATAGGGAAACTACTCTCATTTACTTTTTTTACTCCTGCTTCTGTGCTTGCTTTTTTTAATGTTACCAGTTTTATTACCCTATGTTATAAAAAATTATGCCTAAAAATACACTTCTACTAAAAAAAAGCTTCCTTGGATTTAAATCAAAATACCTGACTGAAAAAAGATGCCATCTGATTTATCCCAGACAAAATCTAAGCCCTTGTAACAGCTTGATAATTGATACAAAGTTGTTTCAAATCGCTAACACTTGAAATCAATTAGGTACCCTCCTAATAAGTCTTTGTATTATCATAGTGTCTATTAATTATCTTCTGCAACACCCCTATTTCTTCTCTACATCTTCAAAACCCTTTAAAACATCTAAGTCTTAGTGCCAATTTATGCTTCCAAGCAGATTTACTGTCCTAGCAGGGTAACTCAGGAGATTCACAGCAATGCAGGAGCAGCCATAACAAAGTCGGGATTGTCAGCTCAATGGGGCAGGGAGCTTCAAGCCATATGTCCAGCTGTAGTAATTTTCAGAGAGAATAAAATATCTTCATCTGTGTATCAAGACCTCTCTGAAGTTCTATCTTTCCAAGAGAGTTTTTGTAATGCCTAGATATACAGTGGCAGTAGCTGGAAACTACCAGAACACTCCCTATTTCCTGCTTTGCAAAATTGCATTCCTCTGGACCAGTCCCTCAGATTGCTACAAGTGTAGTGCCACAATCAGTTTCTCCTTTTGAAAATGCTTTGTGCTAGGCAAAAGAAGCAAAATTTTATCTGGCTTAATCCAATTAAGGGACTGGAATTTCTAAAGATCTTTTTAGCTTTTTTTAGCTTATTACGAGTAGAGGATACTGGGAAAGTTAAAGGAACTACTTAGCATCTGGAAGTATCTCTAAAAATTATCATGCCTAAAACAATATGCTCAAAGTAGGCAGAGATGTTGGAAGACTTTATTGCAAAAACTGATATTAGTGTTCCCTCAAACATATTTTCTTCAGCTCAAAATTCATGATATTTCAGTGTACATGGCACTAATGCTTGTGCCTTCCTCACTTTCATCCCTTATCTCACAGGTTTAATGAGTTTGGATTACCTACCAGTGCTGCTACTTCTCTCTGAACTGCCTGCTTAAATTCTTGTCAATATTCTACATCTATAGGTTGTAGATGTTTACAAATAAAACTGACCTTTCATTATTTTATTGACATTTCAAGTCAAATTAACTTGAAGGCTTTATGAAAGTTTTAAATTCTTAGATGTCCAAAGTCACAGTCACCATATTTAAATCCCTTTTTTCATTAGCAAGTATGTCTTCCTTACTATGTGCTGTATATGAGTCTAATCAAACATCTGTGTAATGTCTTCTAGGATATCTTTACAGCAAGTGACATATTTACTAACTGGAATAGTGAAGGAAATTTACTTGAATCATTCTTAAATCAAGAGAAATATTTCTATTAATGTGAGTTTTGTAGAATAAAGACTAACTAGGGACTTGAGGATCTGGCCTGAAATAAATACAAAAACCAGACAATCAGAGACAACAAATATTATTTTTTCCTTTTCCACTGGTGAGAACCAGGTCTGGCTTCAAATGCACAACCTTACACTGAACACCTATCCAAGAACTATACCATACATACTTTATTTAACTGCAAATAAATATATGCTGTACCACAATCTTTTTTTGAATATGTTCTTTTTAAGTATATTATCATTCATTTCATTAATGGTTTATATGTCTCTACATGCTGTGAACTTTTACCTTGTTTTAAATTTTCCTCATATTTTATCAGAAAGTCTTAATTTTTTTGAAGATGTACATTTTTTTTGATATTTTAAGAGCATGGCACTTTTAGTTATATACTAAGAATGTAAGGTCAACACTTAAGAACTAATGCCTGATAAAAGTGCAAATCAAGTATTTCTTAGCTGGTTTAAGCATTAGGATAGGATGAAGTAAAAGTCCTTTGAATTAAATAGTGTCTTGAACTCAATTTCTAGGTTATAGAGATTGTCACAGAGGCCCCTATACTGTGTTCTCGGTGTTAAATTTTACAAAATAAAAGAAGCCAGTATATTCACAATTAACGGACTACAAAACTGAGTTACCCCTAATAAAAAAATATTGATTTAAAGAAAATTACTAATTTGATATCCTTTTACAGTATGAAGATAAATAAAAGAATTAATTTGCAAATGTTTTCTTGTAAAAGAATGTATTATTATAAGTCATTGAAGAGGGAAAAACAAATCAAATAAATTTTAGACAGTGTATGTATTTATTTATACCTGAACTTTAAGTCTGTATGTTCTGTAATACTTATTAGACATTACTCACCACTTTGAATTCCTAGATTAGAAATCCTGAGAAAAAGTTGCCACAGAAAAATTTAAGGTAAACACTTGCAATCTGCCTATTTTACTGAATTAAATTGTGTGCAGCAACACTCCAAACTGACTGGAATGTAAGAGCTTTCCCAGGATTCTTATGGCCCTTGGCAATTAGTGGTTTCCCAATTAATTCACAGACATTATTTTAACCAAAATGTTCCAGGCATGCCTAGCAGCCAGTTTGGATGCAGTCACCCCTCTTTGGCAGCTATGAGACTCCATGTAACTCCCATGAGAGACTGTCATGTCTGGTGGCCTCTGCTCCTCTGAAGAGCTCCTCAAGAATGTCTAATTTACCAGTAGAAATATACCTGTACATTAAGCTAAAGAAAAAGAGAATCAGATTTTAAATATTTCTGTGCACCTTAAAAACCAAATGCTTTAATGGGATCAAAACTTGGAGACCTCAAAATGATCCATTGCAAATGGTGTATTTGTCCTCTGAACCATTATTACACTATGTGGCACACAGAATATTTAAATGCTATTCTTGCTATTTCACTGAAATCTGTCCTGAAGTAGTGAGTCTCTCACTCCTAATATCTCTTTTACAGTGATTACAAAGGAGTTATTAATCACTTCTTTATTGAAATAAATCCTAAAAATTGAAAACTTTGATTTGAAATATGATTAATTTTATTGGTAAAGCAAAATGGGAGATGTTTAACATTTACATTTTAGATTTTTACTTTCTATTTAATTACAATATAGTGCTTCCCTTTGATCGCTACTGTAGTGAATTTTAATTAGAGTTTGATGGATTTCTATTTACCAATACAGTGGGATGAATTTGATCCAACTTTCTACCCAGGACCAGATGTGAACACATTTTGGATTTTAATATTTGCTTAAATCATGTAGGCAAACAAATTTCCACCAGTGAGTTCCTGACGAATTGTTTTCTTTCCTATTCACTCTTTATTATTCCTGTCTGTGCTATGAGATTGGATATCTAAATTAAAATATTTTCAAAGCAGAGCAAGAAGCAGAACTATTATTTTAAAAGAAAGATGAAAAAGTAATTAACATCGATCATTCATTCATCCACATAAAAATATTACTTTCCCAATGTAAAAGTGATTATTGCTAATTGCCTCTTATATTTCACAGAAATATTTGCACAAAAGAACCTGAAATATTATAATATGCAATAATACTGGTTGTTTGAGCAACTATTGCAAATGCTTGTCTACTCCTGTGGAATATGATTATTGGGTTTATATGATTCTTTTCGTATTTTTTAAATGTTTAGAATGTTGAAAATTCATTCTTTACCTTTAGAAATAGTGTATAAAATACCTTCAGTGTTATAACTTTCTATAGACCCTGAGACTCAAAAAAGTTTGATATGGTGGAACGGTATCTGCAACTGTTACCTCTGGGTGATTTGTTCTTTGTTTTCTGTATGATGGCTTCTGTTTGGTTTTGTTTTCTATCAGAAATTATTCCTGTCCTAGATACATAACAAATCTACAGAATGGACTCTGCCACAGCTCATTTGTCCACAATGTACTGTAGCCTCTCTGTAATTTAAAATCATCATTTTTTCTTCAAACTTAATGAACTTGCCAAATAGTGTCAGTACAAACAGAATTGTAGATTCCTAAATTCATGGTTCACAATTGAATGCAGAAGAGTAAGAACAGCAGGTCCAAATTTTAGGTACATTCATAGTCAATTGTCTTAGTCCTATGTCCTTTAGTTCCTCTATGTCAAGCAAAACTCAAGATAACTGGAACATAGAAGTTTAACAAAGGGGTAATTAGCATAAAATTTAAAAGTATTTCTGTATAAAACATGTTAAAAGTGAAGTTTTTAGGGATCACATTACTTTTTCTGACAAGTTTCTAAAACCATCAGAAGCAGACCTCTGCTCCAGAAAAATCACAACATTAGAAGTCCTTTAATTTCTGAATTCCTGTCTGAAAAAGCACTTTTCTATCTTTGATTACCATGGCAACTCCCATTAGATACTTTATTATCTAAGTTACAGCCAGGGAAAAGATTACCCTATTTTGTATAATCATGTCTTGGGTAAGGTTGAATAATCAATGCAGTGCAATTTTTAACAAATTTAATTAAAAACTTTCAGGGCATATTTTTTTCTGCAAAGTATGTATGGGCTTCTACATGATATTAAGGGCAACAAAAAGTCACCATGTTAACTTTCTACTATTACAAAACTAATGATTTTGTAATGGTTCTAAATGGTTCTAGATGAGTGGAAAAAACCCCAAAATATTATAACCCTTCCCCTTTGACAAGCTTGCCAAAGAACATTGCATCCACAAAAACAATAAAACTCATTTTCACTAAGCAGAAGTTAAGTTAAGCAGCAGGTGCAGATTTCACCTTCTTTGACTATTATCACTTTGATCTTGTGAGGTCTGAATTTCCTCCTCCAAATTAATCACCAAGAATCTTGCACATTACAGCTCTTCACAATGTAACAAAAGGACTGGACAGAGAAATAATGAGCAGAGTAAGAATATATGAAAGAAATACTGTATTTACATGCCATTTGATGGGAATTAGTATCCATCAGAATCCCATTTGTCCCTCAGTCTTGACTGCTGGATGTCCTAAAGATCAGGGAAAGAATTTGAGCAATATGTTTCTAAAAGTACGTTACTCTCAGAAGTAAAAAGAAATAATTATCCAGTACTTAGGCTGTTACTCATTTTGATCCTACCACTGCCACACACATTTAAAAACTTCTTAGTTAGCACCTTTGATAGTATTTAGATTTAATTTTTTATTCGGCAAATACATAATAAAAAACATTTTTATTATATTTTAAAGACAGAAGATTTATTAAAGGGCTCATTTTAATGAATTCAAAAAGTAGTATATCAATCTGGTTTCAGAAACAATCCTCTTTCCTGAGTCCATTTTGAATTTTAAACTAGAAAGAGTTTTAAGTACCACAGAAATGCAATGAATGTGTGTATCAACTGAAGTCATGTAGCAACCAAAATTCCTGTTTTAATTTGAAACTCCACTCAAAAAGACAGTGAAAATATACAGAAAATAAACTGCTAAGAAGAATCATGTTTATTCAGATGTTATTTACAGCTACATGAATGATTTCTATAAGAAGCATGGAAAAGCCTTCTAAATATCACTCATATTATCCACCCAGGCTATGTCTGGAATTGCAAGAAAACAATGAGGGACCATGTAATGAAAGATCATTTTAAAATATTTTGCCTGTAGTAAATCTCTAGGCTTTCTCCAACCCTAAGTAACTCTACTTGCCTGGTTTTTCTAAGTATTTATAGTGAAATTTGCTATTTTCATGTATCTATAGTAAAATATGAAAGGAAAAGCACATATAGATATAATTGGTAGAAAGAATAAGAGGCAGCACTAAAGTACATGACCAGCATTTGATGAAGCTTAAAGACCAAGACTAGTAAAATTAATCTCTCCAGGAACAAATAAGCCTACACTGCTCCAAATCCCTGTTTATTAGTCTAGGGAATATAAAGTGTCCCTCTTTCAGGAGGTATCAATGACAAGCACAAAATTCAGATCAAGATGAATTTATAGGTTCTACCACAAGCAGCTTGGGAGAAAAATATAGAATGCCAATACTACATAGGCATTTGAAGGAGATAATTTCTTTCCCTTAAAAAAGACAGATACACACTATAGAACGGACAGAATTTAGGAAGTGCTGCATGTCACAGTGCGCATTTGGTCAGAGTGCTGCAACCTTACAGAGAAGCCTTTAAAAAGACATTCTATGGCACAGGCACGTCTGCACTCTTGCTGGAGTGATTTCAGCTCTTCTATGATCTCCTCTTTGGGCAATGCTGAAGGAAGGGACTGAAGTCCATATGGTGTTCCACAGAGAGCCTTTATTAGGTCTTACCACAAAGGGATCCAGGGATGGAGAACTCCAGGGAAGGTCTGAGGGAGCAGGGTAATACAGGAAAAGACAGAGGCAGGGTAGAACATCAGAACATATAAGCTGAGGGTTCAGGGGCAGAGCAAGAGGGAAGGACCAAGGGGGTACAAAGAATCTACACATGGGAGTGAGGCGTCATGGGAGGAATCCAAACAGTCCCAAACCATAACTGCAGCGATGCTGCTTAAGGGTACTCTCTCCAAGGAAGGATCATGCACTCTTTCTCGGTTGGTCCACCAGCCTCCTCAGCTATGCGAAGGTCTTCTCCTCTATTCATTTTAAAACATTACTTTTATTAAGGCAATTCGTAACAATGCCTAAAGTGTGGACATCTAATCTGATTGCATCATAACACCTACAAACTTTGCTGTAATTACAGCTGGAGTTTATAGATTATTTTTCCTCTGAAGCAGAAAAATTTGATCACCTTAGGTGTCCCCTACATTGGACCATACATGGTCCCTATAGTTCCAATGCAACACTTTCTGATAAACTAGTTTATGATCAAACCAACTGCTTTAAAAACAAAATACACAGAAAATTGGAATAAATACTTCCAGAGAAAAGTTAAAACAGAGTGTACTGAGTTGACTCCAGAGCCAAGTGTGTAGTAGAAGGTAGAAACAGACATTTTACTAACTGAGCAGCCATGTGAATTTAGAAACACAAAATCTAACCTATGGTAACAATTTTGTTAGCTGATAAATAATTTTATTTGTCTCTATCCATTAATTTTATTTGTGTTTTTTGTTTTCAGAGCTTTCCTGATAAGCATAGGTGGTTTCATTTTGACCCCTTTTCTTGATTTAAAATTACTTAAAACCAGATCTGGATCTTGCAACATAGAATGTAATCCTCTTAGATCACATTGTTATAGCCATTTATACAAAAGAATGTTTGAAAATAACTCCCTTAAAATCACATGATTCACTCATCAAAAAAGGAGAAAATGCCCAGGGCTTTTCTCAGTGCTTCATAAGTCCTATTATTAATACATCTGAGTTCTCTTGGAAAAGTAAATAGTAACATGCCTTAAGTCAAGTAATATGGATTAAATAATAGGGAAGTATCTTGTAGAAGGTAGTATTACAATACTGCAAGAATGTCATTTGACTGTAATTTTGCATTTATTTCAAAAAGTCTTATAGGAGATACATGAGGTAATTTATTAATATTTTTTTATATTTAAAATTATTAAAATAGAGATTATTTCATTAGAAAACTTCCCAGTGCCAACTTGAACACAAAGTTATGGCATCTTTTCATGTTACAGTATTATGCACTTTATTCTTTAATAATGGAGTGAGGAAAAGCTTCCAGAAACACAAATGTATCTGAGCAGAAATATATATCTAGGCTGATGGAGGTCAGAATCTCAAGAAAGAATTTGTGGTCCAGAGTATCCCCAAATCAGAGCTTGGCATCCAACAATCTTGATATTGAAACAGAAAGTACAACCAAGTGCAAGTACGTGAATCATAACTTGTTAATCAGTTTCTTAGAGTCATTATAGTTACAGATTATAGAAGTATTTCTAATGCAATGCCACAAAAAAAAAAAAAAAAACAAAAAACCCAAAAAAAAAAAAAAAAAAAAAAAAAAAAAAAAAAAACAAAACACCACCCAAATATAAATCCTACAGTGTATTTTTATATCCAGAAAGATTTTAAAATTACCTTTGGCATAAGAACTTGTCTCTCTTTTTTTTTTTTATTACTTTTTATAAAGTATATGATGAGTATATAAGCAAACACATAAATGAAATTAGGAACAAAATATTTGTGAGAATCAGCAGGATAAAAAAGTGTGATAGATTTCAGCGATAAGAGCTTGGAGTCAGAATATTTTTCAATTGTTAAAAAGAACATAATGACAGTCTTTTTTGTTATCCTTTTCTGTGCAAATATTAATCAATTAAAACTCTGATTGTATACTAGCAGTTTATTCATGAGTTTAAGAGAATAAGATGGCTACCCTCCAGGCATTCACTAATGGTATTATTCTTGATGAATTTCTCTTTCCTTGGGATATTCTGAGGATATAAAGTACTGTGAGGCTTGATTTATGCTTGACATGAATCTAAAGTCTAGAATACTTCTCCAGTAGACAAAAAAGATATTTTACTTACTTCATTAGCCTGCACAAAGGAAAGCTGAAGAGTGAAATTTATATTAGTCATTGGGGCTCAGAGATCCTAATTACATTTAGTATTGAGATTCAATGAAGGGAAGAAACTATCAGTCTAGTGAAATTGTTTATTGTTCTTGTTTTTCCTCTAATAATACAATGCCAGATGGAAACCTCTGTCTATATTAGCCACCTAATTTTAATTGTATTACATTGCTCCTTTTAACTGATAGACTCATTTGCAGAAAATAAGTTATTCCCTCCCCCAATATTCAACAGCTTCTTCTTAACTTGGAAATTCTAAAACATTAAAAAGTCTCTTTGAAGCTTTTTTCTTAGTCATACTGCTGCATTAGAGCAAACATGTCCTCTCCCTAAACATCTCAGATCCTTTATATTAACTAGCCCTTGAAAGCATAATTTTCAATGAAAGATATTCTACCAATGTATTGGAACAGAGGATGCCATGGACAATTTTAGGGTGCTCCACGACTCAATGTGTTAAAAAAAGAAAATGAAAAAACTGAGAAGTCAACTAAAGGAAATATATCTTTTTTCCTTATATTTTTTACATAACCAATCTACATTTCCTGAACAAAACATTAGCCTTCAGGGACAGATACAGGCTGACACTGGAGAGAATTAGCTTTTACTTGTATTTATTAGGAAACCTATGATGAAATAACAAAAATCTCTTTGGAAAAGAGTCCCATTGAGATTAGAATAGACTGTATGAAAAAGCAAATACCTTCCAGTATTGCAGTGTGGGCTGCAGTCCCAAGTCTAGTCTTGCTGGTCTGAGAGTGGCTAAATAAGTCAGGACAGATCTGGTGTAGTAGCCAAAGACAGATTTTTATGCATCAGAGTGGTCGCGTGGTCAGAGAGCATCATCTAAGGGCTGCATGATCTGAGAGCTGCATCCAGAAAACCACGTGGTCTGAGGGCTAGCTTCCAAAAGATGAGGGGCCACGGCTAACCTGGCAAGATATAGGGTTTACCTGGGGTAGGTGTCCAGTCGAGGCTGTAGGACAAGGACTTCACCTTGAAAGTCTAAGTTCCTAGCAACAGGACAAGGACTTCACCTTGAAAGTCTAAGTTCCTAGCACTCTGCCTCCCATGGTTTCAGGTTTATTTCTCCATGTAGGGAATCTGGGCTAAACTTTGATTTATGTCAGCTGATTTGGTTGCCACACTCCAGCCTAAAAGTGGAAAACATAAAAGAGAAAGCAGCAATGCACAGAAGAAATCTAGCTATGTCTGGTATCCACACTGAGGAGATGCTCAGAGGACAAGTACAGCAGAAGCACTGCAGCAATCTCTTTTTCTCATCCTGTTGGCCAATAAGGCCTACCTGATTGAATTTGGATAGGGCAGGAGGCACTTTCAAACCAATTCCACAGAGTTATCTTTCTTTGAGCCCTTTTTGTGCCACAGCTGAGGCAAAGCTATCAGATCTCTGTTCTTGCTTCTCTCAGAATACAATGCACGTTTATAAAGGTTTCTCTACTACAGTGTCATTCGCCATCTTTCAACTGGTACATGTAGAAGTTTGCTAAGCACTTTTTTTGAGTTTTTTTGTTGTTATTTTCAGGAAAAGAGCACTATCCTCCTATCTTCAAAGGCTTTTATATTTAACTGTATACAGCAAGCTCTCATACCATAGATAGACAGACTTCTGCTTTATCTTCATCTATGTTCTTTATATAAAATATAGAATATAAAACATTCCTGTATCATGTTGTGAAATAGCTTTAAGCGTCCATCCAAGTACAAAATTTATGCTTGGATTTTATGAGAAACTTAGCTGAAAGGAATAGCAACAAAGTAATATTTGTTATCAGATTGTCATAAATTCTAACAAAGGAAGAAAACATGTGATTATAAATTCACTTGCTTTATCAGAATTACATTGTAGGAGAGAACTGAGATTATTTACTGGGACTTTTTTATTTTAGTGATAAAACACAGGTTTTAAAAAAATTGAATTAAAAATAATCATATAGTTGATAGAGTAAAAGTACCTTGTAGAACACACTCTTTTGTCATAAATATGACACACATACTCAGAAGTTAATCATGCAGGTACATTATTAACCATTTAAAGTTGTATTATGCTTCTCACCTAATATAATTCTGTCTGGTGAGCACTATATTCTGGTGATTACAACCATCAACAGATGGTTGGAACGTGTATCATTGCTAAAATTCAAAATTTTCAGAGTCATTTCAGATATATTGGATGAAGCCAAAATCTAAAAGTGTGCTATAAACCCTGTTTATTAAATATGCATTAATATTTTCATTAAAAGAATTCAATTTAGGCGTAAAGTACATAATATTTGACAAAAGTTAAAGTGACAAGGTGTTCATAGAGACTTCTATATTTGAAAAGAAATTATGTGTCTGTCTGGCTACATAAAAAAGAGAAAGGTAGTTTTGGGCAAATATGTTTTTCTGCTCATGAAGATATGGATTTACAGAAATGCTGAGGTCAACCTAACTGGCTTCAAAGTCTCTGGTGATTTCAATGGATATTGTCAAACAATAGGCCATTCACACAGACTGAAAAAACAGCAGAGGGACAGGATCAGGCAGTCAAATAGCTCTCTCTGTTATGGCTTTCAGAGCCAAGCACTCATGTGAATGACAGAAGAGCACTTCAGTGTTTACCTTGAGATTTCTTATCTTTAATGATAGCTCTAACTTTTACCATTAAATGCTTCTGACCCAAATTTATTTGGCTCTCAATGACCTTTACTTTTATGAAAAGTGATAGTATGTGTCAGCTTCAAAATCTTGCTAGAGGTGTAGATGTACAGATAGATGCTCCCAACGATGCTTTAAATTGCTCTTGTGGAGGACTCCAAAGCAGATCGAGGACTCTTGTGCACAGACACAACACCTATAATGGCATCCTGGATTGATTCTTGCATTTATGAAAATGGTGACTTTTTTTTTCTCTATTTTAAAGCCTGAACAGTAACTGGAATAGCACTGTATTTTTTCTAAAATATCCAGAGGGATGATATGCTCAAGACCACAGACCAATTGTTACTGTTCAGAAGAAAAGCATGATACATTCAAAGCAAAAGAACTCCTTTGTCCCCTCTTCCCCAATCTTTTTTCAGGCCAAAAGCTCTCTTTCTAGCAAATAAACATTACTTAGCTTTTCAAGAACAACCTGTCTCAGACACAATAAAAGAATAGTTAAATTCTGTACATGAAATAAGGTATTTTGAACACTGCTCTTGAAATTAAGATTAGAGCACACCTCTTTTAAAAAAAAGCGTGCAGCAGATTGACTCAAAGGTCCTCTATTCTTTTGACTATTGGTATTTATTACTTTATTATTCTGATATGCAACACTATTGCAATTGAAATTTATGGTTAATCTTATATTGAAGAGATAAAATAAATCCTAAGCTAATAGCAGAGTCACTTGATCTCATTAAGCACTGCATCATTAGATTAGAAATCTTAGAGGGCAATGCTATGAAGGAGGAAAAACACATAGTGAATATTGTTAATGCAGTTTTGAAAATGGTATTTTAAATAAAAATGAAAGCAACTTTGAGACATGCATCTCAAATGACTTGTCCTGTAAATGAATGGCGAAAAATAAAAAATGCAGAGAAATTTGTTATCCAATAAGAACAAAACCACTTCTTGTGACATAATTCATTTTCTTACAGTTAAAAAGCAATAAAAAGCTGAAGTGACTTAAAGGAACAATCTCTCTAAGGTTAAATAAATTGTCATACCTTAGAACTACTGGTGTTTAGAATATATAAAGGTCAATTCCGTGAGAATTTTTTCATAATGTTTATTTTATTGTTTACAAAAAATTGCATTTCCCTCAGCTGAGAAAGTTTTGAAAGGTCCATCATGATGTGGTAGCACTGCTGGAAGGGTTTTGCTAGATTGAACAATAAGGTTGGCACAGAGACATTGCCTCTTCCACCTCAATCTATAGCATCAGCACATCAGACATATATGCACATGGAGACAGCATAGCATGCCAGCAAGCACTTAAGTCTCAATCTCTGTGAAGGTGTGCCAGAAAACATTATGCCAGAGCTAACATGCGTCTACCTCAGGTGTTTTCCACCTACATGATATTGGAATAATCTCAGTCAAATGCTTTGAGGTACAGAGAAACATGATATTTTAAAACTTTGTATCCCCTTTTATTCGCAAAGTATCTGTACACAATGAGATTTTAGAAGATTATGGGAATTAGAAGTAAACATTTTTTGATTGATGGTGTGAATATACAAAACCTAACTTATAAATTTGTGATAACCCAAGAAATTCCTCCTATGACTATAATGCAGGCTCCTATAGAAAGGGATTTCAGAGGTAAGTGAGGTAAGTGAACCATCATCTTCAGATAAAAAGTAAATGTTTTGGGCATCTACATTTTTGAAAATCAATGCCTTAATTTCCAATTAACTACTTAAAATCTTACTCTTCTTAAAGGAAGGAAAAAAGGGGGGAAAACACACCAGTAAGAGCACTTATATCTAAGCAAAATAACAGTTTTTATCTCATCTGAAATCACTCACTTAGGAGTGAAAAGTCACAATTTTGTAAAAGAAATCTTACAAATAAAACATTAATCTAACCTGTGCTATTAAAATCAGTAATATCAACACAGAAGTGGAGCTCAGGCCAGACCTATAGATCAATTAACTGGTCAATAACCACCCTCTGCTGATGCTTAACCCAATGGTCTATTTCTGTCTTACATTCTCACAATCAAAAGAAAATTATAGTCATTTTGGGGCAGGGGGGAGGCAAACTTCCCCAGCCCCTGGATTCCCATCTGTCCTTTGCCTACCCACTTTGTAGGCTAACTCCTTTAATACTTCATTGAGTAATTTATTTCACTTCCCCTGTAATTTTATGAGCTGAAGTATTTGCAGGATTTGACCCTTTGTGAGTCACAGAATCACAGAATATTCTGAGTTGGAAGGGACCCACAAGGATCATCAAGTCCAGCCCTTCAATGAACAGCCTGTAGAGGGATTGAACCTGTGACTTTGGCATTATTAACACCCTGCTCTAACCGACTGATCTGGAGTAATTTCCATCTACTTCATAAATCTTTATGCATTGAAAAGGCAACCTCAATTTCTTGCATGCTAATATTGAGCCTTGAGCTGAATGGAAATGTATTCTTCCTAACCCTGTCACAGTTGCGTATTTTTAATTTTAGGCAGGCAGGCTTTCTCTTCTGAGCTACCACATTCGCCAATGGCTTTTGATTCTTTTTATACTGTTTTTTCCTAGACAGCTACTATATTAGTGTTGCTATTCCAAGTCTTCTATTTCCAAGTACAGTCTGAAAGTGTCTATGAGAACAAACTGATGATTTGAATAGACATTTCAGTAACATACTCAAGTAGACATTTCAGTAATAAGTTCAAATTTGTTCAGCCTTCTTTCTCATCCTTAAGTTTAATTAATGCCATCACTTTCCATTTACAATCATATTCTTGTAAATTCTTCATATTTTATTCCTCTGGAACAAAGATAATGAATCTCAGACTGTAAGTCTTGAGAGGTTTTGGATATATACAAATATTCAGCTTGATATTTACATTTACATTGAGAATGCAAGGAGTTGATACAATGAGGTAAATTTCAGTATAAATATAAGCAAGCTCAGATCTACTACAAACTTATGTCATTTACACATTTTAAAAAATGAAACTGAATGGGAGAGAACAAAAACTGAGGAAATAGGAAAGAGCACAAAATCGAAAGCTTCTTTTTTATTAGATTTCTTAGCTGACTTTTCCTCTCTCTCAGTGCCCATTAGAAATCCTTATAACTGATCAGTTTGCAGGCATTTTGTCCTTTCAGTCTTCAAACTGTTGCATTTTCATATACACTTACCATGTTTATTCAAGAACATTCCAGTTCATTTTTACAGTAGATTCAAATTCAGTAATTGTTTTAGTTTAGAAAATGGTATTCCCCAGATTAGCATTCCCACTGAAACACCCCAGACTGTGTGGCCCACTTCCCCCTCACCCCCTCTGTGATGAGATGAAGAGGATAATGGTCAGAACCATGACACTAGTGAAGCTGGGTCTCTTACATCCTCTTAATAACTACAATATAAACAGCAAAAGTAGAACAAAAATCTTGTTCCATAGGGTTCCTTAGTATGCCTTAGTAAATAAACTTACTAACTTATTCCAGCATGTGATGAAAATCAGGAATTTACACATAGTGGTCTGGAGATTACAAAATCAATATATTAAATAAAAACTAACAATCAACAGAGTTCTTGGATTGTCATCCTGTTATTCTGTACAGGACAGAAGGACATCGAAGAAATACATTTTGCAATGGAGGTCCTTAGAGCACTCTCCTGATGTGCATGGCTGTTCCATGTCAGTCTTCCAACTGCTCACATTTTCCTTTCTCAGTAATACTGCCAGAGATTAGACATTCACTTAGCGGAGTCAAACAGTTCAGGTCTTTATTTCAAAGAAACAAAGCTTCCAGGAAAAAAAATCTCTAAGTTGCCTCATCATCACTGTGATGCATGCCAGCTGTAAAGTGTCTTTCCTACTCCTTTTTTGGAGCCTGAACTTAAGCTAACCTATTTCACTTGGAATTTGAACAAATTGGAGGTATTTATATAATGAAGTATTGGCCTGGGCTGAGCAGTGACAATTAAGAGCAATGCCTCCAAGCAGAGTCTGACATTTGGCTCCTCTCGCCTAAAACCCATTTGAGGACTTTTCAGTACTACCGCACTGAGTCAAAGGGTGCAACAGGGGAAAACTTTTCACGCATTTTTTGGGGACCAGGTGCTCTCAGTTGATACTTTGACTGGCAGTGTAAAGAGTTTCTCCTTGCTCTTCATTAAAATAAAGCAGCCTCTCTTGAAAGCAGATTGATGACTGATGACTTGTCTTGCTTGCCTTTGCTTTAAGCAAAAAGAAAATACAACTAGGACCCAGAGCTGAACTTGCATTCAGCATCACATATAAGTTGTAGTCTCTTTCTGATTAGGATAACCCAGGCCTAGATGAACAAAGAAGGACTCAAAACTTAAGAAGTTAGTCATGTAACTTGAATGGCCCATAGTTTGTAGCTATTCAATGTTTTAAAATCTCACTGTTGAACTAAAATGGCCTGATGAACACATAAAAGGCCTAGGTTCTCCAGACTGAGACCTGGAAAAGTAGGCACAGTAGGCTACATCCAGAACATTCTGGACACATAGACTGGAAAATTTCCTCACAAAATGTAACTCCAGCTGCTCTGTTCGGCAATGAATCCCACAGTACAGGGGAATTTGTACAGGGTCTTAATGGTCAGACAACAATATATTTCAATGGTTAAAAGTCCAGGAATATCCAATGCCTCTCTCAGTCTTTCCTCTCAGCATTGAGCTATGAGCTCTACTTACCAGTCTCATGGTATTTTTCAGAGAAGGAAAGAAGGTCTCCACAGAAGGACAGAAGTATTCTTCACCTTCTTACTGAAGTTGTGCCAAAATAGAACAAAGAATGAGAAAATGATTGGGCTAGAAAGAGAGAGAGTAGAACAATGGGCATGACTCTGTAGGAGGGTGATTAAAGCCTTAACGTGGAGCTGGAGAGTTCTGAGTTATGATTTCTTCTTCCAGGCTTATTTTTTCACTTATTTTATCTAGCATATGAAAAGGAAAAATAGACTGTGGAGCAAACATGGAAATTGACTCTCTTTATATGACCAGAAAATTTTACTTTAACTGCAAGTTATTGTACTTAATTTTTATTTTCTCATTCTTTTATAATATAAATATGATTTATATGATTTTGTATATGAAATCACATTATATATATGATTTATATTATTTTATATGATTTATAATATAGATAAGACATTTCATTTTAAGTTAAGAATAACTGCTTTGGAGTAACATTGTTTTTAACATAGAATAACTATCATCTATTTCAATTAGCAAACTGTTGCTTTTTATGGACTACTAAAGGCATTTATGCCACAGATAACAAAAGACAGAGAACACCTTTCTATAAAGAAAAATATTGAATTTTCATTTCAGGTTTTTTAATGTATATATTTTTCATCTACATGAAAGCAGGTAAGATCTGAGGTGTTAGACTTCTCAGCCAGTCATTGCTAATGACTCAAGTCTTTCACCTGTTCTATTCCCTCAGCTCACTTGTCCAGGGGACAGGTGTTATGTGTTTCCACACACTGCTAATAAGTATAAGAATGCTTTTCTTTCCATGATCCAAAACCCCCTTTGCAATTAGATTTTTGATACCTAATGACCTTGCACAGATCAGAATATGCATTGTTTCTTTGTTAGATAATTTGTGATGTTGAGCTTTTAGCTGATAAGATGTCAACTCATTAAAACACTGAAATCCCTAAAATCCTTCTCTTGAGACAGCCTATGGTCTTATACATTATATTCAACTAATTATTACAATATCCTTGAAAATAAAATATTATATTTTATATACTCTTTTTGGAAGCAGCCACTCAAAATTCCTAGGTTCCTACTTTGAATTTTTTTAAACAGAATCAACTCTCCTCTAAACTTATCTGTGGAAAATTAATGAAGAAACTCTTCTCACACTAAGATGGTGTTTCACAAACTGGGTCTGAGAGCCTAAGTTAGTTAAATCTATACAAGGATGAATAGCTAGAAGTTCTGCCTGTATATATAGAAAAGAAAATAACTTCTCTTATTCATACTAGGTCCAACTTGGAGTTTTGTCATCAAAATCTCATTAATAAAAATAAATTATGAAGACCTGAGAAAACAATGATGGAATAGCATTGTCCATGTAATGAATGCTAAATAATGTTTCTTCCACAGGAGGAAGGATACCATTTTCTGTTTGGTTTTTTATTTAGTTCTATTATTGGAGCAGAAGAAGGCCTGCAGGAGGAGTAAGTGTGTCTCTCTTTGCAAAGTCAAACACCTGCCACCTGCCAAGAGCCCTGTGTGAGGAGCTCTTTCCAGAAGCAGAGTGTGTACAGGAACAGAAAACAGCAGGGTTGGACCCCTCTGACAATAGCAGGGTGTGAATAGCCCTACAATAAAAGGAACAAAGGCCAGACAGGAACTGAGGAATCCAGCAATGCATTATTAGGAGCACAAATTTATGGGAGAACACAGCTGCTTTTAATATGTACAGCAGGTTTAAATCTAGTCTTGATTGTTCAGAATTATATTTAGATGACAGAAATAAATGTAACCAATACCTGGCTGTCCACACTAGCTTATGTAAGCACAATGGACGTTCTCATTTCTTTCAAAAGAAATCCTTGCTGGTCCATGATTTCTTTGTAGGTGCTTTTTACCAGTAGAGTATCTGAGATTTTGTTCAATAGTGATTACTTTTAGAATAAGTGTAAATTAAGTCCTAAAACATATTGTTTGAGATCATTTCAGTAATTTTGAGCTTTCTTGTATCACAGGTGTTGAAGAGTGCACTTCCTTCCAGAGTGCTGCAGCAAGAATCCTCAGCCAAGATTTGAACCTTCATGAGTGAGAAACCAGGTAATTCCTATTTATTTAGTGATTTCTCTACAATTCTAACAGCACTGTTTGTTCTTATTAACCCATGATCATGGAAAGCTGAGATCCTGCCAGATCATCTTGTACTAATTCTTCCTCCCTCCATATCAGGAAGGATCCTTATACATGGAAGAAGACAACAAAGCAAAACAAAGCTCAAACCTTCCCTTTGCTTTTTTCCTGCACATTCTGTTAGTCACTTTAAAGATAATTTCTTATACATCTCTCCCAAGGCTGTCCCTTTCCTTTTCTTCTTAGAAAAGAAAAAAGAGATTTTTTCCCCATTAGTATGTGCTGAGGTAGATACAGACTGATATTGTTTTGTCCACGATATAGGATTTTATGCTGTTAGAGGTCATGAATTACAAATTGAGTTTATGCTCACTCAATAAAGGTTATTTTTTTGCTTTCCCTCCACATCTCTAAAAAGCACCTTTGATCATTAAATTCTCTTTGATCAACTAGAGCAAAATCTTCCAAGCTGTGCTAAATTGTTAACGTTATGTAAAATGTGTAAAATCCTTACTTTATAGAAAGTCTCTTTTCTGCTCCTTATTGTTATCGGTGAACTCACTTGTTGATTTATTATTTATTAGCAGAACAGTCACCTTAATCATTATTATTTCCTCTACTATAGAATGTAGTTCTCTCTACTATCCCTTATTCCTGATGTGCTATTGCACATTCTGTGCTGCATTTTTACTGAAAACTTTAGTCTTCCATAACTGGCTTCAACTATCTCGCTGTATGTGCTCTTAGACATCATTAGAAGTCATTAGCTTAGATTCTAACAGCTTCATGCGCAAAGAACAAAGTTTTGATCTGAATAACCTTTTTGCACCCAAATAACACCAAAGGAAGAAAAAAGCCCAGAAAGCAAACCTGTGTTTCTTCACAGTAGCAGCATGTATAGGGTCTAACAAAAGTGATGAGTAACTGCTTGGTTAAACCAGCAACAGTGATGCTGAGAGTGATACTTTGCTTAAATTACTGAACTAGGCTTTCTAGTTTGTCAAGTAGAGAGGGCACAAGCCCTCTTCACTTACTTTTCACTTACTATTCACTTACTAGTAGGTTATGTAGCCCCACATTGTTCAGATCAATCAAATCTTAATTTATGGGATGATCACAGTTAACATCTGTAAAGGCTGAGCTGTAGAACTCTACAGCTCAATACTCAGTCCCTATAGTTTGCATTAAATTGACAGGATTTTTTATCAGCTACACATTCTTTTTGGCTGGCTTCCAGGAAGTCCTACAAATTTCTTTGTAAGATATGTTTTTCTATTCACTATGCAAACAAAGAAAAAATGTGTCTAAAATTTTTACTCAAATTTGTAATCTCCGTATGAAAAGGAGTTGGACATAATTAATTGCAATTAATTAATTACAGCTATTTCATTTCTCATTAGCTTTTCCAGTTCTATTAGAGATAGCATTCTTCCTGAGGACTTGCTGATTCATGACACAAAGAAACACAAATATTATTAGATTTTGCATTTATTAAATGTTTTTCCACTACAAAGTGCAGTACATTTTAATTCAATAATGCATATTCACACTTAAATGCAATGAACGTTCTCCTAGGGAAAATTAAGTCATCAGTCTAATTATCAAAAGCATAATTAGAAGTTCTGGTGCTCTTTTCACTTCCCTTTTTCAGGCCAGAGAACTGTATTTGCTATAAAAAGTAAGTTAAAGTGCAATGAATCATGCACTGAAAATTTCCGTCACTTAAGTCAACAGATGTAAATATCTATAACTTTTTCAGTAAATGGTTAAAAACTGAATTCTGCAGTGATGCCTGGACCTGTGAGTAAAGTTTTTATGAATCTCTTCCCCATGGTATGGCTCTCTGCCTTCTAAGATTTTTCTTAAATGATGACATCCTTAGGCAAGTTAGAATCTTTCCAATGCTCAAAAATCCTAAGCATCAGCTGCTTGATGTGAAAGTTAATGATTTATAATCTAGTTTTAAACTCACTGCAATGGCTGAGTTCAAAGAAATGACACATTGTGTGGATATCTAACTCAATAAGTACTCCGGAGAATAATGTATTTTCTGAAAATGTATAAAATATATTTTTTTTCTTTATAGTGGAAGTTCATAAATCCACATCTTACATTTAAAAATCATGCAGTAGCCAGTGGCAATCTCAGGAACAGAAACAGAATATCATCAAATGCCTCCTGTGGCTGCTTTAGGAAGTTTCCATCTAAAATCAAAGACTATCTTATATAATCCAATATATGCAATATTTATACCACAAATTGCTAAATAAAACTGCTTATGAATACACCCATTACCCTTTTTTTTATGGCTATTCTCTGCATGGACTACTGCTATTTTTTGTAGTTCCAATTTCTGAAGTTAGGTGTTAATTGGTGCATTTTTACTTTACCTTTGCATGGAGAGAGAGGAAGTCTTTCCTCCGACAGGCTGATGGAGCTTACACTGAAGTGGAAAATGTGCCATTGATCACAAAGATATGGCAACCAGTCTCAGCACGCACATGAATCATTTGGGGGTTGTAATTTGAGAGCAATTTGAGAAAAAATAATTTAAAAATAAGCAGAGGGTGAAGAACTTTGTGGGAACTGTAGAAACATCATTTCCTTCAGTTTTATCAATCCATAATAGCCATCATATATTTTATATTGATGGATCACAATTTATACTATTTAAGCAGTTAGTCTAGCTAGGGCTGGAGTACTGCTTGTGCAATATACTAATGGTAAGAGAACTCAGAGACTCACTTGGGATGAAATTGGTGGTCGAAGCTGCATAATTTTGCAAACATCTTCTTGCACATGCAAAGTTTCTACCACAATAACAAAATACAGGATTTCAAACCTCTGTATGAAATTTAATGTATCAAGAAATTGTGCGTAACATGGTCACATCTACATGGAGAAGGAAATCTATATAGAGGAAATTCCAACACTGCCAAAGAAAAGAATTCTTTCTTCTATCTTTTCAAAGCATAAAAGAATTTTAAAATCAGAAACTATAAAGTACATAAGAAGATTTATTTCTACTGATTTTTTTTTAGAAAATTGAACTATATAAAAATATTTCTAGTTTAATTTTCTCCTGATAATTATGAATGTTCTTTTCCCTGATTTTTTAATTATCTGTTAAATTCTGTAATCACTTGTTTGATTTAGCTGCCTTCCCATTATTTAAAATAAGATTTATTATCCCTTCCTTTAAGTGAACTCATGAAGTCTTTATTATTCATAGGTCTTTCTTTTCAATCACTACTCTTTTCAAGCAACAAAGACAGTCGTACCCTTAAAATATTTATGTAGCAACACTGTAATATAAAACCAGAGAATCAGATTTTCTTATTAGAAACAGCTTCTTAGTGAGGTTTTCTTATTAGCAATTAGCTTCTTCAGCTGCTAAAAGACACTGCACTGCATGTGTCTCCAAACACTCTTGTGGAGACGGAAACAGGAAGAACAATGTTATGTCCTGAAAAGAAAAAAAACTGCAGAAAATAAGTGTGAATAGAAAGCTGCATCAGAGAAATAATGGCAGGTCCTTGTCTTGAGAATTATAGATAGAAAAGCTTGCACATCCCCTGCAGAGTTGTTCCCTTCTGTGCAAGCAATGCTGATTTAGTTAGGCTGGACAGGACCACTGGCAGTTCCATTCTGAAGCATCAGAGAACACAGAATTGTTCTTTACTTCCTTTAGAGTGACCACATTGATTACTCCTCCCAGCCTGCACCATCTTTGGAACACAAACTGCAAATTCCACCATGGTTGAGGGAGAGGAGGGAGGGGAAGCATAAAGCACTTCCAGAGGTCCCAACAATGCTCATTGTTCACTCTATCTGGTCTTCTTGGTGGTGAAGATCCCCTGTCGCAATGCCATGCTGTGCCATGCAGAAGAAAAATAGAATCCAGTGCATTAATATACTTTTTGGGCAGTTGGGAACTTCTACATGCTTCCCTTGCAGGGGGCCAGTTTGACACTGTCCCTTGCAACACTGGATCTCTTGCAGCATGTGCAGTGCTCTGCTGCAGGGTCTGGTGACTTCTTGAGGGGGCCTTTCATGGGCCATGACATCCCTTTTGCTGTGGATAAGCTTTTCCCCAGGTGAAGGGCCCCTCAGCTGAGCTGGTCTACACAGCAGAGGATGGGCATGCCCTGACCAGAGGCTTTTTCACTACACACCTAAGTCATCCTCCTCCTTCCCTCTTTGGTTCAAGGGTCTATGCCAGCCTAGTAGCTGATAGCCCTGGGGCTCTGATCTCCACCCCAAAGGTGCTAAACTTGATCCCCATGTGAATGTATTCTTATCTTCAGTAGTCCAGGGCCTCATTCAGGGTTTTGGTGGTTTTCTCTGCAGCTTTTGTACAGTTTTTTGCTATAATAGTCCAAGGTCCTTTATGAAGATATTTAAGCCGTAAACTCTAATATTCTGTCTCCAACAGACATTTACAACCATGGGGTGCATTTCATGTAATTCCTACAGAGAAGTGCAAATGCAACTTAACTCCAAATCACTCTCAAGACAGAAAAGACAAATCTGTCTCTTCTTTCTTAGGATTTCCACTGGTCAGGGTTAGATTTAATTTTCAATGAAGCCTCAACAGTAGCCCTTGAGGCAAAGACTGTCAAAAGGTATGCACTGACTGAGTACAAGTTTAAACTACTCTTGCTTTCCAGACAGTCCTGCCTCTTCCAATTTTTCTCTAGGTAGAGAAGTTGTGCTGCTTTTGAGTGTTTCAGTCTTCCCCAGAGGACTTTGTGCAGGACCTTCCTGTAACCAGATTTATGTCAGTATAGGAAAATTACAGAAAGAATGTGAAATATGAAACAACTTATACCAAGAGATGCTCCCAAATTAACAATAAATATTTCAATTAAAGGTGAGACATGTCATGAAACAACTCAGCCAGCTTAATAGCAAAGTATATGGCCTAAATAGAAATGGTGATGGTTTATAGTTATTATCCATAACCTATTTTGCAACTGCTAAGGAAAAGTTAATGCTTATCTACCAATCCATACTGAAACATTCTAAAATGCTGAGTGCATACCCTCTGCGTACTCTTCAGAAGCACTGTGCATTGACATTTCTTGGAAATTTGATATAAATCTAGGTCAAGGAGCTAAAACATGTACCAGAAATCAATGAAAAATTATTATCTACTGTTGAATTTGAGTTTTTAAGTGTTCCCATTACAACAGTATCAAACCACTTCAAGTGCAATCACGGAGTGGTGAGATGCTTAAAAGTACTGAGACTAAAAGGACAAGCTTGGCAACTCAGGATTTCAGCTCCCCTGCCAATGGCAGCATCACTACCTTGCCAGCCCACCTCACTCTGGGTGTCCTGCACTCAGCACAACTGGTGCTGTGGTCACACAGCACATAGACACACACATATCTGAATCCATTCCTCTCCAGGGTTTAACTCGTTGCCAGGCAGCAGTAACATCAGAACTGGAAGAGGTGCACAAAGTGACAGATGTCAGGATAAGCAGTGGTTTAATATCAGGATGTGAATCTGGTGGAGAAGAAAAAAACAACATTTTTGAGTCCTACGCAACTGATTAATTTCCAGCTACTGAACTATTAGATTTGTTACAGGCCCATACTGCTACAGCTAAAGAATTTAGATCGTAGTGTACTTACAGGAAATCATTCTGTCCTAGAAATAGACGCTTTCCAGAAATGTCATTAATTAGCAGATTTTTTCTGTGAGAGGAATGTTCTGCTTACTTTGAGCTTTCCCAAGATTTTATGCAATATAATCAGAATATTCAGATTAAATCATCTTGTCTGAAACTACCTTATACACCAATGCTCAGATTAATCATTTAAAACTGTACGTAGGAAGCTTCTCATGTGTGTCTACTGAAATTCAGCTTGACATAGACACAGACATAGACATAGACACAGACATAGACATAGACATAGACATAGACATAGACAACAAAAGCACTTCTCTTGGGATTGAGAATCTTGGGGAAATGCATTAAAAAGTTTTGCAACAGCACTGGTGAGGTCCCATAACAGTATCAGAAAAACTCCGTAAAGAACAAGACATAAAAATTCTTCCTGATCTCTAATCTTTTCAGTAAAACTAAAATTGTATACCAGAGTGATATTGAGAAACTCTAACCGTAGAACTGACACAAATGTCAAATTTCACCAAAAACATATTTTCATCTTTTTCTTGACGTATTAATATTTTTAGCAAGGTAGATAATGCAAATTTATATCTGGTTATGAATATAACTGTGTGAAAATAGCTGAGGAGATATTTGGGAATCTGTCTATATACTATAAGATTAATTAACTCATTGAAGCATACTTTATTATCTATGAAAAAACTAATGTAGCTGTAGAAAAGAAGACCTACATAATAAAAGGCTAACAACCTTCAGGGTCTCCATTCACCATAAAACTAATTTCACACCTAGTCTGTTATGTAATGTGCTATGAAAATACTCTTTGCTTCAAGATATGTTCCTACTAGTTTGGACCATATAAAAGTTGTGTTCAATGCTATACAAATCATCCACAGAATAATTTTATAAATCGTGAAACAATGATGTATATCTTTTGTTTCACAAACTGGAAGCTGACATGGTCAGTATAAAGGAAAAAAATCGTAATTGTTTTTTCTCTGTTTTTTCTCTAATATCTAAATACTTACCATGACTGCCAATAGGCATTGAAAATATTTGGATTATTTTTATGGTTTGCATGGTTGGATGAATATTTCTAAGACTGGTGTAACTTAATGAATTATCATTTAACATTCTATTATTAAATGTAATCAAAAGAAAAGAGCAGAAAGAATGATTATTCAATAAAGCCGACTGAACAAAAAATAAATTTATGAAGTAACTTTTTCTTTTAAAATTCTGTTTTGTCTCAGCTGGAAAACAAACAAACAAACAAAGTGAAATAGGTAATGAGAGCAAACAACAGGATCTAGTAGCTACTGAAGCAAATAGAAATACTTCTGAACCATACTCTCAAATCCAGACCATACATGTGAATTGGAAAGGCTGAGGACAGACTGGGGTTCTTTATCTTCTGAAAGACTTGGAAATACAAACACAAATCCAATACTCATTTAAATCAATAACAAACTTAAGGTTTGTTTGATAGGGAAACTAATAATTTCTTCAACAATATTCAATGAAGTCCAAATGGAAGCAAACTGAATTGCAGTCATTCAACGTGTTTTAATTTTAAATGAGTTTGCTATTTTTACTGATGGGCATTTCAACCCACCTCAAGTAATTCTAAAATTGTGACTCATGCTTTCTCTTTTTCAAATTCTTCATTACCAGATGTCTGGTCATAAAGAAGATTTCAGGATACATACAAATATCTGCTGTCATGATTTGTTGTTTATTTTCTTAGTAATTCTATTTGCTTAGGTGGGAATACTTTGGAAGAAAGTTTAATTTCCAATATCCATTTTTAAATTAAAAGCCATTTTTCCATGCCAATAACAATATATTTTAACACATTATTCAAAGGAGATAAGCATTTCTTTACAACTAAAGCAATAAAAACTCAAAGATATGTAGAATATATTTATAATGCATTCCAAATCTATATTGTCTCAACAAGTATCACTTTTTTTTATGTCAGCCTAAAATTTTGATATTACACCAGTTGAATGAATTTTGTTATTCCTTTTTTTTTTTTTTTTACTTCAATTGCCCACTATTGAAATTCTTGTATTATACACAGAAAATAAATAATTCAACTGCATTTTTTTTTTCAAGAGAAGCTAGTGGATAACAACAGCATATGTGGATAATAAAATGAGTTTTCATCTTTAAGAATTGATCTTTATACATTCATACCATAAAAGAAAAGATCTTGTTATGACTGACATGCAACTATAATGTCAAATTTACATTAGATGCTTACATATTCTGTGTCTGAAGTATATAAAGAGGACAACAGACATTATCTTCTCTAAGCACATCTACTTTAAAGAAAAAACCTGCAACATTAAAAAAAATATGAATTTATATCACATTTTACTATCTTGCAACAAAACCCTGCTTCTTTAAGATTAAGAATCCAATGCCTTATCAAAAATAACTTTTCAAAAGTTCTAGTAATACATATGGGACTCAGTCTGGAATTGGGAACAATCCATGCCTTCTATGATCTGTGATAAGATAAAATGTTTCTCTAATATCCAAACCCCCTTTACTTTTCATAAGTCTTTATAAACATAAAAAGTTGCCCTATTTGGAAGAGAGAAAAAAAGAGTATCTTTAGCATTTTTAACCATCAGCTATATTTTAACATATTTATAACAATATGCACACAGATGACACACAGAATATAAATGTTTCTGGTGATTAATGTACTGTAAGTCTAAGTTTTATTATCAGATTTTGCAAAAAAAAATTGTTTGACAACAATCTTTATTCAGCAAGCTTTCAGCAGCATTGCTGCAGATGCTGCCTCAGCTCTGTGTCCTCTCTGAAGGTCATATGAAAATTATAAAGCATAAGCTCAAAGGGAATCAGAATTCTGACATTAAAAAAAAAGTAAACACACACTATGAGAAGCATCACATGAACAATATTCAACAAAGAAATCTCTGCTTGACTGAGAACTACAATTTGAAGCAAGGGCAAAGAATAAGCTCTTCTTAGCAAAGTTTATAGAGAATGCAAGATAATCATCCAATATACTTGAGATAGATTTTTATCACTGTAACTGGTCCCACATCAGAGTTTTTGAGAGGAATATAAGGCATATCTTGCAACAGTAACATTTTAAAAAATCAATTCTAAAGTTTTCTTGTCACTGCCTGTTGACCTTCAGCATAGCTGTGTACTATTACCAGCAAGCAGACAACTAGGAATTCACAAGTGGATGATTATGATTAGAGTACAAAGCACAAAGGATGCCTTCATCTGTGATTTTCCAGTCACATTGAGAGACCTCCAAGAAAATTAAATTTTCTGATTTCATGAACAGAAACTTTTTTTGTGATGTCACCACAGTGCCAGGAAAACCAATCTCAAACTTGTAGCTTGGTTGTCTGACTTTTACCTGAACTGACTTGATACTTTAAAACTCTCACTTATTCAGGTACAATAACATGAAAACAGCCATGAGATGTAACCAAGTGTAACAAAATTTCCACTGGAAACCTTTTTGGATGC
The DNA here is from genome assembly GCA_018697195.1 of Certhia americana. Lineage (NCBI taxonomy): Eukaryota > Metazoa > Chordata > Aves > Passeriformes > Certhiidae > Certhia > Certhia americana. Next base: position 8,480,021 of record CM031860.1, read on the forward strand.
ACTCATGAATTTTTATATGTTGGACATCCCATAAAAATGAATGGCATTTCTACTGCAGTGAAATTAAACATAAACACACAAACTGATCTAAAATATTTTGTACCACCAAAAATAAAAAAAAAATTGGCATAAATTGTTGCCAATTTTTGAATAATGCAATAGAGTCTGTCAATGTTAGTCTTATTATTATTGACTGAATCATTAATTAGTCTTCTTGTTAATAGCCAGCTTCCTGGGAATACTCAGCTAAAATTCTCAGATTCTAGCTTTTTTTCTTCCAAACTTGATTATTTCAGTCTTTAAAGAGAGATTTCTTAAAAGTCTAATCATGAACGCTTCAAGAAAGAAAGAAAGCAGACATTTTTAAAGTATTTCTGCTAGATGCCCAAAATACAAAACCTGTTTATTTTTGTGGTAAATGCTGGCCTTTGACTAACTAGTGGTTATAAATATATGCCATCTTAATTTCACATATTCTCATTGGGGTTTTGCAATATATTTAAAAAATCAAAAAGATTAAATCATTTTATTTCCCACATTTCATCACATTATCTAAATATGTTAAAAACCATTTCATATATTGCTGCATAAGATCTACAAATGTGCCATTCTTCACTGTACATTTTAGCTTTTATGTTTTGCATGGGTTTCCATCTTTTGACTTATAAACTAATTATCTGTATTATCTTTTGCAACATTTAACACAATTCTTCTGTGAGTCTTTCTCAATTTTACAGTGTTTCTAAAGATGTTTCATCAATGCAGTTACAATACAGTGGAAACAGGTTGTCTCAGAAGTAATGGCAAATCCCTCTATAGTGGGATTAAAAGGCAGTGGGAGACTAGATTTCTCATGAAAGTTTTATTGTCAGGTGAAGGCAGAAGTTTTGAGAACTACTTTTCATGCAGCCAGAAACCAACTATTCTTGGAAAAATATAGACTCTTGATTAATTCTATCAGCACTAAAGGAATGTTTTCCCTCAAATTCTGAGAGGGGAAAAAAAAAGAAAAAAAGAAAAAATAGTGAGAACAAGATTTATTGAGTCTGGGGAATTGATCTATTCCTATAAACTCATCGACTTCTTGATTTGGCAGATAAAGAAGTCAGTTGTTCACTCAAGTGCCCAATAAGTCACTGGTAGAGACAGGATTACATGCAAAAGTTCTGAAGATTCTCAGATTTCTTTACTTTCTCAGTTCTCAGGTTTCTTTACTTTCTTCCAGATAATGTTGACACCTTCTTTGAAGTCGGTTTCAAAAGTATCACTACATTAAAAATTGGCATAGGAAAGAAAATAAACTGCAGTTGGGAATAATTTTTGCTGTATAAAACATGCTCGAGAGACTTAAGATCCTAAAGATACATGGAGGAAGCAAATTTTTACTTCTGTATTCTTTTGTCATTCACTGTTTTTGATGGGAATGAAAATTTATTTTGGAATCCAAGAATTCTGGTCCTATCTTTGCTGTAGTCAAACTCTATTTCTGCTCCTATCATATAGAAAAAGACAGAAGCCATCACCAGCCAGCAATGATGAAAACATCTTCATCAAAATTTATGAAATGCTGCTGGCAAGAAGGTGCAAAATACTACAGTCTTACTGATTAAGGAGTGACAGTTCTGCTGTCTCACCAAGATGCCACAACTTACGATAATGCAGCCTTTTCCAACATTATAATAATTGTCAACTAACATATAATAATTTTATATTTTTATTTCATATATTAATATTTTATATTTTTATATTACTCTTGAAGAATTAATGCTTCCTTAGATGCAAAACTATTTTAACTGCTATACTTTCAAAAAAGAAAAGACAAAAAGACCAAAGTGCCTTTCAATTTTTTAACTACTTTACACAGACATTTAGAAAAATCCCCTTACTCTAGTAGGGGGATTTCCTACTCTAGTAGGAAAATCCACCTACATTTTCTTATTCATTTATCAATAGCAGAAAAAATCTTGTTGTCATAATGCTGAAAAGTAATTGGTAAAAAGAAAAGTAAAGTTGTTTATGAAAGAAAAGAACCCTCCCAACCATCTCTTGTTACTGAACACAAATTCTAACAGTTAAATGCAAGGGTTTGACAGATAGCTGCCTAATGAGCAAGAAGCTCACACAAGTTTTCCAGCTTCCTAGATGTTATGGGTTGCAGTGCAAAATGTAACCAAAAACTGTGTATTCTATCACCATCTGATGAAACTGGGGTGTGGTGTAATTGTCTGTCAATGGCCAACTGTCAATAAACCTGCTGGGGCAATTTTCTTATCTCTTCCACAACCCAGCCTCCTTCCAGGGAGACATCTTCTGTCAATGGGCCATTGAGTCTCACTGATAGAATTACATCATCCCATTGGGAAATGCTCCAGCCAGGGGGAGGAGCCAAGCATTCCTACCTGGATAAAAATCTGGGAGTTGGAACACCAAGCCAGCCTTTCCCACTGGATTCTCAGAGAAAGACCAGGCCCATCTATCACCACTGGACCTTCAGTGAAAAACTCCACTTTTCTACAGGAGCATCAATTCAACAGAGCCACATCTGCCACTGGGACTGCAGCCACCATTGAATGGGACTGCCACCAAGACCCTGACATCTGTCAGTGGGTTTTGTTTGTTTATCTGTTTGCCTTACTGCATGTGTTTTTGTTTTATTGTTTATTTTAGTTCCCCTAATAAAGAACTGTTATTCATATTCCTGTATCTTTGCCTGAGAGCCCTGTAATTTCAAAGTTATAAGAATTCAGAGGGAGGGGGTTTAAATTTTCCATTTCAAGGGAGGCTCCTGCCTTCCTTAGCAGACATCTGTCATTCAAACCACAACACTAGAATATAGCAGTTTCTTCAGAAGGAAAGCACTCTTATCTGAATTACAGGGCTTTAGTCACATGTTACTGCATAAAAGAAAGCATCACAACACTCCTACCCCTTCTTCAAAGAGTCTGATACCATATCTAAACACTGGCAGTGATCTGAACATGCCTTCAGGTTTTGAGGGCTCTAGAAGAGAAGCCTCCTTGCTGGGCTCAGGACTGACCTATAGGCTAAAGGGTCTAGACCAGAGTCAATAAGACCAAAAGCAAAAAAGAAAAAAAAAAAAAGAAAAAAAAAAAAATTAAAAAAAAAAAAAAATGCAATGAGGTTTCAAGTTAGTCATATGTTGCCTGAGAAAAGTTCATTGAAGCAGGTGAAGGTTTTCAAGATCTCAGTTTTGACTTTTAGATTATAAAAGTGCTTTATATCCAGGACCTGTGCAGTCCTCATCTCCTCTGCTAAGTCCTTGGTGCAAGGACAGGCCAGCAGATGCTTAGCAGCTGCTTTTCAAATTCTTTCTAGGACCACATACATGTGCACATTATCTCCCTGCTGCAGCTTGGTTAACACACAAGAAAATGTCAGAAAACAAAATGCTGTGAAATACTGAGGAACAACATCATGCCTGCTGTTTTGGATTTTTTCCATCCTCAGGTTTTTATGACCATTTACAACTTTAAGAAGACTTTAAAAACCATGAGATTGCCATGACTTTTTTTAACATCTTGATATCTCTATCTAGAGAGGTTCCATAAACCACTATTTTTAAATTTAAAACCTATATAATTACTAAATTATATTAGTTTTCTCTCATACAATGCAATGTATTCTTTAGAGTAGTTACTTTTTACTTTATAAAGAAGTCAAGGCATGAGTTCTAAGGTACATGACTATCAGATGCCTACAAAAATAATATATTCTTCACTGTAATACCAAAAAAGCAGAAATTTCTGTAAGTTGTGGCAAGTTAATCATTTCTATCATAGATTCTACTGTTGGTGCATTTTTAATTGAAGTACTTCCTTAGAATTTGATCTTTATTAATGAAATAAACAAAATCCAGTAAAAGTAATAGTGGCGTGGTAGACTGGAAAACAAAAATTTTCATAGAAATTCAAAATCAGAAGTGTAAGCACCAAAATGCCAAATATAGATTATAAAATCCATTTGAAACATTAGAACTCTGTTTTTTCATCTTAGTGCTGTACATTTAGATGATATTTTGCAAAATGTTCTTATTTTTCTATTTATTAAAAAATGCGTTTGAAGTTACTATAAAAAACTTTTTCACACCTACGAGCAGATGTCAGAGCAGCTAGCTGTAATCAAGTCAATTTAATTTTCATTTCCTCTTTCTGCATCTCTCCTTTTTTGCTGTGATATTTTCCTTTTTTATGCATTTATAATGTTTTATGTTACAATTTAAGAACTTTTTCTTTTTGTTTATTTATTGTATTGTCATAGACCAGGCAAAATTTGCACTTACCTAAATGCTGTGTCTGCTTTTCAACATACAAAGAAAATATTAGTTTTCAAGCAACAATTTCATACAACACTAATGATCTCCAGTGGCCAATTAGTTATGAGGTTGATTCTGCTAACAGTTTTGCTGAAGAATGACTTGAATAGTTATTTTAATTGTAATGATGTCTACTTAATAAAAATTCAATCATAGCAAACACAATTCAAGAGCTCGGGGATGAGCACGTGGTGGTTATAAGAAATCAGTTTCTCCCTCAGCCAGATCCAAGCAAGATAATGTGCTAATAGAAATATCCCTGCCACTCTCCACAGACACCTGGTACCTCGTCATAGTTTTTGAAGTAATGGAATAAATGTACCTAATACATAACGAATAAAATAGCAGCTGACACTTAAGCCTGTGGAGTGTGAAATGGATATTCCAGGGAGAATGGCAGAACAGTAACCATCAGGGGTCTTGTAAAGGCATGTCTCATACATGAGTACTTGTATGGGTGGGAGAGGAATAATAACACCAGAACAGTCCCTTCAAGAACAATAATGTTATTTTTACAATCACAACTTTCAAAACCAAAGACGTTAGAAATCATAGCAATTAAGACAATATCAGATGCTTTAAAAGACAAAAAAAAGAGCTTGGAAAAGGTACCTAGAACTGAGGAGACTGTAGCAGGATTTCTATATATGGAAATGAAATTATAGATTCTGAAAGCTTAAGGTAGAACTGAAGAACAAAACAAACAAAAAAAAGAAAACACAGGAAAGAAGTAGTAGTTTCTCTAGAGTAGTTTCTCTAGAGCTACAGGAAGCCAAGACCATTACACACTATTCATATCTAGGTAGACACACCCTCCAGGCTTTCTTTAGGCTGTGAACATTGCCTTGAAGAACACATTTCTTAAGCATTTCTGATGCCACTAGCCCAAATATCCTAGATATTTTTTAATTTTCTTTATTTACTTGGGAAGTAGATTGAGTGACCAAAGTTCAGTTATATAACTAAAAGCCAAGATGTTAGTGATATTTGTTTTACTTGTAACTTTTTGTTTTCAATTATGTAATTTGGTTATTGATTTTAAACCCTACCATACAAGCTTCTCCTTTTATATAAATCATAAACAGATGAGATCAGCAATATGGACACTGTAGCTTTCCAAAGACAGAGAAATTTCAAGAAGGATGTGCTTTTGCTCAGAGGGATATCTTTCATGACCAAAATACCCTACAAAATGCTTTAGGCCAAACTGCACATGGCCACCATGATGTTAATGCCACTGTTATGGCACTAATGCTGCTACCATGATGTACAAACAGCACGTCTACAAAAGGCAGCAAAGGTAGATCCCCAAAATATAATACACCTCTTGCTCATTTGAGACCCACAACAATTTTTTAACAACTGAAACTCTATTTACTGTGTTGCATTCACCTCTCTTTTAGGAACTTATACTATCCCTCAGTCACTTTGCTCTTTTTTTTCTGCAATTACTCTGTATTCTGTGTGCCTTTAATTATCCTCCTTTATCATGAATTAAAGGTAGGGGAAAAAAAAATCACAGAATAAATCACCTTGTAAAAGACCTTTAAGATCACTGAATCCAACTATCTTGTGGAGTATTTTTTCAGCTGAGGCAAAACAGATGAAAGATGAGTTAACATCTGCTGTCCTCTTCATAGGCAGGAAGCTCTGCAAATGATTTGTCTTCCCATTCTAGGTTGTCCCATTATGACTCTGAGAGATGGGTCATTCAATACATTAAATATTTGGTGAGACACGCAGAAATGTTACCGGAACAACACAACAGCTGATGTGTTGCAAATGTTCTCCAAAGTGAAGCTCTAGTAAACAGAACTATAAGCTTCATGTGTTCAACTCTCAGCTCTTTGATTTTTTTCATCAAAATAACAGTATTCTGTTTACTGTTGTTGGAATTCCAGAACAAATTGATTACCCTAAAAAAAATGTTATGTTGGAATATAAACACAGCACATATGAAAGTGGTTTTCTTTCATTATTCTCAAAAGTAATTATTTGCTGTAACACGTACTTAGCAATGAAATAATACTTTTTTTTTCCTGATCCACCACTTCAAAAACTGAGGTGGGAAGTAGATCTCCTTGACTTCATTGCAAATTTGTGAGGCCTAACAATGCAAAATATATTTGCATTCAAGGCAAATATGAGGACGTGAAATCATGAGTCATATAATCTACTCCCAAATTATATTGCAGGACTGACTACTACCATTATTTCTGAAATATTTCTGTCTATCAATTCTTGAAAATTTCTAATCAAGTGAAAAATCTATTTTTTTCTGTGGAAACAACTATCCTACTCTCAAACCTAAACATAGATATGTGATGATCAAATTGACTTGATCATTTTTCTTTTCCTACCTCTGGGGACAATTAATCACCGAGCTTATAACATCTTCCTGAATATTTGAAGAATTCAGCAGTACTTATTAATTTAGACCTATTGGGTCTTCTGCTTTTGCAATTCACTAAGCAAGTTCTATCATGACTAACAGACATGGTTGTTTCTTATCAACTTTAATTTATTCCTCTCAAGGTGTTTACAAACTTAATGTTTCTCAGATTGTTTGAAACCTTTCTTGTTGGCAAAATGAAGCTTTACAGGCCTGTAATTCCCTGTGGCCTCACTTCTTCCCTAAGGTAGTAAGGTAATTTATCTTTACCCATCTTCATTTTTCTAGGACCCCCCCTTTTGTCCTATAAAACCTCTCAGAGATAATTAGTAATGGCTCAGTCATTATTTCAGTTAAATGTTTAGTACTGTAGGAAAAATTTCAAGAAGGCTTGCCTATGTAACTAACTTAACACAACATTTAACTTGATAGTTCTTTATTTTGCTTGGTTACCCATGTAAAAACCCTCTGTAGAAGACGGTAAGAAAGCTTTTGCTTCTCCAGCAGAAATGAATGCATTACAAAACAGTCCATTGGAAATCCAGTAATCTGATTTATGCTCTGCCATCTGAGTATACTCTTTGATCCTAGGGTTTCTGGATAGCTCAGATAAGGTATTGATTCATAATGATATACTACTTATTCACTAAACAGCATGATAACTAATCTTGACACTGCAAGTCCTATCAAAAATGGTTTGGTTTTGGGTTCTGTTTGTGTGTGTATCTTTTTTTCAATCCTGCAGTATGTGCTGTAGAAAACATGAGGTTTTCCAAAGCAGAATAAGTCTTTTCATATTCTGCTTATGTAGGGAAGCGGGGGCAAAAAGAAAGATACAGACTTTGTACAGGACAGTCAGCAATTACTTAAAAATTTGGAGAATATCTGTTTGCAAGTAATATTACTTTCAATTATGAGAAAGTCTCACATAAAAAGAAATTAAAGCTTTGATATTTCCCCAGTCACTTATATTTTGAATTATGATGTGTTTGTATAAGGATGGTTAAATTAATATATATTTTTTCACTTTTGTGCCTGCTTCCTTATATGATTTTTATAGCTTCTTAATTTTTATTCACTTAGAATAAAATGTTTAAAATATTTCATTTCAGGCTTGCTTTCTGCTTTATTTTCATTGTTCTCTAATTGATGCTATAGTACCACCATCAGAGAAGACAAACAATATGTTTTAGGTTCTTTCAGAGGATCTCTGTACCAGCCTACTGATTTTTCTTTGGTGCTGAATATGTAAGGATATGTTTCATCTTCACTGTTTTCCAGTAAATATTTCAAGATTTCCAGCATAGCTATTAGGATATTTTGTTCACATGAATTGCTGATGTTTATACTGTTGTCTTTCAAAGCTCTTCAAAGTAACCCAAAGTGGCCTTGGGGTGTATTACAATGAAGTAATGGTAAGACTGAGAAAGAATTGTATGCAAGGGGAATAATAAAGCATCATCAAACTTTGACCAAATCCCTTTAGGGAAGCATGCCTTAATTCATAAGTGTTGAGCAAGCACAAATGCAACAAAGCAGATTGTTAGAGACAAGAAAATTTGGAAATTGAAATTCACAAGGCTTTGCATATATGGATGACAGGGTATAAAAGCAAAGCCAATATAATGTCTCACTGCAACAACATCATTCTACCTTGCTGAGAAGCAGAACAGACTGTAATAAAGGAAAAAAGGTCGCAGAGAGAGCAGCCTTGTACTGAATCTAATGCGAAGAACAAGAATCTTTGTGAGAATTCAAGTCTCTGACTCCCTCTGATCCTCACATGCTAGATGATCTGGAAAGAACAGAATAAATAACCAATGAGGAAAGGCTAATAACAGGTTTCAAAACTCCATTCAGTAAAAAAATCAAAAGTTGAGCAAAGTAGACATGAAAAACAGAGATAAATTCAAGCATATTTAGAAACTGGTGCAATAGTTGTGCACTATTGAAGATGATTCAGGCAAGAAAATACTAACTATTTTGCTATCTGAAATATGTGTGTTTACTCTACCATTATAGAATCATTCAAAGGACTATGTACATACAGAAACAAACCATGTCTGTAGACAGTTGCAGTCAAAGAAGACTATGATTCCTTGATATTAATGTATTAATGTATGCTAGGAAACATAATGTTCCATGATCATGAAATGAGAAAGTATTTAGAAGAGGCACATGAAAAATACAATGAGCTGATAGAACCTTAAAAGAGGAGAAAATTCTCTGCTGGCAGAAGTTGGCACTATGCCTGGTACATCAAAGAAGCTGAATCAATCTGTAGAGAACCTAATCTTGAGTAACCCAATTGTAATTCCGCTAAAGAGTCTATGGGGTTTAAAAACCTTCTACATGTTTTATTCATAAATGAAAAATATGAGAAACATGGAATAAACAGAGCAAACTATGTCAGTACAGTCCAAATATTACAGAAATATCCAGAACAAATTTTAAAGGTACCACATTATCAATTTTAATACAATCAATATACACAGGGATCTACCACTAATAACATCACAGTGCCTTAGCCTTAGATGACATCTGCTGTTCTGAATTTCATGGTAGAGGGCACTGACACTTTTGACACTTACTGGAACATCGTATTCAGTTTTAAGAAACTGAATGAAAAGTGCTTTCCTGAAACATATATATATTTTTAACAAGTTTTCCATTATGGCAAAAAAAAAAGGAGAACTTGCTTTGTTGCTAATTGTGAATTGTGAAGAATCATGCCTTTTCTTGCCTTGAAATAAAACAAGTATTCTTCTGTCTTCTCAGGCCTCTGAGTAGCTCTTAAGCAAATATGGTTAGACTGTCTGCCACCCCAAAGAAGCCCAGGGCACTGAAGACCAACTGGACACTACTGGATTCATCTTTTGCTCACAGTATCTCACTCCTTTTCTCCATGCTTCCCATCCTCTCCCTTCTGTGTACACTTAATGTTATAAAATAAAGTCGGTGTGGTTGAACTGGTATTTGCTCTTGTTTGCACATTAATTTGGGCAGACGACTAACATTGAATTGTAACAGAAGGAAAGGCTGATAATCCATATCACCTTCTGCAGGACAAAATTAAACATAATCCCCAGAGATCACATGAGAATTAAAACAGGTCCTCAAAAAGAGCAGAGTGTAACAGTCACCCTTCCTAATTTTTTTTCACTTGGAAGATAGTTTTCAATATATTAATTTTCATCCACTTATTTCCAATTGTTTGTTTCTTACTTTGGAAGGTAAACAAAATTCCCTGGTGATACAATCTTTTATTTCATTCAGAATGCAATCTGTCTCTCTTTTACCATTTTCAGTTGATTTTTTCTTTCCAGCTAATTGGAATGTTGACCAGTCTTCATTTTTTTCCCACAGATATGCAAAAAAATGTAGTTCTGTAAGGCACAATCACTATTGTACAATTCTCTACTTGAACTTAATTCACGGGAAAGTATGCAAACTACTTCTCCAAGTTGTACCAGCGTTATAACTCTGTCACCATTTTCTTATATGGTTATTTTAAAATGAGTAATGAAAGAACACCAACTGAAATATTTTTCCATAACTCTTTTTACCAGGAACCCCAAATTGCCTATTATATGTTTATGAGAAAAATTAAATGAGATATTATGTAAGCAGAATAAATTCCAAAACACTGGACTAGCTGTTGCATTTCAGAAGAGATTTTTTTAAATCACTTTTTAAAGTCCTTGGAATTCATCAGCAGAATGTTCAGCATTTGGCAAAGCAGCCAATGACATGCTGTATGTCAACATGGTAGATATTGAGAAAACTGCAGAATTTTTCATTCTGTTGCCACATAAAAAGACCAAACTCACATATGAACAAATGCATGTGGCTCTGGTGTTCCATTTCTGGAAGAGAGCATTAGAGAGGGAGATCAAAAGCATGGGGCGGCTGCTGTGCAAGACTAATATGATTGGTGCTCCTTTGTTTGGAAAGGAAATGCTGACCAATATTTATATAATGTTGATAACAAGAGGCATTTTATGCACAGCTGGTGCTTGCATACAAAATCTAGTGTGCCCTTGACAAAAGTAGCAGGGGATCAGATGAACAGAGATAAAAAAAAATATTTCTTCACCACAGCAGGTGGTAGAATTTGTAGGCACAAAGACACATGCACACAGCAGCTTAACATATGAATTAGATTACTGGACAACAGATATACAAAAAGGATTAGTGTGACTCCCTGAAATATCCCCAACACAACAGTTGTCAATGCTGGTAGAGCACAAGGGCAAGAGAATCCCTGCATTTTTTCCGGACACAGAATACTGTGCTGGAGGGAAGAGTGGTCTGCCTAAGTGGGGCATTCTCAATATGCTCATGTGGAACAAAAAAAAATTATCAGCACTTTTTTGTTTCTAGTACAGTTTCTTAAAACAATTGGCTCAACCCTTTCGGCATATTGCATTTTTGGCCTTAGAAGAGACTAAGAAATAGACCAGAAATCAAACCTTTTTGTGCAAGTTGTAGCTATGTTATTGAATTAATGAAAAAACTTTAGATTTCCTTCAATGAGCTACAAACTGAACAATAAATGGGAGGTCAGACAGTCTCATTCTGATTTTCTATACCACCTAAGTTTCTTCATGGCCAGAGCAATCCAGGAACTGACTGTAATCTGGAGAGATATTTCTGTCTGGAGAAAATACCATTGACAGAAACTTGTCTTAAATTCTAGCCAAAACCAGGCATAGCAATGAACCCTCTATTAAAAATTGGCTTTGAAAGAATAATTCCATGTTGGAAGTGCAGCACTTTAAAAGTATATCTAAAAGCAGAATATTCATTTTTCCTCAGACTGATGGTTATAGCACTCATCTTGAAAGCTAGAGAAACTTATCCAAATTCTTTTACAGCCTTATGGAAGAGTTTTACTGGATACTTTATATATTCATACTTTCTTTCTAGGAATCTTTTAAGGTGTTAGCACAGTTTGTAGGTGTTTTTAGCAGGGGTGATGCAAGGGTGACCTCTGTGAGAAACTAAGCCATAATATATTATTGTATCCTTCACACAGAGATGTTTGGAAACACCTTGAGGACAGCAAGAACATCCAGGCTATCTTGCAAAAGTAGAAGGATGTTATCAGGGTAATGATAGTATGATTTCCTTTTGCATCAGAGGTAGCTGTTGGTTGCTTTAAACGTCAGCTAGGATTTGAACAAAGAGTAAACAGCAGAAGGATTCTGAAAGAATATACCCATAAATGTAAAACAATCCCAACACCTTTCTATCTGTCCAGGGTTGCAGTGCAAAATGAAACCAAAAGTATGTATTCTATCACCATCTGTTGAAACTGGGGCAGGGAATGGGGGGTGGGGGGGTAAACCTCTGTTGGTAAGGAAGCTCTTTAAAAAAGTTTTCTTTGTCTCTTCCACACCCATCCTCCCTCCAGGAAGAGAACTTCTGCTAGTGGGACACTGAGTCTCACTGATAAAATTACATCATCCCACTGGGACATGCTCAGTACAGGGGGGAGGAGCTAAGCATTCCTACTGGATAAAAATCTAAGACTTGGAACAACAAGCCAGCCTTTTCCACTGGATTCTCAGAGGAAGATCAGGCCCATCTATTATCACTGGACCTTCAGTGAAAAACTCCACCTTTCTACAGGATCATTGCTTCTACAGAATCACATCTGCCACTGGGATTGCAGCCACCATAGAATGGCACTGCCACCAAGACCCTGACCCACAGGGTGTCAGGTTGTATTCTGACTCTGTCAGTCGGCTTTGGTTTTTTTTTTTTTTCACTACTGCATGGGGGTTTTTGTTGGTGGGGTTTTTTTTAATTTTATCTTAGTTCTCCTAATAAAACTGTTATTCCTATTCCCATATCTTTGCCTGAGAGTCCCTTAATTTCAAAATTATAATAATTTGGAGGGAGGGGGTTTAAATTCTCCATTCCAAGGGAGGCTCCTGCCTTCCTTAGCAGACACCTGTCATTCAAACCATGACAGATTTTCCAATGTGATTTAATTGTTTGGAACCAACAAAATTCCATGAGCATGGAATTCCACAGATGTACTACATTCTGCTTCAGAGCAGACTGGAAAATTACCTTGAATAAATTCAATAAATAATCTGTTGCTGCAAATAATTTCTATTACTTGTATATAAAGTTATACATATGCATATAAAAGATCTCATATTAACACCCTAAAAGAGAAAGTTCTTTATCATCTGACTAACAAGTGAGTTTGGTCACATTTTTCCTTGGACAAAGGAATATATAGCACAAAAGTAGATTTCTAAACAAACTGAAGGATAACAGGGAATATAAAATGTCATAACCACTTAAAATTTAGACACGTATTTGTCAGTGTGTCAGTATTCGGTCACCAACCAAAATTACAGGTGAAGAGAATTGTCTCATACATCTCTGTAACAAGGCAGACAATCTGATTAATAATCTTTTTGTTCTTTCCTATTGTGATGGCTTTTTAAAAAAGACTACTGTGAATCTTTTAAACTTGGTTATAAGTAAAAACCTTCACATACCTTCAATTAGAAAGGAAAAAAAAAAAAAAAAAAGAAACCAACAATAGCTGTAATGTGTTTGTGCAAAGACTAGTTTGTCTTCATTTAGAGAAAGTCCTTTCATAAGGACTTAGAAAGTCCTAATTCATAAAAATATGCTACACCAAGTCTACACCAAGTCTCGCAATCCCACAGAAACCATTTGTCAGTATAAGATCATTTACAAATCAATTAACCTAAATTTCAAGATCACTCAGCTTGTTTAGTTGAATCACGTGGAAAAGTACTGAATTTTATTCTTTGAAAATGAGGATGATATATCTCCATAAAATGTAGAGATGATCTTACCTTACTGTAAAACATCTAAAGATCATAAAGCATTGACTACTCTATCAGAGCAATGATTAATTGCACCTGTATTTTTAAGGGGATTACACCTTCTATTGAATTAAGTGCTATCAGGGCTTATTCAGAATTAGTTTTAGGATATTCACTTAGTAATGCAAAAATGCATATGTTCAGAATGCTGTGGTTGAGAATTAAACTTCTGAAAATAAAAATGAATTGCTACTATTAAGAAACTGTACTGGAAAAGTATTGAGGGAGAGGTTTTGTACAAACTTTGAGTCCATAGACTAGGAAATGTTACCTCGCAGATTTTTGTTATTACACATATTTTACTTTGTGGCATCAGAAAAGATACTATAATGCATTTGTGATATTTCAGCAAGTTATACCTCTATTGCTGAGGTAAATATTCCTAATATTCTGGAGCCACTAGTGAGAAATATAGCCAAATATTTGGCAAACTGGAGGTTGTGGGTGTGATCTTTATTTATCACTAAATGGTCTTGTCAGAGTAGGTGTATTGCACATTTGGTTGCTGCAATTGAAGATTCAAGCTCAACTCTAAATACTTGAATGAAAATATTAATTTGAAATTTCATTAAATAAATCAATAAGAAATATTAAGGCACTTTGTCTAATTGAATCTGGTTCAGTAAATTGAAACTCTTTCACATTACCCAAAAGTGTCGGAGAAAGTAGTGAAAATGTGCTGATCACAGAGCTGGAAAATCCACTGTTTAAGCAATCTATCAGGTACCAAATAATGCAGCCATTTGCCTAACAAATTCATATATCCAAATCAAAGCATCTGAGCTACTACTGTAACTCTGCTTAAATTTACATTTCGATAAATTATGCCACCAAGTGGCTCAAGACCACAAAGTATTTCTGTAACACATTCAAACATGCTACTATTTCTGGTTATGTGTTTATACATGCGCCAAAGCTTTTCAACATTCCTATGCGCAGATATCAACCTTCCTCTCTCCCTCTGCTCCCAGATCAGGACAGAGCTTTGTCTTGCCATGGACAACCATGGCAAGAAACACACTCCAGAAACTGCACTTTGCACTTGCTATGTCAACACACAAAGGAGAAGAGATCAGTATGTCCTCAGAACCTACTGGAGGAGTCTGCCTTCATCACTTTACTTGCAGAGACCTTGCAGTATATTTCTCATGGCCACCATTTCAACAATATCCTTAGAGTGTGATGCTCCATTAGAAGAAAAGCTGTGCTCTTTTTGGAGACTATATCATCACCCATGTACACAAGATTTTCAAATTTAAATGTGCAAAAGAATGACTTATCAACTTAGATTTTCCCTACCAGATAAGCAAGTTAGCTTTTGGCAAAATCAAAACAACAGATACAAAACATGGGCAAAGGGAAAGTCCAAGATCAAAACTGAATCTTAGTGTAACCAGATAGATGTAACTTAAGTCACACAATATTTTTATTATTTATATTAAAAAATATTTTATAATAATATTAAATATGTTATAATAATATTAAATAATATTGTATAATTACATTAAGATCAATTATAAAAATATAAAATATTATATAATGCATAATAATTTCATAAATTTTTTGAAAGGACAGGTCAGCAATTAAGAATTTGGAGGTAGGACCAAAGAAAATATTCCAAGATATTATTCTATTTCTATTCGGTGATGGACAATATCCTGGGATTTTTCTCCAAGATACTGTTTGATTTAAAATAAAACCAATGAAAAAAACAGGAAAAGAACATCCTTACAACTATTACACAATATTTGAGTGTGAAATAAAAATAAAAATATGTAAGACTAACCAAAGTGGGGTTAAAAGGGCTCTCTCTGACTTTTAATTTTTTTATTCTGGCTTTCTTCAATGCTGACAATGGATTCCCTTGGAATGCTTCACTCTATCTACAAAGAAGTCCTTTGAAAAAATTAAGTTTCCCCTCCTCTCCCTTTATTTCCATTTGGAAAGCTAACATCTTGCTTTATCATTAACCTTTTTATTCTCCCATATCTATCTGGCCTATGTTTGTGAGCTCTGATATCCTGGAGCTGGTTTATGTATTACTGAAGAGACCGCCTTCTCTAAGAGAAGATTTCCCTTTGAAATTGAGCTGATTTCCCTTTGTTCTTGCTTCCTTTCTCCAACATTCTCACCACAGAAACCACATTCTGTTGAAGGCTGTCAACTGTACCCAGGCCACAGGCCAAGTTTTGGGTATGATTGTAGGCTGTATTAGCAGTGCATTCCACCTTTATCAATTTATTTTCTGAATAATTTGCAAAAAGCTTGTATTTGTTGTTCCGGACAACAAGTAGTAATTTAGATAAATGTATATTACATATTTGCATCTCTGAGCCTCCCACCTGCTTTTCTATTTCTAATCTATCCCATTGGATTGGATAACAGGAACAGGTTCTTCTCTGGGAGGATTGTCAAACAGTGGAAAAACTCCCCAGATAGTCATGGGCCCAGTCCTGGAGTACTTGGACAACACTGGAAACAGGAGTTGGACTCAGTGATTCTCCTGGGTCTCTTCCAACTCAGGATATTCCATGATTCTACAACCACAAATGTATACAAGAAAAAGGTAACTCCTCCCTCCGTTCAGGTGAATCAGAAACAAAATATGAAAAAATTTGTAAGATTTGAGCTCCAAGTGCTGATGTTTTCTGTGTCAGTTGATACTGTCAACATCAGAGTATATGGGCTTAAATCATTTTAAAAGACTATTTCAGCTCTTCACCCCTGCATATAATATTGGATTCTGATGGATACTGGCGGACAAGCATCTGTATTACAAGACTGTATGAAGAGTAAAGCCTAAGATGTTCTTAACATGCTCCAGGGAACACTGTGCTTACCCTCCAGCAGCTAAAACTTCAAGGTAAAAAAAAAGAGGTGATTACTTGTTTATTAGATCATTAATACCTTATCATCAGCACATCCTTCACAGCACAACCCTCTAAATCCAAAAAAGCCCAGAAACTTGTTTAATTCCAACTACAAATTTAGACTGCTTCCTCAGTCTCAGTTCATCATCCATGCAAAAGAAATGCATTCTTTCTTCTATTTTTTAATTTCTTTATTTTATATAGTAGGAAAATTGTTTCTATTATTTCTCTGGAAGGAAGTTGTCACTGTCATTAAGACTTTCTTCTTGCTTGAGTAGAAGGACTTATATGTGGATTGCAGAGGATTCATTGGGATTTTATATTATCTCTTCCAGCTCTCATATTGGTTTCAGAAAATGTTATCTCTATAATTTAAGTCTGACAGTTTAAATAGACAGTTTCTCTCTACAGTTTCCAGGGTTCCCATGTATCTTATGTGAAATATTCAGGAATGGATACTGATCCTCTTCCAAGTGTATATATACATTTTCACCATTGATTTTAACTCTAATCAATACTCATTTCCCCACAGATGTAAGGACAAATATTTAATTTTCATAGCAGATACAGGTTTTGTGAAATTGAATCTTATTTTCTCTTAGCAGTTTAGGATGTCAGGAAAGTTTAAAATTATGTTTAATATTATACTTCTTTTTTTGTCGTACTTCTGACAAATTTATTTGGTTCAGTTATTATCCCTTCATGCTGAACAGAAACTGGTTCAGTTGCATGGCATTAAAATGTCATTATCTTTTTGTTGTGGAAGTTGTTCTATTTCATCTATAAATATGTATACACATATATCTTTAACATATCAACACATAATTGTTAAATCTAGTAAGTTCCGTGTAGCTTCAAAATAAGAAAATTTGGTATTGCAACAAGAGCACAATAAATTTTAAATAGAACTACTCTATTTCAGAAGTACTGAAGAAATACAAAACTTGAGAGCCTTACCAAATGACCTGTCTGAAATCCCTGGTCTCTTAGTTCAAGAATCAGTGAGTTTTCCTTCTCCCTTGAACATTGTTCAATTCTTATACCCTTTTAAAACAAGAACTGGTTACCACAGTGTTTCATATTAATGAAGAACTTGCATGTAATATGAAAATTAGATGCACAGAAAATACATATATATATATATATATTGGTTAAGTATGCAATGCTCACTGAAAAAAAATAACAATTATTGTATGAAACCCTTCACACAAACAACAAAAAAACAACCTAATTATGACATTTGGGTGCCCAAACTTGGAAAGTAGTGCTGTAAGTTTTCTGTAGTCATGTCATCCTCAATTTTATTCCTCATAGAGCCATCAGTTAGAAAAAGGACCTGGTTTAGAAGGGAATATTCAAATATGTCATACAGCAATCTCTCTAAAAGCTAGTAGGGCTTACAAAGTCATACGCACCTCTCAGTTACTGCTGCGTTTTCCTTCTGTTTCTAGTTGAGAGACGAGGAGGAAGCCGCTTACTCCTAATCCAAAGAATCATCAGTGACAAAGACAAGTAAAACAACAGAGATTTGCATCAGAAAAACTCAGGTAATTCATTCAGCAGCTTTCCTCAACAGTCTGTGTTATAATGAGGAGTATTTCATATGAACTAGGAGAGAGATAAAATGTTTATCACAGTGCTTGTTGAAAGATTAGCTCTGGAAGAGTACTCAGCATTCAGCACATTTTACTCATCCCTTTATTGAGGTATCCACTGTCCAACTCAATGACCCTAGTTCCTTACAATTGTATTACTTCACCTTTTACTTACCTTTATATATCTCAAAATCTCCAATCACATTAAGCATATCAGTTCCTGAAAAACACAAGTTGCCCTTCAAAAGAGTTACAGTTTTGGATAGAAGAATTTATAAGGTTGCATGAAAATCTTCAAAACTGCTCCCTGTATTTACTAATAAAAGTTTTAATTCAGAAACTACTAACCTTTAAAGTATGTTTTAAAATAAGGCATGAATCAAGCACAACCGGTTTGCCTTGTGAGTAAAAGAAAACCAGGTGCAAGAAAGTTAGGCAAAATCTGCATCTGATCCTTTTGAAAACTGAAGTGAGTTGGTGATAGCTCAAATGATCAATACTAATATTCCCATAGCAAAATGAATGAAGGATAAAACAAAAAAACCCTGTCGATGGAGCAAAGGGTATTTTGAAGACTGTAGATAGAACCATACCAGTACTGAGAGGATCCAGGAAAGAACAGCTGAACTAATCATCTCTGGAACCCAGACACAGAGACCATGCCCAGGAAATGCCAATAAACTTGCACAATTTGAAGTTGCAAAGGGACATAGTCCAGTGAAAAAAAACCCAACAAACCAAAATCAAACACGACCAGGCAGGAATTTCAGACCAGTGCTACTACCATTATGTGGCAAGTTCAAGAGTGCTGTCACTGGAACTTGGGAAAAAATAAAAAAGCCCCAAATTCTGTAAGGGAAGTTCAACAGCCTTCACTACAACCCTGGCATAGATCCTGTGGCAGGCAAACTGCTCATCACAGATGATTTCTATGTGCTGCTTTGGCAGCTGACATCTGGTATACAGCAATTGATCACAACAAAGCTGGCAAGATAAACAACGGTGAACTTATGTTGTTCAATAATTTGCTGGATTACAAGAAAGGGCTTGTACTCATCACCAGTCTGACAAGTCATATTGCGAACATCAATATTTATAAGCAGGTGGATTTCACTGTGAGTGACTTTGTGTCTCAGATCAAGACATGGCACCATATAGTAAAATCTATTATAATTGCTTCAAATTCTAGTCTTGACATGACTGTCAACATGCATTGTTGCTGTCACAAAAATCTTGCCAAATTTAATTTGCATAACTATGGAAGAAGCTCACCAATGGGAAAACATTTTTACATGGGGAACTTATGTTGGTTTTGTTTTCTTTTGTTTCTGTTTTGTTGATGTTTTTTACTAGCATACATCTCCACAGAGCAGAACATGTTGTTTATAAAGATGCATGGCATACTTTTCCAGAGAGATCAAACTGACTGGAAAAAAAGTAAGTGTAATGGATTTACAATGATGAATTCTGAAGCTGCACAGTGTTGACTTAAAAAAAAAAAAAAATCCAATGTATATTTTTTACCCAAGGTAATTTGTGTTCTGAGGAGTAATATCTCTCCCTCACCTGTCAAGCTCACTGCCTTATGAGCCATTTTATTCATATGGGTCAATAATATTTTATATATATGTATGTATGTATGTGTGTGTGTGTGTGTGTGTGTATATAACTTTTGCTTTATATACTGTTACATGATTTGCTGTGTCTGAAATCTTCAGTGACTGTGTCAGCTCATTCTCAGTAATCCAACCAGTTTGCTCATCAAACATTTTGTCATGCTATAAAACATTTTGTCATGCTACAAAAATGTCGTCCACAAAAATTCTGGTTTACTATGTGAAAGAAGAGTGCTTCAAAATAAAAGATTTTTATGGCAGATTTAATTTAAATCCATTCAGTTGTTTAGGTTTCAGCACAGTCATCTCAGTTTACTAAATTCATATTATTATTACCATTATCACAGATTTACCCATAAAGAAAGTGTTAAAAAATCTGTTTGTATGAACTAAAGAAATAAATGCATGCAATGTCATTTAAGCGATCTCAGAATCTAAATTTCAATTGTTTTTACTATGCAGTTATTTAATATATCAGAAAGAGCTAAAGAAGTAAAAAGATCCTCTGGTAAAATTTATTTATCAGTCATTACCTGAAACCAATATTAGGATTGTCATCTTCTCTTTTACAATAGTATTTTCATAATTTTGGAGAAAATGCCATATAGTATCAGTTATAAGATGATAAATTATAATCTTTCAAAAATTTTATTACTATCTCCTTTCAAACATTTTATACTATCTCCAGAACATATTTTTAAAAGGAAAGCATTGCTAAGGATTTAAAGATGAAATGACAGTGTGTTAAGTAACAGATTTAGACATAGACAAGAGGTCTCAATTTCCTGTTTAAACGTGAATTCCATGGCCAACTGGTTAGAAAGGCCTAAACTTTCATGGTCTGTTAGACCGGCCTTTATTCGAATTCAAAACCCTTATGGAAGACACCCCTTGTATAGAGAGTCACCAATAAGATCTTTGGAAGCCCATGGTTAACGCTAAAACATCATTTTCTTGATATTCTTTACTCTTGTGCCCCAGCACTTTTCATCAGAAAAAAAAGATCCCAAGAATTAATACAGAGCTATCATGCAGGTAAAAAATTGGGTCAAATATGCTCTGTTTTTACTGCAATGGTTTTGAAAAGACAGTATCATGCAGAAGTAATTGATACTTGCTTAAAAATTAAGGTGGTTTTTTTTTAAAAAAGGGTCTTTTAAGGTAAGACAAGAACCTAAACTAGTGCATCATCTACAGAAAAGAGAAATCTGTTAAGAAAATCTGAAGAGAAGTTTGAAATTACACTTAACGAAAGTGAAGAAAAAGCAGGAAATGCCAGTTTGTTCACCAGGTGACATTGATTGCAAATTTTTTTTTCCAGATTCTGAAATCTGTAAGTCAAAGTCTGTAGTCCAGTCATATTCTCGCTTTAATTAACTGATGGACTATGAAACAACTCCTCAGCTTCCAAAAGGTGGATCACCTACAGGTATTTTGCAGTCAGCTCACTGCTGGACATTCAAAATCTACTCCAAGTGGTCAGGAATGACAGATTATTTATTACA
Organism: Certhia americana; assembly: GCA_018697195.1. Classification (NCBI taxonomy): domain Eukaryota; kingdom Metazoa; phylum Chordata; class Aves; order Passeriformes; family Certhiidae; genus Certhia; species Certhia americana. The sequence goes on from CM031860.1 coordinate 8,501,210, forward strand.
AGATTTCAGTATCGTCTTTAATTATTCTTTTAATCTGGGGAAAAGTGTTTAACAGTACTTTAGAGACACTGCTTCCAGTAGACTCCTTATTGCTAAAGTATCTTGAGTGTTACACACACAGAAAAACAATAATCAAATCACATAAGTGTTGAGACAATAAATTACTGTCAGAAGAGTTGGTAACACTGTGTGTCACAGTCCTCCTGTATGACTTCTCAGTGCATGTTATCTGCAAATGCAAGGAAGTTGAGAAAAATTGCTTTTAAACTATCAATCAAAGGGAAGATTCGAAAACAGTTTAATAAAAATACCTGTATAAATCTCCTAGGTTTATAATTCTGATATTCTTACTGTTGAATAAAAAATGAATATAATTTATTTTGCAAATCTTACAAAACATAATTCCATTTGAAAACCATATGGGATTTATTGAGCTTGCAAAAAAGGCATTCTCTAAATGGAAAGATGAATTCAGTAGCAATGTCCTAAATGTCATCAGGCTAACAAAGTAAAACAGAAGCAAAATGAACAAGATTTCATACAATTTATGACAGAGTCTGAATTCTGCTATACTGGTCTATATTAGACTACTAGTAATAGAGTTGGGTGAATCAATCAGCTAATCATAAAATGTGCCATAAATTTCTGGTTTCTTTCCTCTCAAGTGAGCAGATAGAGCCACAAGTCAGACTTGCTTAGTTCTCTTTCAAACACTACTAATTGTTCACTCAATATTCATTAAAAAGACCTCTTATGGGCCTTCTTATGTTAGTTGTTAGATTCTGGAGGTTTCTCTACAGTATTTGTCGCTCTGAGCACTCATTTAGTCATTCAAGTCTTGAGAAAATGTGATGAAAGACTGCTGTATTAAGTCATGCTCTCCAACACAGCCAAAATAAGCTGGTTAAAAGTGGAGTGTTCACACATTTTCAGGATGAACTACATTGAAACTGTAGAGGAGATGTGAGTCAATATGTCAGCCTTTATAAATCTGTGACTCCTTCTGCACCTGTAGATCCTGGGCGCTCAGAAGTCCACAACTCTGGCTGAGGTGCCTGTATGCAGCTTTAAACAGGTAAGTCCCATTGAGAGCTAGATGTTATCCAGACCTTCACCTGAATCCCTGAGATAATTTTCATTGCCTTTTGTCCTCTAAATGAGCACAAAAAGAGATGCTATTATTTTGTCTCATTCAATTATCTCAGAAGTAAACTGACTCATCCAAAAAATAAAGCACATGCTATCTCGGTCAGTGAGTATTTAAAGTCTTGGAATACACCTTGCCAGGGAATTTACTAACTGGCAGGTCAGAGGTTAGTGCCTTTATGTCCCACCTGGCTCATTGTATTACAGAGGATGTAAAATTCCTGCTGTTAGAAAAAGTATGGTAAAGGTAGCACAGGACACATAGCAGGTTAAAAAAGAGGGGCCTTAAGTTCAAGATTTTTATCTAGAGGCAGTTTAATGTGAACCACCAACAAGGTGTGCAAATGTTCTAGCCTCCTGATTTATAAACAGTCAAGTAGTGCACATCATCTCCTTCTTCTCCTAAGCAGGAATTTTATAGTGTGGAAGTTATGACACCTGACAAAGGTTATTACTGACGTGAACACTTAGGCATAGACTGGACATAGATTCAGAACTAAGACAGCTAAACCTCCAAATATGGTAGAAATGCTGACATGTCTCTGTTAAGAAATTGTGTGCAAACCTTTGCCAGTTCACGGCATTCCCTTCCTTGTGCAACTTCATATCTCTATGCCTAAATAAAGAAAAACTGGACTGTTGAATTTTACGGTCTTTCACAGGAACTAGGCATCAAAAATGTAAAAAACAATTTAACTTATATGTGTTAACATATAAGTTAACAATTTAACTTTTATGTGTAACAAGCCTCTCTGGAGTACACAGTTAATAATCAGTTCACATTGAGCTTATTTAAAGAGTCCAAGCTTTTCCAGTGGCAGAATTTAAAAACCATAGACTATAGAAATACTTTTCATATTTTTTCAGATGGATCTGTCATGTATCAAAAAATCAGGGACTTTTATACTAAGGATTGGATGTGAAAATATTTTTATATCTTACTAATCTCAATAGCTTTATTGTTTGGAGAGCAACAAAAGAATACAGAATCTAATTTAACTCAGTTCTTATGCTCCACACCAGAATATCCAGATGACTTTTGATGTGAGTTTACCTTACAGAGTATCAATGCAGGTGATGACATACATCAAGGTTAATTGTTCAAAGGGAAAAGGATAACAAAGAAAACCAAGAGCACGAAGGGCAGAAGAAAAGTAGTTGTTTTAAAACAAAATGTTTACCTTTCCTGTCGGAACAAACTTCTTTGAAAATGTGCCTCCCTTTCTAACATTTCTGGGTCAAAAGCGTGAAGAACATGGCAGAATGCCAAGAATGTCAGAGCACTGAAAATAACATGCCAATGATATCAAAGAAGGATGAATAATAATGCAAGAAAAGTGAAAGGTCATATACTTTGTCCTAAGGAAAAGTGAATAATTTTAATACTATATATCAAGACAAGTAGGGGTACCAAATCAAAATCAAATTAGAATGAAAAAGAGCACAGTCCACTTGTGTTGCTAAAATTTAGCAGAAAACTTGAGACAAAATGTTGTCAGATATATAATCTGTCAGAAAACATTTGGGCACATTCATGTATAGTGAAAACCCATTATTCAGAACTTTAAAATAAGCAAACTCACTCAAAAAAAAAAAAAAAAAAAAAAAAAAGGCCCCAAAAATACTAGAAAATATATTCCTCCTAAAAATTCCCTTGAAGTTAGAGACAAAGATCAAGTTTGTGAACCTGTTATAAGGGAAATAACAGCCCTAACTTCAGTGTACTGAACTTAGTTATACTTCAGGGAAAATAGATTTCCTAACTAAACTTGAGAGAAAATTAAGAATATGAAAACTTCAAACTAATTTTTATGAAATTAAAAAGTGGCAAGTTAGGCAATAAATGTATATATTCAGACTGCCATATCTTTTAAAACAAGTTTAAAATATCTCAGGTAAATATCTAAATTCTTATCACTTTTTTATTTACCCCAGCAGAATATATCAATTTGGAAGCTTTTTTAGCATACAACTAATTTAGTGCAGTAGCTAATTTAGCTAGGAAAGGGAAAATTAAAATATTACCGCATTTCTTTATTTTTATATAACCAAAATTCAAAAGTATTCAACAGATAAGTAAAAAAAACCTACACCAAATTATTAAGATTTCCTTTTTTCTGCTATTATCTGGTTAAACAATCTTGAGTGTAGGTACAATTTCAACTCAAAGCATGTCAGAAGTGTTTATAAACACACCTGACCATCTAATAAAAACTTAGGAAGTCTATTAGCTCAAGACCAATTTTTAAACTTGGCAGAGTTAAAGAATCAGACATGTTTTCATGCTGTATTCACCAGAAGAACAAAAAGGGGGCTTTTCTGGAGGCTCACCATGTAAAATCATGATCTAAAAAATCTGTATCTGTAGCACCATCTTATAAGCTAATTTCATAAACATCTAAAAAATCTTCCCTAAAATGATGAAATTCAAAATTTAAAGTCAAAATAATATTGTAAATACAAAGTTATACAGCCACTCAAACATTCAAAGACAGATTTATTGGAATTAATAGGAAAAACAAAGGAAAACTGCCTATTAACAACATAAAGTATTCATTTGTGTAATAAGAGCCATGAATTTCAAAATTAATTCACTTGTTTCTACAAACGATAATAAAGAATTTAATAGAAAATGCCCTTTCAGTTCTAATAATTTTCATTTTTAGAATACTAAAGATATCAGAGAAAGCACTGTTATTCTAGTAATATTGTACAATTAGCTGCAACACACAGAAAGACTAAAAGTAATTGACTAAGAATATGGTACAGCAAAAGAAACAGCTGAAAAATGCTCCCAGCCCATTTTGCCAAATGCATTTCCAGATTTTCAGCAAATAAAGAATAACAGCTAATTGAAATTAAGACAGCTAAATGTAACACTTCTCAAGCTGTAGTGTTTCAAGCATCTGCCTAAAAGCAAGTGAGAAACACAGTACTTATTTTTCTACTTGTTTCTTCTGTCTACACATATGAAAGGGCTCAAGGTCACTGCAGTTTCTGATCATAGCCAAGGTCTTTAGCCCAATCCCTAGAGTGTTTTCTGAAGTCTTTGTAATTTTTGCAGTCTAGGCAAAGAGCTGAGATTTAAATGATGGTGTCTATACACATGTGCACACTGCCAATATGAACCAAGCATTTTTTCTCCAACGTGAAAGCTATTCAGGGCACCAACCTTTTGACTTGCCCTCATGCATGCATGGTAATGGGACGCCTTGAAGGACTGCAAAACTTTTGCAAGAAAAAACCCAGTACAAAAGATATTTTACCCCCATTCATCTCACTCCCAGGGGCTCACCCAGCTGTAGAGCAGCTCTCTCTTTAGCCTTTTTTTCAGGCAGGAAGTAGTTCTTGTTCTGTAAGTCTGTGATCTCAACCTGAGCTCCCTGCATCTAAACTCAGGTTCCCTGAGGTGCTGAAGCAGCTCTGCAGGACCCCCGCAGTGTGCCAGCCCCTAGATCCAGGCAGACCCAAGAAGGAGGTGGCTGAGCCAACTGTTTCTGGGCCAGGAGAGACAGAGTGGGGAGCAGCAGCAGAAGTCACAGCCTTGGGGTTGTGTCCATCTTTCATCAATAACAGCTGGAGCAGCAAAATCTGCCTGTATTATGGGTCTCTCCACAAAGGCACAGTGAGGTGTAAACATGTAGGTGATGCTTTTGACCTTTCTCAGATGGCACCACATAAACCCCATCTCTCTCAGGCACATATGTGTAAGCACACTGGCAGGATCACCTCAGGCACTGTGACCTCTCCTTCCCCTCCACAGGGTTTGCAGCTCCTGTCTGTGGCTACCCCATCCTCAGCACATCAGCCAAAGGCAGTGCCTGTGTCTTCATCTAAACTGAGAAGAGCCTGTCCTTGGCACACCTCTGGAGGCCCACTTCAAGATGAAACATAATGAATTCTCCCTGCTTCACACTATTGATCCCAGCCTGCTTTATATGTGCTGCTCTAACTCAAGACAGTGCTGTTGATCATCAAGATGTGTGAAATAAGCATCCTGAAAAAGCTGACTGTGAGACCAGCTAAGCCTGCCATTTAAAGCCATGTTCATGGAAAGAGGTCCATGGCATTAGTGGTGCTATTATCCCTTGCTTACTTGCACAGGTCCTTCAGCTGTAGCCATTGAACAGTCAAGACACTGAAGCCCCTCATGGAGAAAGCTGAACAGTGGGCAGCATCCGTTCCCTCAGAATGGATGGTCTGGGCAAAGGGCGTGTTCAGCCCTACCAACCATATCTGCCTCAGAAAACCTGGATCTGGAAGTCACTAAGGAAGCCCTCCAACAGCGAGCACATTATTCACAATGAAAAAATGTATTTGACAGTATGAAACAGGGCATCCCAGGGAACCACCTCAAAAATATCTTAAGTTCACCTCCATTTTAATAATCTTTCCTGTTTCTCCTTCCTTTAAGCTATTATCCTCAAGAATTTGAAGTGTCCTTGCTAAGAAAAGAGAGGAATATATTTCAGAGGCAGTACTTTTACTCCTGTTGCTACACTATCTTCCAGTCTTCTGATAAGATGGGAAAAGGGGGAAAGAGAATAAAAAAGTGGAAAAAAAAAAGAAATGTGGCTTTCTCAGTTACAGCCCTTTTCCTGGAAAGTCACAGTTGCAGCTGACAGCACTGTTAACTATACTGGAAACTTTTCCTCTTAGTCCTAGTAAAATATTTTGTTCTACTCCCAATTTCAGCCCTTGAAATAAAATTCTACATTACCAATACCAATATATCATTATGTGTTGACTTTACTTTTCTACATACAGTTGTTATACCAAATTCTTGAAAACAGCAAATATTTGTGTGTCTCGGAAATTAAGGAAATAAAGTATATCACAATGGAAGCAGGCTACCTGCAGAAAGACTGGCATTTTGCATAAATGCAACATGACTTTTTTTACTCCCTTCTTCCCCCCTTTCAGTTTTCATTTCCTTCTTTTCTCTCTGTCTTCTAGGGCTCAAAGAGTATAAGAATACAGAGACAAAAAGGGTACTAAGAACTCTGAGGATCTGAGGATAGAAAAGGTGGAGCACATCTATAAGGAGCTATTCAATAGAGATATTTTGTTCTTAATTCTTTTGCAATTATCACTTTTGTAATCAAAGACTTAGATGTTTTAATTAACCTTGATTTCATCCTTTAATGTATTCAGTGTTTATCCTATACTGAGGTTAATCTAAAAAAATTAATACTACTCTGGAAGGAAAATCCGAATGAAGTAAAGCCCATATCAAATTCTGTGGGCCTTTATATCCCAAGGTTATTTTGAAACTTTCAGTGTTAGGCAGTCTTTTCATCTAGATGAGTGATTTCTCCTTCCCCACAAACCCAAAAATGCAAGTGTCTCCACTCTTCCCCCTCCCCTATTCTAGCCTCTGTCCAGGAGTTCACTGAACATTATTCACTGCCATGTTCCTTCTAATCAGAATTATGCAGAGAAGGAAAGCCTGAAATTTCTAACAAACCCACAGTGTTAATCAGAACTACATGGTTTCCCATTTTTTTTTCTACTTGCTTTTAAGGAAGTATCTATAGAGACTGAAATCATGCTAATTCAATGAGCTGGTAATAATAATGAGTTATAATTTGGTATGTTATATGAAGTAATGCACATGTTTATGCAGAAACAAATACATAATTCTTCCTTTGTTTGAGGAACTGCTCTCAAGAGCTTGGCTATTGTTATGGCATCTTAGTTCACTGCAGAAGTAAAATTAATTAAGGAAAATTTGGAGAGATATTTATTTTCTGGTCTTTTCTGCATGGAAAATGTGGAAAGGGAAAAATCTCCTGTTTAATTTAATGGAAAAGAAACATCAGTTTCAGAGTGTCTTCCTAAACCTAAGTAATGTAAATCTGATTTATAATCAAAAACACCTTCTTTTGGAAAATACAACTGTACTACAGCTCTGATGAACCAAGATACAGCCTGTGGGAAATTATTCCATTTAGGAGCTATGTGCAGCGGCAGGTGACCTCTCACAACATTAGAAATAAACATACAGGAAAATTTGTCTTTTATTTTTTGAGTTATAAAACAGATGGAGAATGCTATGATCATTAAAAGAGAAGAATTTTTTTGTATATGCCCTTTATCCAACTTGGGACGCTTGAAAGTCAGTCACTAAAAATGTTTATGAAACTCTTCAACTAGTCTAAATGTAAGAAATGATTTTTCAATGTACTCTTTCCCTTTGTTGACTTAATCTGCCTTCTAATACAAAATTTATCAGATTTGGGATTTTGTTGATCTCTGCAAAATATTAGCTGTATCATTTATATTTCTCTAGTAAGCTCACGCCTTTATTCTGGGTGTTTATTTTCATATCTATAGTGAGCTTTACAAGGCATATATCTTTTTCATGGTTCCTGCTCACTGTAAAGAATCCCTTTTTTTTTTTTTTTTTTTAATGCAGTAGTTTTATAAATATCTGATGTGTTGTAATAAGGTAATTTTCCACAAAAATAGAAGTAATCTTTCATAGCTTTCTTAATATAACTTAACTATCCAATGACTGACTGCTTTGAGATAAAGGGAAGGGAGGGAGAGATTAAACACATAAAGTAAATATTGCATATATTGTCCAAATCTCAAAAGGTGTTAGTTTCTTTCTAAAAGCTCTAGTTTAATTTAAAACACATAGGCAGTAAATACATGTAGTATTAAGGTGACTGTATTTTCAAATAAACTACACCAGTGCTAAGATACTTTGTGCTGACATTTTTAGGATCATAAAGTAGTCACACTGAATTCTAAAAAAGCATATTTTAAGAAGTTGCTGCTCCTGGCTTGTGACTCAGCAGTGTGTGAACCTTTGGAATTGGATGGCTGATTTCATTTTGTTCTCTCTGTAGGAGAAGGAATATTGCAGCAACGAACAGCACTGATGTATTCATATTAGTGGATGCCTCAGTTATCAAAATACGACAGAAATGTAGAAAAGAGCTAAGCAGTGTAATCACAGCAAACTCTATAGTGTTCAGAAGTCCTCTCTCTCTCTCAGATTCAATCTGTGAATCAACAGATTGATCATGAAAAAAGAGAATAATATATAATTTTAATATTCACCTGATTTAGGGCTCACAATGAAGATCACTCAGCATTCATTCCAACAGTTTACTTATTCCTTGATAAAAAAGAGGTCTAGCCAAACTAGAGGTTTAGAACCAACATACTGGGAACACATACAGAAAACCCCAGCAGTAACACTCTGCTTATCCCAAAGGATATCCCAAAAGAGATCCAGCCCATTAAAGATTACAACATTTTTTACAATATAGTTCTTACCTTCTCAGTATTTGAGCATCAGTGCTATGGATCCTCCCAATCTTAGAGCCAGATAGGTTTTTTTTAGGTACTAAGTAGCAAAAATGTTAGAAAACTATTCATAAAAGTTATCTTACTTTCTATTGACAATTGCTACTAGCATGCCATATCCCCATAAATACAACTTCTTACCAGTACCAGATACTATAGGACCAAAGGAATGCACAAGAAATGCATAAGTGATCCTCAAATTCTCTTCTAGGCATTACACACCTAAGCTTTATTCAGAAATTTTTGGGGTTTATCCCAATAATTGTCAAATGGGGCAATTAAAATTTACCCAAAAAAATTGACTCTGAGAAAAAAATTTATGTTTTGTGAAGATTTGCCTAGTTCCTAACAGCTTCCATGTCAGTGTGCACTTTGCTTTTTCCAGTTCATAGCCAGCCAGCATGGCACCTTGCCACAAAACTGGGACATACCATACTCCAACAAACATATTTACCACAAACTTTGGCACTGCTACCTCAGAGCTTCTCAAGTCCCTAACAACTAAGAAAACCATCTTATGGCTGTCACAAAATTACTGGTCTCAAATTCCCTGGAACCAAGCACTTTTAATTTGAATTTAAGTGAGAACTAAGTACTACTGAAGTTAATTATCTCAGCAATTAAAGTTAAATATCTGTATCTGGACTTCTGAAATTTTTATTTCTTCTAAAAGTATAAACTCTATTGTATGAATGAAAATAATTTCTCTTTTAATAAGAATTATTATATCAAGGCATTGAAAGAGCTAAGAAAAGTTCTTTTCAGCTCTGAGTTAGGAGACAAAAATCTCTTTTAAAAGTTTATAAACATGATATTTTAAAGTTTTACAAAAAATGTAACACTCAAAAATTCTCATGGTTTATGGTATATAGGTGTTACACACTTGAAGCAAAGAGTAATGGAATGCATGCACAGGAATCCAGAAAAAGGTTTAAAAGAACACTAATTGCATCAAGCAAAAAGTCTGAAGCACAAGAACAGGTTGAGAACCACATTACTTACATTTCCTCTGTATTTAAGAGCTACATTTTAAAAAAATTTTTATTATTCTTAGTTAGCCTTAAGAGTGGCAATATTCAACATATTTAGTCATATTGAATTTATAGAAAAAATGAGAATTTCATCATAACTCTGAGAGACTTCAAGGTCATTAGCATTGCAATAACTGCAAGTATTTTTCCCAAGTGAAACAAGAAAAAAATTCTAATTGACTATTAATTCTAATGATTCTAAAAATCAATTTTTTTATTTGTCAGTTAATCTGAGTGCACATTAATGGCATTGATAGCTGCAAATTTAAACAAGGAATGGCATCAAATAAAGGATAAATAATCAAAATATAATGATGAAATCATCCTTTCTGTCATCAATTTATGAGATATGCTTTTTGAGATCTATCAAGCTATTTCAATTTCATATTTTCTATTTTTATTGGAGCAACAGATAGCCATTACATCTTGGTAAACTGAGATGAAAACTTCTCATTCTGTATATTAAGATACATCAACATGCATTATTTTATCCTTGTCTTTGGTAAACATCCCAAAGTGTCAGCAATAATTTGATCAAGTATCTGCGACTTTACAAAAAAACCCACCGAAATATTTGGTAGGAATTCATCTGAGCTAACTCAAATGAATAACACATCACAGTGATAAATCGTCAAGTGAATGAAACATGTTAGCAGATAATTTTGAAATTTAAGAAAAATTCCAAGCCATCTGCATTTCCTCCAGCTCTCTCTGTCTGGCATGCTGCTTATTGTTTACTGTTGCCCAGGCCTAACTGTACTGGGACAAGAACTACAATGCCTAAACAGTACAGATGAAACCTACTCAAAAATAAAACATGCAGAACTGTTATAATAAAATTCTTACTGGTCTCATGAGGTTCTCAAGCAAGGTCTGCAGAAAAGGAAGAAGAAAAATTGTGAAATGTTCATATTTTAAGACAATAAAAGCCAATGAAGTCACTACCAAGCAGGCACTAAGTCATCCCTCACCATTTTTATTCTGCTCCTTTGAAACCTATTTCAGCCAAGATTCAAGGTAACTTTCTCAAGCATATAGGCAAGGCATATAACTCCACCTGTTCCTGGGCAAAACACACAAATTTCCCAAGTACCTAAGTAGTTAGAAGACTAAATTACTTAGTAGACATATTGCTATGAATAAATGAGTGGGAGCTATATTTTACCAAACTCTTTTAAGCATTGGGCTTCTCTGCTATTCTCACAGGGCCTTCAAAATTAACAATTTAATTTCCTAGTATTAGAAGACAAAAACTGTCTGAGGTGTGTTTCAAAAACAAACAAACAAACAAACACACAGTAAACAGTGTCATAGAATATTCCCCCTCCACAGTCAATATCTCCTCAACAGCAGCAGTTGGGTTGCCTTGTTTATATCCAGCAATGATGAAGGTGTGTGCTAGTCAAAGAGCAGCCCACGAAAGAAAATGTTCCTCAGAGATTTACCCTGGGAAAGGTACAATCACAGGCTCCCTAACAAACATGTCAGAACTCATTAAGAAGAAGGCTCATAAATACCAACAGATTATTCCAGCCATAAAGTTACAATATTAAAAGCAAATTGTTTCTATGGGCTTTGAATCAGGTATTGATGGTATATATCCAGATCCCTAGGAGGTGTAAACCAGTGTAGCACCATTGACTTCAACACAGAAAGACACTGATCTGTTTGAAAAAATCTCCCTTTGGGGAGCCATTTTTGAGTTGTGAGATTTGTATACAGCTCTTTGTTTTTATTCTTTCCCATTCCTCTGTACATTCATCAATTTTTATGCAGATCCAAATTAAACCCTTTGAGAATGAGTTTGGTGCAGAAATAATCTAAAAGCCCAGAAATGTCAATTAAAATAAGGTACAGCATTCATAAATTGAAAACAAAACTACCATTATAGGCCAATAAATTAGACTATGTAGAATTAAACCACCAAGGATTTGAGACTAAAAAACCCAAAAGCAAACAAGTAGTTCAATGAAACTGTAGAACTCAAACTAATGAAGCCTGTCATCTGATTTGTGCCCTGTGGCAAGATGTTTTCTGAGTCAAGAACTGTGTGAGCTCAAACTGAAACTTATCCAGAAGTAGACTTACATATAAGATCTATCTTCTCTAAGGATTTGCTGAAATATCTAATAACAGGTGACTGTTGGTTTTTTGTTCACTTGAGACAATTTTATCATCCATATTCCAAGTACATGTTTTCATTAATGCGTAGTTCTTAGCTTTCCCTGGAAACTCTCTACTATCAATCAAGAGGGCTCCTTAGACATGAAACTAGGATAGTTCTCAGTGTTTTTTCACAGGAAATTGTCCACTTTATTCCGAATATATGTGAATTTGAGCTAGCGAAAAGACAAAAAAGTAGTATCTTTATACTCTTAGAGAAATTATACCTTATTTACTTTTATCTTTGCATATCTGATTATAAAATTGATTTTATTCAAATCTGGATCATAGAATGGTTTCATGGCAGAGACCTCTTCCATTAGTTCAGTTTGAACAAAGCCCCATCTAATCTGGCCATGAACATTTCCAGGGATGGCTCATCCCCAGGTTCTCTGGGCTAGTTGTGCCAATGCCTCACTGCCCCCACAGTAAAGACTTTCTTCCATATATCTAACAAAAATTTCCCCTGTTTCTGTTTAAACCCATTACTCCTTGTCCTATTACTACAGTTTCTGATGAATAATATTTTACTAGTCGTAGGCAAAGCTGCCACAGTTCCCTAGAGCTTGAAGTCTGATGTAGACAGCAGGATTTTGATCAAAAAGTATAAAAATAGCATTCAACTATCATGTACTCATATTACTTTGGCTGTTAAATTTCTAAAATTCTCATGCATTTATAGTACATGACAGATGGATGAACTTGTAAGTATACAGAATACATTAATTATTCATTTCTAATTAATTATGCTGAATATTTTGCTTCTTGCACTGCTGCTCATTATATAAACTATCATCCTGCAGTTACTCAAGTAACGCAATATTTCAAATGAAGATGGCTAATGCATGTCACTAATAAGAGAGGTGCACCTCAGTTGGAAGGAAGAGCACTTTGATAGGCGTGCTGTGGTAGCTGGTAATAAGTCTCTGATGAATCTGCACTGTTGATTGCTTTTTGGGAAAGTACCAACATGATATTTAAATGCTTAAATGATCATTAATATTCAAAATCCTCATTGACAAATAAATATACCAATTTCAAAATTTCAAAAGTAACGTCTCACTTCTTTAGTAAAATGAGTGCAAGAAGTATTACACCAGTTTGCTCCTTTCTGTGAATATGTATTTATTGATATAGTCCAGCAACTCTTTAAATCTGTTACTAAGCTAGAACTTATTGACAATGTTACCATTGTTATTGACAAATATTCATTACACCTATGGGTAAGGGGTATATTCAAAAGTAGTTCTATCATAAAATAAAATTATACATTCCCAAGTTAATATGACTCTTTTCCAAAGTGAGAAAATGGAGATAATAAGCAGAATATGGACATGTTACATAATTTAAACTACTAAACTCCTCTGTAGATCAACTGAAAGATTTAAGCACACTTCAAGCTACCCCCAAGACCTAACTTATTCTAACTGGAGGTTCAAAGAGAATTATCTCAGGGCAGAACCGTGGAGATTTGCCAGTGCAGCAGCACACCAATCCTTCAGTAAAGACCACATGGGAAATGGCAAAAAGCCCTGCTATAGAGGATGCATGAAAATAATACCACTGGCAAATAAATTGTTCTTATATTTCTTTTATACATTTATTAAGCAAAAGGACATCTGTATGACACAATTTTTCACAACAAAAAGGAAAAGCGAACAGGTTGTGGTTGATTGCTTTCCCCATTTTATGAAGTGTCCTTAGAAGGTTGTTCTGGAGTCCCTGAGAGCCCTACCCAGCAGACATCAAGGACTCTTAGTGCTGTGAAGTGCCTAGATGCAAAGCAGTTGGGATTCATAGGATATTCAGACCAAAGAAAACCAGGGGGGTAGGGGGTGGGGTGGGAAGTGTGTTTCACAATTTGTTTGGGTTTTTCCATTTTTCCTTCCATGTCAGTTCCAATAGTGCACTATGAAAAGAAATCCAGGAAGACAAATGTAAATCAAGAGTGGCAGAATTTAAGTTAAAAATAAACTAATCCTCTCTCTAGCCTCCTCAATTCCCCTGAAAATAAAATAAACCAAGAAAAAACCTCTTTGATTTCAATAGTGTTTGAAAATATTTTGTATGCTTTTTACAACTCAGTGAATTTTGGCTTCTCAACTGCTTTATCATCTCAGAAAATTATTAATTTACTTAGCATGGTTTTGCTAACTCATGCTTGGATATTGTCTTTTTCTCTGTATCTCTTTGAAACTTATCTTGCAAACAAGACTTCCAATTAAAAAATTATTGTAGGACATTGTTTTTGTATCATATGACCCTTTACCTCCAAGAAAAACAACTTCTTGTTCTCTCCAAAAAATGTAGGATTTTTTTAGATGCTCATTTATTTCATAGGCATCTAAATACCCTGTTTTAATAACCTCTCTGGATACTATCATAGTCTCAAGCTCATTTTGTGTTGACCTTCTCAAAACTGAATATCAAAAAGAGAGTAGCAAAATGCTATATTGCAATTCAGGGTAGCACTCCCCACCCAGTTTCTCCAAATATTCCCTTGGGGTCTCCAAGATATATTTCATCAGGCATACCCATACCAAATACCCCCACAACAACCCAGCCAAGTTTCCCTGACCTCAAGTCATCTAACTAAATATTTTTCTTCAAGATACAAATTCATTTTTTAAAAAATTACTACTTCACCTTTTCTTTTTATAACTAAGACAATGATTATGTGTTTTTAAAAGAAATTAAAGTATGACATTTTTGGTTTAATTTCTGAGCAAAGATTTCCATTTTGTCAATTACAAAGGCAAGAACTAATATCTATCAATAATTTGTACTTTGTTAAAAGAAGTAATTTGATCTTGCTGTTTTTAGCTGCTGTCAGGGAAAGCTGTATCTCAGGTCTAAATCAGTACAGGGACTGTTAACCTGGTTAGTTTACATAATGAGCTGCTATAGACGATGCAAAAATCATCAGCATAATTACTTACAAATGAATAATTAATAGCTTGTATGCAAGTTAAGAGGTTCATCAGAGTGACACAAATTCATGAACATTTATGAGCAATTAATAACCAGAAAGCCATTGATAGTGTGTACAGTATCTTCAAATGGGAAAAAAATCACTTTTCCAAGCCATGAGGTTGCCAATGGTCTAAATCAGAGTGGTAGAAGGCTAAGCTTTAGGGACGAAGTGCCTGCTGTGTGGGAATGGAGGATCCTAATGCTTGTATATTTTGTAAGGATTTGTAAGGCTTGTTCGTTTGTAAGGATTCAGCACTGACACAAATCTTCAAAGAGAAAAATTTGTGTTAATGATTGGCATACTTTTAGAGAATGAAGCAAAAATGGAGAAGAAAGATGCAGGCAGAGAGAAAACAGAAAAACACGGCTTTCTTAGAATCCATACTTCCTCAGAACTAAGTTCTAAACCACAGCACAGTAAATATCCTCTCTAATAGGCATAAGTAATAAAGGATTTCATGGTGTTCCCTTATCTACCCAAAGGTGACTCATCACAGCGAGAGCAAAGCAGAACTCCTGCAGTGCTGCGTAAGGTTTGCTGCAAATGTTCTGGTTTCTTACATATTCTTAATGTCCTACTGAATGAAGTCCTGTTGACTATAATAAAAGTCTGTAAAATTATTAGATACTTAATAACAATATATTATGTAAGGCACTGTCAGCAGATTTGCATTAACAATAATGTAGATCCTACTGACAAAAACTCTACTGTAGCAGCTTTTGGATAATATTCATGCTAAGCTGAATCTAATATTATGAGACTTAGTAATGAGGTGAGCCTTTATTGTGTTTTAAGTGCAACTTTCTAGGGATTCAAAATTCACATTACATTTTAATAATTTTTAATAACAAAACCACCAACCAGTCACTGTGTACAAAAGCTATTTTAGCAAAATTTTAATGACTTGTATTTTCTCAGGGTTGTTGAATCATAAAAGTATAACACAGAAACTGCTGAGGTGCATAAAGGCTGTGAAGCAACAGAGAACCAACTGCTTCTGGAAAAGAGGAGACTAAGGAATTGTATTTTAGGAGACTGATTTGTATTTTACTGTGGTAAAAATTAACCATGACCAGTAAGGGCAGTGAGGATAAAGATGGAATATTCTCAAGTTTAAAGAACACAAGACCCTTTGTTTAATCACCACATCCATAGCTGAATGATTTCTAAGTAGCTTGAGTTTCATCTTGCATACTGAAAAATAATAGTTATTAATTAAAACAGACATTAGTCCTTTAATGGAAATAGACATTTTCTCTCTTAAATATCTCTTCTTCAGCTATGAACACCTCATGAACACCTTCCATTTTTTCTTTTTTCAAATCCCAACAGGTATTTTCCATTGAAATGCCTCAGAAGGGATTTTCTAACTTTGTGAGTGCTAGCAAAAGAGGAGAGTTTTTAGAAAAAAGGTGAGGGAAAGATAAGAGGCCAATAAAGAAGGTCTTACAGGCTGTGACCATCTCACATGGATGCACACTTAAATTATCAGACACAGGTTCTTCCCTAGCCTAAAGAAAACGAATCAGGACAAAAAAAAATTGTCCTCTATGTCAGAGTCAGAGTGCCAGATGACTTGCCTGAATTTTTTTCATCTCTGAACAGAGAAGCAACTGATTATTTTTGTTCACCAGATACAGGAATACTATTAGATTTTTCTTGTCTTTACTCTTGAGGCCACTTCAATATGCATTTAAATTAAGCAAATAAAATGCTCATAAATATTACAATGTAAAATAAATATACTTTTAAAAAATCAGTTAACTACATATGTCTAATTATTTCTCTCTCCCTCCTTTTCTTTTCACATCCTCTTCCCTTCAAAAAAGAAATCAATCCAACAACCCTTTCTAAAAAAAACCCAAAAATGTCATCTGGAAATATTAATTGTTTTGTTTTGCCATATATGGGTAATAATTTATAACTAAATCCAAATCTTGGGTTTGGGGGTTGATTGTTTTTCTTTATTAGTATTTTTTATCAGAATTATTATAAGTACTTATAATTGCTGATTTACATTCATGTGATTTGATATGCTCTTATTGTTGTACTGACTTATGTTGTACTGACTCCCTTTTATAAAAGCTTTGTTTTCCAAATCGGATACACATCAACTTAAAAAGTTGTTTTCAACCTAAAAAGTTGAAATACGATAGAAAATATAATAAATATATTAAAATAATAATTAAAAAACCCCAACCTCTTGCAATAATATTCAATAATTTAAAAGAGTTTACAACATTTTTTTCCTCATTACGAAGAAAATAAAGAAGTGGTTAATACCTTAATTGCTAAGCTTTAAATTTAGCAATTAATGCAGTATATAAACCTCATTCTTAATTTGCTCTTCCTTTGTGATTTTCAGCAGTGAAACTCTCATCTCCTGGTTAAAGAAATGCTTCTATACAGATGGGATGAAACTAAATGCCAGGTCTCTATGTATCACTTGGGCATAATTCTGGTTCCAGTACACTTTTTGCAAGATCTAGTTTAAGGGTTGTGAGAAAAAATTAATACCTGAGGTAAGGCCAAAGCTAACAGAATTCCCAGGCAAGGCCAAATCACTGATTTAAATTACACTAAAAGCTATTTTGTTCCCTAAACAGAGCCTTACCCTTCTTTACTGTTAACTCTGGTGTCATGTGCACAAAAAAATGTACCAGGAAACATAAACATTGTGTCGCAATCACTCACGTTTTTTCCAGGTAATTTTTTTTCAGGTAAAGATTTCACTCAATGAATTTTTTCTCAATTTGGAGTTATATTTAAGAATATGATGAACCTGGAAATTAAAAGGATTACAGCCTTAGGCTTTGCTTCCCACACTGAAGTCCCATAAAGTATATGCGGAAAAACTATTATTTGAGACCAAGAAAAAGTACATAAAGTTTAGAAAGCTTTCATGGTCTTATGTTATGCCAGGCTTTAACTTAGCAATCCATTTAAGCAAAATATTTTGACATTTCTTCATGACTCCATTTACATGAATAATATGAAAAATACTCTTGTTCTGGTTTTTAACTGTTTTATCAAGGTTTTCTGGTTGCAATTTCTCAAATTGCTCTTAAAATTCATGAAGATCTTAGTAAAAATTCAGACAATCAAAAGGAAATGTCATAACTAAAATGTACATATTACAATGCATAACATTCATCAAATTCTTGCATACAACTTGTTCATAACTTTTTTTTAAATTAATTATTTCCTATTAAAATATACATTGTTTTCATTTTCACCATGGTGAGCATTTCAATAGGCTTTAATACAGTGACACAATTTCTTAATCTTGGAAAACCACCAATGTAACAATGTCCACTAAGTTCCAGGCATATTTATAGATCTAACATAGTCAGTTTTCCCAAGCTGAACTGAAAGAAACTCCAGCTAATAAAAGAATAAGAATTCACTTTAATATAAACATTGTCAGAGATATGAGAATTCTTTTCACATTTCTCTAAATCAGTATTATAAAATTATCAATTTTGTAAAATAAATAAAAAAGGCTTTATTATTCAAACATGTGTGTAGCTCCACAAGCTGAGTAGACTTCATTGTGATATATACCAGTGTAAAGGAAGAATCAAATAAAAAATGTCAGATGTAGGAAAATAGAAAAAATTATGAGCTCTAAGGATCACTTTTAAAGGTTGCAATAACTTTATGATTTTTTAAAGATATTATCTTTTTAAGATATAAAAAACTATAACTAAACACAAATATTCTTTACAGAAAAGCAAATACCTTTTATATTTTAATTGATAGATGGAAAGGAAGGTAAAATGGTTCAATGCTTTTCCACAGAACAGAGTAGAATGCTAGTTAGCAAAAGAGTAGGTATCTGTGACTTTATGACTATTCTTCAAATGGCTTCTTTATTAACATAAGATGTCTTCTAACTTCTGCCCAGGCTTCCAAAGGTAACGACAGCAGTTGACCTGATCTCTGCCAAGACAAGGGGTACCTTTCCTTGGTAGACTAAATCGCCAGAAACCCAGTCAGTTTGTCCAAAGATAACATAGGTTGCACTGATTATTCTGTAGCACAGTTGGTAGGTCACCAATATCCTCCACTTGAAAAAAGACTGTGTTTGGGGGGAATGTCTGCACAGCTATATGCCAGGGAAAGCAAACATTCTTGATTTTGGTTTCTAACTCTTATTACATTAGATTTATGTGTCCTTCAGAATCCACTATCTTTTTTCCTAGAAAGTACTTGTGCAGAATAATCAAATTGCCTCTAAATCTTTTCAGACTGCATTCTCTAAAGCTCTCACATTAAGACATGTCTACTACTCACTGAATAATGCATAGATCTTTCCTGAAACCTACTCCAACTTTTTATAGCCTTTAAAAATTTATCTGGCAAGAGCAAGTCTACTGTATTTGACTCATTAACATTGTTAGTAATGCCACTAACAGCATGTAATTACAATTAATGTAATTAGTGAAGAGCAAAGATACTGAATAAAAGCCATATCCACTCACTACCATACTGATGAAGCACCTTAGGATGGCTTCTACCCTTTGTGCAAGGTATCACTCTCAGAGCCTAGGATAAGGCACACAGACAGTCAGCGTTACACTTCTGCCTTCACTCACCTATTGGCTCTGTTAGGGCTAGAAAATAACTCATAGGTAGTAATAAATAACAAATAGGTATACAAGACTGTGAATTTCAAATATTACCATCTCACCAACTTGGCATTATAAAAGATTTTATTTTAATGCAATTCACATGTAATTTGATATTAATTTCCCCATCAATCATGAAAATGTTGAGTCTAACAAATTCTAATGCAGATTGCCGCTGCCCCTCTCACCCTACTTATTTGCTATTATTCTTTTTGTTAAAATATTTCCATATAGTCAAATTCACTCTTTTAAAAAAGTGTTTTACTTATATTTTGTTGGATTTCTTAATCATCCTCCTTTTACCTGCCTAACTGGCAATATAATAGTTTCCCCAAGTTACTTTAGCCAGATCTGGAAATTCAAAAAATGTAGTCAATCCATCTTATTGTGACCCACTTTCTGAAACTAATTTCTGAAACTAATTCTACAATTTCATTTAACTGTTTGTAGCCAGTACTTTATCTGAATGTTTACCATTATTTTGCTTTGGATGACAGCAATATGAACAACTTAAAAAAACTGTGGGCATTTGGTCCACTTTACTTACATGTCTCCTGCTAAAGAACTACTTCTTTCTACTCACAACTTTCTGTCTTCCTCTCTTCAACTGTGCTTATAAATTTGCATAGAATTTGCACCTCAAGTTAACAGATAATGACATAAGTGTATAAAGATATAGATATATACAGATGATATAGATAGAGTTAGATGATATATAGATATATAGATATGGATTATATAGATATAAGTGGAATTTAACATTATAGATAGAAACCCTTTTTTCTACAATACTGTTAGCAGCATCAGATTTTTGTTCTCCAGGCTATGCTGTTTACACTCATGTGCCATACTGTATTCTAAATCTAAACTTCTGATTTAGAAAGTTTTGTACTGCCTTTAGAAACACTAGTTAATTTTTGTTGATGCCTTCAAGCAGTATTTGAAGCCCCCTGGTTCTAGCCCGGGTAATTTAATCAGTAGCTTCCTCAGGGAACCCACCTTTAGCGACTTTAATGAGAGAGACCACGCTGATTTGGTTGTTCAGAAATAGAACTTTAAGATGGAGGAAACAACAAACAAGACAGCATGCACAGTACAAGGAGAGGACCAAAAAAAATGTGGGGTTCAGGGTAACAGTGGTTTTTATGCACATAAGAAAGAGCGGGGTTAAGGCGGGGATCTGAGGGAACAATCCAATGGGGGAAGGCGATTAGGAATATGGAAGATATTGTGGAAAAAAAATAACCACTAATAATAACGAGAACTGAGAACTTTCTAGCAACAATATTCATATACCAAATGAGGTATCCAGGGGTGGGTCTCAGCTCACCCTAACTGAGAAGGGCTTTCCCATGGCTTAAAGCCGAGGTGAAGCATTTGGTTCTAGCCCGGGTAATTTAACCAGTAGCTTCCTCAGGGAACCCACCTTTAGCGACTTTATGAGAGAGACCACACTGATTCAGTCATCCGGAAACAGAACTTTTAATAAGGGAAAAATAACAAACTTGACGCCGTAGACAGTACAGGGATCAGACTGAAAAAGCGCGGGGTCCAGGGTGACAGTGGTTTTATGCACATATGAAAGAACGGCGTTAAGGTGGGGATTTGTGGGGACAGTCCAATGGCAGAAAGCGATTAGGAATATGGAAAATATTGCAGCAAAACACAACCAATAATAATAACGAGAACTGAGAACTTTCTAGAAACAATTTTCATATACCAAATGAGGTATTCAGGGGTTCATAGCTCACCCATGATTGAGAGCTTACCCATGGCTTAAAGCCTTACCCTCCTCTGCAGGGCAGACCTCAACACCAAGGCAATTTCTTTAGTTAATTCAGTAACAGCTCGATACAACTGCATCTTTGATTTCTGTCAAACAGATATAATTTTTGTCTGGAGACAACACAGTTCGATAGTAAATTATTTTACATTTGGAAAGTGATTTAAGATATACAGGAATTAAAATGTACTGTGATGAAAAAAAATTATGCAGTTATATTTTTCATAGAGCATTAAGGTAGATGACAAATATTATGACATTGTACGACAAAAAATACATAGCACATTTAAATTTGCGGCTTTTTTTTCCTCTTTATTTGAATACCACTTTGTTAAAATTGTGCTTCCCAAAACTCCATTTTAATCAACATTCATAGAAACGTAATAAAACCTAAAATCTTAGAACTGTGATAGCAAAATGTTAAATAATGATAGAGAGAGATGGAGAAATCATGTTTTCTTAAAGCTGTTGAAAAATAGTAGTGTTATACTGTTACATAAGGAGTAACTACACATCTTATCAAATGCTGCTTAGAATACTTGAAAAAAACAGCTTTTTCCACTGAACTTTTATAGTTTTGCCTGATTATGCACTTGTAACACAAGCTGTGGTCAGCAATTCTATTGTGGCTGAAGTTCATAGTTTACAGTTAAACCGAGTTTAGCTTCATCCCACACAGTCATGCCATCAAAATTACATCATAAAAAGCCACATTTCCTTCTCTGGTGAGTATATATTAATCCACTTCAGAACAACATCGAAACACCTACCTCCAAAGAAACCAATTTAAATACCAATAATAAGGCTTCAGTAAGAAAATTAGACATTTACCTGCATCTGAATTCTCTTAAAGGCACACCTTTCGGCATTTTCACAGGTAAAAGTAACTTGAGAGTCTCAGTTTTGAGAAGCACCAAGATAACTATCACCTTTGAAACCAGATCCTCTTTACCTGCTTGTAGGCATATCTCAGGAAGGAAAGAGGAACAGAAGTTCAGGGAATAGATGACAGGTTCAGTTTGACTCTATGCTATTCTTGACACTGCAGATGAAGCAGTGCTGAGTTGTGCAGTTTGGCTCTGAAAAAATTGTCTAGTCAAGCTGCTCAGAAACACAGAGATGTGGCAAAATCCTCTTCCTGTTTTTCTTTGGACAACTGGCTCTGTGTTTTGTAGATGAAGGATGTGGAGGAAAATTTAAGGGAGTCTTGTATGCACTGAGAGACTTGATAACCTTTCAGAATAGCCACTTTGGTGTGCAGAGCTATAGGCACAACCATCTTTCTCTCCAGTTACCTCAAACTATTTGATTTGACAACAGAACAGGTTAAGGTGAAACATCTAATCCTTCTTAAAGCTCAGAAGATCTAAACATAAAGAACTGTTTGTTTGTAACAGATTAAACTAAACACTGTAGAACTAAACATGTAGGGTCAGGCTTTGCTTTAGAGCCAACCTGGTAATGTGAAACTTTGATTTGTTCATTTTAGGATATTATAGTTACCCTACATAATTAATACGAAGAATTATAGTTTCTCTGATGAGTTAAAGCAGTCTGCATGCAAAAAAAATGCTCACTTATGAAGCAGACATTAAATCTCCTTTTCAAACACAACTGAAAAGGTGGAAACAGCTTTTCTGCCAAGCTATTTGATAAAGTAATTGTTCATGCGAACTAAGGTACATTTAGAGACGTGAAATTAAAGGGCAGCAATTATTTTCAGAACATTTTATTTTGCTGTGGAATCTTTGATATCTTTTAATACAAGAAGTACAAGAGAGTTTTTTCTGTCAAAGGTACATGTTTAAAGTTGACAGCATATTTTAATTTCTTCTTATAATTAAAAATGTAATATACAGCTTGATGTATTCATTCAGAAAGAAAAAATATACTATTTCACAGATGCTCTGGCTTCTCAGTATTGAAGCTTTCTTGTTACTAGATGAGTTCTTTTCTCATAGTCACTTTAAACATACTTTGTTGCATGTATTAATCTAATCTTATTTTTCCAACAAGTCTTCTCATTCGTTCTCAGTTTTTTAAATAAAGGAAAAAAAGGAGAAAAGGTAGGACAGACTATAAGTAAACTAGAAAATCTTTATGTAAAATAAAAGAACTTTAGAAACAAAAGTGAGTGACCGATTGCATTTTCTACTCTTTTGATCATATTTCTCTGACTGAAAATCTAATTTTAATGGCTTGACAGCACCTTTCCAATGCAATCTGTGATGACATGCACATGAGTGAAGAAAATGTTGTGTGTTGGAGTCTAGAATTCTGAGAAATATCTCTCTGCATGTTTTAAGGAATCCAATCCTCTGGCAAACACTGTTTTTAACCTTTGTCCATGGAGAGGGCTTCATCAGCTCTGGGATGAAGCAGAACTTTCAAGAATGTGGATTAGATAGCAACATAACATGTAGTTTATCACAGTGTGAGAATTTTAGATTTCTGGGGGTTTTAGAATGGCAGGCAGAGGAAGGCAAGATGGAGGAACCTCGTGGTTTTTAGGCTTCTTCCTTCTTCTTCATGTGCCCCATCTTCTTCTGCGATGGTGGCACTTTCTGGTAGGTTTAGAGTAGAGACTGACTTTCTAACATAGATGATAGGTATTAGAAAATTATTGTAAATACTGTATACGTAGTTTTCGGTATAAAAGTATACACCGCCTTGGGGGCAGGGCATTGTGCCTTGGACTGATTTGCTGAGAAGAATTCTGCTAGTCAGGGAAAGAATGTAATAGATAAGAAAGAATAAACAACCTTGGAAAACAGAAGAGATGACTCTTGACTAGTTCTTCTATCACCGGGCTGAGGGAAAAGGACTTTCTAAATCTCAGGAATTCAAAATATCAAAGAAAAAACCCGAGAGTTGTGTAGCTCTCATTTTCTTCAAATCTCTTTCTTTCTCTCATGATATATAAGTACTTATCATCCTGCCATTTTCTTGTTACTCATAAACCTTGACAAGCTGTGAAAGACAGAGGAATTAACAGAAATAATATGTTCTCATTTGCATTCGTTTTGTCATACCTGCACTAGCCACCTTTTTTTCCAGGATTTTGTTGCTATGAAATTAGCAACTTTGCAATTACACTTTTCCACTGAAAACTATGCTGGTTACAGAATTACATACTAGCAGTATGCTTTTATGATAAATTGATAGTTTATATTTGAAAATATTATCAGTGATGCTTTGTATGTTGTTTCTTTTTTTTTTTTTTTTTTTTGACTTACTAAAGCTACAGTAGGAGAAACAGCCAATATAGGTGCTGAAAGATTGCTTAAATCTATCTCCTCTAAAATACATATTGTAAAATCAAACTGATGTTTGGGTACACAGTGCATCCAGAAAACTTTTTATTTGAGATCTAGGGACCCAGACGCCCTCAAAAGCTGTAACATCAGAGAAACCAGTAGCTACCGAGGAACAGACCTCGGTTACACTAAGCACATGGCTCCCCTGGCCTTGCAGGGAACCAGCACTGGCTGCCCCATGGATGGACTGCAGCAACTGAAAATATTTTAAGCTAAAGCTTATAAACAATAGAATTTTCTGCACCTCTAAGAGTCTTTCAGTTTTCAGCTTTTCACTAGATTCAGTTAATCAAGCCAAAGACCTTTCAGTTAATAAATTAAATCAATGTAATTTTGCGAAAATACAATTTTTTTCCTGTGACATACAGTACACTCATGACTTTAGTGAAAGCATGGACTAAAATGAAGCCTGTATTTGGGCATTGATTTTACATTTGATTTTACATTGATTCACTTCTCTGTAAAACTGGGTAAATGTATGCTGCTGAGTTATGAAATCACAAAAAATTTCCCTGATAAAAAGTTTTGTTTCCTGCTGTCCTGGGGAGACTTTAGGATGCTTTCATCCCCAGTTGTCTCTACTGTTCTGCTGGATATTGAGTTCTGCACTTTTAAGTCTGGTTCTGAGAGTGAAGGGGGAGAGAAGAAGTGCGGAGTTTGTTCTCAGAAACTGCAATTGCTCCCCTGCACTCTTCCCATGGACTGTGTTGTCTGCAGCACATGGAGAGGGAGAGAGCTCTCCTTTGCTTTTTGTTAGTTTCTTTAGCTAGCTGAGACACAAAAGTTCCCTGGACTGTGGCTTTTCTTTCTCTTGGAACTGTTCAAACCTGCTCTGGACTGAAAACCCAGAAAACACTGGGAGCTCACACCTGTGGCCCACAGGGGCCAGGACACGACATTTTGCAGCACAGGAGGGACTGATAAGAGACTGAGAGAGCCAAGCTACGCCCCACAAAAAGGACTTTCTGAATTTGCCATCTCTGCATAACAGTGAGAGTTTCCGTTGTTTAGTACTATTCATTTTTTCATGCTTGTGAGTGCCTTGCTTGTTAAATAAAAAGCTTTTTTCCCACCCTTCTTGAAAGCAGTTTATCTTCTGAACAGGTAGGGGGAATGGTCACTGAATTTTGCTGTTTAGGGAATTATCCCTTTGGAAATTCCCTTCCAAATTTATCCAGGACAACTGCTGTCTTTCTTTGTCTTATTTCTCTCTCTTTATATTTCATAATTATGGAATTGGGAATTTGAGCTCTTTTTGATACCATGGTCAAAACAGTGACATGAATATTAACATTATTTGTTCCAGTGCTTGGTGTTTTGGGGGATGCCAGAAACCATCACATAATCTATTAAGGAAGGAGTCAACTTAAAATTCTTTATGAGAACAAGTATCTACATGGTAGTGTCTGTTTATTTTCATGTTATTATCATATTTTCAATGCTATCATATTTTTAGCCTAAATACTACGAAGTATAATTTCATTAGTGTTAGTTTTCCACTACCATTTCATATTTTGGCAAGAGAGATAATGGAAGTAGTAGATCATATTTATTCTGTGCATTATAGTATAAGCATGGGTAAATTAATGGTTTCAATATTCTTAAAAAATAAAAGTAAATATATTTTTTCTCTAATTAAGAAAACAATACTTAATGTGACGAAACTGGTTTTAATTAAGAAACAAAGCAAAGTCTTGAAGTAAGTGTAGCAGCCAAGCCTGGGAAGCAGCTGCAACAGGGAAATCTATATCTTTTAAAGGATTTAGATCTGCTGCACAGTTTGGTTGGCATGTGGCAAATTAAATTTAATGTGAATTCATGTAAATTTATTAGCCTTTTTCTTTAGAGTCCCCTATGTTTTCATTGTACATTGTGTTTCAGTACAGATGATAATAAACTCATACAGATGCCACCAGTCATCAGTGCAACATTAATTACCGACTTGCTCAGAAAGTATTTACAGCCAAAGCTAGGACTGGCTGTGCAGAGCTGGCAGTGCTGTTACAATCACCTCAAAAAACAGAGTTGTTCAGCAAACGCTTCAAATAATTGAGAGGGGGACGGAGAGGAAGGAAAAGGAGAGAGTAGGGAAGGTGAGAAGGTCACATTGGAGGTGTTCTCTGGAATTTGAATTACCAACTCTAAACTGCAAAGTTGACAAATGTTATCTCTGGACTCAAAACTTGCATTTCAAATGCAAATAGGGCCCAGAAAATGTCTGAGACTTTTGAAAAGTATTTTGTGATGTCAGCTCAGGGTCATTCATATTAACCCACCCCATGAGACTCCACTGGGAAGAGCAAATACAAATATTTAGGTTAGGATGTAGGTGAGAAAAGCAGAAGGTGGGAAGGATAAAATCATCTAACATATGACAAAGCTGCCCCTGGCTTAGGAATGTGGAACAAATGACTAACGGCTTGTGTTTTCAGAGGACACTAGCAGAGATACAGCATGTTTCATAAAGCTCTTGATGAGATCACCATTTTATGGGCACCTCAAAAATGGAACAGGCAAATCTGCTGAAATGGAAATTTGAATTCCAGGCTGTGCTCAGCCTGAGGGTATTCAAATATATAAGAGCTTTTGAAGCAGCCAGAAGTCTGTACAATGTATTAGATGAGGCCCTTTTACATCCTTCTCATTAAGTTGGAGTGAGGTAAACAAGAATTATTATAAACAAATTTACCATTTTTTCCATACATTTTCCAAGCCATAGTGAAACATCATTATTATATACAATAACTCTCTCCATATATATATATATATATATATATGTATGTGTGTGTCTGTGTGTGTGTCTATGTGTGTGTGTGTGTGTGTGTATGTGTGCGTGGTGGTGTGTTTTTCTTAAATGTGCATTTGTATTGTTACTTAATGGATCATTCCTGGTTTCCCCCAGGTTGGTTTGGTCCCCTTCCCAGTTGTCTGTCAAGTTGTCAATCCTAGCAGACCCTGCTTTAAAGTCTAGAACTTTCTATGTTCCTCGATGCAATATTGATTCACTCAAGTTATATCCTCCCCTTGTTTTCCCTCACTGGTTATATTTCTGTGAATCCTTTTGTATATCCCTTGTCCAGTCCCTATTGGTTGAAGAATTGAAACACCCCACATACACCCCTTGTAATTCCCACGTTTGAAAGACTGTGCACCTTGCTGGTTTTTGTCTTTCGTCCCTGTCCCTCTCCTGAAATAAATTTCTTTGGGGAACCACACAAAAGATCCCTCCCTATTCTTTGCTCCGATCCTCGGTACTGTTACAACTGGTGTTATTGAGAGTAGCCTTGCAGCTGTGAACTTCAGCAGTCCTGCTCTACCGTCACCCAGACCACTTCTGGTCAGAGGATGGCCAATCTCAGCACAGTCCAGGAAAGGGCTAGCTGGGGCTTCTCCTGCACCACATCATATATGAACTATAGAAATGAGATGACCATGTCTATCCCCATTATATCAGTGAAGACAGTTACTGTGCAGAGCAAGGAAAGAGTTGAATGCAATACTTAGGTCAATAAACCATTTGATTTCCCTTTAATGTATTAAATAGCAATTGAAATGTTGCAGTTCAACATCTTCATTCATAACTTAATGAATATCAGTCAAATGCATGAAAATATATTTTATCTCAAATTTTATTGTTGGCTTACTCTGTTTTCTCAATAGAAGAGAACACAGATTAGAAATATATAATCAAGTAACTCTAATGCAGGAGCCTGACCATACTCATATTAGGAAATGCGAAAATCTGTCTTACATTTGTCTTCCTGGAGATCTCTCTTGCTTGGACAGAACTTCTGTCCTTATATCAAACCCATCAGACTGACAATAGATATGTTTTTTAAATTTCTTTATTATTTCTATGCAAAATAATCACACGGAATTTTCCTATATTCCAATTACAATATTAAGCAAAGTTATTCTCACATCCATGTGTATTAAGTGATTGTGGCATCAATAAGATGGATTTGTAAATACAACATTCCATGCTGTTTCCCTAGTGGAAAAATAAGGTTAAGAAAAAAGAATGGAGGAAACTGGGAGAGTAAGAAATGCAACTCTCTGTTAAAAACCCTCAAGATATTATCAATCCCCACGTCTGCCTAATTAGTCAGAACATCTGTCAAATTTCTACTTTCAAGTGAAGTAGCATGTATAATGTTGAAATAGCAATGACAATACTGCTAATTTTTAAATTGCATATTTAAAAAAACCAAAACCAAAACCAAAACAACAAACAAACCACACAAAAATCTGTTATTACATCACTTTCTGCTTCATAACAAACTGAAGAA
The DNA here is from genome assembly GCA_018697195.1 of Certhia americana. Classification (NCBI taxonomy): domain Eukaryota; kingdom Metazoa; phylum Chordata; class Aves; order Passeriformes; family Certhiidae; genus Certhia; species Certhia americana. The sequence goes on from CM031860.1 coordinate 8,529,864, forward strand.
TTTTATGTCACTTTGTCTTGCTGTTGCACTTATTCCACAGCTGTTGCAGTTTGTAGAGTGGTGCTGTTGAGCTCTTTGTGATACACAATACCTTTGGACCTGGTGAATTAAACTCAACTTGAATGCCGTCATAAATGATTTGCCATTTACCCTTGGAAAGAGAAGCTGTACAGACAGGTACCTCTATTTCAAAATGATAACTGAAAACATCTTAAGCTCTCCTCCTCTTCCAGTAGGAATAAAGCCCAGAAATCTGCAGCCATACCTGTCTTGAAAAATGTAGCAGAACACAAAGGTTTGACACAAATATGCCTCAAAACGTCCACAGAATTGCAACTCCACTTTCGCATTTTCCTCTCCCATTGGAGCTCTGTGGCAACAAGAAAGTAATGTTCTATAAAAGGTTTAGAAATTCTAAAAGTTAGTTAATTTACTTTTTTGTTAAAAAAAAAAAAAAAAAAAAAAAAAAATTAAATTAACCAAGTATCTTTGACAGCGTACCCAAACCAGGAAGGTTTATGCTGTGGAATCACAAAGGATATATGTTTCACTAACAAACAAGTTCATATCATTTTCATTGTGACACTTCAATCATGTCATGCAACAAGAGACTATATAACTATATATAGCTTTATTTGACTTTGTGGATGTAATAAGGAATAGGATACTATAGAATTTATTGTGGAGGCCAGTGGGCCCAAAGGAAGAGTGCTCAGAATGGTTCCTTGGAGGAACAAGCCCTAAGTGGCGAAAGTCTCCCCTGGTTAGGTGAGAAGGTGACTTTTCTCCCAGAATCCCTTGTTGAACATTCAGACATACCCCAGTTCTACCTCCCCAGTTGGCTTGTAGGCCTCCCCACCACTTTCTCTCCTTATATGTACTTTTCCTAGAATGTTCTCCCTTCCCTGATTATCCATTAGCCCCATTCTGCCGCCGTGCCCCACTCTCTGCTCCCCCATTTGCTGTCACCCTTTTCCCCTCCTTTGTAGTGCCCCTAAGCCCTTAACCCATTGGACCTTGTTGCTTACTCCACCCTCCCTAGCCCCTGTATTTAAAGTCTGGACCCTCCAATGTTCTTTGTCTTCATCCCTGGACCTCTTTGAGGGTGAGACCAAATAAATTCCCTCAGAATTCCACATTCCACAGTGGGAGCTCCTTCCCACTCCTCTGTTGCCGACCACCAAGCAAGCTACATAGTGTGAGTGCCGTGAGTGAGTGTCTGTGCCACAGAGTAGCTTCCTTAAGGAGATGCATTCGGAAGGTTGCGACACCGCTACCTCTCACCGCACTGCAATCCAGGCTACTAATGGTACACAACAATTTATGACATAATTTGTATTTTAAGAAAGTTAAATGAGAATTTAAGACTCAATTTCTTAGAAAAATCCAATTTTTTGTAGTTAATGAAATAAGAGGACTTTCTACAAATTTTATAAAACTTCAGGGAGCTACTTAGTGCTGGAAAGGGAAAAAAGCTTCAAGCTTCCATGTCATTATAATTTTTAGAACTTGTTTTCGTTTATCATAAGTACCATAAAATGAGTTTGCCTCTTTGGGGCCTTTTTTATACCAAGAGGATCATAGGCAGAAGGGTTACAGAATTACCAACTGGTTATCTAACCTTGGGTCCTAATCAGAGAGCTACTGGCTTTTTTCAACTCTATTATAATTTTTCTCTTTAGAATCTTCACCTTTGACATGATCCAGTTTTAAAGTTATTAGAAATACCTATGCCCGAATTAAGGCACTAACGAGACTATACACCAATGTCAATAGTATGGGTTTTATTTGATAGTAAATATGAAAGAGGGAGAGAGAGAAGAAGATAAAAAAGAAAGTAATGAAGAAACAGATGAGTAGACAGAAAGATAGTGACAGAGAGAGAATAAAGAAAATATGACCACTCCATAAATCCCAGCCATGTCCCGATGATCCTCTCCAGCTGATCTTCTTGGTGGTGAGAGTCCCCTAAAAAGCTTAGGATGGATTAATATACACTCAGACAAGATGGCAAGGCCCAGTTATCTCCCTGGGGTGGGTGGGGTGGGGATGGGGACAGTTTGGCACAGTCCCTTGCAGCAGACTCTGGATCTGTTGTATCATTTTGCATCATGTGAAGTTCTGTGGTGCAAGGCCTTTGGGGAGTGCTTTGATAGGTTATAACACCTGTTCAGCTGCCCTCTCATGGGAATGGCCTGTGGTTGTCACCTGTGGGGTTGGGGGTTTCACTGCTGGGCCAGTTTGCATAAGGGAGGAAGGGTGTTCACTACCTCTGACCAGAGGTTATACCGCACACCTGAAACCTCCTCCCCTTCTCATTTTGGGGGCATCTGTCTGCTGTGGTCTTTCTCACCCCAAACCCAGACAAGGAAGAATCTCTGTTGTGTTTGGCTCTCTTGTAAGTACATTCGTTTCCTTCAGCCTTGTTTGGTTTGTCCTAGACTTGATGTGATTCAAAATAGTGTTGCCTTTACCTTAAGTGGATTAACTCACAGTTTCTAGGAAGCTTTTGTGGTTGTGACTTCTTTAAACAGTTTTTAGTATAATGGACAAAACTTCATAACAATGTTTAAGGCATGAATTCTTTCAGCCCCTGACAACCTTTCACCATCCTTCTTTATCCACTTAATGTTTGCATTCCAAGATGTTGCTTTGCCCAATTCAACTCAAATTTTTAGCTTTTTACCTTTTCTATCACTAAGCAAATTTGCATTTTAGAGATCATGGTTATATGATGAAATTGAGAACAGAAATGCTAAACATAGTTTAAATTATGACACTAGGTTTTAATTCTTGTACACTGGAGATCTATACAATTAGAAACATGTTAGACAGGAAGACTCGTATGGCACCAGCTGAAATCTATCCAACTTCCTTGTACCCATGGTAATAAAATATTATTTCTTTAATTTACCAAACTGCTTAAAAGTAAGGAAGACCAGAGGGACTTCCATTGCAGTTGCTTTTTATATTCTTACATTATAATAAACAAATACAGATGCTCAAATACCAAATAATAATTGTAAATAAGATGGTAATCACAACCTAAAGGAAAATGCCTGAGACAACATGCAACCAGAGCTGTTACAGTTGGATCAATAACTGTTCAGCAGTCTTTTCGGTCCACATTCCATCTCTACTAAGCACGACTTAGTTAAATAATTTGATTTTTTTCTCTGTTGTCACAGAGCTTGATGAGGTATTTCTAATAAAAAGCCATTCAAATAAAATCTGATAAGTATGGCTACAGATAATTTAAATATGAGAGCACAAGATACAAACAAGAAGTAATGAAAAAAAAAAAAGATTGCATCAAAACTACAAGAATCTTTTCTGTCAGATATTTCAAGCAGATGTCCAGTAAAAAGGGGTTTTTTTTCAATTTTCATTTTTCAATTTTCAATTTTCATTTTTTTCAATTTTCAAGAAAAGGGGAAAGGGGTGGCAGAAGAATGGCTGCATCAACTCCAGCATTGCTAAGTATCACTAGCATTAATACAAATAATCTTAGAAATGGGTGAAAAACCTGGTTTCTAGTGCAATTTATTAACATAAATAAGTTAAATAAAATTAACGAACCTAAAATTTGATTCAGCTCTAAGCTATTTATAAGTAACTTAAAAAAGAAAAAAAGAACTATTTTGCAATTTACCCCCAGCTGCATTAATTTAAATGAATGTTGACATTTGAATGAAAACTTTCAATTGTTATCCTGAGGAAACTTAGATTCCTTAAAAAAAATAAACACCCCCCCCCCCAAAAAAAAAAAAAAAAACCAACCAAAAACAAAAAAAAAAAAAAAAAAAAACACCAAAACAAAAAAAAATGTATTTAAAGTTGCTCAGATTCTGCAAATGAAAGCATGTGCTTTCTCCCTTTGTGGTCCAGTCAGTTAGCAGATGGATCATTACCCTGTTAGTAACTGTTGGAAGAAATCAAAGACTTTTTAGGGTGTACTCAGGTTAGGTTGTCTAGTTCTGATACAGAGTTTAGTAGAACCAGACATGGATGACAGAGAGGTTTCTTAATTCCCAAGGAGAAAGGCAGATGAAACCATCTTTCCCCTAGCTGAAGATAGACACCCAAAACCTTTTAAAACGCCAATGATATATTACATTTATATACATTATGAAACCATGTTCTTTGTACTTAGCCCTTACAACGAGCTAGGAGTTACTGCAGCAGCATGGCAGGGAACAGCCAAAGCCAACTCCTTCTTGAGAGCGCGCTCCGCAGAAGAGGTAGCTCTGCAGCCTGTATCACACACGTGCTGAGGTTGCTAAATGAACGCTGGCGACACAATACGCGTGAGGGACTTTAGTATAACGTTCCCAGAAGTTTATTGTCTCTCTGGAAGGGGGATAGTGACAAAAACCCAACAACAAAGGAGGGTCCAAGGTTTTACAGTCTTGGGACAAGGGTGGAGCAACAGCACTGAGGACATCTTGCCCCCACCCTGCGGCTCGGTGGAACCGCACTGAGCTGGGGCGGTCCGTGCATGTGGCGGAGCCGCCAGCATGGACAGCAGCAGTGCCAGAAATGAGACCGCACTGAACCAGGACCGTGGACCCCGTGCAGAGCTGCGACCACGGAGGGTGCATAGCAGGGTGTGGTCAGCAACGAGAGGTGCAGCAGGAGTGGGACCATGCGGCTGACAGGCAGCACGCGGAACAAAACAAAGGAACCCACCAGGGAACAGAGGACACAGAACTCTCTCGAACCGGGAAGTGAACAAGGGATGATGCAACATAAAAACTGCAGGGGGCATAACATAAAAAGGAAAACTAACAAAAACTGCAGGGGACTGTGAGAGGTTGCTCCTTACATGGGAGCCTTCCCTCCCAGTGATGCTGCACATCAGTGTACCCAACCACTTCAACAGAGGTACCTTTATAGCCTTAACTAAATCAGCCTCCAGCTAATCTTTTTGTTCTTCTTACCCTACCCAAGCCATGGGTAAAGTTATTGAGAAGCACAAAACAATATATCTGACATTCTTGAGGGGAACACAAGGAGCCTATTTCCAGGAGCCTATTGATTGCCATTATAGGGTACCAGTTTGGATATGCTTATGGGCTCTAGGAAAACTTCATAATGTACCACTTTTATCTTTGTTTTTCATTTCTTTCTACAGATTAAGAGCCTGCTTTGCCAGTATCCTCCCAATAGCACAGCGGGGCCTCTCTTGGACAACTTGGTTCATCTTTAGGCACCATTATGCATTTTTACTTGCAAAATTCTTACTGATATCAGATTATATTTGGCCTAAGAATTGCAAAAAGACACCACAAAATATCAAGATTTGAAAAGCAACCATTATTTATGCAGAAACTGAAAAAAGAATAGATCATTCAATTGCATAATACATCCATTTATTTGGAGTGTAAATTAACTTTTCATGAAAATGGATGCAAAATAGGAAAAGGTGGATGTGAGAAAAAAGTCAAATTACTTTTCTTGACAGTGCCATTTGCAGAAGATCTGTATAAATAAGTAAATAAATAAATAAATAAATACTAACAATTTTTCAAAAGGGTGTTTCTGTATTGAACTTTTTCTACAACCACCATTCAATATTCTAAGCAAGAATTCTTAACTAGCTCAACTGTGGTAATATAGAATATACTGCAATTTGTTCTAATTAGGTCTGGTTCTATACTATTTGGGGATTCATATTGTGAAGCAAGAGCTATTGTCGTACACTTCAGCATTATGGGCAGTTGTATAAAGTTTTCAATCAGCGCTTCAAATATTTTCAAATATATGATAATTGTAGAATACTCATTTACTACCAAATTGTTTCCTCTGATTGACCCAGTTTGATACTTTTTGATCTGTGCTTCAAATGATCTCCTGTATCACCTCCTTCTCTGTCTATCCTGTTCTTGTGATATTTCTCCCCATTACTTGTTGCCCTATAAAAAAGAGTACCAATGCAATCTATTATGATGATATTTCTTACGATATTTCTTTTTTTTATTTTGTACTTCACCACATCACCCATTTTTCTATTTTCTATAAAGACATTTATACTCCTAGACAGGCTACTTTTTTAAAATTCGAGATACTCTTTATTTCACAAACTATTTATTTTGCATTATTTCTAGATATGCTTTCTGAATAGCATTTATGCTCAGCACAGAGTGAAGAAAATACTTTTATAGGGGAATTTAAAGACATAGCATAGTACATCGATTTCCAATTTCTGCAAATTTCAGAATTTCTAGGAGAAATAATATTTTTCCAAGACTAAGATGATGATTTATAATTGTTTAGAGAAATTCAGACCTTTAGATCAGAACTGTGGTTTTTAATGGTAAAATGGTAAAATATAGACAATTTCAACTCTACGTCTTAGCACAAAGCAGTTCCCAGTGTTAGCTGCTAAGCAGGAAGATCAGAAAATTTAATGCCCCCAAAAATCTCAAGCAAAAGCAACAAGCACATGTAAGACATTTTCAGAATAAAATAACAAAAAATAATAAAGTTATGGATTTTGGCTGTCTTTATTAGGAGAGTATAGGTAATGAACTCTGACAGTCAATTGGTTGACTGCATCAAATGTGCAGCAGTTCCACTAAGGGAACTTGTAAATGCAACAAGAAAGTTACTCTTTCATGTACCAGCAACTGATGTTACAAAGTCAACATTAGGATGAAAGCTCTGGACTAGCAAAAGTTATCAATCAAAGACATGCCTCCCTCACAGACCAAAATTTTACAGGGAGTCTTAGACAGAATATTTATTTTCTTCATTTCTCACATCTATATGGATGATAACACCTCATGAAAATGATGAGAGCATTCAAAGACTGAGAGAAGAGGAAATAAATGATTTTTAGCAGATGGTTCAAAACCTAGGGTTAAGGATGCTTAAGGACTTGGTAGCCTTGCAGTTAAGGCACTGATCCAGGAGCAGGACTGTGTTTTGATTTCTACACCAAGGACTATGAAGTATTTTTTTAGCCAACAACTGCTCCATGTGAATGCTGTTATTGTTGTACATCACCCCCTGATGTATCCAACTCCCCTGGCTTCATACAAGGCAATCAGTTCCGCTGTGGGAGCCCAGGGAGAACAACATGAATTTCCCAAGTCATTTCATGGACCTGTGTCCAGGATTCTTAAGCAGTATCAGCTAGGCCTTGTAACTGAATCAACATTTTGGTAGCAGTTTAGAAGGCTGTGTCCAGAAGTACTGACAATGTCAAAACATGAACTGTACTAATGATATTTCTTCTGTTCTATGCTTGATTCTCTCAGTAACTTTGTTGCATTCAAATCAAAATTGGAAAGCAAACAGCAAACTGTAATGATATTGTTATGACAGGAAGGGAAGGCATGTGTCCAAGTAGGTCCAGTGTGATACAATTCAGATGCATTTGTGCTTTCAGTGTCCAACTTTTGATTTTTTTCCAAACAGTGTCCAACTTTTGTTTGTTTCCAAACTTGTCTTTCTAAATTCAATTTCTGTGAGTATCCAAATGAAATAGTTCCGTGATTCTATGAAATCTGTTTGCTTAATAAGGAAAAATAATTTGATTACATTTTCTCTGAAAATTTCTATTTCATTTCATTAATTCATGTTGAATTGATGACATTTAGGTCTTGCCTTTTTTTTTTTAATATGTTCTCTGTATGCTTCACAAATTCGTAGCTCTGTATCTACTGTATTAGTGACTAGTTTTCCCAGTCCTTTGACATGGCCTTTCCCTAGGCCGAAACACAAAACAAATTCCAGATCTCCAAGTCCTGGGAAGTACAAGTCTCCATGCTATCTTGGTTCTTCCTGGGAACCAAGGCGGAGAACAATTCTTCAAGATACAGTCTCATGGGTAAAGCACAACTAGTGCTGAAGGGGGGCTCCAAAGAAAGGAGGCTTTACTTGTCCTCCTAATTGGTTCCTTTTTATCAATTATTCTAATTTCCTAAAACCTATAAAATGTACTCAGCCCTGGGGCGGGTTGAGCTTTTGTGAATATCTTTCCATACTGCTCCTGGAGACCTCCAAAAAAAGAACCCCTTTTATATTACCTCCTTACTACAATTATGTCAAGTTTCATTTCCAGGTTGGGAAAAATGCAACAGAATAAGAAGTGTATTTCTTACAGAATATTTTTCCTTTGTCGAGATATGCTCTGCTGAAGAATAAAAAAATAGTAGCTCATTGTCTTGTTTTGAAAGATGCCTGCCAAGGAAGGCAGGAACCTCCCTTGGGATGGAAAATATGTCCACCTTCCCTTGTAATTATTATAAGTATGAAATTAAGGGGCTTTCAAGCAAAGATATGGGAAAAGGAATAACAGTTCTTTAATCGGGAAAATATACAGATATATAAATATAAATGAATAAATAAATAAATAAATAAATAAATAAATTTAAAAATCAAGGGAAGAAAACATCACCAGCAGCAACACCAAACAGAACAGCCCCCCAAAGCCAGCCGCAGCTTCTCTCGGCTGTCGGGCACTTTCCCCTGCGGTGCAGTTCCGCTCACAGCCGGCAGGGGCGCTGGCGGCTCCCGGCCGGGCAGGGCGGGTGCGGTGATTGCCCCGCGCCGGCAGGGGGCGCTGTGGCGAGAGCTCCGCCGCCTCTCCCTCAGGTGGGCAATGGCGGCTGAGGCGGCGGGAGGGATGGAGAGGAGAGAAGGGAAGGGGCCTTCCTTTGCAAACCCACAGGAAGGGGACAGTAGGGGCTTTCCTTTGCAAACCCACGGGAAGGAGTTGGTCGCAGGGCCTCTCCGGGTCGTGTAATGGGCTGCAGCAGGAACCTTGGAGCAGCTGGCAGTAACAGCAGAGGCAAGCATGCCAAGGGTGGCAAACAAAGTGTAGCAAAAACTTGGGAGCTGTGTCAGTCCCACAGTGATATCCAGGTGGGCATAGGATGTCGGATTAAACTGTAGCAAAAAGCCCTGAAGCAGCATAAAACAGGGGCTTGGAAGGGGATTGCTCCCTTGGATAGCTCACCAGCAATCCCAGACCACTGTGCAGGAGCAGCATGGCAGGGACAGCATGCTGCTGGCTCCTTGGACAGCATGCACTGGCCCTGGGCTCCTGAGCAAGGAGAAGGGCAGAGAGGCAAGCCGGCAAGCCCCAGCAGAAGGAAAAGAAAAAAATCAGGCAAAAAACACAAGACAAGAGTATCACCAGTCAGACTTCCACACCATGTGGCTTTGATATTGATCCCCCCACGAGGAGGAACCTGTGTCACTTCTGGTCCTGAGAGCAAGAGAGAGAGAGGGATGAGCCCAGCCCCCTGACCCCCTAGCCAAAATCTCACAGTATCTGCATTTCTCAGGAGAAAGTCCCCGAGCTTAAAGACTGCAGCCAGCTCCACCCCTTCCCCCCATCTTAGACACATACTTTGTCTCGCTTATTCATTGTTCCAGTCTCTTAGGCAGCAAATGGCAGAAAAATTCCCAAAGAGAAGGGAGAAAAAAAATAGAAAATCCTAACCTCCAACACTCATTCATTTGTTTAGGTTTGGCTCAGTACAGAACTGGAGCTGTGAAAGGGGTTTGCCCAACATTTTCAAACCATGCAGTAATGTGTTATGCACAACGTCAAATGTCAAGATGCAGACATTTGCAGACATTCTTGTGTCTCTTTGTACAGAGTATTTGATTGGTAATGACAACTGACATTTTTTATCATAAGGTCAAAAGTTTTGTCTGAAAATGTTCACCATGACTTAGGGAATTTATCTTGATAAGAGGACACTGGTAGGCTGCGTCTGGCTTTGCCATTTAGAAACAAATGTATTGAAAAAGAGGGGAGGGACAAGAGCAGAGGGGGGAAAGGAAAAAAAGGCCTGCTTACCTTGTAGGCAGTTTTCTTGTCTTGCTCACTATGTTTTACTTGCAGCTGATCATCAAGGTAGGCAGGCTTCTTCCAGAGCAAGAAAGCTGCTTTTGCAAAATTTTTGAATGTTCTTTCCAAAAAATTTTTCATGGAGAGAGGACATGAACAGCTGTCATTGTACAACCTTGGAGAGTTATTTTCCTTAACTTTAGATATGGACTTTTAGAGACAGTAGTGTTACCTGCTCTGAGGAAACCCACTCATGATTCAGATGTCCTACTTGATTAAGTATTCAATATTTGGTTTACATAGCTTCTGTTTTCAATTAATCTTTTTTTGATAACTACATACTATTTTTGAAATATGATATACCCCCATAATCCAATTCACACAAAGATTGAATTAGCATTCGTTTTAAAATGTGTTTTATGGGGTTTCTTTAATTCATGAAGAGGCAAAGGTTATGCTAAGAATGAATAATATTTGCATAATAAACCACTTAGTTCCTGTTCTTGTAGTCATTCAAATAAGGATCCAGGACAGAGTATTGCCATCTCCAGCTGGCATGTTTGACTTTTCAATCTATTTTTCTCAGTCCACTGTGAGACTGGTATATATGTGCAGAGTACATGAAAGACCAGGTATATTCTTATATCCAGAATTTATACAAGTGGAGGAAGAGGTATATTCCATACACGTGAAGAGTGTACAGTGAAAGAAGAAATTATGAAAGAAATTGTAATCTGAAGATAATTTATGCAGAACAGGATGGAATTAATATGGCCTCATTGAGTTTTTGTGTAATGCTCAAAGCAAATCAGTTTGCATGTGGACGGAGTGGAGCAGGAAGAGGGAAGAAACAGCCTCTTGCTTTGGTTCTACTCTTAAAATATCTTGAAAATGACCAGCACTCAGCTTGTCTGAGCTGCATCACTCAGCCTCTAGGACCTTTGGAGGGCTCACAATGTAGCAGACTGTTTTCCATGCCACTGCACTGCTGAGCTTTGTCACGTTGTCCCACTATAAAACACAATGTTCTGCTCTTATTTCAGACAAACTCATTTGGGTATTAAACAGGTTGACAAGAAGGTCACAGTGTTCACCAACACGTAAGATGATGTCTTGGTTTGGAAAGACAGGGACCAAAGAAAAGGGAAACTTCCCTTGGGGTTTGTTATAATTCCAAAATTGAAGGAGAGGTCTTAGGCAACGATAAGGAGGGTAGGAATAACAGTTCTTTACTAGTTAGTCTAACAAGGTAAATTAACAATAATTACAATATTGACAACAAACAGAACTAGAGGAGAAAAAAAAAAAAACCAAAACAACAAATCAGTCACAGTTCTTCCTCTGGTAACACTCCCCCACCCCCTCAGTACCGTCACAAGCAAATAGGCTAGCGGCAGCTCTAGAAGGGTGAGATGATTCCGAGGGTTCACAGTGGCTGGAGCTGTTGGAAAAAAGTGTCCCGGCTGGCAGGGGCTGTAGAAACACAGCGTGGGGAGACCTCGAGCAGAACTGAAGAAACCGTGGGTGCAGGGCAGGGAGGAGACGGGTTCCCAAAATCCCGGGGGGACACACGAAGAGACCGGTGGTCCCGCGGAGTCCGAGGTGAAGGGGATGGTGAGAGCTCTCTGCCTCGCCGAGACGAGCAGCCCTGGCCGTCCCCCCAGAGCAGAAAAACTGCCCCCAGCGAAGTGGAATCAATGTCTCTGTGTAGCTGCTTCCTTTGTTTGTTCCCGAGCACCCATAAGTACCGAAAAGCACCCAGCCATTAGCTTCTTAGCAACTTCTGGGAAGAAATTCTATAAGAAATCAACCCAACCCCCAATAGATGAGCGCACATGAATACAGGATTTTGGTGCAAAGAAAATCCAAGGGAGTATCACAAAAACATCTCCAGATGATGACCAGTGCCAGATACTCCTCATTGGTAGATTGCTTTAGTTCAAAACCACAAGGTGAGTTGTGTACCATACTAACTGTAACTTTGTACAAAACCTGAGATTATCAGTACTCATACGCATGACTATCTTTGAAATAGTAGTTTTAATTGAGTACTATATTAAGATACAGAAATAAGTTTTAAAATTCATTCTAGTTTAATATCTGACTGTGGAAACTCCTAGTAAGCTGAACTTCCAAACTTACACAGAGAAAACTTGACAGCAAGCTTTAGAAATGAAAAAATTAGAACTCTAAAGGACTTTTAAGGGACAAAATGGTCCCTAGAACTTTAGGGACAAAAGCTAGACACTTTTAAGGGACTTTTCTGCAACCTGGAGGCAAAACCTACAATATTTTTAGATGGGTAAAAGTTTTCCTGTTAGTAAAAAAAGATAAGAAGGGCAGAGGTTTCCAGAGGCAAAGACAGATGTCTGTTTTGATTTCTCTCTTCCTTACAGCTAGAGGACTTGCACCAATTTTCCACTGAGCAACAAGAATTAGTAATAGCTGGACTCCAGAGGATGACATTGAAGAGGCTAAGATGCTGGGATGAGTAAACTAAGAGTCACTTATTGCCCTAAAGAATGGAGACACCACCTACAGGCATTAAAACTTTGTACCCCCACATTCTCTGGTCAGATGCAGCAGCTATGTTTGATGGAATATTCATGTTCAAGTAAGATACAGCTTTACATTGTCTTAGACAGAAAAGAGCAGGATTAGGTACCATAAATTCAATGTACCTACAGTCCTATTATCTACATAAGTGCTCAGACACCTTAGTTATGGTGGGATTTTTTTTTTTTTTTTTTTTTTTTTCCAAGGAATAATCTGGAAACATCACTTTTACTTTCACTAACTTTAAAAGTGGCATAACTTTGTTTGTTTGTTTGTGTGTGTGTGTGTGTGTGTGTGTGTGTGTGTGCAGAAACCAATTCCTTAACTGTTCTCAGAGGAAATTATTTAAGAGAATGTTCTCATGTGAAGTAATTTAAGAAACATTTGATTATGGAACCTGAGCAGACTTGAAACAAACTTACAGCTGAGAGGATATAATCACTGACCTCCAAAACATTTCTAAGATTCTTAAGGAGAAGATTACAAAGCAGCACTACAGGGATGGAGTGGTTTTTGCTGCTGAAATGCAAGTTAAATATGGGTGCTGCTTCATCAGTAGCTACGAGTACTTTCTAAGAATCTAAATGCCATTTACTTTATTTTTTTTCTCATCCAACATCTGGATAGACTTTAATTCTCAGGAAAGAAAAGTTTATAGCTTCCCTAATGAGTTGTGACAAGCTCTGTTCATCTTTCAGCTTCTTTTTTTTCTAGTATGCCGAAGCCTAACAGTTTACATTTATTACATTAAAAAAATACAGCAAGACTTTAAAATCTACTACACAAGAACGATCTCTCATCATCATTTGTCCATTTATGCCTTGCACACAAGCTTTTCCAAAGGTAGAGGGGCTAATGGACATTTTGAATTCTCTTTGCAGCGCTGGTGCTTATCTGCTGTCTATGCAGTTCACTTATTATTCTTTTGTTCATCTCATCTCTTTGGATCAGAAGCTCTTCAGGGCAAATGAATGATGTTGTCATTATGGCTGTCAAAGAGATAAGGTTCTCTAACTTCTTGCTTTTTACTCACTTCTTCAAAGAAGATACCTTTCCCTTAGTCAAAAATTTGTATTAAAACTAGTCTACAGTACCAAATTTCTCCAGCAGTATCTATGAACTCTTATCTCACAAAGAATTTTGTACTATTTTGGGTTCCTTCCCTATGAAAATTCGGTTAATTCTGGCATTATTTCAAGAGAAAGCAGTTCTATTTCTATCAGGAATGAAAGCTTTTCTGGGATATCTCCTATTGTATAGTTTACAAAGAAATAGTCAATTGTTGTGAATTTGCAGTGTTTTATGAAGTTTTCTTAACAAAAGCTTATGCAACAATTTGATATTTTGAAAGAGGACTGTTCTAAATACAAAATATTTGTAAAAAATGCAAAATAAAGTGACCATTTGAACTATTGTTCATTAATGCTATTTATACAGAATCATGTAGACAAGATTCTAACTGTGCTTCAGGGAAAATACTTCCTCTGCCTGGTGGCAAAAGTGATGAAACTATAGAGAGAACACACCCAAGAGCATCAGTAGTTGCTGAGATATGGAGAGCTGTTTATCTAGAGAATATTTATTTGTACTGAGAAAACTTACCTCTATCTTATTGATGATAGTATGCCAAGCCACCAAAATGCAGTTCTTACAGGAACTGTTATGAATTCTGCTTTAATTTGCCACTTGTCTTTTAATTTTTACAGTATACATAAAGCATCCAATGACACAGGAAATGTTAATGTTACATCTATTACTTTTCACGTTACTGCAAATCTCCTCACCTGACAAAGAAAATATGAGAGATTCTAAGTGCAGTATAGAAGGTAATGAGAGAAACAATCGAAATTACAAGAATAATGTCTGAAGTGACAATGACTTTAATGAAAAAGGCATTTACCTTATGTCTGGACAGTTTCAAATTATTAATATTTCTATTCCTCATTTCTAATTGGAAGATTTCACTGATTTCAGGTACTTTTAATGGTCATTCTACAGAACATGATAGATTTTCTTTGAATTTAATATTTGAAGGGTTGTTGAGAGTGATATGAGTTTGCCTCCTTAAGGCAGTAGGATTAGAAAAAGAAGTAAAGTTCTTGGGGTTTTTTTGTTGGTTTTGTTTTGTTTTGCCTTGGTTTTTTGGGGGGGGGGTGTTGTTTTGTTTCAGTTTCATTTTTGGGTTTTTGGGTATTTTTTGTTAATTGTTCTGTAGTGGAATTGCTTGCAGCATGTAAGGCAATGATTCCTCTATCTTTCATAGATTAAAAAAGAAGAATTAAAAATAATAGGTATGATATTAGGGATGTAGAGTATGCCAAAACATTAAAGAAAATCTCAAATTTCATACTTTTATAATTAGCAGCAAAAATGGTCTTGAACATAAACTCAAGTTTCCTACATACAGAGGCAAAGCTGAGACTTTCAGTTGCATCCATGTCATTAAGAAATTAATCTAGTCAGCCTCATTTTCAGAAGGGATGTTATCAGCTCCACTCTTTATACACTTTGAGATCTTCTTCTCCCAAGCAGATCAGGTTTCAATAGAATTTGGAGCAATTGTGCAGCCTGACCTTATCTTGCTCTTCAGATACCATGTGCATTTGAATGCGGATTTCTAGTGTGCACAAATAGGTGGAGCAGCAGGAGATTTGCAGTGAACTTCAGACTCATTTAACAGCCAATTCAGCAGATATCTAAGATCACATTCCTGAGCAATAGTATTGACTCAGTATTGCCTTATATTCCTTCTCCCCTCCTCCCCTCACTCACCTCTACTTTGCACTGTTATGGTCCAGTTTTTAAAGTTACTAGAAATGCCTCTGGCCCGAATTCAGATGCAAACAAGACCATATGCCAAAGTCAAAAGTATGGGTTTTATTTAATAGTAAATAAATGAGAGAGAGAGAGAGAGAGAGAGAGAGAGAAAGAAAGAAAGAAAGAAATAGAAGACAGATGGAGCAAGAAAGAGAGGGATAGAGAGAGAATAAAGAAAATATCACCACTCCATGGATCCCAGCAATGTCCTGATGATCTTTCCAGCTGATCTTGGTGATGAAGGTTCCCTGAGCAGTTTAGGATAGATTAATATACACTCAGGCAAGGTGGGAATGCCCAGGTACCTCCCCGGGGGGGAGCAGTTTGATGCAGTCTCTTGCAGCAGACTCTAGATCTGTTGCATCACTTGGCACCATGTGAAGTTCTGTGATGCAAGGCCTCAGGAATGAGTCTGGGAAGGCCTCAGGAATGAGTCTGGGAAGCTTTGAGGGGTCTTTGATGGATTATGGCATCAATTCACCTGCCTTGAACAGGAATGTCCCGTGGATGTGGCCTGTGGGGTTGGGGCTTTCACAGCTGGGCTGGTTTGTGTAAGGAAGGATGGGTGTTCACAGCTTCTGATGAGAGGTTATACTGCACACCCGAAACCTCCTCCCCTACTCATTTTGGGGGCATCTGTGCAAATCTGGCTTCTGAGTGCTGTGGTCTCTCTCACCCTGAATCCATCCAGGGATGATTCTCTTCTGTGTTTGGCTTTCTTGTGGATGCATTCCTTTCCCTCAGCCTTGTTTGTTTCTCCCTAGATCTGAGATGATCAAACCTTTATCTTATCTAGGGGGCTTAACTCACAGTGCAAAGTTCCAGCCAGGCATCTTCAAGGTCTTCTGTGGTTGTGGCTTCTTTATACCATTTTTGCTATAATGGTTCAAAACTCCTTCAAAACAATATTTGTGGCATGAACATTTCCATGACCTACACACAGATTTTTAAGTCAATAGGGAAAATAACTGTTTTCTACTGAGGCTGATGCAGACACTAATACTTTTAAAACTCATTGTTCCTAGATTCTTTGCCAGTATGCTGTTATCTTCTATGCTGTTTGAAATTCTTGATTATTTTCATCATTGCCAAAGTAACTGCTTAAAGATAAGGTGACATAAAATGCACAAAGTTTGGTAGCAATTATGGCCAGCAGGCAAAGGTCATAAGTTCAGTTATCTTTTTTAATTACCACATCAACCATAATGTATGTACAATACTGTATTTATTATTTTGTCTGGTTTTTTACCTAAACTTCCCAAATTCTTAGTTGAATGCTTCTCCTTCTCTTCTGATGATACCATGGGATGATCTTTTATTACATCTTGAAAATTAACATCCTGGACACATTTCTGAAAACTTCACTCTCATGTGAAAACTGACACACCTTTAGTAAACTTCAATGATGACTAAATTATGCAGAAATTTATGTAATTAAATGAACCCATCCCTACCAAGACAGAAAAATCTAAACATTAATTGTGTTGAGAGTATTTTCTAGGGTGATGTTTTTAATATATAAAAAAGGCTGAACACTTTCCTCTAGGTTCTATATTTCAATTGGAAATATGATTAAAGATTGAAAACTTACTACTGATTTTAAAATTTAATTTTAAAAAATGTAATCGGATGTATGATTATTTAAAAGAAAACCCTAGCCTCTTTTTTGCCTTATATATATATTGAAAACATTCATGAAGTACTATATTCTTTTTGTACTATATTCTCATAACCTGTCTCTCTTTATGAAGTTTACAAACTATGCACCGGCAGGAAATAGGATTTTGATTCTTTAGGGAATGAAGACCAAATCTAAAATGTTTATGCTGGTTAATTTTCTTGTCAAAGAAAATATGGAGTGTGAGTTTACAGAGAACTTTTTATTCTTCAGAATAAAACCCCTAAACCCCAAATACATGCACGCACACACACACACACACACACACACACACCCCTGAAAAAAAAAAAAAAAAGCCAAGTGAATCAATACAAATCAAAAGATAGAAAAGTTTCAATAAAGTGCTAGCAGGAAATATTAGATGGAGGTTGGAATAGGAGAGAGTAGGAAAGGATAGACATGGGTTTCAATCAACTGAGAAACACTTGAGAATCTTTGGGTAGTGCTAGAACTGCCTTTACTATCTTATTTTGTATATGCAGCAAAACCCTAAAACTTCAACCTAAATTTAATCATCCCCTACACATAATGAATCAGTAAATTCAAAACAAAACAAAACAAAACTGAACTAAACAAAACCCCAAACAAACAAAAAAAGGTAGGAAAATTAGGGTGAAACAATGTAAAAGAACAGAAAGGTAACTTTTACTTTCTGTTTTAAATAAACGGTTCTAGCTAAACCGATTTCACATCCTAAATGCTTATCACTCTTTGAGTGCTGTATGAGTTAGAAAATGTCTTAGCACATTAAAAGTTAATTTATCTTAAAAACATCTAAGTCACTGAGTCTTCGAAAAATCATAAAGAATCTACTCTTGCATATTTAGAGCTCTCAATGGCAAGAGCAGAGAATACAAGAACTAATCCATGGAGAGACTTACCAGCATCTCCTGGCTTGTAAAATATTTTTATATATTTAATGATTTTTCTGATGTTTTTTTCTAGGAGTTCTGAGCCATGAGGCATGGCTACATAAACACATCACTGCAATTTGCTGCAGCAGCATTGTAACTATGTTGTAGTATTGGCCCAATTGTATAGCAGGATCACTTTCACTGTTAATTTTCCAAGGATAACAACATGACATCTGCTGCAGGATAAGCTCATTCCTGAGAAGTTAATAATAAGAAAATAACAAGAAGCTAATCTTTCTTATATTTCTGTTTTCAGTTCATATTTCTGGATAGAAATCTAAATTCACATAAGCATTTTATTGTTATATGTTATTTTTCTGTCTTGTTTATAGGTTTGATAAAATCTTTATTATGGATGCAAATATAATTTTCAAGTGAGCTTTAGGATTGTTTTTACCATTTAAATGTTATCTGTTTCAAAATATGTTGGAATGGCATTTATCCCTTTGTACTTGGTGTTGGAACCAATATTAAAAGGGAGGAGTTGCAAGGGTGTAAAAAGATTGATGCTTTCCTTTGAGATTTTGGACATCTAAATTTCAGAAGACAGTACAGACAAATTTCCAGAACTCTCATGTCTATCTCATTCTTCTGAGATGTGGTTTCATTATAGCACGTGATAGGGAGATGACACTGATTTGCAAATGACAAACCAAGCAAGCACACAGAGAAATTTCCACAATTATTTCTTAGTAGTACTCCCACAAGTCTTCAAAATAAAAATCAGTCTCTGATTGTAAACTTGGACAAAGACATTTCTTTTGGGATTGCAGAGAAAGTGAAAATTATCATGAAACCCTTCCTCTTTTCTTGTGGTTCCACTGCTTTCACTTGCTTGAAATGAAAAAGGAAGACATTTTAAAAGAACAGATATGTTCAGATATGTTGCCAAAACACAAGTATCAGAATTTGAAAAAGTGAATACAGTAAGAAATAAATACTCTAATGTAAATCCAGTATCTAAATTTTCTCACATCTCAAATACGACCTATTAGATAAGTTCTCTGTTAAAAAAAAGTCTACCTAAATGAAATTGCATTCTGACAACTTCGTTAAACATATCTTCACCAATATATCAATAACTAATGTTGTGATAACTCTCTTTCAAAATAATATTACAGTATTCTGTCTTGGTTTGATTTCAGTTTATCCACGTGAAGTCTTGTGCTTGTACTTGAACTCTTGTTTACCTGTATAGAAAAAATGACCCACACTTATTCAAATTCTCTTTTACAGACATAACATCAAGGAATAGATGTACTTTTGCTATTTGAAAAATACCCAGTTATTGATTTTTTTAACTGCTCTTATTTATTTTGACTTCACAATCCTCAATTACAAGATGCAGGATATACAACTCTTCTGTGCTAGTGCTCTATTCAGTTTGCAAAAATGATTTGGTAGCTGTTCTATCTAGTGAAAGCCTCCAAATTTAGTATGAGGGTATGAGGTAGGTACTGATCTAAAAGTGAAATTTTCAGGCCTTTACATTCTCAAAGGAACCTTTATTTTTGTCTGAAACAAGATAGCAAAGGAAACCAAATCTGATAACCACAACTGTGCCTTGCCATTTGTATGCAGTAACGGAACTTGAAGAATAATGGGAAGAAAAACAAAATGCCAAGATCTGGAGTTAGGAAACTGTGTACAAAACACTATTCTTAAATCTATATCATATAAATATTCCCCTCAAACTGACTTCAAGTATATGCACTTAGAGTGAGGTGAGCTGAATTCACATTTTTTAAGTGCTACTTGAAATACAACTCCAAATAGTTTACCCACTCCTCTCAAAAAAAAAAAAAAAAAAAAAAGGGAAAAGCATTAGCTGTGTTTTTAAAAATTGTTATTTCAATTCTTTTCCCCTCTAAATTGCAGGACATAGCAGCAAAAATGGAAAGAGGTAGGGAAGGGAAATAATATTACACCTGCATGCTGTTGGTGCAGGAGCAGTCTGCTTCACCTGCTATCTGTACTACAATATTCTAATAGTCACAGGCTCTTAGCTCTTCTAGAGTAAGCATATTATTCCATTACACTGCTCTTCTGGGAATACATTTCTCTAATCTGTAAAAAAAAATATTTCTAATCTCATTAGCTATAGGCAAGCACCTCCTTAGTTCAGGCAGGTAAATGTTTTCAATCTTTGGAAAATCCTGCTAGATGATGTAAACATTGAGTTAATTTTTTTTTTTTTTTAAAGATATATGTGAGTATTTCAGGTACCTGAATAGGTGGACTTCACTATAGATCAACAGGATGATCTTCCTAGTGTCATAAAATCATCAGGCCATCACAAGACTCAGTCATTGTGTTAATATAAGAAAACTCTCACAAACACCCCAAATATCAGCCACCCTAGGCACAATTAAATCTGAACTCAGAAGGCAGCTGTCAGTCTAGAAGCTTAACAGAACAAGATGGAGAAAAGGTCCCAGAGGTTTTCACCCCTCACAGAGAATATTCTTCCTGCTTTCATCTTCCATAATAAGCCAAATGACAACCCTTGTCATGTGATTAGGAGTTGGGAAGACTCATTTGTACAAAATGTCTGGCTTTAAATTTCCTTTCAGCTGTAACACTCAGTGAAACTGTCATACTGTTCAAAGTATCACAGAAGCCAATCACAAAAGATTTTTTCTTTAAAAGTCCTTAGGTATTTACCATCCAAGCATTTTAAGTGGAGATTCTGCAAGGAAACTTACAAAGCCAAATGGTATCAAATATTTTTTGTACTGCATTTAGAAAATGAATGAAAAAAGCCTCTGTTACTGGAATGCTACAAATTGTAAGAATAGGCCAATAGTATATTTAATAACCTGCTCTTATCTAAACATGGCAATAGAAATTGAAGGTCACATGTACAAGATGACAGTGTTTTGGAAAGTAATGACTTGAGAAAAAGGCTGAAATGTTACAGGAAAGAAAATAACTGAATATTAGTTCCACATACAATTCAGTGCTCACAAGCAGTCAGGCAGTCCGTGTGTTTCCAGCACAAATTACAGGACAGATGAACCCCCAGCTTTGGATAAATGCATGGTGCTTTATTTTTGAGCTCCCTTATTTTATGCACACTTCCTGGAGTCAGTTATACCTGGATTTAAATTTAACTTCAGCATTAATATATCTTGTACTATTTTGTCCTGTCTTGTCTAATGTAATCAACAGCATGGCTCTTTTATCATTGTCACTTTGTCTTCAGCATACAGGAGCTGCTCAGCAAACAGGCTTCTGGAAACTTGCTCATTGTATATCACCTCTGACTCCAGCTTCTCATAAAGCAGAGAGACAGTATAAATTTGCAAAGTTTTATATATATATATATATATATATATAAATAAAAAAAACCAAAAAAAAAATGTACAAATCCCCATTGTATTCATACTGCAATTTCCATACCTTCTGTGATTTAGAGATTGAAATAAGCTCAAAGAATGACTCTTAAGAGAGGTAACTAACACAAACATTTCTGTTCATGTTGGATAATGATTCTGTTGCTATATCAGTCATCTATAGAAAGTTTATGCCCAAATATTATGGCACACTGTCATCACTATAGAATATTAGAATAGAATCAGTTCCTAAGAATATGGACAAAAAGATATACTAACAAGGCATATCACATTTCAAAGTCACTACTTAAAAATTTCAGGTGATACCCTGAACATGCTCAAAGTCAATGTCAAAACTCCCACTGACCTCAGAATAAGTCAGATCCTGTCCTTTATTGCTGCCTATATTAATTTTTGTCAGCCCTATGACAAATTATTAATAAAAGCACAGGATATTACTTAGTCTCAGCAGAGATGGTAAGAACCAGAAAAGAAGCTTTTCAAATACATTATACATGAATCAAGCTGTTATCTTTTGAACAATTTGTTCAATGAGTTGGCATTCAACCAGATAGAGAGATGGTCAAATACTGCAAAAGACTATTCTTGAATAATTTATTTAATGAATAACAGCTACTTTGAAAGGATAATGTATTCTGTAAGTATATTTAGCAGTTTACAGCCAAAAGTGTTTTATCCAACATTAATTACTGTTCTTTTGTTTTGAGGAAGCATAGAAGCACTGTAAGGTTTTGTTTGTTTTGCTTTGATCTTCTATCAACGGCACAGTTGCCAGCACTTATGCTAGAGTACACAAATAACAGCCACCTGACTTTTGTTAAATTTGGTTTCACATTGCTTCAGCATGTAGGATTTGTTAACTTTTATCTAGAGAATTGAAGTGACATTTTAACAGTCTGTATATCACCTATTCAAGCAGTATGTTTTATGAGACTTAAAGAAAAAACAAAACAAAACAAAAACAAGGAAAAAGCCTCCAGCTTCAAAGCAGCTTGAATTTAGATAATATTGCCGTGTTCATGCCTTCTTTAACTGCTGTCTATTTAAGTCCATATTATGATTTTCTAAAAATGTTGGGTTTGGGGTATTTTTAACTGCATTAACTAATTTACATAAACAGCTGCTCTGTTTAATTTCCAAGCCTAGGAGAATTTCATTCTTGACACAAAGGCATGGAAATAAGCTGTGTGTAGTTTAAAGCACTGTTTCCTCCTTTAGAGAAAGTTTAAACAAATATTCACATCTCTGTGTCAGTCTATGCCGTTGGCAGTTCCTTAATATTATAGCATCCATGATCCCTTGAGAACTCTTCTCCACTGGACACAGGTAAGAATGCTGTAATTCCCATAACTGAGATGTACCCCATGATATTCATTCCAGCCTTCTTTCCAATCCTCACAGTTAGCCTTCATGCACTTAGCTTCTTACACAATGACTCTAACACATTGTATGAATACCAGTCTCAAAATACAAAGACTTCACCAAAACCATAAGGAAACTGCAGGGAAATGTGAAAAAGAAGAGAAAAAAAAAAAAGGGAGTCTATATAGTTTGTTGTTCTGGTGTTTTTTAAAGTAACTTGCATATAGCAGCAGGATAATCATGTGTAATGGAGCACTGGCATAACTTCTGTCACATTTTAAATACACAATATTTTCCAGGCTGAGGGTGTACCTCACATCCACTGGGTTCAGGCTAGAAATATAATATGTACCTAGTGGGGATCCTTGTGAGTACATCAGCACTGGCCACAAAGAATACTACTTTTTAAATAAAGGATAACTTGTGATTTGGAAAAGTAACCTCTCACTTTTAGTAGGAAGTTTAGTCTACTGTGGAGCATCTCCAAATGAGTAAGTCCACGTGGAGGAGTGGGTGAGTGAGTGTCAATCTCACAGGTGCTGTCCCTGTCCCCCCTGGGTGTGCAGCCGCTTCCTCTTTGCTAGGGAAAGGGAAATAGAGGAGCTGCTGCCTTCCCTCACTAGAAAGTTACCTCATCCAACTGTTCTAAATGAGCCACAGAATCACAGCCCATCACAATATCCCTACACCCTCCCTGCTGCGGCTGAGGATGATCCATCTTCCCTCTGTTCCTGGTAAGTAAGTTGTGGTCTCAACTGTGACGTTCAGCTCGACTGGGCACCTACAGCATGAACCTGGGAGGGAGGAAAGGAAGAAAACCATCAACAAATCATGAGCTGAGACGGTGTCTCACTTCCCCTGCCATTGCTCAGGTCAAATGAAACTTGTGGCACAACAAATAGACTTCTAGCTGCAGAGTTGGGGTGGATCTGGCAGTGCTACTCTGCAGCTGAGATTCCTTTTTAGGATAAAACCACTTGATATTTTTTCATAGCATTGATTCACCCTTTATTTGTTTATTTTTAAACAATGATTTGTGTTCTTTGTAATGAATTTGCGAAAAAATCGCATTTGTATTCCTTGTACAAAGGCATCTAATGCATTATGATATTATTCAAAATCTGTAAGCTTTAAAGCTTTTCAGTAACCTAACTGCAGGCATCATTTATTACCTTTAGTAACACATTTCTTTTTTGCTATTTTAGCAACTTCTTGCAATAGACAACTTACAGTAAGTAATTTTTTCACTTTAAATACATTTTCAAATTTATTGACTTGATACCGTCTTTGCAAGTGTAATCTAAAATTTTCAAATACAAAATACAAATTCTGTTCAGAGGCTTTTTAGATATTCTCGAGTAAAACTATTTGAAATGAGCTCTTGGGAAATATTCATTATAATGCAGTCTTCAAAAATACCAGATTATGGTCTTTTATTTTTCCTCACAGGCTTCTGTCTCTTTCAATGTACTAATTAAATGCAGAAGGTACTAAGTATTGTGCAAAGTATTGTATTTTTAATGAAAACAGTCTTGAGTAGACATGTAGAAATCATTTGGAATAGTCTTGAATTTTTCATGTAGAAAAAATACAGAATGACAATCTAAATATTATTTAAAATAGTCTCTATGAATTTTAACTGCCTTTGTCTTAGTCACTAGAGTGCCCCACTCTTGTTTCCAAGGCACACATTAAACTATGATTTTCTGATTTTTATGATTAAAAGGAACATAAAACAGTAAATGTAATGTTTCCATCATAATCCACAAGCTAAATGTCTTTTTGTGAAAGAAATTAGAAAAATTGTTCTTAGAAATATTTCTTGATAGAGCACATTTCTTTTGCTAATCCAGATCTATATATATTGATATAAAATGAGCTCTCTTTTGGTGAATAAATCAGCTGAAGTTACCCATGAAAGAATAACGTAGAACAAATACAGGAACATGATTAATTTTTTCTATTTTCACAGATAACTTATGAACAAATCTAAAAAAATAAAGAGCAAAGCCTTGGAAAGGGTAATATTACTGAGAAATTGACTAGAGAGAGGCAAAATAATTGAAATCACCTTAAATATGCTATTTTATTTATTCCTCTGAGTTATACGTGTATCTCATCTTCACAAATAGTCAGTATAAATGATTTTGATATTTGACATGAGAAACCGTTATCTTATTTTGCAAAAGAGTTTCAAATAAATAACCTCAGAGCAATGCCTGTCAAATTTCCTTTTCCCCCCCTAGCCTGAAGTGCCAATGTCATTACAAACTGTAGAAGCAGTGACCTTCTATAGACAGTAAGGATGGAAGAATTTGAAAAGGTCCTCTTTTCTTGGTGCTAAGTTACTGCTTCTTGTTTCCCTACAGATGTTTATTCTGGAAAGGAATAACATCTTATAATAAAATGCAAGTTCTGAATTCAGGTTTTTGATGAAGAGCAATTGGAGTAGTACATTTCATAATGTAAAGATGACAGAACTCTTTAAAATGCTTTTATATTTAAGAGTGTTTATATAAGCAATAATTATACGTAAATTATTATTCCTTGAAGATCATATAAGACTATTTATATTATTTATAGATATTCCTTTAGATACTTAATGTATTCTGTAGTCCATGAAACAACTGAGGGCTATATGGAAGGCATGAAATAAATGTTTTGTTTTCCATGTTCCTAAAATTAGCATGAAGTTTAGGGTCATATGTTTTCTTATGTGACCCTGTGTTTCATGTACTATATGGTGAGAGCATATGTGGTTTCATAAAAGAGTTCTCCTCCAGGGATTTTTAAGAGTATAATCTGAATCATAAGTTACAAATATATCAAATTAGTTTTGCAATTTTCAGGGACAAAAAGACATACTCATTTTCATTATGGAAATAGATGGAACAAGAAAAAATTAACAGAATCTGATCACCAGACTTTCTGATTAAACTTGCCTTCTCTCTTGAGCAGGACCCAACACCTCTCTCATTCTGTTTTTTTTAGTGATTGGTCTGATCTGTACGGGGATAAGAAAATTGTATTTTAAATTTAATAATTTAAATTTAAATTGTATTTATTTTTGAATTAAGGAATTTGCACCTTTCCATGTAATTTTTTATAAAAGTTTTAAATCTAACTACTATAAAATGCTGATTTTTCAAACCTAGTTTTGAAAAACTAGGTTTTTCAAATAATCATATAAATCATAAAACTAGGTTTTTCAAATAATCAATATCATAATCCTAGTTTACTTAAGGGCACCCTGATTTTAATCTTCATTATGTGTTCAGAAGTATGCAAACAGCCTCATCTTTTTAGTTTAGTCTAACGGACTTGTTTTGTTAATGATCAATTAAAAAAAATACCACAAGTGTAACAAAAAAAAATGAGAAAAGAGAGAAGGAAACCACAACACTCTATGGGATAGAGTGATATACCAATAATAGCAGTAAGAGAACATTCTCTCTATTATAAGCAGAACTAATGATGTGCATTCCAGTTTATAAAAGTATCTTCAAGTGGTGCTTACAAGTTTCTTTTATCAAAGATGCTGGTCAATACTTTATAGCTTCTCTGAGCTTATTTGCTCTGATGAAAGTATGGAATATAAAAGATTAAAGTCTTCTACTAATTACATGCCTGAAGGCACATTAACAACGTAAGTGTCAAAGCTCTGCCAAAAATTCATTTCACATTTTTAATAAAAACTGATAGCAAGGTTTTGAATGCATCTAACTGGAAAAAAGTAATTTTTGTTTCAGCAGCTTCTTTATGAGGAGAGTGCAGAAGCCCTGAAACCTCACAAACACAAGGGTATAAATAATTTGTGCTCTGAAAACCGAGTCCTAGAAATCTTCCTGTCAAACAACTCACAGTGAGTTTCTCCTTAATAATTCTTGATGGTACCAAAAAAGAACTTGGCACTGGAAATCAACACTAAATTTTTGATCAAAACCATCAATTTCATAACTTCAAAAATCAAACATTCAAAATGTTCCTCTTAGCTGTATGGAACAAAACACAACTGCTACCGATTTGAAATTTGTAGATATTTTTCCACCGTTAAATCTTTCTCTTTGGTTTCTACCATATTCTTTTTGAAACATATCTTCTCTCCTTCTGTAGCAGCCAGTAATTTCCTTAACTGCACCAAGTGAAAACATGAAATAAAAGCATTTTCTAAAGATACTGAAAACCTGTGTAGGTTCCTGTGGAACTTGGACATCTGAAGGCTAGCTTATCACCAAGATTTTTTGCCTTTAGCCATAGCTCTTATTATTTGTAATTGCCTATCAACTGGTGCTGTGTTTTTAGGGAATTGGACTTTGCCATCAATGGAAAGCAAGCCTTGTGGCTCAAATTCAGCCTTGCTAGGGATACCAGCTCCATATTCTCTCTGAGCATGGAGCAAAAAAGCAGCCAAGGTTTAAGTCATGATACAGCCTGTGATACTGCTTGTTGATCCAAGTGTACTACAGAAGGGGTCTATTGTTTCCATCATTTGCCAAAGAAAATTCTGAGAAATTAAGCCATGTTAGAAAAGAGGTCACATAAAACCTATTAAAATTTCCAGGTAGCTCTATCTGAACTACATTTGTAAAGAATTAAATGACTGGAGTAAATCTGACATTTTGAATCAGGAGTACAGTCCTTTTGGATACACAGTAAGGCAAAGCTTGATTTTCCTAGATTCTGAACATTTTAGCAAGTTTTACCATCAGTATTTGTTATCTGCATGTGAATGCATTACACCGAAGTGACTTGAGATATTTGCTTCTTTGACTTCTAAACATATTAATGTTAGTTTGAAAGGTAATTGTGTGACCTCTAAAGATGACAATTTATGAGTGACCTATGAAAATCATCCAGAACAGTAATTTACCAGGAATTATGTTTTGTGTGCTTGAAATGGATGTCCAGGCAAGACCTTAGAATTTCACTTATATCACACAGAATAAACAGCTTAATTAATTTGCTTTATGGACATTCTGGAAGGGAGGGAGAGAGGGAGAGAGAGAGGGAGAGAGAGAGGGAGGGAGGGAGGGCAGGAAGGCAGGCAGGAGGGCAGGAAGGAAGGCAGGCAGGCAGGCAGGAAGGTGCGGAAGGAAGGGAGGGAGGGAGGGAGGGAGGAAGGAAGGAAGGTGCAGAAGGAAGGAAGGTGCAGAAGGAAGGTGTGGAAGGAAGGTGCGGAAGGAAGGTGCGGAAGGAAGGTGCGGAAGGTGCGGAAGGAAGGAAGGTGCAGAAGGAAGGTGCGGAAGGAAGGTGCGGAAGGCAAGGGAAGGAAGGGAGGAAAGGAAGGAAGGAAGGAAGGAAGGAAAGGAAGGAAGGAAGGAAAGGAAGGCCAGGATAAGGAGGAAGGAAGGAGGAAGGAAGGAAGGAAGGAAGGAAGGAAGGAAGGAAGAAAGGAAGGAAGGAAGGGAGGAAAGGAAGGACTAGCACAGTAGTGCAATTATGTGCCACCTACTTTCAATTCGGTGATGAGTTTCTGACCCCATTACCTCTGTAATGAAACTCACAACAGTTAACAGTTTTTGAAAAGGTCTACTCTTAGTTTCTAGAGGGAAAATATATTTTCATTTGTCTCTGCATCTTTAATTTTGAGAGGTAGAATAAGAGAATGCAGAAAAGCAGTATGAAAAACAGCGAATATTTTCTTATTTAAGAGTTGTGTACTGAAAACCTCCCTTAAGGGAATTGCCAGCTCTACCAGTTTTGTCAAGCACTGCCACAGAGCCAAAGTGCACCTCAACATTTCTAATCAGCCTGCAGCCTAGGAAACCGAGAATATAATTTTACACTTTTATTTCACAAATATCCTCAGATGTGACAAAACAAAGGGGTGTGGGGTAGAGAGTGGTGGGAGTTAGTGAAGCCACAAGTAAAAAGCCAAGATGATGACTTTCTCTTTTGAGTCATCACACACAGATGCTCTTTCTTCAGATAGCCAAAGAAAATTTCTAAATAAACTTATTTCATATTGTCGCAAACCCCAATAATATCAAGTCTCATATAACTTTTGAATCATAAAATTGTATAGAAGAAACAATTTTGTAGCTTGTATGAAGAAAATCTTACATGCAACATCCCTTCCCATGCAACACCAAGAGGCAGGAGAGGGCCTAAAGACAACTTAGTTTCCCCTTTGACTACAAAAGAAAACAAAATCTAGATTCTCCTATATAGGTATAAAAAAAATAATAAATACCTGTTATGATAACCCAAGATGTCCCTGTGGTTGATATTTTGCTGGAAGTGTGTATCTAAATCACAGTTTTTGTTAAAAAAAAAAACCTCAAACCAAAAACAAACCAAAAGAAACCCCTGTTAAATAACAGTTCAGCTTTCTTGAGGATTGCCAGGAGGTTTATCATCAACCTTTTCCTTTTCCTGTTAGGTCAAACTATGGTACCAACATATATCATTCTATTTGTTTCGAATGATCAAAACTAAGATAAGCAGCAAATAGAAGTTGAGGTAGAATATGTGTTTTCTTTCATCTGATTACATGATGTTTTATGAGGACGAGAATATTAAGGAAAGAATTCTCTGTCTAACAAAATACATTTTAGACATTGTTCCATGCTTCCCACAACACTTACAATGTGTTTATTCAAGTAACTCAAGCTGACAGTGAACAAGAGGCAGTCAGATCATCTGCCTTGCAGTATGACATAGCCAACATGGCACACAGCACCATTGGTTAGCTAAGACTCATCTCACATGAAAAATTGCTGGAAAATTACTAGGAAAATGCTAACACTTGTATTTCTGGCAAAATATTTGTGAAGATAATGTTAAAGAAGTAAGGCATCATGAAGAAATCACACGTATACAGACTCATGGCACAAAATTAGGTTGGTTTTGATGATGGGCTATAACTGAGGATCCCTGGTCAGAACAAGCAGTAACATTGTCCTATGCAACTAAACATGTTTTCACAGGCGGGTAACTCCCCAGTAGCACATTATGCACATGTCCCCTTGCTGTTGTGTGATGTTCTGCAGCTCACTTCCTCAACTTATCTCAAAATATTTCTCTTCACACTCATCAAGTTTTAAATGCATATTTCCATAGGAGTTGCACATTGCAGTGATACATGACTTCAGTAAGACACACTTTCAGGTATGTAAGTCCCATTTTTCTAAATGCTGTTGTAAATTCTTTGTGTTTTTACAGTAAACACCATGCCATGAAAGTCAACATATCTGGTAATACTGTACAAAAGAGTTATTTGATCAACTGATTAAGCAGTAGTTGGCATTTCTAATGCAGTTGTAGCCTAGAAGATAATTGTTGATTTATATAGCAAAACATATTTTAAAAAATGTTATAACCAGCATTAAATTTTATATGTAAAACAAACAGGGATAGAAAATAGTAAGGGAAGTTACAGTACTGTTGAATAAGACAACTGGATTTGAAATTCCACCCTGAAAAAAGAATTGTCTGATATATCCATATATATTTTGAGATATTCTGCTTAGTGAATTATGAATTTGGACTTTACAGAAAAACAGGGTATTTGCATAAGGTAGCTAAGAGAGAGGAATTTGAGATAAAATTCAAGCATTTGGAAGATCTTCAATTATGTAATATTTTTACTAAAATTCTTGTCTTTGTGTGGGCTGAGATTTTAAATGCTTTTGATTTAGACACTGAGGTTCAGGAAGGAGATAATTCATTGAAATTGTCAAATTTTGTCAAATTTTATCCCTTTCTAATTCTAAATGCCTGGTTTCTGTGGAATGCAGGAAAAACTAATACATTCTCAATCTAGTAAATTTTAAGGGGACAAAATTTAAATAATTTAGGGTTAGCCTTCAAGTTCCCAATCGTCATTTCCATTTTAACTCTCAGTAATGTGAAGTCTTAATGAACCTCACAAAGTCTCTATCTTACAATAGTAAAATGAAAAAAAAAATTAAATCCTTGTCTCATTTTTGTGGAAGTATCATGCTTGGGTTGTAAAATGTGCTGAAATAACAACTCCATTAAGGTTTATTTGGGATAATAATTTTGCAACTAAAATGAGAAAATAAAGACAGCATCTCACAAGTTCAATCCACACATTCCTCTGGCTAGCCAAGCAAATTTGGGGCAAAATATGAGGCAAGTGTTTAATTGTGCTCTACACCTGTGTGAACTGCTGATATTTCTTCTAATTTGCATACTGCTAATGTTTTAGTTTCAGAAGAAGAAGAGGGTTTTTTTTTATCAGTTATAACAATTATGTGCAGTCTGCAAAAATGGCTGTAACTGAATAGATTCATTTACATTTCCTAATTCTCCTGGTCTTCTCTTATTTAAAAACTGATCATATAATTGAAGTTGGTTTTGGAATCACTGAAGTGAAATCACCACAGCAGCAGTTTGCAAAGGCGCTGAAACCAACAAAAAGGTTTTCCTGCACAAATTAAAGCTCAAGACAAGCAGTAGCAATAACAATCATATCTGCAAATTATCTGTTCAATCATCCTGTCTATCTGGTTTGGAAATAGCATCTCCATACAGAAGCTTCCCTGGAGGTTCTGCCTGCCCTGTATAATTCTAGACAAAATTAGACAAATCTTGAGTGTTATTTTGAACATAGGTCAATAGGACAATGACTCATCCCATTCAGCTGGCACTAGTTCATTAAGATACATCAGCTGGGAAAGCATACAAGAAGTATCTGTGTTTTGAACATTAATAACAACACTACATTATTCAAATAAGAGAAAAGTGCTTAAAATATGCCAACTAAGTGGTTCACTGCAGCTATAAAACACTCTGCAAGAACACACAATATACTCTCAAATTGTTTATTTTAATTCAATTCCCCTGAATTAAGAAGGGGAAGAAGATCCCTGGTGTCTGAATTTAAAGATTGTTCATATTCTGTTACATAGTTTGCCCTTTTCTTTAAAAGATGGTACTGTAGACAATGTAAACTCCTGGGTGTCCAGGCTGTAACTGACTGCTGGCCAGGCTGGCACTTTCTTCAAGCTGGAATGATGCTACACAAGCCAGACCAAGCTTCAAACTGAGTGTATCTAGCAAAATGGAAAAAAAACCAAAAAAACCCCCCCAAAAACCCCCCAAAAACCAAAAATCAATAAATTTGAGGTATTTTCTAGGGCTAAATAGAGCAAAAGGTTAATTTTCTGGAATGTATATTGTGTGAAGACCCCAGGTGGTCAGTGACAAGAGCTGTTTCCACCACTGTCCACTCTGGGAAGGAAACGGAAGGCATCACAGGAGTCAGGCCCCTTCTACCATCTGTCATTGCAGAAATTGCTTCAATTCCCTGTAACTGTCTTGTCATCATTTCACAAGTTTCAAGACCAATGATGTGATGTCAAGGGATAGTTTGTGTAGCCCAAGACAAAGGATGGGTTGTGATGAAAGCTGTACCCGGTCTCCCTGTTGACTGCACGTTGTGTTCTCTTGAAAGGTGGGATCAGATAGTCCATCTGCTGTGGTAATGCATATGCTTCTCTCCATGTGTCTCCAGGTATCCCCGCCCCCAAGTATGACATGTTTATCCCCTCCCCTCCCTGTCCCTGGAATGTTTATCCCATTGTCTAATGCTGTATGCCTCCCCTCCCCTATCCTGAGGTTTGAAAAACCCCAGGAAAGCCTCTCTGGGTCTCTTTTCCCTCCTGGACATCTGCTAAGAATAAACTCCAGCCTCCATCCCGGAGGAAAAGCAGCCCTTGGTCTGTACTTCAGTTCCAAAGGGGATCTCCTGCCTTCCTCGCAGCAGAGCTAGCTAGGGGATTTGGGAAGGACAAGAAAGGGGCCCCTTCAATCTGCCTTTCCCAACCTGCTGCATCCAGAGCCTGATGTACCCTCTGGTTGCTGGGGCAATTTAACCCTTTCCTATAAGTAGATACAGGCTGGGTCTGAAAATCTCACCAGGTCTTATTACCAAGATTTGCCCATGTCTAAAAAGAGAGTATTTGGTAACATCTGTTTCATATATTTTCAAAGGTGTATTAACTCCCATCTGACTGAAGGTTGCTTAAATTAATTATTTGATAAACAATAATCCATTCCTTGCTTTTCAAGATTTGGAACTAGGTTGGAAATAGTGGACAATGTAAAAGGTGTTTCAGAAGAAGTAAGAGACACTCTTATTTCTGGAAATTATTGAAAAATAAGAATATATATATATCTTCTAATAGTTAATTACCTTCTCACATATCACTGATCAAAATTTAATATAAATAACTCAGAATGGGTGGTGGTGGTGGTGGTGGTGGTGGTGGTGGTGGTGTGGTGGTGTGGTGGTGGTGGTGGTGGTGGTGGTGGTGTGTGTTTATAAAAGGAAACATTTTAAAACCAGTTTTCCTGCTCTACAAAAGGAGCTGGAGAACTACCAGAACAGAGAGTTGAGTGGAGATATGTCAGTCACCACAGCACTACAATCATTTTGTT
This sequence comes from Certhia americana, assembly GCA_018697195.1. NCBI lineage: Eukaryota > Metazoa > Chordata > Aves > Passeriformes > Certhiidae > Certhia > Certhia americana. The sequence continues at coordinate 8,562,762 of CM031860.1, forward strand.
GAAAGCTCTTAAAATCTTCAGCTGTTGGAACTTATGGATGATTGATGCAGATTGCTCCAGGTGCAAGCTGAAGTTCCTTCGTGATTATGAAGATGAGGATGGTGAAACCAAAACTCAGTTCTTGATTACTCCTTTGCTTTTATCTCCCTGATAAATAATAGTCTATGATGTTATTTTAAAGAAATCCCTGCAAAACAAAAATATGGGGAAGGGTTGTCTTGGGGAGCTGCAAGTTACACAAAGGTCTTGCATAACTATAAAAAAACCCCTTACCTTGTAATCTTCATGAAAAATAGTTGGGTTTTAATAAATCATAAGCATTACTTTAATCTAGAAAAATCCCCTACACATATTTGTGTTATATAAATCTATATAATCAAGGGTCACTGGAGGAATCTTCATAGTATTTCCCTTCTAAAGTTCCTGTACTCTGAGCATTTTGAATTAATTATGACAGCCATTTTGTCAGATCTTATAATCCAAATGAAAATGGCATTTTCATTCAGTCAATAGATTTGGAGCTTTCTAGTACTTTAATTTTTAAAAATTTATTTAATTTTTAATAGGACAGGTACAATTAACTTAGTAGAATGTAGGTAAATCTTTATGATTATTTTTTTAAAAAAATCACTTAACTGGAAAGCTTTTTTTAACAGAAAAAGAAGCTGAGGATGTCTGACTTGTACAAGTGTACAAGTCAGTAGCAACATATACTTCAGGAAAACCACAGTGTTTTCTTTTCAAGTCTTTAAATCATTGCCATTCATGAACAAAGGACAAGACTTTCTCCCACAGCAATGACATTAGGCAACATTAAAAGGATCATTTGTGCTTCCAAAATAGATAAAATTATTACAATATATCATTTTGAAATTTCAAATATTTCAGTAGCAATCATCTAATAACATTTATATCTCTAAAAGATACAACTCCATCCTTGTTTCAACTTGTTTCTCATGATGATAATGATAATAATTTACAGTCAAAAACATCCTCCACTATATTTGCAGAAGACATTAACAGTGTGGTATATTTTCTAGTAGCACAGCCATACTATTGCTACCTTAGTAAACATCTGTAGAAAGTAAATAAGTGGTCAAAATTGTTGAAAAGTATTCCTATTTTTTATGCTATCATTTTTGAAGGATATGGAACATTTCTTATCTTTTCTTTCCTTTCTATGTTGTACAAAAGTGACATACCAAACTTTCAGGTTTGGGACTGGGCTTCTTCCCTGTCTTGAATGTTCCCATAGGTATTCCCTTGGAATACCTGCCTTGGAAACCTTCAGAAACATCTTTGATAACATTCTTTTGCTAGACTGTTTTAAAGTATCATGTCCTGATTTAAAGAAAAGAAGTAAAAAATCCTCAAAAGTTACGTTTTTTAGCTTGTTTCAGGAGAGGTTATGGCATTGCTTTGCATTACCACTGCAAGAGCTTTTCACTCAGCTTGCAAATCCAGTGACATTTTTCCCCAAGAAAGGAGTCAGGCCACAAGGCATTCCTCTAAGGAAAGTCTCAAACTCCTAAGCACATTTACAGTCTCCATAAAAAGATGGAGGAACCCAGACCCCTTCAAAAGACAGCAGCAAGATTTGCTCAGTTCCTTTGAAGAATGAAGCTGCCCTGTGCTGGAATAAGTAACTCCTGATTGGGGATCCTGTGGAGCCTGGTTCTTATTTTGCAGTCTAAGCCTTGGCAAGACAGAGCCATAAGATGCAGCTGCTACTTGGTCCTTGATCCCCAGTGCCCCCTTTTTCTGTTCCCTATTTCCAGCCAGTGAAACTTTGTAACTTGAGAGTTTTCTCAACCATTTTTCTGTTAAGCATTTGGATGGTAATAGGACTAAAACTCACACTTGACTAACCTTTATTTTTTTCCTGTTTTTTCTTCTTGGATCCAAATTAAAGACTAAAATAATAGAGACAAACTCTGTTCTATCCTAAAACTACTGTCGACCCTCCTATGAGTCAGAATATTTACCATTTTGAAATACAAAATTATTTGTGGATTCCATAAGGCTCATGCCCAGCAATACTCTTGAAACCTGCAATCTTTGTTCTTTCACGTGGATTATTACAGTTCTTTGGTTTTCTGTCTCGGGTTTATAAAAAATATTTTTGTGTGTTTTTCTCTGCCGACTGTTTTCCATGACCCAAGAATGCAAACAGAGTCTTTTTCCCCCAGCTCCGACATCAAAGGAAAGGCTGAGAGTCGTCTCTTCTGATGTTCTCATTCATTGTTTATTCTTTCTTATCATTACATTCTGTTCCTGACCAACAAAATTCTTCATTGCAGGCCAGTCCAAGGCACAAAACCCCGAAAAAGCCCCCCCCCCACAGGGTGGTCTGTACATTTATACTACAATCTACATAATCTGTACTTATAATACTTCTCCAATAACTATTATCCATGTTAGAAAGTTAGACTCTAAACCAACCATAATGTGCACCTCACTGCAGAACATGAAGGCAGATGAGGAAGAAAGAGGATGCCCAAAAGCCACGTGGACTTCTCCATCTTGTCTTCACCGGCTTACCACCCTAAAACCCCCATATATCAAAAATTCTCACCCTGTGATAAAACTACACACTATTCTACTATCTAATACACATTCTTGAAAACTCTGCTTCATTCCAGAGCTTAAAAGCCCTTTTTCCATGAACAAAGGTTAAAAACACTGCTTGTCAGAGATCTTAAAATCTCTTAAACATGCAAAGAAATATTTCTCATAATTCCAGACCCCAACACTCTGCTGCAGGATCATGACATGACATTTTAACACACATAGTCTGCTTCCGGCATTTTAATTGGTTTAAAACTATTGGTAGGGTCTTTTACTGTATTAGTTTTTTGCTTCAGCGTTAGTCAACTGAAACCTTTGCCAGATGGCAATACAGCCCCTGAATACTGATGAAGAGAAAGAAAATATTTATATGATGCAAATGTTTGCTCATTTATTAAGTATTCATGAATGTTTTTTAGTTTAATTGGGGGGGGGGTCCTCCCTTTTTCTTTCAGTTGCAATGCAAAAGAAGCCAAAAGGTTCAAATTTGCATCTTATGGTGGTATAATTATTAATAATCTATCTCTCTATTAGCTGCCTAAAAAATAGGGGGAAAATTATTTGAAAATCTGACAATTTTTTTTTACCTATACTGGATGGCAAAACAAGTGAAATATTCTAAAACTTCCAGAAATGTTATTGTGTTATCCCTTCCCCAGTGCCAAAAAAATAACAGGGAAGAATAAATAGAGATGACACTTCTAAGTATGGCCTTATCCACAGAACTCTTTAATACTACTCCCCAAAAACACAGGGAGCATTAACATTTGATGCTTAAGTATGTTATCTCAGGAAATTTGTTCCCTCCACTACAAACAGGTCCTTCTGGAAGTCAACTGCATCTAGCTCTATTTCTAATCATAACACCATCTATAATGCTTAGAAATCACTTCATCTGTCTGCCAAACCCATGCATTTCTCTCTATTCCTGGTAAAAGTCATAAGAGAATTAAATACACTGACAGGAAAGGAATTTGGGATATGCTATGACTTACACTGATTACAGCTGAAAATACCTTTGTTGGTCCAGTGATTTCCTGCTTTGACCATTAATTTTCTGGCTGTCTTACTAAAAGATCTATTCCTTACTGTGTGCTTTATAGCTTGAAAAAACGGTCTGAATTCAGACATCCTCTTAGCTCTAAACATTTGAAACCATGACTTTTTGCTGCAGTTATTTGCTAATCACAGCATGTCAGGGCTACAGTACTTGGCAAAATGTAGCTTTAGTCTTCTGATCCTTGGTCTTTATTAAGCTTCCTCAGAAAGTCCAACCCTATGAACTAAACTAATGACCTCCTGACTAGGAATTTCCCATCTTCTCTGGAGCACGGCCTTTGGGTTTCAAGCCATTCAGTAGCTTGAGAGTGGGATTGCACTGATCTGCCTCTAAAGCTTGCTTGTCTCACCTGTCACAATATACATTGCTGGGCAAAGCTCTCAGTTGACTGTTCTTGCCAGGATATTTCAAGTACATGGTTATTTCATGGTATCAGTTTTTAAATCCTTATACTTAAGTAATTTTAAAACAAACTAGATATAAAATAAATTAATTAATTATTAATAAATTTAAGCAATTAATTTAATACACAAATTTTGCACAGTCTTCATGTTGCAGTAGGTATAACCTCCTGTGTCACTGAATTCTGGTCATCCTCAGCACCTGAACCTTTTTAGTGCCTTGCTGGATTGACTGGAGCCTCCATGTCACAATACAACAGGAAATGAACCGCACACACACGATGCCTTTCCTCGAGCAAGGGCAGAAGAAAGAGGAAGTTTATTATAAAACTCTGATTTATATAGGTTACAGGTCCTTCCAATCCTGCACTGCCATGCCCGTCTCCTTGCACTGCTCAAGCACAAGGGGATCAAAACCAGCTTGCCCATTAGGAGAGGTGTAATTGCCCAGACCCAACAGCACATCAGTGCCAATCACACACATGGGATCCTGCTGACCCAGCATAGCATTCGCCGCACTGCCTTGGCCGCCAATTGAGTCCATCTGGACTCAAAAACATCATATATTACGGGGTCGAATAAAATGAGGGCCAGGCTATGAATGTCATGAGGCAGCAATGCATCCGCAGCAAACACACAAAGCATCTGCATGACCTCAGAAGACCCCAGTTCATATTTGCAACCTTATCATGGAGGTCCAGCAAAGCTGGCCAAGATAAGGGTTGATAGTCGTAACACCCCTAAGCATAGGGAAGGCCTGAGGATCCCCCATAGGTAGGGCCGTGGCACCCTCTGAGTCACATCCCGGGGACTCCACCTGGACCGAGACAGTTGCCCAAGTGAGAGTCAGCATGGCCTCACCCATGCAGCACCGCCTGCAGCATCAGCAGGGACAGAGGAACCATCTTCGCCATCCTGGGAGCGACATGCAGAAGAACCTTCAACCATTTCCTCCACTTTCATTCTAACTTCTCGCCAGAACCAACCATTCTCCTTTGGGTGGATGGTCACCTGGCACGGAGGGAGGGTCCACAGCGCTGGTGACGAGGGCCCCCGGCTTCAGGGAACCACAGGTCTCCCACCGGCCACATCCCCATCCATGCCAAGGGCAAACTGTGCCACACCCACACCTAACACAGATCCAGCATTCGCGGTAGACTGGGACCGCAGGCCTGAACCAGCCACGGTTGGGACTACACCAGTCCCAGCAGAGCCTGTTCCCTGTGCGGAGTGGAGTGGGCCCACGCCTGTTCCACCCCCCTCGGGCACAGGGCGGTTTGAGACACAGAGACAGACGCAGAGACAGGGGCGCCACTGCGCCACGTTTCTCTGCCGTGCGTGCGCCATCATCCGTCGCACCCGATGCGGGGGGGTGGGATCTGGAACCCGTCCCCCCTTTCACCGGGTATCCGACTGCAGACACTGCCCACCCCGAGCCGAGCGGGATGGGCTGGCAGCCATTCCTGGCAGGGCTGGAAAAAGGTCCATTAGAGACCCTCCCTCGGCGGCTCCCGCCACCTGCACATGCCCAACAGGCTGTCCCAAAGCATCAGCCCCCACCATTGCCCCCAGTGAACTGGGTTCCGCCCCCGCCGCTACTACGGGATACATGGCACTGCTACCACAGTGTGGTCACAGAATCAGATGCCAAGAGGGCGGGAGGCCAACCCAGGGCCTCCCCACCACCTCCCAGCACCGGGAAGGCGCAAAGGGAAGGCAGACCCCCTTCACCCTGCCACTGTGGCACAGTGAGGGGGCGAGACCGGTGGAGCTGACCACTCCAGGCCATCGGGGGGCTGCAGGGCTCCGTCCATCTGCACAGCCGCACAGGGAAGGGGCGAAAGTCTCCCCACACTGAGGGAGTCAGCGTCCCCCTCCTCTTTGTCCCCATCTGAGGCAGACAGGTCCCCCTGGGAACTCCGTGAAGCCACGGAGTTCCGAGAGGAGCCAGAAGAAAATACCTCCAAGGCCAGGTCCACTGCTTGCCATTGGAGTAATAGCTCCTCTACATCCTTTTCATTATCAGCAAAGAGGATCTCCTGAAGTCGGACCCCAACACGAGACCAGGCAGTTCTAGAAAACACCTGCAAACATTTTGAAAAGAACCCGTTTCTTCTGGCCCACAAGAAAAAATTTTTAAAATCAGTCTGGGAGATAGGGATATTATTCCGGTCCAAAAAACCTGCCCAGAGCTGCAGGACCAGAGATTCCTTCTCAAAGAGCACAGAGGTCTCCATTGCAACCGCCCAAAAGAAAAAAACCAATATGGGTGGGGAAAACCAGAGCAACCTCACCCACTGCTGTTCCTCACTCGGTCGTCACCAGATGTCGCAATACGACACAAAACGAACCACACGCTCACGACGCCTTTCCTCGAGCAAGGGTAGAAGAGGAAGTTTATTATTAAACTCCAATTTATATAGGTTACAAAGGTTGTCCCTAGATTGGTTAAGCAAGTGGCTTCCTCTCAGACCACACTGGTCAAACCAAAGGTCCATCAATTCTCACTTCTTTTAAAAAAGAATGTAAACAATTGTTGTTTACAGAGATGTGTGTGGGAACTGACTCCAGGAATTCAAAAACATGAGAAGGCTAGAAAGAAAACATGCAAAAGCTGAGGCAACACCTCCCAGGTGCAAAGGTAACATAGCATGTGGATGGACTTTCTCTTTTGTTCCAAGGCCATCTGTGCTACTCTCAGGAAATTGTTGTTTCGCTGCCACCGGTAGTGACATTCCTAGGCAGAGCTAGATTTTCACATCACAGGCCGGAATCAAAATAAAGCACACTGTGATCATGAGGATGCAGTCAGCAGTGGCTACTTCATGGTATCAATACCTTGGATCCAGGTTCTAACAGCAGTTTGTGCCAATCAATGTTCATTTCCAAAATCCTGCTGCCAACAGGGGTCTCTGAGAACCTGCCACTCCTCTCTGCTGGTGCTTCGCTAGAAAGCAGTGCAAGGTGCTGGGTTTTGCTCCTGTGCTCTCATGCTGTGGCCTTTGCTTCATGGGGCACTGACATTCTTTACATCAAGCTCATTTATGATTTCTAATTACTTGTTTAAGAGGCTCTGGCCAAACCAATCCTGCAAACTCCCATTTTTCAAAAGAACCAAGAGCTGACCATCTTTTTACATTGCCAACTTTCTTTTGGATTACTTGCTCTAGGAATATGCTTTAAGGCTCTCAGGCTCAAAACCCAAATCAAAGATTAAAACTAGATGCATTTTTGGTTTTTAACAGGTCCAATAAATCTCATTATTTGTGGAGAAGTTGTCATAATTTGCTTGACTGCATCTTGGGACATAAAGATGTTGTCACCACCAACACTCAAGCATACATCTTATCTGGTCCCTCAGCCAGTATTTGGGGTGGAGACATTTCTCCTTCATTACGCTGTCCCTTTTTCATCTAACTAGATATCCTATCTATATTTTCTATCTAGACCAATGCATTCTGCTTTCTGAAGAGACATGAAAATCAAGACATTCAAAGCCTAACTTTGAGATTCATGAAAACAAAATCTCTCAAGTTGTATCACAAAAGAAAACCTTGGATTTGATAGCACCTGATTCTGAAGATACTATGAACTATAAAGTCCTACTGTAGGTATGAACTATAAACATTTCACACATTTGAAAATACTACAAAGTAAATCACACTCTGCTGAATTTCTTCAGAGATATGAATGGGTATGATCTTCTGCACATCTGAATCTAAGCAAAAAAAAAAAAAAACACAAACCAAAAAAAGGAAATACAATTTTAGCAGAGTTGAATTTAAATATTAGCAAGGTAGATCTGTATTAATTCTTTTTTTTAACAGTAGTCAAGTATTTAATAGATAATCAGCATTTAACATTTGCTTTAGAAATTAATGGGTAAACTATTTGGGGATTATTCTGAAATTTCCCTACTCACTACACTTGGTCTGTGCCTTGGAATGGGTATATTCTCAAGGCTGGAATTCATATGAACTGACTATCAGCTTATTTCATCTTGTCATGATATTTCTGTCTATATTCATTTTATAATGTCTGGTTGCTGGGTGTTATAATTGTAGTTAATCAACTGACCAAGTTTGGTTTGGTAATTGTATTGTCTGATATAATTCAGTTCAGCAAAAACTGGAATAGGGCTGTTTCTTTTCATGTTTATTTGTTCTTCATATTCTTTCCCACACCTGTGATTTGGATGTGGGAGATTCTTTCAAAACAGCAATACAAATCCAGAGAATTAAAATAGAGCAGTTACAATTCTTGAGAAGTCTAAACTCTGTCCCTTGTTAAAACTAAAACTGAAAAATCAGATTTTCTGAAATTTTGTAATATCTCAGAGTTAATGTTTGTGACTTGCTTGCAAAAGTTGATCAGTAAAAAAAAAAAAAAAAACCAAAACAAATAACAAACCCAGAAAAATAGCATTGTGGCTCTTTTATAATCATGCCGTCTACAATGACAGTAGTAATTTAAAAAAAATTATCAGCCTTTTTAACATGTCAGGCTTTATTCCTGGCACTGTTATCTCCATTTCCCTTCATCCTCCACTTTCTCCCTCCTCATGAGATTGCTTAGAAAAATAACTCACACATTACATACAAAAAAAGTTACCTTCTTTTTCTTATCTTTAATAACCAGAGTAAGTTCTTGCATCCACAGTTCCTGTGATGCCTTTTTGCATCAAGAAAATTTTAGTTTTTGTCCTTGAAAATTTTTATTCCCAATGGTCTGAGTTCTGTCACCATCCTAAACTTCTATCGCTTCTATCTGCTTTTTGGTAAACACTGCCTTGCTTAGTAAGAATCTCATACACCAGCAGTAATTTCTTCATGTACTGTACTCTGGGTAACAAAACATGCTTGTAAAGATAGTCCTGGTGTTCCCAATATCACAGACGGGACTGAGCCTGGCTTTCCTGGTCTTGCTGGCGGAGCCAAATAGCGGCAGCTGTGATGTTTGACCACAGAGACACCTTTGACTAGCTGGGCACTGCAGACAAGTCCAGACCTGTCAGAGCTCTCAGGATTCTCTTCCACGGAGCAGTTCTAAGGCAATGGTGAAGGAAGAGGTCAAATTCTGATAGAGGGTTTAATCCAAGGTTTTTATTCCGGCACACATGCCTCTGAATGTAGCAAGTCCCTTAACAGAATCTATCAGAATTGTAGCCGAAATCTGTAACAGGCTACAATAGCTGCTGTAACTCTGGTGATAACTGATGAAACTCATGTCACTCCTGAGGCCGCGTGGTCCCTGTCCTTTTACCTGGGGGAAGGGGGAGGAAGGCCACCAACCAGGTACGGGAGGGGGGGTTTCCAAGGACAAAGGACACCTGGAATGCCCAATGCCCCCTAGGGGGTGGAGGGCATCTTTTGAAATTGCCAACCACTTGATGCCCTTTTGGAATTCCAGGGTTGATAGACATATCAGGGGGAATCTTTAGGGGAAGAACCAGGTTTTCCAGGTAAACCATGAAATTACACCACTACAGTCTTAAAACTAACTAAAAAAAACCCCAACAAGACACTCTCACACTTGTAAACTTAAAGTGTCTCTTTGTAAAGGAAATAATTTCCTGAGATGCTTCATTCAGCCACTATCATGTGCTTTTCACGGAGGGTTTCCATATTCCCAGCACCTCTGCACTTCCCTCTAAGTTCTAAGGGGATTGATGGAAGGTGTGAGTGCTTTCACAGAAATAAGTCGAGAGACTAAAAAGCTGATTCTTCCTCTCTAATATGAACCTTAAAAAAACCCCACAACCAACTTCAAGAGAATAAATAGCATGTGTTAAGTACATTCAAAATTTGGGGCTTTTTGTGCTTTTCTTAACTTCTACCCCTGTGAAAATATAATAAACATACTGTTGCAGCAATAGTGAATTGAGTTTATTCATTTAGAAAATACTCCAAAATTATTATTCAGAAAATACTTGCCACTTGAAAAAGTCTGTTTCATCAATGACAAAGTCAGTTTTTTCACTTCTGTTTTAATATCCCTACTGACACAATTATGTGTACAGCTAACAGGGACATGAACATCAATAAAGAAAAGCAGGAGCTCACCTGAATCTTGCCTTGAGCTGGAACATTTTGGAAAGGAAAAGTTCAGGTCCCCACCTCATCCTTCAGGTTTGGGTGGGATGAGTAAGAATTACAGAAAATTCAAGTGTCATAATGTAAGCATCAAAATTCATGCTGCAATCTAAATGGAAGCATTTAGGAATGCAGCCTAATCCTCAAAGCTGTTCAGTACATGCACTTTCTGCATAAATCAGAAGAGGGACCACAGGCACTTCTGAAATTCATGGTAGCTGAATGCTTATGATTGGTCACAATAACTCACTAGTAATTCAGCTTCCCCCTTGTTCAAGCATTTGGAATGGACGCTGTTTTTTCCCAGTACAGAAGAGAACAGACAGTTTTGTGTATTATGACAGGATGGAAGTATAAACACACATAAGATCACAGTAGAACAGTATGGAAGCGCAAAACAGTTTTTACAGTTTTTCTGATAACTGGAAACAATTTGGATTTTTTTTAAACTTCCAATATAATAAAAAAAAAATAGCATTTAATTTCCACAGTAATGAATAAAACCACATTTATTATTAGTCAAGTATTTGGAAGATTTTTAAGTGCTGATTAAAAAGCCTAATTTGAATTTTAATTTTAATCAGAATTTTTTAACTTTTCAGATTTCCTTGTCAAATGTTTGCAACCGGACAAATAAAAGTTTAAGAAAAAACACACTTCTATGATTTGCATAGTTGATGAGAATTGCATAGCTTATTTTCAATTATCTTCCTTCAAAATGCAAATAATCAAAAAGTTTCAATTAATTGTTTTTTCAGGAACACATAGCACAACAGTGTAAATTGATGTAAATCTATACACTAAATTTAATCATATGAAGTAGGAATATGGCAGGAAGTATCCTTCTTTCTCTTATTGGCAGTAACTTATAGTACAAATATTACAGCTGTATGTCATTCTAATGTCTCACTAGGCTAAGTTCATGCTATACTGAACAATATACAAAGTTCATAGTTCAAAGTTCAAATTTCAAAGATACTTTTCTAAATATCGTGCAAAATTCTTTGGAATGTATGGTTTTGTTTTCTTTCTTTTTTTCTCCCTTTTATGAATATCTAGATGTAGATTGAAAAATGAAGTGATTTTTTCCATTTTATAAATAAGATATCTGATCCCCTTAAAGTAATTTGAGAAACAATTTCTATTTTAAATTAACATCATTCATATATTTTTGCTGCTATTTATAATAATTGTACGTTAGTATTGGGACATCCAGTTAGTGTCCTATCAGTGTAACTTTTACCCATTTACCTAGGTGTGATGTGTTAGAATCTTAAATGTTACTGAAATATAACAAGAGTGATATTCTTGCACAGCCAAAAATTTTGTTGCAACTCATTGGAGACAAACAGAAACAGTTGCTTTACATAAAGACCAGGAAGTACTGTAAATCACGCATAAAGCACCTATATATTCTGTAACATGAGAACCACACCTCTGCCAATTTATAAGCAGTCAAAATGTATAAAACAGGAGGAGCAGGAAAATATACATTGTTATAAAAGAAATACCACAATGTACAAGTTGGCAAAAATTAAAGAGAGTAGTACAAAACATTGCCACATTCCATGGCATCTCAGCTATACTTATGCTCATTTAAAGAAATGGAAAGAAAGGTATTTATTTTGTCTACAGGAAAAAACAAATTTCTTGTGGCAAGCAAGATTCTTGCAGTCAGTTTTCCTGAAAAAACACAGAGGGGGGATATGTGTTCTTTCTTGTTATTTTGTTGTGTTGTTTGATTGATTAATTGATTGATTTTAAGGAAAGTTCCTCATACTGTAGTGGAGGTTTGGACCCTTCTCACAGTGATAAAACTACCACCTAGTACTTTTCCTGGTTGTTGTTTATCTCCTGTTAGCACATACACTGATCATTACCTTTTCATACATCAGATTAAATAATTTTTCTTCAGTTCACCTAGTTTGATTCACTTTCAACTTTAAGATTTGCTAAACTGAGTGATGCTGATCAAGGTATATTCCATAGATTTTGGCAGTGTTTAACAAAGAGTTTATTTTAATTATCTTTTCTATTATTACTAATACCTCTCAAAATGTGTGTTTTAGATAAGCAAGTTTAGAGGTCTTTAGAAATATCTAGATGTGCTTGACACAGAAATCTTCAATGGTCACCTTCAAACAGTTCTGGTACAGATGCCTTACTTTATCCACTATAATTCTATAACTCTGCCAATTTTATTTGATGTCCAGCTCCAGAATGCCATGATAACATAGCTGTTGTTAATGCCTGCGAACACTTTCCTGTCTTTTTCGACAAATTGCTGGAAAAATATGTTCATGTCCCTCCAGAGTAGCAGCCAGCAATAGTGCTCACTCTTTCTCCATCCAATGGTTCATTTGGCTTATTATTTCAAACCAAGCATAATAAACTTTCTAAGATGATTTTTCTTTAAAGCATACTGCTCTCTGACTTGGTCAATTTAACAAATCATCTTATCGGAGTCTGGAATTATGAGAAATATTTCTTTGCATGTTTAAGAGATTTTAAGATCTCTGACAAACAGTGTTTTTAACCTTTGTTCATGGAAAAAGGGCTTTTAAGCTCTGGAATGAAGCAGAGCTTTCAAGAGTGTGTATTAGATAGTAGAATAGTGTGTAGTTTTATCACAGGGTGAGAATTTTAGATATATGGGGATTTTAGGATGGCAGACAGGTAAAGGCAAGATGGAGGAAGCACATGGCTTTTGGGTTTCTTCCTTCTTCTTCCATGCCTCCATGTTCTGCAGTGAGGTGGCACATTATAGTTGGCTTAAAATAGAGTCTAACCTTCTAACATAGATAATAGTTATTGGAGTAGAGTTATAAATACTGATTACGTGGATTGTAGTATAAATATCCATGCCACCCTGAGGGTGGAGGCATTTGGCATTTTAGTATGGAGCATTAAGTAGTTAGTTTTGGTATTCGGGAGTGTGCCTTGAACTGACCTGCATGGAAGAGCTCTGCAGCTCAGGAACAGAATGGAATGATAAAAAAAAATAAACTATGAAGAGAAAATACAACAAGAAAGCCTCACGGCCAGTTTCTTTCAAGATCTCTGGCTGGTGAAAACAAAACTGTGTGCATTCTCGGGAGGAGACAAATAGCCAGCCGGCACAGAAAAACAAAAAAAAACATTTTATATAATTCCGAGATCATCTATGTAAGCATTTGCTTGTCTAATCATAGCAAGAAAAGAGATTCCACATTTACAGAAAGAACTGTCATTCTTTTCTATCCTAGGCTCTTTATTTTTTGTTGAAGATGGAATTATGTTGTTAAGGATAAAGTGTGTTATAGTTAGAATTTTTTCACACACATCGACTTTGCTAGCTAAGCTAAGCTGAAAAATTTCTGTTCATCCATATTCCTTAGAAGAATGCATATCATGACACCTAAGATGAAATATGCTACTAAATGATGGTTTTGAATTAGCCAGGTAATTTGTTGTTTCTGTACCTAAATTCTGTTATCCTTTCCATGTGCTCACTTTTTCCATGCTACCACTTGAAGTCTACAAACAGCAATCCCATGTTAAATTACATAGAAAAGTAGGGATATACCTCCAAAAATACATCTATGGGTAGACTTAGCAACAGCAGATGAAATGGTAATGAAAGCTTTTCCTATCACATTTCTATCAGATTCTCTTTATATTCTACATTTCTCCTTTACATTTCTGGAGGCTTTCCTTCCAAAGGCAATCATACACATACAAAATTGTAAAAGGGCTGACATTTACAAAATTAGTTTCATCCACCTTAAATTTTCCAACCCTTACAACAGTACCTCACCATTACATGTGCATTTGGCATTCACGACAACTGTATAGACCTTTCATAGCAGGGGTTTAATTTAACACATTCTTTTAACTCTTACATCCTTGAGGCAAAAACCTTGTTTACTTCTCTACCATAGCAATTAAAAGGCTTATTTTTTTTTTTGTCAAATTAACAAAAAACATTTTTTTTAGTTTTTCTTGATTCCCTATGAATTGATAAGCAATTCAGAAACATAGTAACAAATATTTCCTTAGAATAATTTCTTCCCAAACATTTTGTAAAATGTTTCATTTCTCTCCACATAGTGATTCAGGAAATCTTACCATCTTTGCAGATTTAATTTAGTTCTTTTCTTTGTTAGTTTTCATCCTCTAATTCTTATTATATTTGCTACTTTTTTTGCTTCCCATTCCACAGATATATTTTGATGACTGATTTCATCACTGTCTCACAATGACACAGTGATGACATCAGTCTCAAAAAACACATATCTCTAAAATCCCACTTCAACTATGAATTCCTACAGTGGGTGACAAAATGTTTGAAGTTTTCACATACTTTCTGGGCAACCTTGTACCCATTTCAAGGTGCCATCCAAATGGACTTTTTTGGGGAAAGCTTTGTCAGTTTGTTAGGAATTAAAAAAATGTATATAGCCTTTTAATACAATATTCATGATGCCTGTATCAGTTAATCTATTGAAAGAGATCTAAATCTAATTAGTGGGCAAATTCTACGACTAATCTGATGAAATTTTCAAAAGCTTTTCCTCCTTTTATTAATTGCAAATATATTTCATTCAGAAAAGAGAACATAAGCTCCAGACCTGTTCAGGTGCTGCTAAGTGTATTTATTTCCTTGCCATGGCCATATTAAAAATTTATCTTAATCCTAGTGACACTGCCTGTTAAAGCAAAGCCTCTCGTTTGCAGCTTTGGAGGGTGTTAGTACAATTTAGTTTATTTTAGCTGTTTTCAGAGATTCTAGTGAAGCTGATGATTCCATATTTGAAAAATCTTAGGATATATTAGATTTGCACACAACAAAAACTGCACAGTCTTCATCTATTCTTCAAAGCAGATGCTTAAAAAATGCTATGAGTAAGATAGCAGGCTTGAAAAGCTAGAACTATTTTTCTGAACAAAAATATGAAATTAATTTTAAAAAGAAAGTTATGTAAAGGAAGACTCGACATGTATAATCCAATACAGATAAAGCAGTGACATGGTTAGATTCCCCCACAACTCATAAAACAGGTCCCTAAGAATGAGTATTTAACCACGATGCTATACTTTGAAATAGGTAATTCCTACTTTTTTTTTTTTTACACTCATACCTTTTCCATGTAAACTGGATTAACACAAATTAATTTTCATGCTAATCTATCTATCACACTAGAATGTCTCATAAAGCTTTTCCAGCTTCAGACAATTTACAAAACTAGTGAAAGCATTGCCATAGTAATCATAGTGGATTTTACAGTATAAGGTGATAATATATCAATTTCTCCCACAGAAAATGACAAGCTTTTTAACCAAGAATAAAAATACCCACTAAAGAAATTAAGATGAATGATAATGTTTTACTAGTGAAAATTAATTTGAGTAGAATATATTTGAATATAATTTCAAATGTTTTTGTAAGGAGCAAATTAGACAATGTTCACACATAAATGTAAAGAAAATATAATACAAAATTGTAACTTTTACAACATAGTCATTGTAGTATAGTTCCAAATCTTTTGCACTAAATAGCAATTTCTGATTAATGACATTTAAAATATCAGTGTTTCTAGAAGGTAAATATTACTTTTGTATTGGAATTAAAATGAAAATTATGTACAACTGTCATTTGAAGTAAATGAAGCATCCATATTCTTGACTCTAGCTTTTCTACTGCTTCTTACTTTTCTTTCAAAATTTTGACACAAATGTAGAACAGAAACAGGAGACATCAGAACTTTTCATTGGCATTAATTTACTACATAAGTCAATTAACCAATTGGAGCTAAAATAACAATCTGAACCAAAAGAATAGAAAAGACTGTTAAGACACAGGGAGGTGATTTCACTAACGCTCTTGGATAGAAAGAAAAAGCTATATATTGATTTTAGAACATAGACGGCTTAGTTGGATGTTAGGTGTGAGGAAATTTGTCATATGTCAGAAAACTAATATGTCTGCTGAGTCTGTGATTTGCAACTTGTTAATTTTTTTTAGATTTGTGACTCCACAGTCAACTTCTGAAGGTAATTTGTTGGTTTCCCTTTGGAGTCAGGACTAAGGGAATGGAGAAGGAGTGGTTTGGTAAGTAATGTTACCAAGTACAAAGTGCTTTTTTTTCCCCCTTCACTTATCTTAAGTGTTTTCTGCTACTTCATGATTGAGTGCTTTTGCTCACAGAATTTCTGGTGCAACATTTGGTTCCTCGGATAAAACTGATTTCATTCAGTTTGGACGTAGGCTATCTGTTTATGATGTTTGCCATTTATTGCACTGTTATTTCTCTGAACACTGGAATGAAAAAATGTTTTCCTGGGCTTTGTTTCATCTTGAAATATAATATTCACAGAGACAAAATGCCCTCCAGTTGGTCCAACAAGGTGCCAATCTCAAAGCCAGCCAGCTCACTTCCATGGGCTGGCCAAACTAACACAATTTTTTCGTTTGTATAAAGCACTGAGATTTTTAAAAAATTGTCTTCAACATTTCAGATCTGAATTATCAGCAGTTAAATTGCTTTCCCCTTGGCTATCATGCTTACCACAAGCACAGAGATTTTATTTGGTTTATAATGTTTAAAATGCAGATAGTCATGATAACCATATGCTGAGTGCATACCTTGCTTGCGATTAGACCAACTTTTTATCACTCTTTTGATTTGTGATCCCGATTACCTTCATTACTCTATTAATTCTTAAATCTATGTGTTCAATGACTGAGCACACAGCACAGTCTGAAATCATCTCAGGGTTTTGGTGACACAATTGGGGAGTGAAACAGAAAATAAGAAAAGACCATTTAGGGAAGTTAGAGAGTTAAAGTCTTACCCTGTTTTTCAAGTTTACTTTAATAGTTCAGCCAGAAATGTAAATGAAGGACATGAAAAATTAATATAACACCGTAACAGAATTACACCATGGGACACAACAGAGAAATATATGTATGAAAAAAATATAATATAGATGAGGTTTTGCTATCAGCTGAAGAAAACCAGAAGTCCATTCATACGGTGTTACACTGTTGTGGTTTTAGTTCGAAACTGGATAAAACCACTAATTTTGTGTCATAGGTTTGGTTTGCTAATTTGAACTTTCTCAGTCAAGAGCAAAGCAGGCTTAATATAAAAAGAAAAAAAACTTTCCTAATAAACAAAAAAAGAAAAAAAAAAAAAAAAAAACAAACCAAGAATCAGAATGAAACTTTCAGAACACTTCCTCTTCTTTCTGCACATTTTCTTTTCTTTTCTTTCCAACTGACAATGTACAGAAAACAACACTTAGAAATCTCAGTCAGTTTTCCACTTCTAAATTAATCCTTTTGTAGTTCACTTAGGGAGGGAAGCACCTCTCATTTGCTATGGAAAATTCCCCCACAAGAAAACAGTTCTCTTGTGGTTTAATTTTTCACAAAGCAGCCGCTCGGAACATCCACTTTGTGAAGCCTCTATCATGCACACAATTTTTTATAGGTGTGCCTTTGGGCCATATTGACGTATGGGGTTTTTAGTTTGTTTTTTTTTTTTTTTTTTAAATGTAAACTGTTTATAGCAAAGGTTCTCTTTATCTATCTTTAAGATCATTTTTATCTCAGGGAGCACAGATTCTGTTCTTCTTTTGGGAGAAAAAAATCCCTCTCTATCACATCATCTCTCTGTTCAAACTTCTTACGGAAGCACACCCACTTCTACCTTGGCTCACATTCACACGGCATCCCTTTGCTCAGGTTTACAATTTGAACTTTCCATTTCCCCATACTTCTCTATGGTTTAAAGGAAATATCTCAACATATTATAGTCAATTAGCATAGCTTACAAGAGATTTTTCAGCCTGAAAGCAGCTGCCCATACTCTTTCCATTTGGAACTTAACTCTTTTTTGACTAACTTTGATGTCTTTATGTTGGTCTCTATGTGTTTTCCCTTTTGTCTTTGTCTTTCGTTCAGGGGAGAATGAGGATTGGAGGTCTCTTCTGTGCAATAAAAGAGTTAACAAAGACAGAGGAAGGCAAAGACAGTCAGGTGCTGCATTTGCAGCTGTGCTGGAGCTGTGCCAGAATCTTTGCCAGGCCCATAGCAGTCTATGGAGTCAGATTTCAAACCCGTACAGGGGGTAAGATCTCAGGGACCTGAGCCAAAAGGCAGCCGCTGCAGGTCTTTTGCAGCTGTGGGGAAGTTAAGTGCTGTTCTCTCTCTCCACCCCTCGGTCTTATTGAAGTGGGCCCACAGCAAATTCCCATCCAGGCTGGCTTGGCTTCTCCTCCTCCCACTGCCCAGAAAGCCATCAGCTGAGGGCTAAAGCAGCAGCAGAGCCCAGCCCAGGCCAGCAGAACAGGGCTCCATTTCAGCAGATGTTATCAAACACAGCCATGCCCTACCTTGGCCTGCATGGCCTCTCCTCCCTCCCCACATCCCGCTCAGCCCAAGGCCCAGGGGAGGAGGTCTTCTCTCTCCAAATGCCAGAATAAAAAAGTGATTTCCCGGGTTTGTTTTGCCTTGAAATGTACTCTTCCCAAAGACAAAATGCCTTCTAATTGGTCTAACAAGATGTCAGTCTAAAAGTCAGCTAGCTCACTTCCATGAGGCTAGTCAAAATGCCACATATGCTTACAGTGATCTAAATAATTTTTTTTAAAGTCTAAGACCTAAATATTCCTTAAATATTAATATTCCTAAGACCCTAATATTCATTATTAGCCTGAAATGGCTAATATCCCTACAATCCAGAAGGTCAACTTCCACAGCCAAAGGGACTTTAAATTTTCCTCATACATCCTTTACCATTTTCAAGCTCTTCTTTCCAAATTGTCATGAAAAACAAAGGTGTCACTGGTAACATTTAGACACATATTGTAGATATGAAGACCATCTATCATCCAGCAGTCATCTAAAGAATGCCTTGGAAACAAGAGAAAGGTGACGTGTTTTTTTTTTTTTTTTTTAAAAAGAACATGGCAGTACTT
The DNA here is from genome assembly GCA_018697195.1 of Certhia americana. Lineage (NCBI taxonomy): Eukaryota > Metazoa > Chordata > Aves > Passeriformes > Certhiidae > Certhia > Certhia americana. The sequence continues at coordinate 8,581,847 of CM031860.1, forward strand.
TCCTAGAAGCTGAAAAATTACCAAAATAATAAAATAAAAAATTAATGCACAGAATACTGTTGTTTACTTTTAAAATTACTTTGAACTTATTCAGTATAAATTGATTAATTTCTGGGATAAAATAGTAAATTAAAGTTTTAGCAGATAGGTATCTGGTACAGCACCCTTTTCAGCTCCAGCCAGTCTCTGCATCCTTCAGATAAACTCCAGTTTTCAAATTTGTGTGTTGTTTTGTGTTGATACCTGTTACATTTGTTTCTCACACCATTAAACACACATTTAAGACAATAAACACATCATATAATCATTGCAACCTGATATCATCTATACTAAAATAACTTCTTGATGGTTTTGGATCATTTTCAGATTGCTGTCAACTTGAACAATATTATAAAACAGCATGTCCTTGAATTGCACATGCAAGATATCTGAGAATATAGTACAATATATTTTCAATTGAAAGAGGAAGAAAAATCAGTTTGGTGTAGTGAGGCACCTTTAACACCTTTGAAAAAGGGAAAGCAAAACCTTTAATGTCAAGTCCTTCTTTACTGAAGAGTGTTATAATCCCTAAAAGTACCTCAGAGAGAAAATAAGAAAATACTCAGAAAAATTTTCCAGGGACAATTATTTTTTTCCCTCATCCTTTTTTCCCCACTCTTTTTCCTTCTTATAAATCAAATATTATGCCGGGCAATTTTATTCAATTAAACAAGAGTTTACAAAGATATATATGCTGGTAATATTTTAATGACACAGGATAAAAAAGTGTCACCAAATTTTATTTTTTTTTTTAAAGACCTAACCTGAAGAGAAAGGAATGTCATGTTAAAGTAAGGAAATGAAATATATTTCAGTCTTTTTTCTGTCTTGTCTATTTTTACCTTTTTCAATGTGGAAAGTAGTTCAGCTTTCTTTGAATTTTTCTATAAAAATTCAGATTTTTTTCTATAAAAAATAAGGTCTCCACTGCACTGAGAGAAAAAAAGTAATACATTCCAAACAACTTCAATAGCAAAAGGCATTTGAACTAAGGTAATTTCACTGTACTGTATTTAAACTGAATAGAAGTGTGTTATAATTCCCATCTATGCTGCCTCTTGAGGCTGCAGCACACATTTTAGTTCATCCCTTATACTAATCTTGTACAGACTGATATTTTGCAGCAGAAGCTGATTTCATAACTTTGTAGGACTCTTATGAAAATGCTACACTATCCTCACGTAATTCCTTGGGCCAAAGAACTGCTTAGAAGTTAGTGTGCTTAATTTTTTTCCTTTCTTTATCCATTGGGAAATGATTCTTGTAGTTGGTCACCATTTAGATTACTACATGAATGATACTCTCTCTCTAATATGGTGCTGAGGGACCACAGAGAGTATTTGTTTTATGGCTGTATTTGTATTTGTAAAAAAACAATACATGGGAAAATACTATTATACGATAAATATGGCACTTTCATCCATCATTTCTGCAAGAGAAGAGATATAAATAAATCCTTTTAGAGGTGGCATCCATAGACACTGCTTATCCATGTAAAAATGTGCACAGACACTATCAGAATTTCTTCCACTGCACCACATCTAATACAACCATCACAAGGTTTTTTCTTCAAAACAGCATAAAATTCAATGTGCTAAGAAACAAGTAGTGTAGTGAAAGCAAATGGACTGTTAAAATGCACAATTATTGCTTCAGGCTAAAAGGGAGATCATTGGCCAGATACATGAAGGGAAGCACACTTTGTGATTATTCACTACACACTTTGACTATTCAGATGTCTAAAGCTAACAATCTCTTGAGCTTATTTAAATGGGGATCCAAAGTCTGCCTTTGCATGGGAAAACAAGTTGGGAAAAACCTGAATACCATCATCACACTTTTAATTTCTGCTGGTAATAAACAAACCAACCAGCAAACACCTAATCACCACTTTCATCTAATATCACTTTCATCTGAGTTTAATGTACAGTTGTGTTTAAGAATTCTCATCCCCCACCCAAATATGCTTCTGAAACAACTGACAGAACTTGCTAATGTCAGGCATAATTCTAAACAAAACTTGTGTGTCCAAATACTTTTTCTAAATTTGTTAAACATGCACAGGGAACAGATTTTGGGATCCTGTTCTAGGGTAATTCTTAAACACAAAATATAAATGAAGCTGAAATATTTCATTTAGAAACACTTCATTCAGAACAGCCACAGAATGCAAAATATATCATGCATACAGTTAATTTCTGTAATAATTCAACTCCTTCATGGGAGCTGAATAATTAACAAAAAAATGTGTATAAATAGATGTCATCTTTTAAAATTATCTCTGTGTGTGTTATGCATGAGTTAAAATTTCCTAAATACAAACACAGTTATCTCAAATGTTTACATCAGGTATGTTGTGTATCAAAATTATTTTATATTAAGAAAGAAAGGGATGTGAAGAAAAATTTGCCATGGATCTACCTAAAATGGGATCTACTTTAAAACATCCACCTGATTCAGATGATATGTGAGTTTTTATTACAGCCTTCAAGAGCAAATAAATTTTCTGACACCTAGAAATACAGGCTCTGAAATTCACGGGTATTTTGAAATTAATTAGATCAGCTTGAAGTGAAAGGAGATGACTGGTAGCAATTAGCAGATATTTCTGGTAGTTCAAGACATAACAAGAATTGTACTTTCTAATTAACATTTTTGAGCTTTCTTTCTTGGATTATTTCCCACCAGCACAGCTTTCTCACAAATCTGAAACCAATTTGAAAATGTCACTAATTTAAAAACATACTTTTATTACAATGACATCTTTACTATGAAAAATTACGATGAAAAATACTTGTGTTCCTATAGTTTCATTCACTACTGTACAGAACACAAGGCCTTTATTACAAATTTATTTCTTCTGCTTCTCAAGTGCTCTTTGATTTTTGTTTTGGAAAATTTGTCTAGAGCTGTGTTATAATGAAGAAGCAAATCTAAATCTTGCTATAGATATACAGATTATACCAGTTATGTTTTGAAATATATTGTAAGAACACAATATTGTGTTCTGTGGAAAGTGATTTTCTGTAATTGTTTGATCGTATTAGATGAAATTATTTTTGAAACTTACTTAGAGATATTCACACAGAGTTTTTCACTGATAAATAGTTGGAATCCATGAGAATTAAAAAAAAGCCCACTATAGAGAATCATAGTAAGGTTGACAGAAGTTTCATCAGCTTAAACATATATATTGCAATAGCACATAGCATTTGAAAGAGTAGAACCAAGACGTAGTGTTTTCAGTCCTGGGGTCCTAGTGTTGGGGGTTTTTATTATAAGTATGTTTTCAGCTGCAGAATGTTTTGCATAGAACAAATTGTGTTCATTTACTTTGGTTTCTAAGCTGTATTTGTGAAGGAAATACTAGTGTTAATTTTGAAGACCTTTGCCTACATCTTTCCTGATGTTCACCCCAGGCACCATGTGGAAGCACAGACCATGGTCTGTAGCTGTGCACTTGGGCTGAGCAGGAAAGTTTAGAGGGGACAAAGAATTGTACTTGTTTGTTCTCTCATTCAGCTTTTTCCTTAACTTTCTATTACTTTAACTACTCAGAAACAGCACCAGTACAGGTCACTGGAAAACACTGTTAATCACCAAGGAATTGAAAAGATGAGATGGCAACAGTCTCTGGCTTTGCAATGACATACAAAGCAAGACCAAAAAGAGGACCACTGCAAATAAATCACTGTGAATTCTGGAGCCTCATATGGGACTTGTTCAGAGAGCTTCCTGAAGTGTTGTACTTTCTTGCATCACCTACAGTGCAAGTTGCCAGCTCCCTTGATAGGTCTGACCAAATAAGAACATGAGGACACAGCACAGACTCCTCCAAATGGATACTTTACAGAAAATTGCTCTTCATTTGATAAGAATATTTTGGTGTTGGGGAAACATTGAATTTCATTCCCTTCTCAAATAGAAGATCTCAAACCTCCAAGATCACAAAACAGGTTGAGAATATTTCCCACTACTAGCTAACTGCAGGCAGCAGCAGTTCAGGTTTCACAGAACTATCATCAATATAGTTTCTCAAAGAACACAATGCTGAGGGGTGAAAAATGAGGCTGTACTTTAATTACTGGTTTCAAGAATTTATACCAGGTGGGAGATAGATGTCTATTTAGTTGCAGTTGACTGCAGATGCACTTCTCTGAACAGAGAAGGAGTAAGAGAAAGAAGAGAACGGAAGACGTTCCTGTCAATACATAGAGTTAGTAGGAAAATGAGAGCAGCTGAGAAGGAAGAAGTAATGTCTACCTCCAGAGGAGATGAGTCGCTGCCAGCTCGAGGTTGTCAATTCCTGAGTCAAAACCTGGTAGCAGGTAGACAAGGAAGTAAATCCTCCATAGGATCCTGGGCTGCCCTTCACCCATCGTGATATTCCCATACTGAAAGCAGTGGGGGGAGTGGCACTTCTAGATACAAAACAAAAACAAAATGCTTATGGGATACCATTCCTAAGACACTCATTAAGAAAGGAACCATAGAATCACACCATATACTGAGTTGGAAGGGATCCATCAGGACCATTGATTCCAACTCCTGAGCCTGCACAGCACCATCCCCAAGAGTTACCCTGTGCCTGAGAGCACTTTCCAAACACTTCTTGAATTCTGTCAGGCTTGGTGCTGTGACAGTTTTCCTGGGGAGAGCCTGTTCATGACCAACTGTCCTCTTGGTGAAGAACCCTTTCCTGATACACAACCTAAACCTCTCCTGTTTCAGCTTTATACCTTTCCCTTGAGTGTTGTCACTTGGTCAGGAGAGTAAAGAGATATGTATCTGCCTCTCTGCTTCCCCTCATGAGGACGCTGAAGACATCACTTAAGTCTTTCATCAGTCTGCTTCAGGCTCAGTCCTCCTCATAAGGATTCCTCAATTCACCATCCTCATGGCCCTCCTTTGGACAGTGTCTAATAGTTTAATGTCTTTTTGTTTGTTGCGATGCCCAAACTGCACACAGGACTCAAGGAGACAATTATGTCTTATTAAGGAAGTTTCTTTTCATAAGATATGCCATGACGTGTCATTTTGGAGAGGCTTGTTGCAAATGCTTTCTACATTATGACTATTTCACCAATGTTTGTAGTTTTATTAAGTTACAAGAAGAGGTCAGGTGGCTTTTGGTTGTCACTATTGACAGTAATAAGCATTCACTTTATCAAAGAATGAAAATAATATAAACAATGAGTTTCTGCTAAAAATACAATTCTTACTTGCTGTTTCTCTGTTATTACTTTTCCAAAAAGCAAACATCAGTCATTGAAGACAAGCTGCTGTGCTATGACAGAAAATATATGCTTGCCTTACAGTCATGTTTTTCTTCTTTTATAATGGACATTATTCATAATGGAAATAATAAATCTTAATGACTGGTTTCAAGAAATTTGGCATCAGACAAGTTCATATTTTATTCAATGTTTTAAGAAATGTTTTTCAGAAAAAAAAAATGGTATAGTAAATCAGACCCCAAGAAAATTATTCATCCATACAGGTTCCCAAGCTGTTCAGAGATGATCACTGAGACCATGAAGTTTGGTCTCATGTATGCCACAGGCTGCTAAATTTTTCCATTACCAAATTAAAAAGCGGAAGTATTAAATATCTAGAACTACATCAATTAATCAGGCCAATGGAAAAACAATCTATTTTGGGGGGGGCTGGGGGTGTGTGTGGCGTGGTTCTGATATAATCTTGCTTGGGTTTTTTAAATGTGGAACCAAGACTAATTCAATCACAGCTTTGTTATTATACAGTCATGGACTGTGATACCCCTATTCTTCCCCTTTTTTAACAAACATTATAACCATAATGTCAAAATGGAACCTGGTATCTGTTGCAAAAAAATTAAAAAAGGACCATCTAAAAAAAATAGGGCTATTCTATGGCAGTGTTGCAAATGTGTTGACAGGATTTACTTCTTGTTAGGATTGTGTAAGTGCATAGTATTTTTGAAGTCAATAAATATATAAAATTAGAGATCATATAAAGAGTGTTTAGACTTTTCCCCAAAGGGCTCTTTAACCCAATGTGTTAATCCTTCACTTCTCCTCCTTGTGCTCATTATTGATCTGAACAGAGTATAAATGCCAGACTGCAAATTATATTTTTCTCATGAAAAGAACATTATTGATAGCCAGGGATAAATTATTATATTTCTTGTCATATTAAATCACTGAAAGAAAACAAAAATGTGAAGTATAATAATCTAGTAGGCTAGTTTTATGCCCTCAAACAAGATGAGGAAAACATAAAATGACTGGAGTCTGTAGACAAGATTTTCTTAAATTTAGGGTAGTGTTAATAATCAAAGAGAGAGGAGAGGTAGTACCACCAAAGCATCCCTTCTATGTGCCTGATGCCTATAAAATATTCACATCCTTAAATTAGCCTTAAATTTCTTACTTATTAGGAGTGTTGGTCACCTCATTAGAGTATTAACCAGAATGAACAGAGCTGCTGAACACAATATGTTGCTGTTAGTCAAGGAGCAGCACGCAGTGACACAACTCCAGAAGCAGTGGCAAAAAGCAACTTTTAAAAAATGGAGCACTACTTTTATAGTGTGCTTTGCGAGTTAAAAGCAGATTGGTTAATGTGAAAATACAGTAATCTTATTGGAGAAGAAATGACCAACACCCCTTGGTAAACGTATTTTTTTTCTGGGGCATTTGCACAAACATCAGGTGCTAGGTTTTGTTTGCATCTTTCCTCAGCTTTTCCCAGGCTAGTCCTGAGAAAAGCTGAGAACTGCTTTTCCCTGATGACAGCCAGTGTCCACACCCAATACACCAGGACAGGTGATTGTTTAAACTGAATACCTCTTCAGCATGGTTATCGGGGTGTATCTTTTGCTAATGGGCCATTTGGTCTCACTGCATTACTGATAAAAATTACATCCTCCCATTGTGAGATTATCTGCCCAGGGGGAGGAGCCAAGCATTCCTACCTGGATATAATCTGAGATTTGGAACACTACAGCCAGACTTTTTTCACTGGATTCCCAGAGGAAGACCACACACTTCTACTCCAAGAGAACTGCAGACACCATTTAATCCGACTGCTGCCAACACCCTGACTGACAGGGTATCAGGTTGTATTCTGACTCTGTCGGCGTTTTTGTACTACTGCATTTTATTTTAATTTTCCTGTTAAATTATAGTTCTGAATTGGAATCCCCTACTGGTTTGCTTTCAAACCAGCACACATGGAAAAATTACTAATATTAAACAATTAAACCTGTTGTTGCTCTGAAGAGATGGCAAATTCAGAGAGTCCTTCTGTAGTTCAGGGGTTCCTATCATGGATGTGGCTCAGCTCACTCAGTTTCTCTCAGTCCCTCCAGGGCTTGGACCTGGCATTCAGGCCACACAACAGGTTGGGGCCCCCTGGGCAATTGTCCTGGTATTTTGGTCCACAGAAAAAATCTGAACAGTCCCAGAAAAAACACAGTCCTGGGAAAACTTTTCTTGCCGTAGCTAACAAGGAAAGCCAGAGGAAAAAAAGAAGCAAAGAAAATCTCGCTCGCTCTCGATCTGCACTCTTATCTCTATGTTTTGAATACAAGTGCCTCAAGCATTCTACCACTTCTCCCCATCCTCTCTCTGGGCCTAGCTTAAAGCCACAGGACCCATTTCTGGACAGAAAAAAACCAGACGATGGGATACTGGACCATACAGTTACCCCAGGACACTATTGTCTTTGCACAAAGTTATATTCATAAAGCATACTTAATATTTGATTTCATTAAGGTGGTTTAAAAAAATTTAGGTTTTGGGTAAATACCAAATCACACAAAGTTTAAAATGAATAGAAATTGATAGAATACTTATTTACATCTTTAGCCAAAACAAGGACTGATGGTGATGCTAAGAAAGCTAAGCAATGATTAAAACAATACAGAAGTGGAATGTGAGGAAAAACAAATGATAAAATTGAATTTTATTTGCTGTCCTGTAGTTTATTTTTTATCTTTTTTGCTCATCTAGTTTCTGCAAAACTAATTCCTGGAAGTATTCCAATTGCCTGAATGAAGGAATCAAGATCTCCAAAGAATTAAAATGCTTGACAAACATTGGAACACCAGCTATGCTACTTATGAAACTAAGAATCATTCAGCACTTCCATAATTCTTTTTTTATTTTTTTTTTTTTTTTTTTTTTTTGGCCACTTAATATAAAGCAACCACCTATTTTAAAACTATTTATTTAAGTTTCGCCACCTCTGAACCATTTATTCGCTTGACACATTATTTGCTACAAAAGATGATATACTAAAGTTACTTTTCGTGAAAATGAAATTTGCTCTTTTTTTTTTTTTTTTTTTTTTTTTTTTTTTGGCCAGTTAATAAAGCAGACAAATAATTTAAAACTATTTATTAAGTTTCCTCTGAACACATTTATTCATCTTGAACATTATTTGCCTAAAAAAGATGATTAATAATATAATTTACTTTTCTGTGAAAATGAAATTTGCTCTGGGTTGGAAACTCTACAGGCACCTTTGTAGATGAGCCTGACAATTCAAGTTATGTGTACATTTCTGTAAAAAGTGATTGCCCAAATCCTTTCTTACCACACTTCAGTGATCTCTCACTTGATGGAAATTCTTCTGCTGAAACTAGCAGAAAATATTTGCCTGCAGCTTGTTATGTGAGCAGATCTTCTACATAATTAAAAAAAACCTTGATAAGCCATGGAAATGTACCATACAATACCTCTTGTATTGAGGACTAATGCGTCAGCATTGATAATCAGTTTTTAGTCAAAAATGGTCATGACCAATGATCATGACAACTCTAATTTAACTTCAATTTGAAACAACTATTGAACTGCCAACCTTTACAAAGACCACCATAACATTGTTGCTTTGCAGAAATATAACCTTGTAACAACTAGAAAAAAAAAAATCTTTCTTTTTGTCATATAATGAACATAATTCACAGAAATGTGCTGCTTGTTTGTTTTAGCAAGTTGATAATACTAAAGAAAAAAAAAAATGATAAGACAAAATCAATCATCACTTATATGGCATCATTTGCAGACACATTTTCAGCTGTACTTACGTACTTCCTGAATAGGAGACCTGTGTGGCAGATTTGAAATATTCCTACATCAAACAAAAGTCACACAGTGTCTGACAATATTGAAAGCTTTCAGGACTGCAGACTATTAATAGAAGAGGCTTTTCCCCATCAAGAACTACAGAAAGATACTATTAATTTTGAAAACAGGGAGCATACAACCCCTTGAATCAGTAAATAAACCAGCAAAATAGTCAGCAGGCAGCCAAATCACTCCTGTTTTTTATCACCAGAGGAGCAGAGGGAGCCTGAGGATTACTGGTGATCACACTGGGTTTCACAGAACAGCAGAGAATTTCACCCATTTTATGTTTAACGGGAAAACATTTTGTAGTTTGAAAATTCCTTGCTAATTTGGTGATAACATTTCCATATCAAAATAACTTAAGTGCTGGAGATGAAAGAGCAGAGACAGTTTCCTGGCAAGGGAACATACACAAAAATAATGGTTTGGTATTTTGGTTTTCTTTCTTTTTATAAGGATCAGCTATGGAGACAAATCTGCTGGGCTTTGAGTCACATAATAGCATTTTAGAAAAGATTTGTGCAACTTCTGATATCGAGGGGGGTTTGCAAGAAAATGGCATCAAATACAATCTGTTCACATGCTCAGCCTGCCCTTTGAAACAGACAATCTCATCCTGTGTGTCCCCAGTTGAGGAAACAAATCTTCCACTTGTTTTCCAGGAGGCAGAGGTAAAACCAAAAAAAATTCCTACCTTCATAAGTCCTGTTTAAGGCCACTTTGGTAAGTTTTCTGGTCAGCTGTGATCACAAAAAATAGCTTTATAGTAATGATACCTAAATTTCAGTTAAGTAGAGATTATAAATGATTGAATGATGCAAAAGTTGTTAGCTTGGGTTTTTTAATTAAATCCCTAAGATTTAAGTTTTCTGAGATGACCTGTCATAAGAGTAAAATAGTGTTTTTCATCTAGTGGATCTGAATTCAGAAAGGAATCCTTAGTTGTAACCCTTATATAACTGAAGATTAAATTTTTCAGTCTTTTTTTTCGCTTTTGATAGGTATAAGAGAAATCATTATCAGTATATTCTTTGGCACTTAGAGCTCTGTCATTATGGAAATCCTTATGATTGATTTTTAACAGGAAAAGAGAGAAGAAAGGAGCAGAAAACTACTGTAAAGTTCTATTAACAGGTTTGTGAAGATTCAAGAGACACGACAAATGAAGAGCTGTCTTTCAAAATCTGCTTTGAGACATTCTAAATTTGTACTTCATGTATCAATATAGCTGCTATTGTGAAAAAGCTTCACACATCGATTATGAATAAAGCATGCTTAAAAGCAGTAAATTCTTGGAAGAATACGATTTTTAAAGTATTCTTATGAATGGGAAAAATAAGTACCACATAAACAAAAAAGAAACACCAGAAATTGCTTTGAGGAGTCATTACAGTTCTGACACATGTAGGCTGAAGTTTATAATCTTCCACAGACTATGGTTCATTTGTTTAAAATAGAAATGGAAGAATTAAATGTAGAAATGTAAAAATCATCACCTCATGACAAAATTAAATAAATTAGAAACACAGAAATCGATACTGACTTTCTGTCTGTAATGCATTCCAGTTCATCTCATTTCATGATACACTCTAGATAAAATATTAGCTTAATTTTGAATGTACCTGTTTAAAAGGTTTTCATTGGGGTCTTTTCATGAGTTAAACAGAATTTCTTGTTTAATTATCACTGCTGTATCTGAAACACTTTTTCAGCAAACTCCAAGTCAGTAAACAAATTACAAAAATTTATGTGAATGTGTCTAACCATAGCAGAACCATAGGCTGTGCTGTTTCCATAGGAGACTTTGTTCCATCATGCTGTGCATTGTAAAGTGAAGCCAAAGTACATCAACTTAATGGAGAGGAAAGATGATCACATGCTAATCCTTCCCCCTCTCTAACTGTGTGACCATCAGCAGTCTCCTTGTAAAAGAAGGAGGAACTGAAGTCAACACTGTAAGATGAGCTTACTCATACCTCTATGTGACATCGTTCCGTGAATAATTTATGTAACAGACACAGATCTTGGAGCTGTTAATCTTTCATTTCGAAGCAGTCAGAGACCACATGGAGACTGTCATCACCATCTCAAGTGCCACATGGCACAGCTGCCCCACTGACACCACAGAGAACAAAGCAAGGAGGCAGTCTTGCTGCCAGGGTTTTCCTGGCATGGGAAGATGAAGAGAGCTGAGAGCTGTATTTAGACAAATGGATTCCCCAGTTCTGGCTCAGGTGCTGCACAAGCTGCCTTCTCTGCTCATGGCACAGTTGAGATGCCATGTTACCTTTCCTCTTCATCACAATGAGCCAAATGCTTATGGGTACATCACATACAGATAGTTAAAAATCAACTATCAGCTTCATTCTAAGAATATTGCTGAATCAATGCTGCTACGGTTTCCATTAACACTGTGTCTGGCCACAGATCTCTCTGGGGAAACTTTACAGGTTTTATGTATTTTTACCTGGAAATGGAATCACATCTATAGTAATTCTAATATTCCCCCCAAAATATCTCCTCCTATTTTTTTGTTTGTTTGTTTGTTTTTGTGTGTTTTTGTTTTGTTTTGTTTTGTTTTTTTTGGGGGTGTTTTTTTTGTGTTTTAATGGTTGGTTGGTTGGTTGGTTGGTTGGTTGGTTGGTTGGTTGGTTGGTTGGTTGGTTGGTTGGATGGTTGGATGGATGGTTGGATGGATGGATGGATGGATGGATGGATGGATGGATGGATGGATGGATGGATGGATGGATGGATGGATGGATGGATGGATGGTTGGATGGTTGGTTGTATTTTTGTTTTCCAGGATCACTTTCAGCTGTTAATAATCACATAATGAAAGAAATTAATAATCACATAATGAAAGAAATTACCAGGTTTCATGAACTGTAACATGTTGTCAATATTTAAGGGAAGGATTTTCAGGTAACAAGTATCTAAAAATCAGTAATAGCTCAATGATACCTAATACTTATATTAATTTAGTGCCACTATATAATTATTGTATGGATATTTGATTGCGTATCACATGAATCTTTAACAAGGCAATATTTTTCTTAGTTGCATGCCATGCTGCGAAAAGGACATAATTGGTATGTAATAAGGGCATGTTTCCAGGGTGCAATGCTTATATGTAGGAACGAAATACATTTCTGGCCTGGATTAAGAATAGAGAATAGCTAATTCTTCAATTATTTTTACACAGTAATTTCTAGGTTACGAGATTTTATAGAGTGTTTTGATGAACACATATTACAGTCATACTAATTGTGACAGAGCTAGTTAAAATTGTTGCAATTATATGATTATTGTTTGGTGTAAAATGGTAAGTCTTTATACTAAGGGTGATAAAAAAGCTGGAAACAGAGTGAGGAAAAAAGCAAACATGAAAATTCTCTAACTGGATAGAAAAAAGTTATTAAATTGTGTGACAGTATGAGAGTACTGACTTAATGAAGTACAGCAAGTCTGCAATTATCTCTTACCTACAAGAGCACCTTGATTTATGTTATCGAAGAAGTGTATTATTTTTGAGCTTAAATTGAGAAATACCATGTTACAGAAAGAAAGTGACCTTTATAATGCAGGAACAGGTTGGGGATAGCAAGGAAATATTGTTTTATATAGTGCTTTTCTGTTCTTTAAATTTAAAAATCTGAACTTCACTTAAACAAAACTATGAAAGGGTTTTCCTTGAAGTCATCCCCACAGATGAAATTGAACTAGAAATTGCATAATCAAAACACTCTAAATTATACTCCTTTATGATGAAAGCAGAGGACTGAACACACATTAGCTTATTAATCCTTATCAAGTGCAGACTGGAACATAAGATCTAAAAAACACACCTTCTTCTTGTCGTCACTGCATGATTGGGAGAACTGCTACAATTCTTGAAACAGCATACCATGAATATATATATCTTTAAGTGATGCTAGATTAACATTTACATCTTGTGAAACTGCAGGATCTGCATACATCTTCTCAGTTGAAAATATTTTCAACTTACTTCTGGTTTTATGTTTGCTTCCATTTATGTAACACTGAAATAAGATAAAATAAAATAAAATTTTAAAAAATAAAATAAAAAAAAAATTAAAAAATTTAAAAAGCAGTATGCATACCAAAAATGTACCAAAAGTACCAAAATGAAACTTATGTTATGTATGTATGAACAGCAATTAGGCATACAAAATCAAAAGTGAAATTCAGGATCTGAATCTTCTCATATCAACAGACATTTTAAAATGTACTAATGTGCAAAGATGATGACTTTGCCTCTATTTATTTGGGGGAAAAAGCACCTGATTCAAATGTTTTCACCTTAAATGGCTTCATCTTCCATTAAGACTCAAAGAATGTTTAAAATCTATTAATGAAACCAGAATTACTTAGGCAAAGCTGATTACCTAAAATAAGCATTATGCTCAATAGACTCTACCTGAGGTCACAACAGGCATAACTTTTACACCAGAACAAAGTTTCAGCTTTAAGCTGAAAGTCTAGCTTCTGGTTATCCTTAACTCCTTCTCTCGAACTATGTGCCACAACTTCCCTTCCCATTCTCCCTCCCTTCCCCCTCCCTCCCCTCCCTTTCCTTCTTTCCTTCTAAAAGCCATTCTAAAAGTCATATGGACAAAATTCCATTCCTGTATCCTTACATTGCCACTGTTGGAGTGGTTATCAACGGGGACCATGGTTATGGTGTTTTGGGGGTTCTTTCCCTTCTATTTTAAAATATAATTATTTTCATGAAAAAGTATTAAACACCAATCTGTTTTTCAGCATAAGTAAGAAAGGAAATTAATACACTCATTAAACTTCTTAATTCAATGATGGTCAAATAGAACTCTGTGCGAGTACAAGATACCTGTGGAGTAAAATAGACATGGACAATTAAAACATGCAGGAGATTATATAAAAGAAATGGGATGAGTGAACTTTAATATAAATATTTATTTAAAGCATTAAAAAATGTAATATTACTATATATTTTATCAGGTCCTAATTAACAAATAGTAAAAATATATTAAGCTTTTTAATGCTCTCAAAATCCACTGAAAATATGTATAACATAATATATCTAACTAGAATAAAAACAGAGATAAAACCAATCTGAAAGTAAATTACACATTGATATTTTTATTTATTCAGTTAATTTGCCTCTATAAGTGAGACATTATTCTAATTTGCAGGTCTGCATATTTCAGGAGCAATATGCACTAACATATCAAAAAACATTTTTAACCAAAAATTAAAATTTGTTCACCATAAGCAACTATAACCAAGTTACCACAGTCATAACATTTTTTCCTAAGAACTTATTTCATTACAATAAATTGCTAAGCTGAAATCAGAGTATTTAATAAATTTGAGTAATTTCATTTAGAATCAGATATCTCCAAAAAAATAAAATACAATAAAATAAAATAAAGTAAAAATAAAAATAAAATAAAATAAAATAGGCAGATTTTTTGGACCTCAAGTCAATATTTCTAAACACTTTACTTGAAAAGCACTTTCTTAAGGATCAATTCTTCAACCTCAGGTTTTATTCCTGTTAGAACTGAGGATTGATTTTTTTAAGTGTTTATTTCCTTTCCAAGTGGAACATGATGATCCAGCCATAGAGCTTATGAACTCACTTTCCATGGAGTAGTGATTCAACTGAAATGCTCCTCTATGTTTGGATGCCAAATGAACAAGAGTAGAATTTATGGCTAGATTCTGAGATTGTTTTTTACTTGAAAGATTTATTTAATCTTTTTGAATGGCTTGGTTACTTGGAGATGGGGCATTTTCCCAACTTCATGAAGCTCAAAAAACTTCATATAATTCCATAAAATATATTTTATGATCATCTATTATTAAAAAAAAAAAAAAAATCATGGTTTAGAGTAAAACAAGACAAGAGTTACTTATTTCATCACAAGGAAAGATGAATTGATTATTATGCATCAGATCATTTTGTCCAAAGAACATTGACTAGATTCAGAACTACAGTAAGCACATTCAGGTCAGGCAGTAAAGAGCATGATACCAGCTTAAGTGAACTCTGAAGCTGCTGTATTTTCAGTTAAACATGATTTTGTATGAAAGGAAAAGCAGGTCTCACTTAATTATGGTCATGCCTAATCCCTCGATGTCTCCAGTGAGTTGCAATTATTGGTTGGTTGTCCTACACCTGCACTACCAGAAAGGTTTTCCTTAAATAATACTACCTGCTAAATTAATTTTCTCCTTATCACCGGCCAGAGATCACATCTTCCATCATCAATATTCCAATGCATTATCCAATCCACGAGCACCAAAAATTCATACCAGTTGCTGGACATGAAAAGACGAGTTTTTAAATGCCCTATTAAGTGGACCTCATATAATGATGTCTTAGGCAAGCATCTCAACTTAGTTAAAAAACATGTCAGAACAAAGACTTCTATTAGCACAAAACTTCTTGCAGTTAGTGATGTGCTTTTGCTGTGTCTTTTGAAACAATGTTGCCCTCTAGCTTTCAAGGAATGAAAACAAAACAGAATAATTTAAGAAAACACATTATGTGACTTGGAAGAGACCAACCCAACTTGGAATTTGTCTGTATATTTCTTATTCATCAGAAATCTTTGGCCTCATTGGGAGTTTTTAGTTCCAACAAATCAGCATTTCAGCCAACAGCTTGAACAGGATGATGAATGAAATAAATTACTGAAGTATTCACCAAAACAAAAGAGATATTATAGAATGGTATCTGCTTCCACTACTTCTCCTATCAGATTTTTTTATTCTAAAAGACTGTATTTCAGCTGAGATAAATACATGCTGGACTGTCTCCCGTGGTATGAAAACTCAAGTTAGGAAGTACCTGAAGGACTCAAATATTTAAAACTCAATTCCTTCATAAGTACCTTTGAATGTCAATGGATTTTAATCATAATCAGAAAGGATGCCTCACTGGAAATTACAAATAATAAAAAGAAAACTTTCAGAATTACATTCCAATTCCAAGGGGAAAATATTCTTGTTCACCAATTGATCAAAAGCATCAATTCAGGGATAAAATTGTTGCAATTCACTTTATAGAAAGAAAATGCCAAGTACCAGAGTTGTTCTACTGCTAATTCACATTCCTTAATTCAAGAATAGTGTTCCTGAATACAAGAATGAGAATTACCTAGACCGCATTTTGGTTTTCACCCAATATTTGAGCCTTGTTGAAAGCAGAGCGATTTCTTTTAGTCATTTTCTGTCTCATCCCTGAATATCTTCTCAGAAAATTATTACTGATGTCTTAGAAATCTTTTCTTTAATAGATGTAAGAACTTGTTCCAGAGAATGTTTAGGACAGCAAAAGTCTAAAAGAACAGGCACTTTTTCAAGTTATTGTCCTGAAGGCAACTGTGGTACAGTGTCCAAGCCTTTGGGATTTGGTGAAGAGAAGAGCAAAGGAGCCCTGTTCGATGGGTTTGCTCTGCAATGCTGGTGATTCAGTATAATCTCTTCCCTGGGAAGAGCAGTGAGATCATGATGGAAGAGAATTCATTATCTGACTCTACAGGGACTGGGCCTTCAGATCAAATGCCCAAATTCTTCATGAAACCTTGGGATTTTTTGCTAAGGATTTGCCTAAATATTCACACATATAATTTCCAGAGTATGAACATATTGAATTGGAGACATCAGTTTGTTTTTATTTAAATTAAAGGAGCAGATATGTTTTTTGTGTTACCAGATAAATTACAAGTTGTTCTAGTATGAAATCTGGAAAGAGTCCTAGTTCAGATTTTAATTCCATTTTGCTGTAAATGGTAAAGACATTCTCATTGTTTCATTTGATGTGAATGTTAAATGTTGTCAAAGACAAAGAAAATTAAAACTTCCATAGGTTTTTAATATATCTATATTTAACAAAAAATAGTGTCTATATATATATTGTCAAGTGGGAAGAGAACCTTCTATTTGGTTCTCATCTTGTCATGTTGTCTTCTTCCTCCTGTTAAGAGAGCAAAACTTCTTGCTCCTTTGCTCTTTAAAACAAAAATAAATGTAGTAAAATTGTAATACTAAAAATCATTCTGCAAAAATACATTTCTAGATAACTTGCAAAGCAAAATATTTTTTGCTCTTTCCTGTAAGAAATCAGTATGTGCATTTTGGAAGCAAAAATAAAAACTATTTGCTTATCAAAGCCAGACTAATAAAGGTATATATTTTAGCCAACTCCACTTTGTTTGAGGGTATAGTTTGGTGGTTTATCATTTATCCATATTTTTTTTACTTTTTAAAACTAAACATGTTTAAACATTTTCCTGACTTCTGTAAATCCCCAAAGTCTGTGTCATCATGAGACCGACTGTAAGGGATAAGACTTTGGTAACTGTCCTTGGTGTGTAAGTGAATATAAAGGGAATTCTTATGTCAAGGCAATTCTTTCACTCACACATAAAAAATTAATGGTGAAAAAGGTGAGATTATTTTTTAAAATTATCCAGAAGTACTAATGAAGGTCTTTATTATAATAACTCAAGGCCACTATTTTAATTTTATCTAAGCAGTTTCTATACTCAGAGACTTGACCCAAGAACCCTGCAATAGTTTAATGTCTCAATTGCCTTTATATAGATTTTCATACCTTCATGGCTACAAAAGATTATTTCTCCTGCTTATTTGCACACAAGAGCTTTCCCCTCTTCCATGGATAGCTCAATATCTGTAGGATTTACATTTCTAATGTCTTATTCATCATGTAAGTAAGGGAATGCAATAAAAATATGAGGCATCCTTTTTTTTCTGTAATCGCCCCTCAGATTTATGTAAATTTGTATCTCTACATAATTTTTCATTGAGCATCTGGGAAAAGCCAAGAAAATCTGTTAACTGATATAAAATCAGAGATTTTCTCCAACATCATATACTTCAGAAACCCTTCAAAGTTTGCTGGAGGCTAGTGAAAGTATACACAGCTGTTCTTTTCCCACTAAAATGGAATACAGCAGCAAAGAAAAATTTACCAGAACAGATCCTGTTTACAAAGAATAAAAGAAAAAAATACTAAAGTTAAAGCGAAAGGCTTTAAACAAAGAGCAAGTAACTCAATAGTAACAGAAATCATGAAAAACAATGAAAAAAACCCAACCAATAACCAACAAAAAGTACACCAAAACCCTGAAGGAAAAAAAACCCCACACTTTTCTTAGGTACAATGACCTAAGGAGGAGAAACACAAAGGAGTACATACTTTTAAAATAGTTATTTTATATCTGGGGAATAGTACATAAAATAAAAATATATTCAGTAAGAACCATTTCCTCTCTCCAAGAAATAATATGGTGCCTTTTTTTCCTTGCCAATCATCTGCTATTGTTCTGTCAGAGATAATACTATCAAAAACTATTGACAAACTCTCCAGGAAAATGTTATACAAGAGCATTGTTAAGTTGATTTCTGTGAGTATATCACCCACCCAGTTTGAGAAAGTGATACTGCACTACCTGAGTCACACCGTCCACCTGCTTGTCCCTGTTGTTTTTATGTGAGTTCACAAATTGTGATAAAATAAACAAGTTCCTGCATTAATTATGAAATTTTTAAAGAGATGCTATATTTGGGTATGTTTTGTTATGAACTCCACATTCTTACAAGAATTTCTTTAATTAAATTTGTAGAATATGTTAAAAAATATTTATTTTTCTGCCAGTAGTGTTTACTGAACAAGTATTTCAAAATTGTGCTGAATTCTGCCAGAAAGAGAAATTATCAGTCCTTATTTGTCACTTATAAACAACATCTGCCTTTTTTGTTTTGTTTTGTTTACACAGCCTCAAATATAGATAAACTTCACACAACTCTGAATTCTTAAAATTTAAAGATGAAGCATATGAATGTGGCTTATTTGTCAATATTTTTCTAAGGTTGAACAACAGCAAAAATGCCCCTTCTTGAATAAAATATAATACACAGAAGCAAACAAAGTTCATAAAGAAAATAAAATATAAAGATCCAGGATCTGGCCAGGACAGGGTTAATTTTGCAGCAGCCATGGGGATGGGGAAGGGGGGGAAATGGGTGAGTGATTAGTGGTTTGGAGTGTATCAGTGGAAACACTAAATTGGGGAATACCATTTCTAAAGCAGGACAATAAAGAGTAGCAGGAATTTCTGCTCTCCAGAAAATTCTGGTATTAAAAGTGAAAATTGCAAGAGTAAAGTCTGATATTCTTGAGGAAAAATAAGAGAGAATTTACAAGTGTGGGAAGATGCAAATGTAATTCAGCACAGAGATATTATAAAAAACTAAAATTCACTTGTACTTTCTATAGTATAATAATTACTTTTTATTTGAATACATAAAAGAACATATTGAATATCTAAATTTGGGCAGTAAGCTATCACATAGACATTACCATAAAGTCAACTAAAACCAAAATGTTCAAAAAAATGAAAATATTTGCACAGCCTTGAAACTAGCTTTTGGAATCTGTTGTCTCAGGAAAATATTTTTAAATGGAAATTTTCATGACATATTTACTGATTTTGACAAAGTGTTTTCATTGTCTGGCTCCAGACAACAGTTCTGTTTCGTTTTGCTATGCAAAACAGATATTAGATAATCAGTTAATATCTCACCTTTAAGAAATGTACCTAGAGATGACTTACTGATAATGATGCAAATAAAAGTTCACTGCATCCCAAATGGAGACATTTACAAAATGCACAAACACAGCTTCAAAAAAAGCTGTGATGAGAATGGAGGACAAATATTTTGAACTGTTTCACAGGAAACTTTAAAATATGCCGAATGTCCCTGCTTTAGTGAAGCACAACAAAAAGTGAGATTACAGATTAAGAGGTCTAGAAGCATAAAAAAAAATTAAGTAACTGTCTTAATAAAGAAGTCTCATATACATATATAAAAACAAGTTTTATGTGAAATATTATATTGTTCAGAAAGTTTCCACATTAATTTAATTTTAGGAAGAGAAATAGAAAATTGATATGCATATTGAGAAAAATCTACTTACATTAGCAAAACTGCTTTAAGTTCCAGAGACTGTTTTGCAATAACATTATTTTTTTTTCCTATATTTCCTATATTCCTATGAAATAACACATACTAAAAATAAAACACGAGAGAATCCTGAATTAATATGTTGCACAGGTTTTGGAACTGTAGTTCTCTTTTTTAATTTTTTTTTTTAAATTTTTTTTTTTTTTAACATTTTTAACATGAGAAGAAAATCTCATTTCTGGTACTTTGTTACCTTGGGAGGTCAGGTAGTTTTTATTTCTTCGGTTGTGCCTTGCATAAGATCTTATACAATACAGTAATATTGCAAGGACATCTTGAAAACTAGATAAATATCTTTAAATACAAAAGATACATGTATTCTCTTTCTTGATTTCTGCTTTAATTATAAGCAATCTCTTTTCACAGTATTTATAACTTAGTTGAACTTCAAGAGAGGTAAACGTCTGAAACAAGTTAAAAGACGATGGCACATAACTCAATAGCATATCTCAATGTGTGTGCATATCAATATAGATATTTTTAGCTTTACAGTTCTAATTAAATTAAACCAAATTTTTACCAGTATGCATTTTTGAGTTTGCTGATTCTATTTTAAATTTTATCATCAAAGTAATTCCTAATGGAATAAGCGCAGTAAGAATTATCCTGAAAACACAGCCCATATAAATGAGAATTACAGACAATAAATACTTTATAATCTTTCAAAGAATGTGTCTATGACCACAGGATCTGAAAGTTGTAATTTTTTTTTTAATTTTCTTATGTATTTGTATTTGATAGAAAAGTATAAGTATTTCCTAAAAGGCAACAAATGCATAGTACACAAAATCTTAACTGGTTCTGAATGACTAATCTATCCCTGTGGAGTTAATATTAACAGCATAATACAGAAGTTATTGAGCACTTCAAAGCCTCATGAAGCTTGTGGAGAGCACTAATGATTTGCTTCCCTTAGGAACTATAAAATGGAAGTCAGTTCTTCCAGTGTATACCTTCACACTACGTGCTAAAAGCAAATGTATGCTGTGAAGTTCACATACAGTCAGGATGCAGGTATAGAGTCCTGCACTAGGTAAATCTTGCTTAGAGATTCAAAATAAAGATTTAGACAAGTCATCTCTATGTTCTCGGCTCCAGAAGCTGGCCTCTGCAAAGGATTAATGCCATACCATTGATTTTAGGAGTGCTCCTGCAGTACAGATTCAGCAAGCTCAAAAATGGTGCAGAAAAGCAACACTTGCCAAAAATGACATAGGATACCAATCTCAAGATATCCAGTATGGATGTATGGAGGCTGACATGCAGACATGAACACATCCTGCCTATGTTCTGGGTAAGCCAGATAGCAGTCTTCTTGAAAACAAAACTAATTAGTTCCAGTTAGTACATTAAAGTAATAAATTGAAACTCGAGGCTAGGTATAACTTTTGTATGCCTTAGTGAAAAGCTATTTCTGCAATCTGTCCCCATTCTCAAACTCCTTCTCACCATTTATTTGGACAAAAGTGAATCTAGACCTTTAAACTGATTAGATGGCCCTACTCATTAGTTTACAGTAATTCAAGAGAAGATATCTCAATCTCAGTCTTGTGGGTACAGATGAATGCTGAAGTTCTTCAAGGCAGAAAGACAGTCCTTTCCTCTCCGTTTCATTTCTAAGCTCTGCCAAGTCTACAGAATCATAGAATAGCTTGGATTTTGTAAGGGCCCTATAGATCATCTTGTTCCAGCTCCTCTGCCATGGGCAGGGACATCTTCCACTAGACCAGGCTGCTCAGAGCCCCATCCAGCCTGGCCTAAAACACCTCCAGGGATGGGGCATTGTCAGAGGCTGAAATAGTTCACACCTCAAACACTGATATGAAGTTTTGCTCATTATAACAAAAACTATATAAAGAAGCTACAACTACAGAAGCCTCAGTGAAGATACCTGACTGGGACTTTGGACTACAAGTCAAACTGCTGAGATTAGATAAAGGGAAAAACCTTTCTTCCATCACCTGAAACAAATAAGTAACTAAAGAAAAGAATATGAGCCAAACCCA
Source organism: Certhia americana (assembly GCA_018697195.1). Classification (NCBI taxonomy): domain Eukaryota; kingdom Metazoa; phylum Chordata; class Aves; order Passeriformes; family Certhiidae; genus Certhia; species Certhia americana. The sequence goes on from CM031860.1 coordinate 8,604,066, forward strand.
GCACCGGTGCTAAGAATTATCTCTGGCTTGCTTCAAATCATCTCTGGCTTGCTTTGGGTGGAAGAGGCCGTAGCCCCCAGAGCCATTTGCTGGGAGCAGGTTTGCACAGATTTGCCCACAGCCAAGGTGGGAGGAGGAAGTTTGGAAGTTTGCCCCCTGCTCAGTGGACCCATCCTCCCTCACACAAACTGTCTGTGGAACCCCTAATGGGACATTCCTGTGAGGGGCGGTTGCCTTAATCCATCAAAGGACCCCCAAAGTGCCCCACTCCTGAGGCCTTTTACCACAGCACTGCACATGATGCAAAAAGCCCAGAGTCTGTTGTAAGAGAAAATGGCAAATTCCCCCCACAACCAGGGAGGTGCCTGGTTTTTCCTACCTGGCCTGAGTGTACATTAACCCATCGGATTCTCTGCTTTTCAGGGGACCTTCACCACCAAGACGATTGAAGTTTTCTCCTTTCCTTCCACCCCCCACAAGCTGCTAGCTCAGATTCTGGGGGTTTTGGGAGAGGGGATCTTCAAAGATAGGGAGAAGAGATACAAAAGAGGCCTGTTACCTCAGGATGTATTCCAAAGCTTTATTTCCAATGAAGGGATCCCAGAAGGCCAAGAGGGGAAAGCATGGAGGAACAGGGGTTTTTATCCCTTTTGGGGTTGGGGTCAGATAACCTGGACGAAAGCCACAGGTCAGAGTCAAGGGGCAGGTTAATCAGGCCAGGTTACAGTTTCTGGGGGAGGGGTTTTTGAGGAGAGATCATTCCCTAAAAGAAATGTAACAGATGATCAGCTGGGGAGGATCAATGGAGCATCACTGAGATCCACAGAGGGGTGATATTTTCCTTATCCTGTCCCTGTTATTCTCTTTCTGTTTCCCCACCACCACTATTTTCTCTTTCTCTCTCACTCTCACTCTCTCTCATATTTACTATCAAAATAAACCCATACTATTGTCACTGGCATATGGTCTCGTTTGCACCTTAATTTGGGCAGAGGCATTTCTAAGTACCTTGGTAATTGGATCTTCAAAGGCATCCGCTTCTCTGGGAAACCTGTACCAGGGCCTCACTAACCTGATAGTAAAGAATTTCTTCCAAATAACTGATGTAATCCTGACCTCTGTCATTTCAAAGCCATTCCCCCTTGCCCTGTCACTACATGCCCCTGTAAAAAGTCTGTCTCCAGCACTCTTTATAGCCCCTGAAAACACTGAAGAGTGCTATAAGGTCTCTTCAGAAAACTACATCTGTATTATACTCTAAAAAATTCATTTTGTCTCTACATTAAAATGATACCCCAAAAAGCTTTTTTTTAATGGAAGTCAAAGTAGGTCCAAAGGAGATAAAACTTAGTTCCCCTCTCAAGTCATAGAAGTCAGCTGAAACTTGTTTTTAAGGCTATTAAATAATTCTGAAAAATGTGACCTACAAATTCATCACCATAAGTAAAAGGAAATGGTCAGAAGTGAGACTATATCCAGGCAAACCTGAATGTAGCAGAGACATCTATATATTTCCTTAGGTTTTTCTTCTGATGCAGTAACAAATACAGTAAGTATTGAGCTCCCAAGGAGGAGTTGTGCCCAAATGACAAATTATTTTCACTATGGCAATTATGAAGACCTGCTGTTTCACCCATCATATTATGATTTACTTGAGAGAACATGAAAACAGTTTGTGTGCTTTAGTACACAGACCATGCCTACTTGATGAAAAAAAGAAAAAGGCTTTATTTCTCTGAATATTTTCACATTTCAAAGAACTTCATATTTCAAATACGCTTGAAAGACAAAATAACAACTAGATATTTATTCTAATAAAACATTTCAAATGAAAAGTTATATTACAGTTATTTAATTTAATATGTCATGCATACATTTACCTGAGTGTCTGGCCCCTAGACAAGTTTTCGATAGGTATTTCAGACTGGGTCCTGAATTCCTAATTATCTGGATAAACTTGATGAAGCACCCCGTAAAGCTCCTTCTAGATTTAGGACTATGGTATTTGACTAATTATCTAATGTCATAACTCTGAGTTTTCTCCTTGCCCAATTTTAGTTTGTATGGTAAATTCTTTTGTTTTTCACAAATACTTCTGCTGGTTTAGATATCAATTCCCTCCAGGAAAAGGACTACTCTCCGGAGATGGTTGTTTATTCTGTGGGATGCTCTTGATGTGATGTCCTTGAAAGTAGAATCAAGAACATAAATTGATTGGTGTTTACTAACATGCCTATTGTTGTCTGCTGTCTTGTTATCCTAACCACTCTAAAGAGCTCCTTTTTTTGTGGTTTTCTTTCAGTTTCATATTTATTTTTTAGTTTTTTCTCTAGCTTAGAAATGTTATAGTATACAGCTTTATATCTTAGTAATATGATTATACTGCTTATGAAATTAGTTGTGCTGTTTCTGCTGATAAATGTGAGCCATAATCAATTAACTTTCTTAGATTGTATCTATTGCCTAATATGTATTATTTAGTAGTTCAGGCTAAATCTATGGGGAACTCTTCCTTTCTTTTCTGTTTTTTTAAAGAGCTTATTTTTTCCACAAAAATGAAATTAGTACTGAATGAAATTGTGATTCAATAAGCAAGTAGTACCTTTCCTTTTTCAGGTAATATAAAACAGTTATTGAATATGCTTCTAACTGAATTGATACGACTAATTAAATGATGTTATTATCTCAACAGAGGTTAACTTCATAGCTGATAGTCCCATCTCCTGATATTCTCAGGAAAGTCTAACCTTGATAAACATTCAGCAATAAAAATAAATGTACGCAAAGATGGTGTCCTTCATGGCTAGAAAAGGCAATGCTACCTTATTTTATAACCTGAGATTATAAAGTTAAAAAGTTATTTTATTCTTTCAGAAAATGTCTTGTTCCTACTACAAGAAAACCCCACATCACCTTATTTAATCCAAAGACATGAATAAATGTGTTGTGGTTTATAATCAGTGAAGGGTTCATTTTAAAGCTATTAAGAAGATTAAAAACACACATAGAATTACAGCTGCAGAGATGTAATTCAGATGCCTTAGAAGCTATGATTCTATTAGAACATTTTCAGATTTAAATGACACGAACATGTTAGGTTATGTTAAAATGTATTGCGAAATGCAGTTGAGCATATGCACTCTTAATTTCCATTTATATGTTAAGAAAACATGGTAGAAAATACTTTCCCTCCACCCTCTTACAAAGTGAGACCTTATCATCTCTGTAGCATTTAATAGGAAGGAGACAAAACACTGATCAGAAAAGAGAATTTCTAAGAATTTTGAGTTCGGCTGTTGTCTGAGACCCTCATTTTGTAAATGTGAACTACAGCAGGTGACAGGTCTCAGGAAAGTGAGCTGTCAAAACACTGAGCTCATTCCAGAAGCAAAATTCAGTTGTAAAGAGAAAGCTCAGGAACTGGGAGAGTCATTTGGGATATCACAAATTCCAGGAAAGAATGAAAATTATAGGAGAGCCATTATCATCCGGGGAATGTGTATTAAAACTACTATGGGTGATCTGTGGAAAGCCACTTACTTTCTGACTATGTCATCTAAGTGGAAAAGTAAACATCTTGGTATATTTAGGGATTTTACTAACAGTTCCGAATTTATTATCTTCATTCTTCATCTAGACACTCTACATGTCCTACTAGCCTATTTCTGATTTCCTGGAAATGTCTCTTAATTGTAGCTGTAGCTATAATTAGAGAAAGTAAATTCTTTCGAGGTAGAAAATAATCATGGATGGTATTCATCTTATTTAGTTATTTGAATATCTTTTTCAGGATTAGATTCAAAAAATTTATAAACTGACTTAGAAGAAATTTATATTACAAATTGGTGAGTGAGTTAGGGGACAATTTGTTCTAAAAATAATTTTTAAAATACTGAGTGGGAATTTTTTAAGAACAAAACACAATCTGTTTTGGGATTCAGTAAAAAAAGCTAGAATTCTTTTTCAATGAGAACTGAATTAATATACTAGAGAAAATAAACTTTACCACATGTAAAGTTCTGTTGCTTCTCGTAGGGGTTACACATAAATATATTTTAATTTTCATGGCATTAGCCTGTGTACTTATTGCCCTCACTGCTTCCCAGATTTTCATGGTTTACAGTTGGATCGTCTTTTAACCTTGGTGTTGCTTTTTCATCCCGTACACAGTTAAAACTTTCACTCACTTCAGGGGGAAATCTTGCCTATCAAGAGTGTAAAAGCAGATCTTCCAAATCCCTCTTTCAGGGACACCTGCTTTCTTCTAGGTGTCTCTAGAAGGGATATCTTCTAGATGTGCCTTAAGCACAAAGTCTCAACAGCTCAAGTCCTCTGTTGTTCTCTCAAGTCTCTGTTGTTAGGGTAGGGGGAAATTTCAAGCTCCCCACAAGTTATTCCATAAAAGACTATTCTAATATTTAACTTAATTTCTTCAAACCCCAACAATTTGGAGTGCCTCTCAGCAGAACAAGTCTTCCAGATGTGCTTAGGCTGAAAAACCTATTTGTGGCACCTTGAAGTTTGTACTTAGCTAAAAATAAAAAAAAAAAAAAAAAAAATCAGTAAAGGGAGTTTATAACAATGCACATTTTCTGTGTTCTAACAGTACATGTATAAATAGAAATGTTTTCCTATTCAGCAAGCATTCCTTTTTGTTGTGATACACTCTCACTTTGCCAACCTCCTCCTTAAAAAAGTCCTTGTAGAATGTGATTTCAGAGTCACACATCATCAAGGTTCAGAACAGAGTGTTTCACATATAGCTCAGGCAAAGTTGAAAATAAAAATGGCATTTTTTGAAAACTAGTGATGTGTTAGTTTTATAAATAAACTAATGACTAAATCATTAAAAGAGAAACATTCTCTAGGATCTAAGGATTTGATTCAGTTTTTGTGATGTAAATACAGGGATGTAGGAAAGGTCTAATGATATCAGCAAAATAACAGCACAGTAAATTTTGGTGTTAGATAAATGTTACTCAACAACAATACTGTGCTTCTCATATCTTCTATGAAGCTTTTAGCATTGCACCCATGAGCCTGTTTTGAAGTTCCTCATACTAATGAAGTAGAGCAGAATGGAAGGCAGTATAGAAATGCAATTAACAGCAAGAAATACTCCGGCAGACGAAATTGGAGAATCAAAAAAAGAAAAAACCTGAAGATTTGATCTTATTGAACCCTTTTCTTTCTTACATGGCCTCTTACTGGTTTCTGCCTCTAAAATAGTCTGTGTTTTTCTAGTGGTTTTATTATATGATATTACTCTAATGGAGATGAATAGAGTATCAAGAGGTTAATGAAAATGATGTGAACTATTAAAACTACATTTTAGTGAGTTATCTAGCGTAACACAAAAACACAATCCATTAATTATTTTCTTCAACACTGTATACATGAAACACAATATTAAACTGTTAAAGATGGCACTTTCCAATTCTATCTACTATTATTCATATGAGAAATTGTTTATTGGGTCAGAAAAATAAAAAAGAAAAGTGATTTCTCTCAGGATCAGCTTTCATTTGGAGCAGTATCCCAGTCCATTCAACATAGCCGTGTCCTAAGTTGTATTAACCATGGAGCTTTATCATAACTTGTCAGTAAAAAGAGCACAAAAAACACCATTCTGGAAAGTAGAAAATATATATGTTCTTTTTCTTTCCGATGTAGACAATTGTTACATACCTAGAATAATTGTGAGACATTTTGAAATTATATTTCAAGAATAAATAAATGTCTACTTCTAAAGATTAACAAAATGATATTTCAGATATTGTTTAGATATCCAAAAAAGGATTTTGTATAAGTAAGCTATTTTTCTCAGACGTGCCAAAGTCACCACTATTATAAAAATTACTAATCAACTTACAGAAAAGGGGGACATTACTCATATTGATCATCATTCAGCTACACCACTAATTTTGGATAGTCTTGAAAGTGATTGCATTAAATTTGTAGGGACATCATGACTTAGTTAAACTATCAAAAGAAGAAATCCACTATCAGGAGTTGTTTAAAAAATTAAGCCTATGCTGGAAAAAAATTGATGCGCATGTGAACTATGTGAACTTTATAAATAAATATCAATAGCTACCAAGAAGGCTTTTCCCCTCCTCCCCTCATCAGATTCTCTTTACACTATTGTCTTTCCTATTACTTAAAATGCTAATGAGGTGAGATAAGCAACACCATCCACATTCCATGTATAGGGTGATAAAAGAGTCTCATCTTAGTCTCTAACAAGACTTTTTATGTTAAAATTACTGAATCTTTGGAAGCAGATTGGATCATTATTCTCTTAAACTCCAGATGGCTACCTTCCCATTTAGGTATTTTTCTTTATCACTATTATGCCACCACACGTACTGGCAGGTAATGACTATTTACCTTTCTCCCTCTTTATTTTTTTCAACTTACATTTATAGGATTTCCACTGGTTCTGCTGATAAAAATCTAAATCAATGTCACCTCAATTAATATTTTTTATGTTTATTGTCTCTAATTTAATCCAATGAAGATAGAAACTAATCATGAAGACTTTTTCTTAAAGAGATAACACCCCCTCAAAGTCATGATAATATTCTCTGTGCAAACAATAGCATAGTTATCCCTCCTGATGTCTGTTTTCTCTTCCTAACATAATTTTTGATGTACTTTCAAGTTTTATTTTGTTTTTCTTATTGGAGAAGATTATTTCTTATCTTCTTGGTTCAAGAGGCCAAAAAAAATGTTGCATGCCATATAAATTATGTATCATTTCTGGCCAGAAATGAAGTATACACCACCAGCCAGAATGCAAACGCTACTGTTTTTGAGAACAACCTTAGCCATCCACTCCCACCACCCACAAAGACTTTCTACTCCCAAAATAAAAGTCACAGGTCAATGTGCCCTTGTAGCCTCTCTCAACTTAAGGTAAAGGGATTATTCAACATTTCCTGGGAAAAAAAAAAAAAAAAAAAAAAGGTAATTAAACAAATTTCAGAAGAAGGTCTTGCAATACTATGTAATAGCACCACCTGGTGACTTCCATCTTGATGCCTGGAAAAAAACCAACTGCATTTTCAGCTGCATAGATATAGATGCTTCTTTTCTAACTGTTAATCTCAGCAATCTTTATTTTAAATAAAAGAGCTAACCTTCACTTCTGTTAACTGAATCCAGATTAAAACAAGAATGGAATATTATAAAAATCAAACAAGACTCTGTGATATGTGTGCTCTTCCCCAAGAACCTTCTACATGCATGTACCTAGGGACAACAAGACCTTTAGGAAAAAAATGGATACTTATGCTAAATGCTATGACATTTTACTCACTTGATCTTTGAAAAGAATTCAAGTGATTTATCTGACATAAATTAAGTGTACTAAACAGAAGATCAGTAAATAAAAATACATCAATTCAAGTATCAATCTTCCACTTATTTCCTTGCATTACTTCAAATGACTAAAACTCTGGGATATGTCCGTATAATGACTTAGCTGGCAACCTGACCTGCATGTGGAATTGAAAGAAGGTTCAAATGAGAGGAAGAACTAATTTAGCACAGAAGACCTTGGCCCTGCTGCTAAGGAAATGGGATGTTACAGGTTAAGTTCAGCAAGATGAGTATCTTTTATTATCACATCTTTGTATTGCAGCAGCACCTTCAAAACCAAGCCAAGGACCAGGACACATTGTGCTAGGCTGGTACAAGCCATTAACAAGAAACAAACCTTGTCTAAATTACCTTATTAAGTAGGCATTCAGAGATTTAAAATTCAGGCACACATTCAGCTCCCATCTTATGCAGATATACTACATCAAAATATATTTCGAACATTTGGTTTCTTTCTTACAAATAAATTTTAACCAGCTTTACAAGACAGAAACGTTGAAAATAAATGACTGTAATTAGTAAGAGGGAACTATTCACTACATGAATTCCATGCTATGCAGAACAGAAAAGCAGAATTTCAGAATGACCCTGAACCTTTACCTGTCAAGATGCATAAAATATGTTTGAAGGTACAAATAATATTGGAATGTTCAAAGTGATATATGAAAGTAAAAAATGATGTATGAAAATACCATCAAAACAATGCCTAGTTCAGACAATGCCTGGTTCAATCATTTTTCTTTATAATAAGTGAAAAATATGTATGACAGCACATACTTTCTGATTAGGAGAATTCAGAACTTAATTTTTAACAAGATTTGAAACTTTACCGAAATAAAAAATTTGGTACAAGAGAAGTTCTCTTTAAAATATTGGCTTAAAAAAAAAAAACAGGATAAAAAAGTATGTTAAAATCATCTGTGAGCATTTTCTATATCACCTTCTAGATTTTTACAAGACCACAATGCTCAAGAAGAAAGGCCTTAGTATAGTAATGGAAATCCTGCAGAAAGAAATTATATTCAGGTTTTTTGAAATGAAAAAAATACTGGTAGCCATCTGCTGACTTGTAAAAATCGAGAGGTTCATAATACCTGAAACGTCAGACCTGTGACGGCACGTATTTCTGTGGTTTGCAAAGGAAAATGCCTTTCATGATATATTTTCTTTGATTTTGAAATTTCTGGAATCTTGAAACTTAAGACTTCAATTTTGTGTACAAAGAAATAGAGACCATATGAAAATGGAAAAGATGTAGGAAAAAACCCACAGATAATAGAATAAAAAATTTTAAAACAACCTATGTTTTTTATATGAAGGCAGGAAATATTCATGTTTGATTTTGGTCTCATAGAGTGCTTCTGTTTGGGCTCTATATATCCTGCTTAAGGATGCAGGTTTCTTGTCAGCCCTGTAAAACTTTAACTGAGACAGATGTCTTGGGCACCCCAGGATACCTAGCAAGTCACTCACTGCTCATCCATGTCTAAGCTACAGAATCCCACCCTAACAAATACTTGAGCTAAGAAACACTTTCTTCCCAAGTTCCTGTAAGTCATGTTTGTTCAGATTGAACAGCCACAAAAAAATATCCGTATCAGTGGCAGTGGCCAGTTGTGCTTCCATTAGTGAGAACAGATCCACCTCAGTGGGCTATCACTGCCCCAGCGAACTCAGGGAAATTTTGATGACAGTATATATAAGGCATTAAAAATCTGCCAGGGATGTCTAATCTTTTATTATTTACCCTCTGAAGAAGTAAGAATTTTGACAGAAATAATGGCATCTCTAAGCTTGTATGATTGCAACATTCAAAAAATGGGAGACACTTTTAGACATGATCTCAAGGTACACTGTGTGCAGGGTTTAAGAAGCACAGGAAAAATCTCTCAGGATGAAAAAAAAGTTTGGAGTATAAAACTAACACTACCAGCAGGAAAAGTTGATATTTAAGATACATACAAAATGCAAAGTTATCTTAATCTAGAATAATTTATGTCAAAGTAGGGAAAATTAGAAACATAATATGGCAACCCTAAAAACTGAGGTAACCTGAAAGCTTTCACATCATTAACTTTTTTCACAGACAAATACGAGAAGCAGCAGCTACTGTGGATGAAATCCATGGTGCAACCATGCAATCAGTACACACTGAATTTTATATCCTCTAGTGTGAGAGCACAAGGGAGGACCCATTGAAAGAGGTCTAATGTTGGATTCACTGTGAAGTTCCTTATTCAGAAAGCACGATGAAACACTGATGAGACTTCTCAACTGCTGAAGGCAGGGACTGTTAGCTTTGTAATGGAGCAGGAGGAGGTTTGGGACAGAGAGGCCTTCTTGTAGACCTTTGCTCTGATCACTGGACTGGTTTGGGAGCCATTGCTGTCTGTGAAGCTTCTGATTCTGAAGAAAAAGTAAAATTATTATTTTGAAATAATAAAACATCAAGGGAATAGCAATATGAATAGCAATAGGAGTAACAGTGAAGCAAATACTAATAGATCAAAGTAAAGGCAATGACTGCCGCTCTTTTCTTTCAGGAAATGATGAAAAACTGTGGAAGACTGCTTAAACACAATGGAGTACAGACTCACTTCTTTTTTAGGCTCTCGTACAGTCAACAACTGAGGAACAAAGCTCCATGAGGAAAATCTCACATGAATTTTTTATATATTTTTTTACGTGTTTTTTTTAAGAAAGACAATTGTGTTGAATTAGTTGAATGCCACAGGTGAAATCAGGGACACTTAACTCTGCTTGATTTCTTGCCAGTTCAAATCATGAGTGTCTCAGAGACAGGTATGTGAGCTCTGGTCTGCTGCTGTACAATTGGCAGCACTTGATTGCACCACCTCTCTTATGCTGTAGATGTTTGGAGCATCTCTGATGGGCTCCAAACAGGATCTCGTCCTTTATTCTCTAAGATTGCCAGGGATAAACAGCAATGGCAAGAATGCAGGAGTCTGTGAGTGCTTTTTTTATATTACTTATATCAAGAAATTTTCCATTTAAAAAACTTCAGTTCTTATTTATTTCTGTCAAATCAAAATACCAGGATACGTAAGTATCAAAGATCTTTTGTATAAATAGCTTTATCAAAGAACAAGCTGGAAGTTAAGAGTCCCCCTTCAAGGAAACAAAAATACATTTCAAGCTCATAAACACTTGCTCATTGCAAAATATAATTTACTACTAATCTAGAGTGTTTAATTCTTACTTCCTTTCCAGATTTATGGATTTGGAAGGTTTTTTGTGCTTAGTAAAATTTTGATTCTGAACTGCAGTTGCACTTTCATTTTGTGCTTCTAAGGTACTTCTTTCATTGTTTTTGAAAGTTCATGAAAAAACAGAAGCCTATTATATCTTTTTTACCTTCTGAGTACATCTCTCCTTACTTCTTATGTAATGTTTTCACAAAATTGCATGATGGGGTTTTGTGGTGTTTTTATTTTACCATCTCAAAATAAACATAAATCAGGAACTGAAAATTTTAACATCACTCAGGTGCATCACACAACATTTTCTATACATCTGACAAATTCTATATGACCTTGAGACTTTATTTTATAAATAAGGTAGGTTTTGAAGTGTTCAAAAATTTCCAACAAATTTCTGGTTTGTTCTGGACTAGTCTTTCTCACTGTGGATAAATAATTGTTGATTTCTAGTTTTAGTTTAGCTAATGTCCTCTCCCAAAAAGTGGATCATCCATAGAACTTGTTAAGTCTTTCATTACTGTGCCCTCCAGCCCCTGACTGTCAGAATCTTCTTCAGGAAGTCTCCACCCATAAGGATGTCAATATTTGTATTTGCTGATCAGGGCTAAACATAACTCTTTGCAATTATAAACAGATCTAAACACAGGCATTAAGGCTTTTTTTCTTTTTCTCTCCAGGTTTTAAAGGTTTTTCCTATAATTCTCTTTTTAATTTTGCAATCTCATTTCAAGACTGTGACCTTCATGAATTCTTTAGTCATTTCTTGTCTGTCACATAGAACAAAATAGGTTTACCAGTTGTTTTCTACCTGACAAGCCCCTGTTTGTACTCCTAAAGATTTTCAGAGCTAGCTACATTCTATTTCTTTAAATATATATATAATTTACTCACTTTTATATAAAAATTACTCACATACACATACATATATGTAAATATATAATATCCTAACTCACTTATTTTTATAACTGTCTCTGTACACAAAAATGACTGCTTATAATTTTTTAAGATACTTGGGGTTTGATCATATTGCTTAATTGTACCTGTATTACCAAAGAATATAGTTCAGCTGGTACATACTTATTTTTATTCATTGTCCCATCAATATCAGTGTGATGAATAAACATCCCTTGTAATTAATTTTTTATTTTTGTTTTTTTTTAAATCAGTGTGGAAGGTGCATATAATGAGGCTAAGAATAGACTGTTGAAGGACCTAACTGGAAACACATTCTTGGAGGATGATTTCCTGTTAAAATCCCTATGAAAAATGCACTTAAGGTAGGTTTATATTATTTTATGGTGGTAATTTTTAATCAAAATCTCATGGAAGAATACCACAAATCTCAAATTGTCTGCAGAAGTTACCATCAACATTTGTGTAAACACAAGATCATCAAAAAATGCTAACAAAATGTCTTAAACAGACTTCATCTCTCCAAACCATGACAGATATTAATCACACTCATTTCCTTTCCTTATTAAATCTCATACTATCCAACAATTCAAGATATATGTTCAATCTTTATCAAATTGATCATGTTCAAGCTTTTCTACTGTATGTTAGCACAACAGTGCTTTTGCTTTCTCCTCTGGCATTTTCCTGTGCTTCAAGTTTTGATAACTATCTAAATGATGTTCAATAGTTTTAATCCACTTAGGAACTGTGCCTATGCACGAAGATTTAAAATGTTAAGATTAAATAGTTTAAATGTCTTTCAAATTACTAATGGAATACAATGAACACTTGAAAATGATAGTTGTAAATTTGAAATCCAACTTAATGAATTATCTTAATGAGTTTCAGACAACATATGAACCAGCCTTTGATATGCATTCAGAAAATAACTTGTATCAGATTTTTTCCTATCAGCTTTACTTTTATTTTCCTGTTATGCAAATATTTATTTACTGCTTTTTTTTTTATTATTTTTTATTTTTTTATTTGGGAAATACTGAATTTCTACATTACAAAAGTTCAATGCACATATATATTGACATTCTACAAAGTTTTTGCCCAGTATAAGGAATAAAGTATTTGCTTTAAATTTTTTCTGTACGTTTAATTTTATACATGCTGTATTTTTATTGTGGCATATTTTCTTATCCCATTCCACATTTTATTTTTATTCAGACATCAATAAGAGAATGCAACAAAATTTTCGTGCAATAAAAATAAACACAAATCCTAGTCCATAACTTGAAACAAATCCAAACTGAAGCCTAAAAAACTTTCAAGAAAACAAGCAAATCAAAATACTTATCTTTTTGTCAGCCAATTTCCATTTTGCACATATTTATACTTCCTGATCCAAGCGAAGTTTGGAAGCAGAAGTGTGGAAATATCATATTGAATAGCCATCTAACCCAGCCCAATTCTAACAGCAAACTAGTAACCAACCAAGGAAGATGAGAGAAAAGATTAAAAAAATTAAATCTACAGCCAGTACAGAATGAAAAATATCCATCTATGATCTTAAGTAATTTGTGAATACTTCCAATGACAGTGTTCATATTTTATTCATAGCCACAATTACTAAAATAGCAAATCTGTAAGAGATGAGATGGACAAGCAGATGCTCTTGCCTGTACTACTTGTCTAAACTCAGCTGAACTGGAAGTTGCCTCATATCTTCTGATATGGTTAAATTCTTTTCCACTGTGATTTTGCCTTTTCACACTATCTAAATCAGCTTAAATTATCTCATGACAGGGAAGAAAAATTACATTCTTGAGACCATTCAGGTGAAGACCATGCCCATTTGGGACTCTCCGTTCACCACAAGTTTTAGTCACATGGAATCTTGTTAACATCTATCCCAGTTAATTGCCTACTCTTCCTGAAAGCAGGAAGAGTAGACGGTAAAATTGCTCTGGAGTGCAGCATTTTCAAAGTAACATAAAGAGCACAACTTAGACAGGGCAACTCCTAAAGGCAGAGGGGTCAGTAAAAAAGGTTAATGTATTGGGTTTGTGTGGCAAGGCTTCCATAGAAGTGTGGCTGCAGGGGTGACTTCTGTGAGAAGCGGCTGGAAGCTTCCACCATGACTGACAGAGCCAATCCCTGGCATCTCCAAGACAGACCCTCTACTGGTCAATGCTGCATCAGTCAGAAACAGTGGTGATGCCTCTGTGATAACACATTTAAGAGGGGGAAAAAAGGTTATTGTGCAGCTGTAATTGAGAGCAATTTAAAATCCAGGTGAGAACACAAGAGAAAAACAACTCTGAAAACACCAAGGTTGGTGGAAAAGGAGGGGCAGGAGGTGCTCCAGGTGCTGGAGCAGAGATTCCCCTGGAGTCCCTGGTGCAGCCCATGGTGAATCAGCTGTGCCCCTGCAACCCATGGAGATCCATAGGGATGCAGAGATCAACCATCAGTCTGTGAAGGAGACACGCACTGGAGGAGGCTGGAAGCCCACACTGGAAAAAGTTTTTGGCAGGGACCTGCAGAGGCTGGAGAGAGGAATTCACATCAGAGAATGTTTCCTAGGATGATTTGTGACCCTATGGGGGACCCACACTGGGGCAGGCTGTGCGTGAAGGACTGAACCCCATGGAAATAGGAGGCAAATTGGAGCAGTGTGTGAAAATCTGTAGCCCATGGGATGGACTCACTCTGGAGAATCTCTCAGAGAACATTCTCCTGTGAGAGGGACCCCATGATGGAGAGAGGAGGTAGAGCTGGGAAGTAGGAAGAGGCTGGGAGAAAGTTTTTTTTAAGATTTATTTTACTTCTCATTATTATGCTTGAATTTTGATTGGCAATAAATTCAGTTAATCTCCACAAACTGAGTCTGTTTTGACCATGACAGTAACCAGTTTGTGATCGCTCTTGGTCCTTGTCTGAACCCTTTGTTATGTTTTCTCTTCTCTATTTAGTTGTGGAGGGAGTGAGAGATTGGCTTTGATGGGTGCCTGGAATCCAGCCAGGGTCAACCCACTAGCTAGAAAAAATGGGTAGAAAGAGTGTAAGCAGTTTTTCAGGTCACTTCATGTTTTTTCAGAATAGCTGAGAATCACATGTCCTCTCAGTTTCACTGATGATATTCCATTTTTTCATGGAATTGAAGCAGGCATAATCAGAATGTGGGGCAAGAGAAGAGGTCATATTTCAGATTATTTTCTTTGAGATAGCCAAGACCTCTTCTAAATGGAGAATTTAGAGGAATATAGGGTAAAGGTCTGATATTGAATTGCATTAAGTACCCCTTACAACCTTCCTATCTAAGTGCTCTTAATGCACATGGGTAGAATCAGAGTATTACATAGTGCATGCCCAGTCTGGCTTGGAGACATGGCTGAAGCCCCTCTGAGGAGGAAGGGAGAAGGACCACATTTGACCTTTGGGGAGACAGAGCACAGCTGTGTCACAAACCCCTCTGCTGCAACCCTCCCTGCTGGCACAGCCCCATCTGGTAGCATGATGCCAAAATGTTTTAAACTATGTAAGAATATTAAAATTATTTATTTACTTGCAATTTTTGTAATTATTGAATTATTAAATCTTTTATATTTTTTAAAATACCCTACTTGTATTAGTCACATACGAAATCCAGAAATACTATTCATGTGAAAGAACTGAACGAAAAAAAAGTTAGTAAAGTATAGTTATTTCAGGCATTATTTACTTACTAGAACAAAACCTGTGAAGTTCTGACAAGTAACTAGAAAATAAAATATATAAATTGACAAGCTCTCAGAATATGAATAAACTAATATCTTGATCATAATCGACAGAATTATTCACTCAAAGGTAAATAACACAGAAAATAAGCAACCAATACGTAAATACACAGCACAGAAAGAAATACACAAGCTGAATACACTTATCAAGAAATGTCTATGAGTTTGGAAGACACAGGAAAGAAAGATTAGGGTAGTTATTGGGTGTTCAGGGCACTACCTGTCAGATAAACTTGCTTTGGGAACATTACTAAATTATGGAAATGAGCTTTTGTAGTTTATCTAAATAAAAAACAATAAAATTAAGAAAAAAGTCTAATTCTTCTCCAAACTCATCTGCAATATAATTAAATTCTGTGGTCATCACACACAGATTCTGTAAAATCAAAGTACAGATGGTAGTTTATTACAAAATAACATAGGAGGCTTAGAATAGATGATACATTTGGTCATTTTTGCACATAAACTCCCTGATTAAGTATGAAAAATGTGAACATTTGTTTGTCTTGGAAAAACTGCTATTACTTGTCAAGCATGACCAATTACGTATTACTAAACTGTTATCCACATAATTAAGAAAAACAGCCATCTGTAAAGTCAGAAGCTTGCATCTTTGGTTTTTGCGTGTTTGGTTTGTGGCTGTTTCCCCACTACCACCACCCCCCCCCAGCACCCCAGCACCCTAGCACCCCACCACCCCCCTGAGCTTATAAATCTAATTTTTTTGGTCTGTTTTACTTAAAAAATAGTAACAAAAAAACACAGAGATTGCTGATTTCAACAGGTTTTTGAAAATTTCCTTAATTCTTCCTTTCTTGTCACTTTTTTTGTTTTCTCTCCTTTTAGCAACAGATGTAAGCTGGAAATAAGGAGAGAAAATGAGGCAGGTTCTAAGAAATATTTATGTTTTTCATCTTCTGCTGCATTTAATGGATGTCCAAGATGTAGGTAACAAGAAAAAAAAAAATGAAAGCTTTTAATTTTTCTCACTGTTGTTTAATTGTTTGAAATTTTAAATTGAGAAAAAAATGTATCATTTATTTCTAGATTCTGTACGTTTAAAACAAAACTTTGCCATAGAAATACAGCAAGCTAGACTATTTGTAGCTTAGGTTGATATGACAGAGTTTGTAGAAAGCAGGTAGGGTCAATCAAGACATTTAGACTTTTTCAATATTAAAGACATTAACAAGGAATGGACTAAGGATGCTCTCCCAGTGTGCAGTTTTACCAGCCCACAATTCTCTCTGAATCAGTTATTTTTAGTGTTAGATAACTTCAATGCCTTGTTTACTTGTGCTTATGCTCAAAGAGCTGAGAGATGTAGAGAAGGCCTTCTAATGAAAACAAATAGCAGAGACTATACCCTGCATGCAAAATATATATATATGTATATTCAAGACAGAATTCCTGAGTTTTGAATGTTTCTTGCTGAAATCCATGAATTGTTTTCAATTTCTTTATTCATTTGTCACACAAGACTGCTGCATACATTGCCATGCCCAATGAGAGATGCGTTTTGATTTTTTTCATCAGTGTTGTGCAGTTTACAGTGAAGAGTACAAGCAGCAAGTTTGGATAGCATGGCTAAAATATCTTCTTTAGAGAAAAAAATACAGATGCTGTAGAGCATCAGAAGATGACAATTTTGTCATGCACCGTCAAAAACAATTTAGGTAACACTATTGTCTCCAGGATTCTTAAAAATAGTGTAAGAAAGTCTCAAATTCCTGTGCTTCATTAACACAGAAAGTTCCTACAATGCTATAGAGCTTTGAAGAGATGTCTTTAAATATCCCTCCCTTCTTACTTAATAAATTGAGATACAGAGCTTAGCATTTACTATGTATTAAAAGCAGTTCATTAAACAATCCAGAGTAACAGCCTGGAGTTTAGTTGGTAGCTATTAGCAATATTGTCTGTGAAACAGCTGCTTGATTTAATTGGCAAACACAAGTTCCTTTCATTTACAGGCAATATTGGAACCTCTCTGCTTTCCAACAAGCTAAAGACTGCACCCATTCTAAAACAGACACTATTCAACCTGCCTTATAATTAATGCAGAAAAATCCCACCTTACAGTCAACTCAACCTCTTTGCACTAAAAAAAAAAACATCAGCCGACAATCTTAGCTAACAGAAAACACTTTGAAAGTGATTTTTTTTCTTGTGCCTCGAATTTCTGCTGTAAAAATCCACAAAACGTTGAGTCAAATATTGAAGATTTTAGGTTAGATAGGGTTAATTAATCATGAATAATTAGGTGACAGGGATGCACACGGTGACTGATGAAATTCTTCTGAGTAGTGAGATGCACAGCCCAAATTTTTGTGAGTTTACTAATGGTCTTTCTTCCATCCTGCCCTTAGCTGTTTTTATAACTCATTGCTTTTCTAACTAGAGGTGTTTTCTTTCTGCGGTTGCAGTCAATGCTGTCATCACGGCCAGTGTGTAAAATTTAATCTCTGAAGGAAAAAAATTTTGTGTAAAATTTGAGCTAAAATACATAAACTACTAAACTATATTGGCTTCAGCATATTTGAGATAAAGAAATACCTATCTACAATACTGTTAGGAATATTAACTCAATATTGTCATTAATAAATAATTACGTAGAAAATTGTGAAGAAACATTCCTTTAAGAGATGAAAGATAGAAACACTTTTAACTATATAATTAGATTTCCATTCTTTTAACTACATAAGTAAGTACATATCCTGCTATGCACACCTCTGCTGCAACCTTGAGAAGGAAATATAAATTAGTATGTAAACACCCAAGTAGCAGGAGCTGCTTGGAGTAAGAACACCAGAACAGAGCAAGTTTTTTAGTGAAACTTTCCCATATGGAAATACACAGACCACACTGGTGAGCAACTCAGGGACTTTCTGAGATGGGCGTCCCATTCATTTATCTTTAGTCTTAGAACAGACATATAAAAACACCAAACATATTCTTTCGTCTATTTCATTCACAACTGAACAGCAGAAATGAAAATTCATCACCCAATTAACACACAGCTAATTTGCAACATACAAAAAGGAAATGTATGATGATACTTTTATTATTATAACACTGTGGCAGTTATCACTGCTACAACCTGCAGAGATAAAAATTTTGTGCTGCTTTTGTACTCCTGTGCAAGGCAGCAAGTGTCCTGGATCTTCACTAGGACAAGAAACAGCACGGAATAATTCTCACGATTATGAATCCTTCTTCACATACACCTATTGGAAATCTAAAGTTTAACCTCAAGTTCAGACCCTAGAACTCATTACATTTTAAATATTCTTCTTGAATTATATTTACTTTCACATACTTAGTGTCCCAAGCTTTTCACCATTTCTGGGGTCAGTGTTTTTCACCTACTCTCATTGATAGCAGCCTCCCAGCTAGCAGGTTGTCAGAACCGCCTGGCATGACGGGAACAGAATGGAAATTTCATTTTAAAAGTGAAAATGGAATGCAATATTTTCTTTTGAACAGATCTTATCATGTAATTGTAGAAGCAAATTTCATCTGTGGATTCTGTTAACTTCCTTATAGCTTCCAGTCTTCCATGAGACAAGAGAGACAGCTAAATCTCCCTGCAGAGCTGACTACAATCAGAATATGTCAAAAAGACAACCAGGGATCATTAAAACATTGCATTTTCTTTTAAACAGCATTGCAGTATAATGTACAAAGTGGCATCTGTCTTTCACTCCTCTCAAGATCTCTACAAACCTCAGACTCATACTTTTCAAGAACAGCACTGTCCCCTCTGAGGGCTACTACATTCAAAATCTACAAAGCAAGACATAGGTCAGGAAAACAATAATTATTTTAACAAAAAATGTTTGTTTTCCTCCCTCCAATATTTTTTTACTACTTCAGTGAAAGGCTAGATCTAAAAATATTTTGTTGACATCATAATTATTGCAATTAGATTCAATTTGCTCTTAATGCTATCCTTTCAAGCTATGTCTCTTCCTTTGGGAGTTTCAGGCTATTGCCTATTCATGCAGATATTTATTATACTTCTGAGTAGGTTGCAGACTATTTTCAGAGAAAATTCTGATATTGATTACAAACACTGATTCAATAGATTCTAAATCAAGTGTAACAATTTGTTTAAAATAGGACTTAAAACCAGCTCCCAATGTCACTTTGCTGATTGACTACACAGCAATTGCACCTTGCAATGAGCACATTCAGTTCTAGCTGAAAGCCTGCAGGGATTCATGGTAAAATTACCAGGGCTTTCATTTAAACTATAATTTTACTGGACAGCCAGGTCAGATAATGTGCTTCAAAGGCAGAATTAAAAAGAGGGTAAATAATTCAAATGCACATAGAAGGACATAAAATATAAACTTTTTCTCTTTTTAATACACATGGGTTTACCAAGTGTTACGAAGAATACAAGAATTATGGAATTTTTTTTTTAAAGGATAAAAAATCTTCCACCTTATGCTCAAATCTCTCTGACATGTCCTGTACTGATGCTCCCAACAGTGCCACAACAGTGCATGTAGGTGTTTTTTCTCAGATTACAAACTCCTCTGAAATCTCAGCAATCCAGCCAGTCTCCAACAATGTTTATTACAGATGCCATGCTGATAGACATTCATAAAATTCCACTTTATCATAATACTTTTGTAAATAATGCAGGAATTACCTTCCTGCCTTTGTCTGCATATTCATATACTGTCACATATACCATTAATTTTAGTCTGGTCTTACCCCTGTCAGAGCCTTTTGAAGTCAGAGGAGGACTTGAGTAGACAATGCACACCTAGCATGTATTTTCAAGGTCAGATTAAAATATTAGAGGGCAGAGGAAATTCATATTAAAATTAATATCCTTACAATTAATACTAATAACATTAACAGTCTTACATGTTAGGGAGCAGAACAGGATTTCAGGACTTGAGAAGACTGACAGACCTTAGACTACCCAGAGTTGGAACAAAGGGAAGAAATTACTGAATATACAGAAAATCTGGAATATATACTACAGTTATTAGAGAGTGCAATTTCCTATCAACAAATAATATACAGAAACCCTTCAAAAATACCTTTCATATCTTCCTTTTGTGACTGATTTTCATGAAAGGTGACAATTTGCAAAATGTACCGCTTATAAATCTCATTAGCTGAATGGAAATGATCTGAGCTGTTGACTTTACCACTATAAATGACACTGCACGGGCCTCTGTGCTGTCCTCCCCAACAGTCAGTCTGAGTTGCTTTCAGTTTACTTTTAAACAAACATAGAAAGTTCCATGGAAAAGTTATATTAAAATATCATTAATCTGCAAAGTCAAAGACTGAAAATTGAAGAAATGCAAGAATTAACACTGACTTTGCATTTTTAATTCCCTGTACGCACCCTGCCTTTATGCATTTTGATACATTTTTTAATTACTTAATTGCATTTTGTATAGGATGGACAGTGCTCAAGGGATAAATTAGAGTTAGATAGTAAATGAAGCTGTCACCAGTGGGACTTCTGCCTTAGTGGATACAAAAATTGTGAAGTGTAAACTGAATATACATTCAGTCATTTACCAGGAGCACAGGTTTGATAAGTTATTTAGCATTCAGACAGGCATGATGTTTGTTACTCTACTGATACGGACAACATAGCGATGAATAATCTCTCCCTGCAATCTTTCATCTTCTTAGTAAGAAAGAATGTAGCAAGATTAAAATTAATGGATTAAGGTGGAAGAGAAAGAATAAAATGTGGACAGATGTTAAGCAATGAAAAAAAAAAATTATCATAAGACTATTATATTTCTTTCCATGCAGATAATCATGGGATTTTTTTTCCTGTAAGAAAATAAAAGTACAGTTTTCTAGCACTCTAGGACTATTTTGTTCAATATGTTCAATTTCAGCATAAATATTAGAAAGTGAGTTTTTCTGAGGGGTGGATTTGGAATAAAATAAGGCATTTTAAAAGCATATTTTGACTTCTGAAAACAAGTTTATACCTTCATAGAGGAGAACTGAAAAGACTTGGAGGGTAAATTCCATGAATTTTAACATGTATTCTGATATCAGAATCAACCTGATTCACAAGAGATTTTTACCTCTGAATTTAAATAGATTCCGTGGGGGTCGCTAAAGAAGTTCAGCATACTTTGAACATCATTTTGCAAAACTGGCAGAAAATCTGGGGGTAAATAGGATTGCAACAGCTTCCCCTTTCAAAAGTCACCAGTGCTTCACAAAGACAGAGGCAGGACTTCCAATATATGGGTAGAATACAAAACAGAAAGACTGTCAACAGAAACAATAACTGAAGCTGAAAATAATTTTTGCCATCCTATCGTTATTTATTATTAAGCAATTGCAAGATCTCTCAGAGTACTCTGCTACTCCTGCTCTACCACAAATTGCTCTAAGAGAGATATGATGGGAGCCATCCCAATCACTTAACACTCTTCTCCACTGAGAGGACGTGCACAGTGTGGGATGGTAGAGCTGAAAGAGGCAAGGTGGATTTCATGGATAGTATCAAAATCAAATCCATACAATTCCTCCAAACCCAGTCACAGCAAGACTTCTTTCCAAATTGTAGTACAGCCCAAGTCAAAACTGAGCTATGTATAAGAGTGGGTTAGATGTTAATTTGGCACTAACATGACTTTCATATAACTGAGACATATCTAGATTAGTGTAAGATGCTCTGAAATGTCTTATTTGTCCCATTAGTTGCTTTCAGCAAATAGTGAGTTGCCTCTTGGGTATGTTCTTTTTCTTCACAATTTTCTCACATTTTTTGTTAATATAGCTCTTAATAGTTTAAACCACTTTACAGTAAGAATAAAAAATCTGAATCATTAGAAAATTTTTATTTTTTAAAAAGCATTGGAGTCCCTGCTTCTTTAAAGTTTAAAATGTTCTGAAATTCTGGAAAAATGAGTCATCTGAGTACTGATCTTACAGTTTTTTATTAAAAAAATTAAAAGGTAGAAAGTTCTTAGATAAATTATACACTCAGAGCTAAGTTCTTTAGGGTCAATCATCTGAAATAGGGCCAAGCCTGTAATATGCAAACTTCTGTGGCAGAACTACTATTGGCCAGAGGTTGTGAGAAGAATAAAAATTATTGTGATTTTCTCGCAAGTGACAAAGGTTAATGGCATATATTTTGTACAACATGTAAGAGAATGAACTCAGTTCAAACTGGCACTAAAAGAAAAAATGTTTTAGGTAAATGTTAACAGTACTTTCATCTTATTTAGGAAAAATACAAAAATAATTGATGTCTTTGATCAACCATCGAGCAGTGGTTTTCTCCTTAAATTACTTATACAATGTTATTCTTTTAGTGCACTTAATATTGCACAATAGTTATTCTTCACTGATATCTCCTTCAAGAGTATTTTCTCCCTGATTAGTAATTAAGGCTTTTATTATCTTCATATATAGGTGTTGGTTTGGGTTTTCTCCTTCCCTACTCTCCAAGAAATAGCTTCAACTTGAAGGAGAAATTATAAACTTCAGACAAAACTGGGGAACTGAATCAAATGTAGCTTTGGAGGGTCTGTTTTGTGTACTCAACTAGTACAGATTTGCTCCTTCAAAACAATTACTGAAATTCTTAATGAAATAGAAGAATGTAGTTATTATGTCAAAGACATTGATTCTTTCTGGGTCAGACAGATGTGGAAAACAGGATAAAGACATAGGTAATTGTCATGGTTTAGTCCTGATTGGACAATTTTGTAATATTGACACTTGATTAAATAATGGAAAATTGAAAAATGAAAGTGAAAAATTGAAAAATTAAAATAAAAACATTGACCTAAACCTGCGGCATTAATCACAAGCAAAAGCCCCACATCTGTACTGACCTGTAAGGCTGGGATGGAGAATTTCTGTTTAGAAACCAGCTAAATTTTGAAAGGCCTTGTTAAAGCCTAATCTGAGCATTTGCAGCCTATCTGCATAATGATGCCAGTGGGATTTATCTGTTCTGAAATACAAACGCTGGAGATTTTTTCTTTTTTATAATGGGGATATGACAGATACCAGTATATGTCATAGTAAGGACTATAATGCAATTGTTATTACTATAAAGAAAACTGGAAAGGGGGGAAAGTGGAAGAAGCCAAGTTAATTTTTTTTTATTTACTGAGAAGTTAAGGATTTCTACAGAATTATATTTTCTCAGTTTGCAAAGTGAAACAGTAATTTATTATAAAATAATTTCTAAAAATTACTATTATACTTCAAATTTATATTTATGCAAAGTATTTTCAGAACAAGAGGCAATATTCAAACACACAAAAAAAATTCAATAATTTTAATTTCAGAACTAGGGATTTAACTGAAACAACTTTTTTTTTCTTTTTTAAAGGAAACAAAAAGAACCTAAAGCTGAGATGCAGCTTTCATTTTTGTAGCATCTGCATCTTTTCCTATAAAATTATTCATATTTATATCTCTGCTTTGAGTATTAAATTCTAAGCACATCTCCAATACCTTCTGAAGTTGCTACCACTTAGAGTTGAAATTTTCTTTCTTGAATTTACACTCCTAAGCATTTCACTATCAGAATTTGTTCCCAGAACCAAGTAAGAAGCCTGTAGAAAATGAATGACTAATTGAGGAAGAGACTTGCATCTCCCCTACAGAATGTGGTACCTTATCTGCTACACAGAGCACATGTACAACACACTGACATTGTTGTTCCCATTTTGAAATCAATAGATATATACCTATATCATCAAGGACAAATGCTGGGACTTCATCCCTTCTCACATTAGCCCTTATCAAGCTGCTTATGTGTGCAAAGATGTCAATCAGTTTCTGAAGGGGAAATCCACTGTGCCCATAATAGCTTCACACACCAAGTCTGCAATCAATACTGACATCATGTCATGTGTTTCATTTATGCTGACACATGGATGAAGACCACTAACTGAGTCTGAAAACGAATAGGATGGACTTTTTAAAATAGTGCCTTTTAAGAGCCCTTTCCCCCTATCAAATGACATCTTTAATAACCCACTAACAAATAGATGATTTTATCAACTGAATTTTACCCAGCTCCTTAGGATCAGTTTGAACTTTATTAAAAGACCTATTAACTAAAGCCTGGATGCCATCTTCATACTTAAAAAGTTCTGGTAAGTCCCACTTCTTCTATTAATAATAGAAAAAAATTAAAGTAAAAGCCTAAATTTTGCATTCCTTAAACCATAGTTAAATAATTAACTGAGAAATAACCAAGAAATTGAGTCTTGGCAAACATGATCCCACGTCTGAGCACACTTAAATAACTGAACAGACTTATTTAGCAAAGACTTTACGAAGCAACAAAACAGATGACAAACCCAATTTGTCACTGAGGGTTTTGCTGGCACTTGTAGAAAGAAAACGTTCCCGAAACACAGCATAATCAGACACTTGCAGAAGGCTATTGCTTGGTGGTCTACATCATGGGTATATGTTGTAGCTTGTATTTGTTTCATTTAACTGGCTTATTGTTGAAGTTTTAATGTTAATGGTTTGTACTTATGTTCCCCCATGTTCTCCCTGAGTTGGTTTATTTCTGAAGTTGTATCCTCCCCTAAGTTACCTTGTATGGCATTTCCCCACCCCTTGTTCCAGCTCCTTCCCTATCAATCACTGTTACCCTGCCCCTTGTTCTGGCACCTTCCATGTCACTCCAGCCCTGAACCAATCCTTTGAGTGTACCTACCCCTGAGCATTCCTGGGTGTTTCCTAACCCTCCATGCCCCATTAGACCATGTGCTCTCTCTTCCCACTTGCCCCAGCTGGCCCCAAAGAAATGCTGTAACCCCTTCCCTCTGCCCCTGCTGATCCCTCCTTGGCTTGTGTTTGGTACCAACCCCTTGCTCTGTGCTGTATAAAATCCTGAGCACAGCAGTGCTTGGGGCTTTTTGGTTCCTGAACTCTTCAACTTGAATAAACCTCCTGTTGGAAGTTCAGCACTGAAAAGCCTCCTGCTTCTCCTTTACCCACCCTCTGACTGTGGTGAGAGCCCTTCCACTGTAGGGCAAGCAGCTCTAAAGGTTCAGCTGTCAGCACAAACCCCACACTGCAGTTGTTCCCCACACCTGGTACAGCACCGGTGTTCTTCCAGCTAGCCCAGGCTCTGATGGGCTGTGTCAGGTATAGAATGGGAAAACTGGGTTTCAGATATTTTCCCATGTTCCTTTTTTTGCTGATTCAGAAATATTACCATCCTGTTTGCTACACAACAGCTATCTTTTAAAGCTACAGGCTATGAATAGCAATTGAGATTGATGTTTTAAAAAGAAGAGATGGTGGGTTTATATTAGTTCTATTTTGAAGGTGGAAAAAGCAGTAAAGTATAGAAAATGTGAACATATCCCCAAAAAAATATATATGAAGAGATCAGTTTTCAAACTTTTGCTCTCTGTCACCTGACAATGATTAATTGTGTGCAGGCTGTGATTAAGAATAACCACTGTTTTAAAAACAGATAAAGAAAAAACAAATAACACAGCATTTCAATAACATAGGTGTACCTCTGGCTTTGATTTTCAGCAATCTCTCTCAGTAACACTGAATCATACTAAGAGAGCACATATCACATACAGGCTTTTCTTCCTAGGACATTTTTCTTTCTTCTTGTCTTCCAGAGACACACAATGTATTTTTACAATTGACTACAGAACCAGCAGGATTCTATTGTTTGTCATAGAGCTTGTCTGCTGAGAGAAAAAAGCTCAAGTGATTCTATTTTTCTTTTTTAATGATTCAAAAGAACATGCTACAAGACCATCTGTTAGCTGTATTGGCTATCCAGTCAGCATCTATTTTCAAAACTACTGGTCTGGTAGAAGATATCACAAATACTCTCCTTGTTCATGTCGCATAGCAAAAGCAAATATGAAGGCAACAGATAGCTCTGCTAAAAAAATAACTGAATATTAAAAAAATCAACTCTGAATGCTGGTGATGGACTAGATGAAGAGTATTAAAGAAACATCATCCCCAACCATACTAGCCTAAATGGAAGCTTTAAATAGTTATGAGCTCTATGGCAGGGTGTGGTACACCATGATGTGGGTTGCTCTTCTGGTTATTGCTAAAGTCAACTAAAAAGACTACAAATCACATTCAGAGTTAGAAAGTTAGCTGAAAAAGAACACTTTCAGTTGAAACAATTTGTGTTATAGTAGCAATTTCTAATATAGCACCTAGAACAGAGAAAAAAACACGCTTTTTTCTTTTGTAGGAATGAGAACCTTAAATATAGAAATCAATAGATCTTATTTGTTTTTACAACTCATTTGTTTTTACCTTTTATTTGTAAGTTGTGGGACAAAAGATTACCTGGATGATGTGTTTCCATCAAATCATTTTGAAGAATACCTAAAAATTACTCCCCCACTCTAATAGTTAAAATTAAACCCTAAAATAAAGTGTTAGATAACGCCTTTTATTGTGTATATATGTGATGTTGTTAAGAGTATGATAGAATTAGATACACTGTGTCCTACATATTTCACTAACAGTGTATCTTTTACACGTTTATTTTCTCAAACACTAATGTTATTCTTTGAACTACAGTTATATTCAGTTACAAATATAAAATTCTTTCTGTATGCTTTATTCTGCTTCATGTATTCTTTTGATTTTAAGTAATATATTTTGCATTGTTTACCACAGCATCTTTCTAGGTATTTTCATATTTTTCATAAGTTCACTATTTTGTACCCTTTAGACAAACTGCACAGATATTCAGTGACAGCTATGCATGAAATATTGATGCTTTCTGTTTCTTATCTAAACTGTTTCCTGAGGAGGATACAATACAGAATTATTCTGTACAGCTGAACACATTGCTAGAAAACACAAATCAAACAACCCCAAACAAATACATCCAGGAATTTCTGTGTCAAAATGAAATGCTGTGAGCTTGTCTTTAGCTAAACATATTTAAAAAAATATGTATATTCTGTCTCCCCTCAATGCTTTGAAATTTTGCCCTGAAAGCTTCAAGTGCCAGAGCAGCACACTGTCTCCTAGTGGTCAAAAAACAGAATTTAACTATATGAGTCAGAACACACTTTAACTGCACATTATAGGTTGTAGCCTCATATTATATTCAACAAGAGAATTAAAATAATTGTAGTAAGGGAAGGAAAAAAAAAAAAAAAGAGAGATCAAGTAAAGTTCATCAAAGTACAATTGAGACATGGATTGAATCCTGCAAATGCTTCCCATATCAGAGAAAATGATAAGCAACAATGGCCATTTCTAAATTGGGAAATCCAAAACCATTACCAGACATATGCCTTTTCATGGTTCCTTGGCAGCTATACACTTACTATGGCTCCCAGGCTGTGTGGCCCATCAGATTAGAATAGCTCTGCTATGTACTGTTCAGCATGACATGTATTTTGAGCTTTATTCTACAATCCATGTGTTCTTGAAATTTCTATGTATTCAGCTGTTCTTACAAAAAGAGAAATCCTTCAGGACTGATAGGCTCTGCTATTTTAGAGGGCTTTCCTATCTTAATATTCTTTATTCAAGGAAATCTCAAAAGGTGATGGGCTTAATCAAAAAGCATCTATGTTCTTGTGATGGTTTTGAGTGGCATAAAGTTAATTTTCTTCATAGTAGCTGATGGCTGTGTTTTTCATTTGTGGTCCAAAGAGCATTGATACTACAGAGATGTTTTCATTATTGCTGATCAGGATTTACATGGTGTCAAGGACTTTTCTGCCTCTCATTCCACCCCAAAGAAGGCTAGGGGGCACAAGGAACTGGAAGGGAACACCGCTGGGACAGCCAGCTCTACTTGGCTCATGCGATCTCCCATTCCATATAGTGTGATGCTCAGCATATAAAACTGAGTAACAGGGAGGAAGAGGGGGATGTTTTGAAGTGATGGCCTTTTGTCTCTCTAAGTCACTACATGTGAAGGAGCTTTTCTGGGCTGGCTGAACACCTGCCTGCCCAAGGGAAGTGGTGAATACATTCCTTGTTTTGTTTTGCCTGCATGCTTTGCCTGTTAAATTGTCTTTATCTCAACACACATTTTATCTCACTTTTTCTCTTAAGGTTAACATTTTCACATTTGTCAATAGCTACTTTATAGTAACTCCCAGGTGAATGAGGCTAAATTCCTGTAATCTGTATTCTGTAGTATAGGATATAATGACCTTGGTTCACAGCATTCTACTCTGCCAACAGGAAACTAGAAATAGAAATACATCTCTTGGTAATTATTACTAAAAGATGACTACCTACATGCTAAAAACAGTTTCTGACCTCCTCACAAGATACTCCTACTGTAAAATGCACATATCACTCTCTAATTTTGCAATTCTTTTTGCTTGCAAAACTACACATGAGTCAAACTGCTTCTATGTTAACAGGTTTAAGAGTTTTGGGGTTTTTTTTAAATGATGCAGAAATTGCATCTGGATTTTTCTAGATGTACAGATATTCAACATATTTTTATTACTTTACTGTATCATACAGGATCAATGAGGTTTGAGAGGGAGTTTCTTTAAACCTGTTATTCATACACATATCCAAATTTTCAAGTATTGTTTCATCACTGAAACATTAGTTCTGAAAACAGATAATCACATGATCCCTTTCTTTTTTTCAACGAAATATATTATGAATACTTAGCATTTGATCATTAATAGTGCATCAGCTAGGGTTAATACTTTAATATTTAGGATTCAGTACTTTGCCTAGCTATTCTCTCTTACTCATTCATTTTCCTACAAATGTATACATTTTGAATGTTGAGCAGTTTCTCACCCACTGAATATTGCTCTTTCCTGGTGCAAGTGTTACCTTGACCAGAGATATCTAGAAAGAAATGCATTTAAACAAGAAAGGAAGAAAATGGCTCTGAGGTCTGAATTGCAACAGGAATATCCCAGTAATGAGTAGGAAAATGAAAATACAGCTATTAAAAAGTCAGTGCCTTATGCTCCTCCTCTTGATTTGACTTCTAAAGTACACAAAGGCAAGAACCCACATGCAAAACATCTGTGGGCAAGCTGACCACTCTCTGCCCATACCTGGAGAAGCATGTAAAATAAACAACAAAAAAGAACAAATAGGAAGGGGAAACTGGGAAAAATTTTAAAGGAAACGGGGGGGTAGCAAGTGCCTCAGAGCAGAGGGATCCTATCTTCCTTCACAGAGTTTGTCCTAAGTGAAAACACTGCAAATCACATCCTTGACCTAAAAGAACATCAGCTTTTTCCAGGCCCTACACAGTGAAAAGACTGAAGTTGTGCAGACACTTTGCTTTTTACCAATCTCTACACACAAGTTATTATACATTTGACAACCCAAAATAGCCTTTATTTGCCACATCTAGGTACAGGGGCTATATCAACAAAGTGTTTTCTTGATACATTTGCTGTCCTCTGAGAAACAGCTGTTCCAGCTCCTTTCACTGACACACAAGTTACAGGTCAGAGGACACTACTGAGTTTCTCACTCTAAAAGCCAGTAATGCACAGTCTGTGTCTTCAGTGGCTGGAAGGGCTGCTGCAGAAGGCTACTAATTGCCCCCTGCTCTCACAGCATTGGAGCTGTGATTGGGGAGAAAGTGAGAGGCGAGAAACCAGTAATCTGCAGCAAGCCTATGATGTGGAATATTTAATCAGGAAGAGCAGGAGGTAGCAAGTAGTCAAACAAATGGAGACGGATGGCGTTTCATTCTATTTAGCAAAATAAATGTACTCAAAGAGAGTAAAATGAAGAAGCAGAGATGACATGCACAGTTACTTGACTGGCTTTGAATTGTCTTATCCACAGAAATTGATGGGAAGCAGCTTAGTAAACAAAGTAACAAAAGCAAAGAAGTAAAACAAGTTCAGGGAATTTGCTCACCAATGACACTATTGATCCACTCCAATCCTGGAAAAGTCATTTTACTGTATTCTGAGATACAGCTGTCAAGATCTGGTGTTAAAGGTTATTATAAATGTATCTGCCTGAATTAAGCTGCAAATGAGACCACATGTAAATGTAAATAGTAAGGGGTTTATTTGACAGTAAATATGAGAGTATGAGTGAGAGAAAAGAAAGAAATAGAAAATAGGTGGGGAGAGACAGAAAGAGAGTGACAAAGAGAGAATCAAGGAAATATCACCACCCATGGACCCCAGCAATGCTCTATTAATCCTGTCGAGCTGGTCTTCCTTGTGGTTAAGATCCTCCCAAAAGCACAGAATCCCATGGATTAATCTATGCTCAGGCCAGGTAGGAAAACCCAGGCATCTCCCACCGCCCTGGGAAGGGGGGAGTTTGCTGTTTTCTCTTACAACTGACTGCATCACATTGTTGCATCACATGCAATGCTGTGGTGCAAGGCCTCAGGACTGGGGCAATTTGGGGGTCCTTTGATGGATTAAGGCACCCCCTCAGCTGCTGTATACGGGAATGTCCTGTGGATATGGCCTGTGGGATTGGAGGTTTCATAGCTGGGCTAGTTTGTGTAAGGAAGGATGGGTGTTCATTCACTGCCTCTGACCAGAGGTTACACCGCACACCCAAAACCTCCTCCCCTCCTCATTTTGGGGGCGTCTGTGTAAACTTGGCCTCTGTGTGCTGTGGTCTCACTCACCCCAAACCCAAAGAGCAAAGAGTCTCTGTTGCTTTTGGCTCTCTTCTGGATGTACTCCTTTCCCTCAGCCTTGTTTTCATTTCTCCCCCCGCCTGAGGTACAAATGGATTTCTCTTTATCTAACCTCAGCAGTTTGACTTACAGTCCGAAGTTCTTTAAGGAGGTGTTTGTAGCTTCTTCATACAGTTTTTGCTACAATGAGCAAAACTTTATATCAGTGTTTGAGGCATGAACTATTTCAAATCTCTTGACAACACCTAATAATAGGGCTAATGAAATTCTGTGAAATATTTTGGATTTATGAACTGATACTGACTTAAAAACACTAATGAAAATGAAATCTTATAGAAAATTTTCTCACGATTCAGAGCAAATTATTTTCCAAATATTATCTATTGTGTTTAATCTTTCACAAAGATACATTGTTTCTCCATACCATGTATCTGAGAAAAAGCCATTTTATTAATGTGGTTAAACATTCCAAAAATTGCTTTTTTCTTCCTATTTATGTCTATATTTCTGTTTCTACTGCATCTGATGGCAGAAAACTAGCTTAATTCTACTAAGAAAATAAAATTTGCATCTTATAATACTTGTTCTGTTCTGAGTACCCCTGAAAAAGTTTAAATGATTAACTACAGCTCATCTGAACTAAATGACATTTGAAGCCCCTTCTGCATGGTCTTGCAGCACAAGATTAATTCATCCTTTCCCCTTGATTGATTGTTTTTGTTTTGCTCTAAATATAATGCTTCATCAAGTTTTGCTAAGCATCTTGTGAGACACATCTTCTCAACTCCCTTTTCCTTTAATGACAGCTGAGGTAAACACATTGCTTTCTTGTTAAGCTAGCAACGGCTTCCAGAATGACCCACAAACCTCATTTGGCCTATAGAGCTTTAAAATATTGCCCAGCATTGCTAAATTTATGGGCCATCTTCTTCAAAATCCCTGTATAAAAATCATTCAGCCCTGTCAGGGAAACCATTTTGATTTAATAACATTTAAGAAATACAGTGTAAGGTTTTTCATGAGCGGTCTCTGTGTGTGTAGAGGGAAAAGGGGCCATTCGTCCTCATTCCACAAATTTACTCATTGGGTTGTTTTATTCTGGCTTCTCACATCCACAGATCCTCCAACAGACTGGATCCCAGTTGTCCCATGCTTTTCTTTGCCACATGGCCTCTACACTGCAAGAGGGAACACCATATTTTAATGGCAGCTCTTTAATTATTTTCTCCTTTGTCCATCTACTGCAAATGTAGAAGTTTTGTTCTTTTTATACAGCAGGATTTCTGTCCTTTGGTGGTAAGGAAACTGAGTTTTATTAATTTAACATAAATAGTTCTAATACAGATTTAGGCTCTGAGCAAGACTGGGACTTCTTTCGTGTCTTCTTCTGTATATTCTTTTCTGGAGAGATGGTAAACTAGCAATTTTTAAAAACTGTTATTGCCTAAATTCTATAATAAGTACTCATACAATCAGAACATTTTTCATTAATAAATCCCTAGCTTCCTAGAAATGCAGTTCCTTCTGATTCCACATTTGTATTACCCATGTAATTTTAAATTAATTAGATTGCTATTAATAATTAATCATACTTGCTGTTGAAAGCTGGGATAGCTGTTGGTATGGTGATGGCAAAGAGGCAGGAAGGGCTTTTGTATGGGTTCCACAGAGATGTTTATTCCAGCCATGCGTACAGATCATCCAGGGTCAAAGGCAAGGCTCGTAGGAAGGGTCCAGGTTCAAGTACGTGGGTGGTAGGGACTGGTAGGGGTTGGGAGAACATCAGGGACCAGTTGTCAGGGGGTATGGGGGCAGTACAAAGGCAGGCGTATGGGAGCCAATGGGGAAATAGGGACGGAATGACTGAGGGAGTCAAACAGGGATACACTGGCATAACAGAACAGGGTATCCTGTGAGAGATGCCTGTCTCTCAGGGTTCACCAACCTTCACAACTTGCTAAATGTAATAATTGCTCTTGCAATAATCAATACATGTTTAATTAATAGGAAAATAATTTGCTTATTAAATTAAAATTACTTCCCCATGCTTTGTTGAGTATTTGCACTGAAATGCCATATTTCATCTTCTGCAGTAAATCTAAATTTGGAGATAAGGAAGCTAAATCCCATGGCTACTTTCCAGGTTTTGAAAATCAGCAAGACTTTCGCACAAAAATGAAAAAAACATTACGCCAGGATATAAAACATTCCATCACACAACTCAGATGTAAATGCACCTTTCTGTTCTGAAATCACTCTTACACTTAAGCCTATTTTAAGAGAAAAGAGTTAGTTTTCAAAGTATCTCAATTTCTACAAATTTGTGAAACATGAAAAGGTATTTTTTCTGGTTTGTTTATCAAAGGAATGGAGCTAACAAAGAAACTATAAATTTTGTACGTAAGGAATTTTCAGTGGCAGTTTAGAGCACACTAAACACCATAGGACTTGGTCATGAGGCAAAAATCCGCTGGAACTTGATTTCTCCAGATTCTTTGCTTGGGGAATTATTTGCCATAAGGAAGTCAACAAGTATAAGGGAAGTATGCATTCTGTGAAGTAATCACAGCTTAAATGGAATAGATTCAGATTAGATATTAGGAAAAAAAATCACTTTTAGGGTGCCCAGGTATTGGAATAGGTTGCCCAAGGTGGAGTTGGAGTCACCATCCCTGGAGGAGTTCAAAAAGAATCTGGATCTGGTGCTGGGTGA
Source organism: Certhia americana (assembly GCA_018697195.1). Classification (NCBI taxonomy): domain Eukaryota; kingdom Metazoa; phylum Chordata; class Aves; order Passeriformes; family Certhiidae; genus Certhia; species Certhia americana. The sequence continues at coordinate 8,637,681 of CM031860.1, forward strand.
TGTGGTTTAGGGGTTACAGTGGCAGTGGATTGATGGCTGGACTTCATGATCTTTCTTGCAATACTGATGATGCTATGCTTTCTTATTTGGTGGGGGCAGGGGGTGATGGAAAACAGCAAACTATGACTACATTACGAATCTATGGACTCCAGTTAGCAGAAAGTTGTAGAAACACTGTAGGAACAAGGCAAATCAGAAAAATGTAGTAACCCTGAAAGAGCGTTAAGAGGGTGAAATTTAAGCTTAGTAGGTTGGAAATGTGGTTACATATACTTTATCCATTCATGAAGCAGCTGAAAACAGGATTTCTCGGGTTTATAAAAAATATTTTTGTGTGTTTTTCTCCACCTGCTGTTTTCCGTGACCCAAGAATGCAAACAGAGTCCTTTCTCCCCAGCCCCGAGATCGAACGAAAGGCCGTGAGTCTTCTGATGTTCTCATTCATTGTTTATTCTTTTTTATCAATACATTCTGTTCCTGACCAACAAAGCTCTTCATTGCAGGTTAGTTCAAGGCACAAAACCTCAACACCCACACCCACCCCCCCCAGGGTGGTGTGTACATTTATACTACAATCTACATAATCAATATTTATAATACTTCTCCAATAACTATTATTTTTGTTAGAAGGTTAGACTCTAAGCCAACTATAATGTGCCACCTCACAGAACATGGAGGCAAGAAAGAAGAAGGAAGAAACTCAAAATCCATGTGCTTCCTCCATCTTGCCTTCACCTGCTTACCATCCTAAGACCCCATATATCTAAAATTCTCACCCTGTGATAAAACTACACACTATTCTACTATCTAATACACATTCTTGAAAACTCTGCTTCATTCCAGAGCTTAAAAGCCCTTTTTCCATGAACAAAGGTTAAAAACACTGCTTGTCAGAGATCTTAAAATCTCTTAAACATGCAAAGAAATATTTCTCATAATTTCAGACTCCAACATACCATGTCAGGAAGAAATAATAGGACAGGTCTATGAATATAGGTATTTTAAAAACTAATATTCAAAGCTTCCTTGAATTTCAGTAAAAATGGAACTGAAGTAGGCTTATGAGCAGCCAGTTTGAGGAACACAGGTGCATTAAGTGGTGGAGAAATATATTGAATTAGAACTGGCTTTCTCTTACTCAGTAGCAACAGGTGTAAAAGCTAATCCTCTGATCAGCTCCATAGGCTTTCTACTAGCACATCCCACAGACAATCATAGCTTTAAACAGAAATGAAACAGGCTGTTTTTTTGTCTTGTCCATAATTTACATAAAAATAAAACCAGTCCTTGGCATTTTATTTGTTCTGCTACATTTTAAAATGGTACCACTTTTAATTTCCAAGAGATGTGATAATGTGGATCAAGTGACTCTTACAGAGGCACAGCACTGTGTCGGCCACATGATGCAAAAATATGCATTTTGGAGGTGTGAGATTAGTACAGGATCCAAGTATGGGATTTTAGTATAGGAAGGATCAAAGCATTCCTTAGTTCTTGTGACAGAAAGATCAGAGAGAAGCTGTGGCAAGGAAGAAGCCCTGCATTAGAGAAAGGTTCCTGACAATAGGGACAAGTTTTTCAGCTGATGTGAAACACTTCTGCTTCTCCCTAGCTCTGGGATGCCACACACAAAGTAGAATGATCCTTTGATCTGCAGGTATTTTGAACCATTCAGCTAGACAGGAACTTTGATTACATTTAAATACACACACACAGAGAACAACATACTCATTTTTCAGTTCTCTTTAATATCTCCATTTCTGCTGTTCCTCTTCTTGATGAAATATTCCTATACAATTGCTCAATAGGCTAAAATAAGAAGTAAAACAAGAAGCTCCAGAAGCTCCCATTTCCAAATGAGAGAGAAATCCTGAGTTTACGCTCTCTACTACAGATCAGTTTCCATAATGCACAATGGTTTATTCTTCCAAGTTTCTTCTTTCAAAACAGACTTTGGAACTTAAGATCTGACTGCTGCCAGTTCTCACTGACTGTAAAAGTAGGCATCAGCTGAAATGTTACCAGTGGTGCATAAAGGTCAAGGCAAACAGGCCAAGCAGGCTGAGTCCAGGCAAAGCTCATGGAAAGCATTTTGTGCAGGTCAAGAGACAATGAAATGCCTATGTTGTATCTGTGAACAGCACTGCAAGTGGTAATTGTCATGAGGTGCTAGAAACACCCTTGTCTTCCCTATCAATCTTATTTTGAATAGCTATAATTCTTAAGTTTTTGTATTTAAACATTCTGGAATTTTTTGAATGAAAAGTATTTTTTACTAAGAGATAGTGCAGCTTTCTGTATTTTCATACTTCATTTTTATTTCCTCAAATAGATATATTTTTCTTGAGATTTGTATACAAGTTATTTAAAATTCAGTCTCCATTTATCATTCCTTTATGACTGATAAATAGTTTAATTAAGCATCCTCTATTGTCATCAGCTGAGAGGTAAAGCCATTCAAAGTTCTCATTATATATTTATATATATATTAGCATATATTCATACGCAGTATATTTTCCAGACATTTCTATAAAGTAAATGCTATGCATTAGTGTGAACTTCTTTAAACTCACTGGTTGTCTAGTGATTACTCATTTAATTAATGAAACTTCCATCATTTTTTCCCTTACTCATAGTTTTGCTCTTCTTACATGTACAAAGCATTTGCCACTTCTGTATTTCTCAAGCTTCTTATAGTCAGTGCTATTCAACAGAAAAAATCACATTGATCAACCCCAGAGAAAAAAATCACTTAGTCTAGAATTTTGTAGATTATGATCAGTTATGCATAATACTAGACAGCTCGCATTTAAGGAAATGTCTTCAATGACTGCAGCTGTAACTTCATATACCCATTAATAACTCACTGTATTCTGTATGGTTGTGCAAGAACTTACTCATTATCAGAAATGAAGTAGAAATGTATTCCCTAAAGGTCTTGTCTTTTATTGAAAACTGTGACAACATCACTTTATTTTCTTTAGAATTCATCATTTTCCTTGGACATCTGATAATTGAAGAGAAATCAATCTACTGTTTGGTGCTAGAATGTTTTATTAAAAAAAGCCAAACTTTAGATGCTCAGCTTTAATTCTTAGTGGTGTTGCCTGTGTACTGAATTCTTTGATGTAATGTAGTAAAATTTAGAGATACTTGAATTTTAAGAAATTAAAGTAGATATAGCCTAGCAATATCTGGTTTTTGATGTATGGACTGTAGTCTGGAATAACAATAAAAAACTTTTCTAAAAACTTGAATATATTCATATTTTTAAGGCAGAGAAAATTAAGTAGAAACATCATGTCCAAGGGCAAGTCTTTTAATTAGCTCCTAAAGCTTTACATCTCAACAGATCAAAAAGGACGAATACAATCACTTGTGTGGTAAACGAAATGGTGTTGCTTATCGTAGAAAAATATTAAATGCTGGCCCTTGCATAAATTGTGTGGTGGAATGACGCACTGTGTCAGTTTTTATTCTCATCCCTGGCCAGCTCTGACACAGCGGTCATGGTGTGTTGCCCCCAGAAAGCTGTGCAATCTGGGGGGCAGCTGTAGAGCACACAGGCTCTACTGTAGGGCTGGTGCCGCACCCAGGAATGGGGCAAGAATGAGAGAGGAACCTCCTGTGTGAATTCCCAGATTTATTCCGGAAGAGGACGGTGACAGAAGGACTTCTGACAGGGGTATGCAAGTGATTTTAAATGGGGTAGGTGTTAGGGGCAGATAGAAATGAACACCAATAGAGTAGGGAGAGGGGAGATGTAACAGGTGGGATTGACAATATTGTAACCAATGAGGGAACACATGGAAGGGGAACAATTCAAATGAACCATTGGGATATCAAGGTTTAGGGAACTGACAGGGAAGGTACTGGAAGAAAAGGTGGGGAATACAATGAAGGGCAGTTCAGGGGAGGATACCAAATTAGGGATACACCAAATTGGGGAAAACAAGGGGGAATATGGGGATGAACCATTGACAATTAAATTATTAAATATTAAAAACATACTGCAACAGTGGAAGAAGTAAATGATTAGATTCTTTTCTCATGTATCATTCTTATTAATTTAATACTGATTTTATACCAACTCAGGATAGGGCCAAATGCTTTTAAAATAATGAATTACAGTTCAATTTTTAAAATCAGTTCTTTTAAACAAAATAACATTTCGCTTCAAACAGATGGACAAAGCTTTCTTTTATGCAGAACAGAAGAAAAGCCTCAATTAAAATGTTCAGAACTGCAGGCACTAACAAGTAAAGGGAAGCTTAAAGCTGTTTAGTCTAGTTTTATCTCAAAAAGGCATTTATTCTGCAGCAGTTCTGTTCTCCCTGGTATTCCAGAAACAAACTCTCTCTCTCACCTTGGTTTCAATGGAATGGCACCTTTCCAATTCATACAGGCACAGTGATTATTTCCTCCTACCATCCAAGGGGTTTAAAATGAATAACCCAATTATCCAGAATTATAGGGCAACTTGGTCTGCAGGATTTTATTCAGCATGGGAACAAACAAAAAGCCTACAGCAAAAGCACAGCTGCAGTAAAGAATCTTGATATATCAACAGCCTTGGTGTTAGCTCCAGCCTGGCACTAAGTTTTAAGATGTAATGGGGATGCATCTAAGTCTCTCCAGAAGCAATAGCTATGAATGCCAAGTATTTGTACACCTACAAGTTACTCAGAATGAAATATTTTATTTCCTTGGAAGATCTATCAGTTTATTCAGGTGTTCAGTCTTGGTTTTGCTACAAAATAACTGAAAAGTGTTCTTTTATAATTATAATGGTAATATACTCATACATCAAGTTGCACACAAATATCCAGGGTACAATGGGCACATATAGTATAGGAATAAAATAAGGTAAATTAAACATATGCTATGAATAAAACAGGGTGAACATGCAAAATACTATTTATCATTTTCAGATTTCCACTTTAGCTGTTTTATAGCCTGACTCCAGGGACACAATAATTAATCACTTCAGAACTATTCAGAAAACTATGAACTATTTTCACATTAACACTTCAGTATCACATCTTTTTTATCACTATTTAAAATATATAGTAATTCATTGTCTGATTCTATAAGTTTACTGTTTAATTCAAGTTTGATTCAAGATCCAAGGAAGTACATGTTTTTATCCACATTCAAATGTTCCGCAACTGTTAAGAAAAATCAGGGAAACATTTCCAAATTCTGTGCGGCTTTCTTAATTAAAATTGGCTAACCTAGATGAACATCCCTATGAGAAACATGGCTTTATGCATGGTAAATATTCTTTTAATGTACTTGAGAGCCAGTCATATTACTATATACTGGCCTCCACAACTAGCATTGATGGATTACTTCAGCAAAATGTCTTGTAGTTAAAAACATTTGCAAGACACCTAAGGGGAAAAAAATAGCATTAAACCACAGATATATTTATTTATTTATTTATTGCCAGGCAGGGATGCCCTCAGAAAGGAGTAAATCAAATACATATCACAGTCTTAAGAAAAAAGGTGTTGGAATGACAAATTTTCCGTGGCCCTTGAATCAAGAAAAACACTAGTTTGAAACAGCAAACCAGTGATCATCACTTGAGGATGCTTGGAGAATGATGGAGAAGCCAGGACATGAGCATATGTGAAAGAGTGACTGTCCCAGAGCCTGTATTTCAACTCTTTTCAAGAAATGCTTAAAATTACTTAATTTATTTACATGTTTACACACTTGTGGGACCAAGATCAAAGTCTAATGTCAACCACTACTACTGTGGAATAGGAAATTAAATAAAAATAAGCCCCTCTTATTTGATGAACAAGATAAAGTGATGACCATTGTTGTTATATACTTTAGATTTTGCTGAAGCGGTGCTAACTTGGCATGATCTGAATAGTAGGAACATGCATTTAAACAGAGAACTTGTATAACTGTGACCTTACCCAGACCTTGCAGCAAAATATTAGTGTAATTAGTGGACTTCAACTAGGCCACATAGTACTTCCCAGGAAGACTTTGCTACAGCAGCTAAGCTCCCTGTGAAGTCATTGAAGTCTTCCCATTTTTCTCAGTAGGAGATGAAATGGATCAATCTATAATAGTTTTGACATTTTTTAAGGTTGGAAGCTGGTATTACACTAGAATAATCCAAGTCCATAGTCAAAGAATACCTATAGAGCACTTAATTTTTTTCTCTAATGCAGCCCTCTTCTAGAAGTTTGTGTTCCTAAATGAAATTGTAAATATAAATTCCTTCTCTGCTCAGAGTTAACAGGGAGAATTCTGTCTTGCAACAGGACAGAACAAACTCAAGGCAAAAGCCAAAGCCATAGGTCTCCCACAGGAACCATTCGTGCAGCATACTAAACACACATCAATGTCTGCACTGCTGTGGTACAACTGACTGCAATTACTTCCATCTGCCTTTGTTTCAACACGCAGGGCAGGGGACGATGCAGGGATTGAGTCTGGTTTCTATAACAAATCAACATCATTTCTGTCACATCCTCTAAATGTAGTGATTCAGCCTCAGCCTAAGCATAAGAACTATTTCAAAACATAGGCATTTTCTTCCAGATCAATGGAGACATCAGTTTTCAGTAGTTCTATGCATCCAGAGAAAAAGGCTTTTCCTTAAGAAGACTGATTTTTAGAGAAGACCATAAAGTTTTAGTAGACAATCAATCCAGAACAACTTCAAAGTTTTGCAAAAAGCTTCAGTTTCTCAAGCTCATTTACATGAAATAAAAACATAGGAAAATATTAAAATTAAATCTGAACTCAAGAGTAATGTTGATGTCAACATCAAAGACTGTACTTACACCAGGTGCACAGCACAGAGCACTTGTCTGTGCACAGTAACCAAGGACTACTTTTTGTTGTGTTGCCTTAGAGCTGGGCAGAGGCTGCTTTTCACTGTGTATCACCTGGAAAACAGAGCCTTTGTTGCCTCCCTTTATGCATAAAGATTTTTACTTTCTACAGATCTTTCATAATTTGTAACTTTGAAGACTACTAATATATGGTTGCAACTTCTCATACTTTTCCTGCCCTTCTCCCTTTACATTTTAGAACAGTAAGATAGATAATCTTCTAACACATTCCTGAAATTCATTTAGTAAGTTTAGTCTTATTTGCAAGAAGAAAACCTCCAAAAAGAACATTATTTTTTGCAAGCAGAATCTAAGAAGACACAAAGAAGACCTCAGACAACTCCAATGGGGCAGAACACAGGGGAAAATTACCTGACAATAACTGGACAATTATTAGACAATTATTGTCTAATTGGACAATATTTGTTAGATACACAAATTTGTTAAAGTTATAAAATTGTAAAAATCCAAGGCCAGGTGTGCCCACAACCACCATGGAGGCATCGGGATGCTTCTGAGACCTAATTTTTACCTTACTATTTTATTACTGCTGCCAGAGTTTTGTCTTTTGATATTAGACAACAGAATGACGGCAAGCAAGCACCTATTCCCATATGTCAGAGATCAAGGAAATAAGATGAGGCACTGAAGAAAGGCAGGGAGAGACAGGAAAGATGTCTGAAGGTAAAGTAAGAACCAAAAAACTTATGAGAGGAGGAAGGGATAACAGATCTTCATAGAATTTGACAATAAAAAGTCCAAGAAGGATCAAAAAAGCTAGCATTAAGTGAATTGTAAACTAGAAACATTTCAAATTATAGAAAAAATATAACATGAAACTCGGGGTCCATCAGGCAAATCACAAGTCCTATAATGAGATTTAATTACAACAATTTTCAACATGATTTTTCCAGAGCTGCGGTATCTTGTTGTTAAAAAGTAATCTTCTGTTTTGGTCTAGCATCTTTTTCTGTTGATTTGGCATAGCCTGGTTTTAGTAGTACAGGGGGTGCCACAGAGGTGCCTTCTGTGAGAAGCTGCGAGAAGCTTCCACCATGGCAGACAGAGCCAGTCTCTGATGGCTCTAAACACGGACATGCTGCTGGCCCAGTTACAGAGGTTGGTAACACCTCTCTGATGACACATTCACCAAGAAAATCAAAAGAGCACTGGTACAATCTGTTCCCAAGGGTGTCAAAGTGCCACCCCCGGGGCCATCCCGGCGCAGCGTGCGGCGATGCGCTGCAGCCGCCACCATCTCGGTGTGGCCCAGGCGAGCCTTGCCTGCCTGGCCGCCCCCAGCCAGCCGTGCCACGGGCACAGGGGCAGGGGCGGCGGAGGCGGCGGCTGCTCCTGCCCGGTGCCCACATGAGGAGAGGCGTTAAACAGCGCCAGCGCTGCCGACACTGCCTGCGCAATGGGCCGGCGGCGCCAACGTGACGAGAGACTGCCCGACGCAGAACCTGCACCAGATCAACCTCTCAGGGCTTTAGGATCCTGCAGGAATCTTTGAACTGGTGGAACTTGTTGGCAATGGGACCTACGGGCAGCAGTTTGGCTCCTAGTCAAAGGAGTCAGAAGGAAAACAACATGGCAGCACCAAGGTCAGTGGGAAAGAGGGGGAGGAGGTGCTCCAACATCGGAGCAGAAATTCCTCTGCAAGCCTTAGTGAGGATTATGGTAAAATAAACTGTCCACTTGTAATGCATGAAGTCTGTGGGCGATGCAGAGATCCACTCACAGCCCATGGGAAAAGTGCTCATGTCAGAGAGGGTGGATGCCACAGAAAGCTGTGATCCAGTAGGAGACCTGAATGGAGAGAGAGGGCCCCTGCTTCCAGAAACAGAGAAAGAACGCCCTTGCTTTCAAACTGGAGCAGCCTACCCTTGGAGGACTGCATCCTGTAGATGAGAGATGCACACCACAGTTTTGGGAAGACTGTTTGCCCTTGGGAGGGACGCCATGGCGGAGCAGAGCAAGGAATCCTCTCCCTGAGCAAACAGAAAAAGATTTTGAATAATGAACTGATCAAAACCCCCATGCCCTGTCTCCCTGTGCTGTCAGTGGGAAGGAGGCAGGGGCTGGAGGGATAAAAGGTGTTTTTAGGCTTATTTTGTTTATCATTGTTCTCTTCCAACTCTGTTAATAATACATTCGCTTTATACCTTTAAATTTAAACCCGTTTTGCCCTTATTTTCTCCCAGTTCTCATCTCAATTCATGAGCCCTTTGTTAATTTTTTTCCCTCTCCTCTGCCCAACTGAAAGCAAGAGAGGGTGAGCAAACAACTTTCATAGGTCCCTGGTGTTTGGCCATTATCAAACCAAGACACTTTTCTGAGTCTTTCTAGAATTCCTTCAACTGTTTGCTTTAGCAAAAGGGTCCAAGTAGAACTGTCTAGCTTCTCTTCAGATCTGGTCCTAAAATAACAAACATGATATATTGTTCTTATATTGATGCTTTCTGCATCCACTTCCAAAATATTGCACTGACTTCCTCTACACAGTGCATTCATTTTTACCCCATTTTTAAGACAACAAAAATCCTGAAACCAGAATTGCTTTCACACGTCTGTACAGACTGCCTGTTGATAAGTTGGATAAAGTTTTCAAGTTAATAAATTACTTTTTACTTAAAATTTGAAGTGCCTTTGATGTACAGTGTAGCTACCAAAGTACCTACACATAGTTACATAAGAATCAGTGAGTGCTTACTACCACAGTCCCTTCATAGGATGTTATGAAGACAAATTTGCTATAAACTTCAGGGGCTTACAAGATGTCACAGAAATCTCATCAGTTGACAGAAAAATTCTGTTGAGACTATGTGCTTGAGTGTCAGAATGAAATAAAAAATGACAGTGACAGTTTAGAGACCTATTCTGTAGTTTACAGCAACAAATTACTAGATTTTTATATAAACTATTCACTTTAGCATCAAAGCTAGTTTGAAATGATAGCAGTCTATAAACCTACAAAATTAAAACTTTAGAAATATTTGCTACAATTACTTCAAAGAATCAAACTAGGTTTTGTTCTTTTATATATGAATTTTAGTACATATTTGTGATGAGAGTAAATATTATTTGCTGTCCAGTCTAACTGGAAAAAAAATCTTATCCATAATGAACTTATAAAATTCACGCATTTTTACAGCACTGTTCTGTTCCATTTCAAAACCTAGTAGTTTTTAAGTAGATATTCATATTCCTATTAGAACAATGTATTTTAGATAAATTTTAGAAGTATGTATTTCTGCTTTAACCTGTATGCTTATTTAATAAGATAGTTGTTGTCAGCATTCTTTTTTTCTGTTTTGTGCTAGTTCTGCTGTGGCAAAATAATATCTATAATACTAGTACGGGATATTTTATTCATGAGGCAGAAAATAGAAAAGAAAAATAAAGACCAATGGCTGAAGTACAGCAGTGTCAGCCTTTACCCAATGGAAACCATCCCTCAGAAGCAATATGTGTACATGACTCTAGATGGGAAAAAATGTATACCTAGAAAATTTCATGGACAGATTCTCTGGAAACCTTAGGGTACAACAAAGTCCTGGTGTTGGAACTTTCTTCCCCCCAGAGAAGCTCTTAAACATGGCCTGGTTCTCACAGCACAAGTTTGCTGCACGTAAGAAAAAGATCCACAAAAAAAAAATTCTGAGAAGAGGAAAATGCCAAGAAAAAATTTTAAACATACGATTTTCTTTTATTTGCATTTTCTCTAGGAAAAACAAAGCAATAGGGCCCCTACAATGGTTCTAGAAACAGTTGTTAGATGTAAGAAGGAAACTGTCCCCAAACAAATTACTGGCAACTCTCAGTAGAATTAATAGCTAAATTTTGCAGCTACAACAGTCTCTTGCATCTTGTACTCTTTCACCTGTGCCCAAGACAGAAAAATTATTCAAAATGTCAAGTGAAAACCGATTTGCCTTAATTGACATTGACACTAAAATCATCTGAAAAGAATGAATCATCTGAAAGAGTGAAACTGCAATCTGTAAGTGAGGAAAAATGCTTTCGAATATTCAATGCATGATTAAATTCTGACTAACTTTCTGTCTGCTAATCATTTTGAACTGGACCGTATCTCTTAGAATTTCAGAATAAGAATATTTATTTGGTCTGAATGTTACTCTATTTCAAATCATTAAAAGTTTTTAAACTGTTCTGGTTGGTTGAATGCTTTTATGTCCCTTGTAGTTACTTAATATTTAGGTCCTAGACCAGTGTGAAAGGTTACACATTTCTAAATAATAAATAAAGCTGAAAAATCAGTAACTGGAAGTCCTTAATAATCATGGAATGCCCTCTCTTGTTCTTTGTTTTGAGGGTTGTTCTATTGTTGAGGTTTCTCTTTTTAAATATGTTTTTTCTTATCAATCCAGCCCCACACTTTCGCAGCTGCCAAGTAAAAGTTCTGAAAAAACTTACACACCTTATAGCATGTAATTGCTTAGGGTTATTTTGCCAGGTTTCAAATGAGATTTATATTATTTTTCTGTAAATTTAATATTCCAGTTCTACTTGCAAAATGTCAGTGTATTTAAAAAGCAATAATTCACATATTTTAACTCACAAGTTTTTCCCTTTAAATATTACTCTCTGCTGTATCTGTGTCTATTTTGGATATTTCCACTTTGATCATGTCCAATATTAGGAACCAGTTTTGTGAGTCTGTGAGGTTCTTTTTCCTCTTTATCCATGAAATTAACTACTTGAGCCAACCCTCTCATATCAGGAAAACTTTGTTCTCCTACATTTAGTTTAACCCTACAAACCACAACAGTTCCAGTGACAACTAAAATATAACACTGGCATTTTATAGAAACAATTTCCTTAAGACCAGAATATTTTCTGGCATTAGGGCCAGAGAGTCACATTAATTAAATTAAAGCAAGCCCCATCCAATTAACTCAAATTTACAGAGTTTAATGTAAGTATTTTGTGTATTTGTGCTTTGTATTTCTAGCTTTCTATTTGATATTACTGTATTTCAGCATTTTGTTCAGTTCCCCTGCATATAAATTCTTTTGACATCACAGAAACAAATCTCAATGGCCCTATGCTCATGTGCCTTTTTACATAGCAATTTAAAGGAACAGAACTTAAAGCCCAGTGGAGTGAAATTAATACAATTTAATACAAAAGAAAGCTGTTGATCTTTTAAAAAATATCTTTTGTGTTCACTTAGTTTTGATTTGAGCATCAGAGCTGGAAGGTCATTAATAGATATATGGTTACAGAGCATTAAAAATAGTGTAGATTTTTCCAATAAATAATTCACTATTCCAGACTGCAAGTAAAAGTATTAATGGATTTTGCACGTGATATATTAGCATGTTTGCTTACAATTCTCAGGAACAAAGGATCTTTTTCACCTTTATGTAAGATTTAGTTTAATATTTTAGGCAGGTTTTTTGTTTGTTTGTTTTTGGTTGGTTTGTTGTTTTGGGGGCTTTTGTGGGTCTTTTTCAATCTTGTATTTGGAGTTTCTCAGAAGTGTGAATTTTTCACAATTAGGCATCCTTAGCAAAGACAGATGAATGTTAGGAAAGATAAATAATGCATGAAAAAGTTATCAAGATAGTAGAATGTTATACAGTAAATAATTCCTTTATATATAGCTCTGATAACTTATCAGATTTCTATCACTTAAATACAAGATTCGTAGGGAAAAAAGAAAAATAAAAAACAAGATAAAGTAATTTTTATGTCTTCATAAATTTCTGAGATAGTTGTAACAGAATTTCTTTTCCTGAATAAAGTAGAAATTTGAAGAGGTTTGGCTTTTTTTTTGTTTTGCTTAGTTAGGAAACATAATATGTTGATATACAAAGTTCTCACTGGGATGCTCTATTAGTTTCAAGGACTAAATTTAAAATTTAATTTAAAAATTTTGTGAGGTTTGGAGAGAAAATATTTTTGGTAAAATTCTTAAGAGTCTGTACCCTCAAAAAAGAGTACAAGTTCCTGTTTTGACTCAAAACCATCCCAATGCTCAGTGTTTACCAAATCTCTCAAGTCTTCAAAGAAAACTATACAAATAGCTCAATATTCATTGGACCAACAGGGAAAAGATGGAGTTCATGAACCCAGGGGTTAGACTACTTACCTAGGCTGTGGAAGAAAGCAATCTCTTGTCTGGACCTTTTATGGTCATGCAGAATAAAGAATTAGCATTTGATTCTTACACATCATGGGTGACAATATGGATCATCAGAAAAAAAGTATCTATTTGTGTCTATCATATTTTGCTGCATAATTCCAGCATGGAAATATTTTGAATTGGCTAAAAGAAAATATTTATGGAGTGGAAAAATCTACTTAGTTACAAGTTTTTTATCTAGGGTTTTTTGCTCCTATTATTTATATTTTTGTATTTTTTAATAATGAGCAAAACTCTATTCTCAAAAACTGCATTTAAATATAGAACTAGAGAGCAGAAGACTCACAATGGATTTATCTTGCATCTTTCATTAAAAAAAATCTCCATTTATTATATCCAAAATCAATACAAAAAAAGGGTAAGGAAAAATTAAAGAGTTTCTTAACAAATTTTACTTAAGTTAAACCCATAAAAAGCTTTATATCTACTGTTTTTTTGGTTTTGTTTTTTTTTTATTTTGCCATTTTAGAGATTAGGACTGAGTGCAAGATTTTAGGCAGGATTATATGTAAAGCTGACAATCACACAAAACTAGTCAGAATGGTTAACATTAGGAACTATGTAAACATATCAGAGTCAAGCCTTTGGCAAAAAATAATTTCCTTAATGCAGTGCAAATAAAAGAAAATGGATCACAAAGAAAGCAGAAGGAAAATACATGTATAGAAATTAAAACAAACAAAAAAAAAAAAATAGAAATGCTGGTCATTCTATCATGTGCAATTACAAATACCAACTAAACTATCAGCATTCTTAAGGTATCCCTACATAATATTCCAAAACTGAATTAAATGAAATTGTAAAACAGATGCTAACAACCGTAAGGCTTTGTCATGGGTTGCAGTGCAAAATGTAACCAAAACTCTGTATTCTATCACCATCTGATGGAACTGAGGGGGGAGGGGAAGGGGGGGTGTGTAGGGGTGTGTAATTGTCCATCAATGGGCCAATTGTCAAAAAACCTGCTGGGGCAGTTTTCTTATCTCTTCACAACTCAATCTCCTTCCAGGAAGAGATCTCCTGCTAATGCACAGAAGAGTCTCACTAATAGAATTACATCATCCTGTTGGGAAATGCTCCAACCAGAGGGAGGAGCCAAGCATTCCTACCTGGAAAAATCTGGGAGTTGGAACACCAAGGCAGCGTTTCCCACCGGATTCTCAGAGGAAGACCAGGCCCATCTATCACTTCTGAACCTTCAGTAAAAGAACTCCACTCTAGAGGAGCATCACTTCAGCAGAGCAACATCTGCCACTAGGACTGCAGCCACCATTGAATGGGACTGCCACCAACACCCTGACCCACAGGGTGTCAGCTTGGATCCTGACTCTGTCAGTGGGTTTGGTTGGTTTGTTTGTCTTACAGAATGTGTTTTGGTTTTATTGTTTAATTTAGTTCCCCTAATAAAGAACTGTTATTCCTGTTCCCATATTTTCACCTGAGAGCCCCTTAATGTTAAAGTTATAATAATTGAGAGGGAGGGGGTTTAAGTTCTCCATGCCAGGGGAGGCTCCTGCCTCCCTTAGCAGACACTGTTCAAACCATGACAGACATGACAGATTTGCATTTTTTTTTTTTTTTTAAATATTGTTACTTTTGCATTATAAAGACACTGCTAGCAAAGCTGTAATAAATCAGACAAGGGTTTTGATTGTTTTGGGGGTAATCACACATAGGCAGCATGAACTGTCCCACATCTGTATGCTCTCTATAATCAGTATAACGTCTGTTGTGAAGCAACTTCACAGCCAGAAAGAAAATCATCATTCAATAGGGCTAAATCTACTCAGTTCTTTGTTCACTGATATCTTGTCTGCCTTTCCGTTAAACAGACAGTACTTTAAAATAGAAATCTAATTTTTTTTTTTTTTTATTTTTTAAAGATATAAGTAGTTCATTGGCAAAAAGGATTGATAGCTAAACTAAATGGAAAGTCCTGGTTCAGATTCTGTTGATATACAGCACTTGACTACTAGAAGAAATTTAAAAGTGTGTCCATATACTGTTAATTTCATGTAAGACAATATATCAGCAACTGCCATGTTATTTAAGTAATTTATTTTTCTTTATTAATCTTATTACTATTCTTCAGTTACTGGAACAATGGTAGAGTAAATGTCTGATAAGAAATATTCCATCAATTCTGTGATTTGATGTCTGTACTAGCTGGATTGACTGCCATAAGAGCCCATAACAAAGGATAAAAAATAGACAGTTTTTTCATTACCAGGTGCAACTTCAGAAATTTGTATTTCTATAGCATGATCTAATATTGCAGTATGTGTTTCTTTTAATATTTAATAATTTAATTGTTAACGGTTCATCCCCATATTCCCCCTTGTTTTCCCCAATTTGGTGTATCCCTAATTTGGTATCCTCCCCTGAACTGCCCTTCATTGTATTTCCCAACCCTTCTTCCAGTACTTTCCGTGTCAATCCCGCATGGGCCAATCCCTGGTTATGCCTCCCCTTTGGAAATCCCCTAAACCTTGATACCCCATTGGTTTATTTGAATTGTTCCCCTCCCATGTGTTCCCCTATTGGTTATGATATTGTCAATCCTGCATGTTACTCCTCCCCTCTCTCTATTCTATTGGGTGTCCATTTGTATCTGCCCCAAGACCTCCCCTGTTTAAAAGCCCTTGCACACTCCTGACAGTAGGTCTTCTGTCCCTGTTCCCTCTGGGAATGAATCCTCTGGGAATTCACACAGGAGGTTCCTCTCTTGTTCTTGCCCCATTCCTAGGCACTGCACCAGCCCTACAGTAGAGCCTGTGTGCTCTACAGCTGCACCCCAGATTGCACAGCTTTCTGGGGGCAGCACACCATGACCGCTGTGTCAGAGCTGGCCAGGGATGAGAATAAAAACAGACACAGCGTGTCAATCTAACTCTTAATTTTATAACACAGTGCAAATATCTGCAGTAGCCTTGGCTCTTTAGTACTTGCTGAGGTGGATATCCTTTGTCCTTCTTCAGGTGGTGCTTTGGTCTTTTTGGAGAGCTACATTATTTTGCTGTGCAGCACACAGCCAACAGCAGAGTTCAGAAAATGGACTTCAGATACTAAGTCTTGAAAAATAAGTTTGCTCAAGTGATTCCCAAAGTCTTCAGAAAACAAATTGTTGTTCTTAATGCACAGGTAAGAGATGGCCCTCTGGCCATCTAATGTACAGAAAGTAAAATTGTATGATCAAGTGACTGCTCAAGCTAAGTATAGAAAATAGGTAAAATTAACAGGGAAAAAAAGCCAGCTCATATGGTCCACTTTCTTTTGCATTTACAAAGTCCTGGAGATACTAAGATCATCTTTCTTGGATCAAGCCTAGGCATCACAAGA
This sequence comes from Certhia americana, assembly GCA_018697195.1. NCBI lineage: Eukaryota > Metazoa > Chordata > Aves > Passeriformes > Certhiidae > Certhia > Certhia americana. The sequence continues at coordinate 8,654,055 of CM031860.1, forward strand.
GAGAACTCAAAGAAGTTGTGGGAACTCTGCAACTTTTTGCTGAGCGGTTTAAGAGACGAGTCAGGGAGTCTGCTACCCATTATCTGCAGTGAATTATGAAGATATTTATGGCATTACCCTTTGGAGATACAATGACACACCAGCAAATCAATGGCACGGTTGTGCATGGTGCCAAGTCTCCTGGCCCAAGACCAAAGAAGTAATGGAGCTTAAAGGTAAAGTTAGCTGCTTAGGCAAAGCCTTACTCAAAAGTCACATTTTCCCAAATCCTTGGACAGATTCAAAGTTTCAGCTCCCATTTCACTACCAAGAAAGATCATATATTCATTTAGTTCTAGTAGGAAATTCTCATGAGGAATATTATTCCACTAGAAAAGGTCAGACCACTGAAACTAAGACTTGTGTACTGGAAATAGACACTTTTCATGTCCCCTACAGAAAATGTGGAGAGTAAGTTGGGAGTCTGTACATGTGAGAAAATGTAAAAATTTTCCTTTAAAAAGGACCTTCCCTCACAGAGGTGTTTTCTCTCCAAAGATCTAAAGAGATAAGTAGGAAAGAGAGGAAGAAAGAGACATAAATTATAAGAAAAGAATATATATATTTATACACAATAAATAATATCATAAGAAACTGAGAGGAGACATGCCATAGCTATTTAAAATTAATTATAAAAAAATTTTATTCTACTTAAGTTTAGAAGAGTGCAGAATAATTTGGAAAATTGGAATAATCAATGCTAAATCCTCTAACAAAAAAATAAGCTTCTAACACAGCGTACCAAGTGAGGCAGTAGGCATATTAACACATTCCAGCTTTTACACGAGCTCTTAGTTGCACATTTCCAAACCTGCCATGCCCTAATTCTCTTTCCATACATTCTCAGAAAGGGACCATATCTTATCACTGGTACAGAAATTCAGCAAATATTCAAGCATCTCCAGTCAAACCTAGAAGAGTGTGCTCCCTAAATAGCTTTATGTATTCATTTCTGTGGAGTTTAGGTAATACCAAAACATTTTGTGTTTATGTTACTCAGAGAAGCAGCACTCTGGAAAATTAAGAATATCAGAGAAGTTGAGGAAGACAGCTGTTTGAAAAAAAAATATTGCCTCAAACATACTAAAACCCTAACAGCAGTCAACAATGTGATTTAAATAGCAAAGTTTACTCTTGTGGATGGAGTGCAGGTGTATACTGTAACCTAAAACATGGAATTAGACTATACTTACTTTTTGCTAAGCATTGATCTAGCCTATAGGATCACAGTGGCTACTCTTGACTGACAGTATTTTAATGAAGGTTAGCACCCCAAAACCACCTAATAATAGAAAGCCAGGTGCGATTTATATTTTATTATGTTAATCATAGTACTGAAGAGCACAGGAAATAATTTGTGATGGTCATTGGGGCTCTTTCACCACCAGATCCTTTTAAAAGAATCCTCAAACAGAATAGCATTACTAAAAGATTTAAAGACAAAATATAGAAAACAATCTACAGTAGTAAATGGTCTAAGAAGACATTTTTACATTTAAAATAAGATGTATAGTTCCAAACATTATCAATATAGCTACTCTTAAATGAAGCTATTGAGCAATTTATTGAAATAAAGACTATTAAATCAAAATGAAAAAGCTTTTATAATTCATACTTATGTGTTTTTCTTAATTTAGACGTTGTTCCCTCCCAAATTGAGGTAAGAGCAGTAAATTGCCATACATTGCCATTCATAATATGTGATGTAGTCAGTGTGAAAACAAACCTTACAGTCAGCTACAGTAGCTCTGAATAAATTATCAGTATTCAATACAAATAAAACACAGAGTGTCTCTAGGCAGTGACAGAAGGAATAATTTTCCGAAGGAAAGCCAAACACATAGTAATGCACTGACAGGCTAAAATATGAATGTCTATGCAGGTCTAACACCTACCTTGTTGGCTTGCATTATTCCCATGGATAATGGTACCTGAACTTTGAACAGAATTGTTGCCCAACAGTAAAATATGCTTTTAGGTTTAGATTTCATCTATCTAAACCAACATATTCTGTTAATTATTTTCACTAAACATATATAATCAATTTCTTATGTTGGCAGTCACTTATTCATACCTTGTTTATAGTCCAGATGGCAAATAATGAATATTCAAGTGGTTTAGCTCTTAGTCCACTTTTGTATTTCAAGTTAACAGTAGTGCACTGTGGAGTACCTACCAACAGAACTACTCTTATGAACATTTGAACTATTTATTACTCTGGACTACATCTAATAAATAAATAAATCCAAACAATTTTCACAGTTTGCCCCAAATGTATCCACATATTTTTATGCAAGACTTACATTGTATATTCTTCCTATAAACAAATTACAATTTATAGAAAAATAGAGATACGTGCTGGCACGATGATATAATTGAAGCAAAAATATTGGTGAAATTTAGGAATTAAAATTGGCTCACCTGAAGCTATTCACATGCCTATTTTCAGTAATTTATGTGAGAAAAGATGATTTCTTGAATGTCTACTGTTTTATTTAGCTATCTCCAACCAGGAGTTGTTATAATTAACTAGAAAGGAACTGTGCTTTACCGAAGTCATGAAACAGAACCCTGTCCCAGTATCTGAGCAACTAGCCAGGATAAAATAAAATTTTTTAAGTTCTGCCTGACCCCTCACTATTTAGGTGATGAGTTTCATCAGTAAGGAACAATTTTTATGTGTATATTATCAGATTTCCCCACCCAACCTCATTAACGAAGTGGTATTTAAAAAATTTTTGTACTATAAGCTACATCTTTCCTTTAAGATCTTGCAAAAATTTATTTTTCCATTTCTCAACAGTTAAGAAACTCCATGATAAGATGATATGATTCTTTTACTGATTTTAATGCAATGAATAATGTAATGTGTTTACAACCATATGGAAGAAAAAAATTACATATGTACTTAGACATTCACTTCCAATAAAGCTGTCAGCCTGTCTAGCAAAGGTCACATCTCTGACAGAAAAGAGCAGACAGCAGAGGAAGTCATTGCATGCATCAGTCACCTCATCAAAATAATGGTAGAGGTTGCAATATGTCCATTTTATAGTATCACTATTATTCATTATTACATTTTTAAAGTTCAGTTGGCACCCTGACTCACATTTTTCCGTATTAGGTTCTCACAGACTGAGAAAAAGAAATCCTATTCTACTATTGTCTCTGTTCACTATTTTTCTATTTCTTACCAGTGAGATCATATTCTCCATTTAATTTTTGGGGAACTGTCTTCTAAATTCATGCCAAGCCTAGAACATACAATCCAGTTTAGTTTAAGGCAGCAAATCTCATAACACTGAGATTCTGAGTCTATTCCAATGCTCTTAGAAAAGTTAAAATATAGAATATCTCTTGTAATTAGGTTAGTAAGTAGGTTTTATCATGTTCAACACAACTACTGTGCCTCTTTTTCTGACCTCAATAAGAAATTTCTTGGTTTTACACCTGGTCCATTTCTTTCAGCATTCAAACCCAGGAACTTTACAGATATTAACAGTAGAAGCTGGACCCAAACTAGACAAAAGCTTTCCAAACACCAGCTTTTTCTGGGTTTACTCTTAATAAAACATAGCTATTGCTTTTTAATCAAATAAGGATTTCCATATGTTCTAGGGATTGCCCATGTCCTTTACTGGCAAAGAATGTTTTCCTGTCCCCATATTATATTTCCATATTTAAGTACGTACTCAGCCAAATCCCACAAACAGAAACAATGCCTACTATTGTTTGCAAAGAGCTGATTTCCTGGGTGAATTACCATAAGGAGTGCAAAGAAAAAAACAGTCTAAATAAAAGTGAATACAGAGTCAATAAAATAAAAAACAAAACTATATTTACCATTATAGTTCTAATTTAATACTGTGTTTCATGTACATAAAGGAAAGAATATCCAAAGTTGCTTTCTATCTTATTACTGTAACATTGTTACCTTTGAACTGTCATTTTAAGGCAAAAGTTTATACAAAGAACTTCAGGGAATGGTTTGTCAGTTTAGTAAAGCCACTCTACTGATCTTTTTCACATTTGTGATGCAAAATCTTTCTTTCTTAAATGTCTCTGTCAGTAGTAAACTTGTGAAAATAAAGAGGCTGCAAAAGCTTGACATAGTAATATACTAATCCTGATTTAAACACCATGTGGTATTCACTTTTGTACCCTTCCTGCAGTTTCTTGTATAAATAGCTGTACCAACAAGAGTAGTTCTCAAAGAAAGGCTAAAGGGATAAATACAGTTGAAGGGAGGGAGATAAAAAAAGAAAAAAAAAAAAAGCAAAAATTCAGACTGTACTTTGGAGAATGCAGAAATGGGCAAGAGTCAGCTTAATCTGATTAATAGCTGGTCACTGCTTTACTAGTCTATGAAATAAAAAGAGGCCAGAAGAGTGCCCCTGCAAACCCCTTTTTGCCTATTTTATTACAGTATAAAGATTATGCGAGGAGATTGCTCTTCATCTGTTTTACACACATATGTATGCATTCACACACATATAAGTGCATGAATTACATATATATAAACTCTGAATGCATAACTGCAAGCACACTTATAATCAAGGGATGTGAAGACAACGCTTCTATGAACTTCCAATTGATTTAATTTCCATGCTTGTCTGTAGGAGTTACCTAAGCTGAAAACTTTCAAAGGGAGGGTACCAAGCAAGCTATCTCACTTACTTGATCTAACATGCAAATTCCTACCAATTACTAAACTATTATGGAGATTAAAACCTTCTGGGAATAGCGTGAAGTCCTCCCATTCTTTCTTCACATTTGGCATGTGACTTCCTTTTCGTTCCACTAGTTTCTTGTGCTGCTTTGCCCCTCCATTTTCACTGATCTGAACATATGTATCACGCTCCCCTGATTCAACACAGAGTGGACAATTCCATTTGCACCTGTAAGAAATGTTATGTTTTGTTTAAAAGCTTGAATGAGCAAAACTGGCTAAAGTTTTGCTAAATTACATGCATTGACTGCTCTTAAAGTACCTTTTTCTTTCGTGCACAATGTCATTTCTGTTTAAAAAAACCCCAACAAACCAAAAAACCCCAAATAAACCCAAACAAACAAAAACCAAGCAAAAAACCTTGTATGCTTTCCACATGAAACCAAATACCAATGCCATGTGACAGCATCTTGCTTGTAATTATTTACCCTGCTGACAGCCAAAAATCTTGTTACACCCAGAACAGTATAAATGCAAATATTCTGAACTTTGCTCATTTCCTTTAAAAACATGAAAATTTTACATTTAGTTGTGAGATGGCAGACTCAATCAAATAGCAATGAGTAAAAGGACATAGATTTTCCTCATAACTGCAATTATTTGCATCTATCAGTGAGAACTAGAGAGTGTCTTCTCTAGCAGTTTATTTTGCATCACAGGACCAATATTCCCATAATGAATCATTACCACCCTATACCTGCACATCTTACAGTGTTTTGAGTGTTTTGAGATATTCATTTTGCTGAAAAAGAAAGGGGGCTTTATTAGCCCACCACAAGCCATATAAACAAACATTATTGGGGGAAGGCAGGAAAGAAGAGGGAGCTTTTTAGGAGGCTTTATGAATTTTAACATTGTTATTGTTACCATCACACAGTCAATTTTTTTTCAGCAGCTGCAGCTAATTATAGTGCAGCAAAGAAGAGGGAAAAATGCTTCAGAGATGTTAAGAGATATAAAAATATGAATGGAATAAAGCAGGTAAAATATTTGAGGATCACGTAGAAACTGGAAGAAGAAAGATTTAGATTAGATATTAAGAAGAAATTCTGTCCTGTGAGAATAGTGAGTCACTGGCATGGATAATCCAGACAAATTATGGGTGCCCCATCACTGAAACTGTTCTAGGCCAAATGGGGTGGGGTTTTGAGCAGCTTGATCCAATGGAAGGTTTCCCTGCTGGAGGAAGGGAGAGCTTTGGGGGTTGGAGCAAGATGATCTTAAAGGTCCCTTCCAAGCCAAGGTATTCTATGATTAAATTACATAATGAGCACATGAAATAACACCATAAAACATCTCTTTCATTTGTGATGTTTTTTGAAAGATTTATTTCACTTCTTAAAACTGAAATACTTTTATTGTCAGACTTTTAAATAAAATTAAACAGTTACCACAGCTAAAAATGCTGAGCCAAGCAATGTGATACAGCCTGGAATCACTCCACAGTCTGTTTGGGTTGGATATATACCTTGGTTAAGGCTAGAACAGATGGAAGTTGTGTTTAATCATGTCTATGGCATCAAGCACCCTGAAGCAGAAAAAGAATCGACTTCGTAACTAATGGCTGTGTTCTGATGTCACTAACAAGAGTGCAATCAATATTAACTACATGATGCAATTAGGTTCAGAAGATGCAAGTCAACATGGGGTTTGCACACTAATATTTCATAATTAAAATGTAAATGACTGACATTTACTCCATTCATACATGTTGTCCAATTCTTCTGGATGTTCAAATTTGGCTAAAGCAATTACTCTTCTAATAGATTACTGTATGCAGAAAAACATCAAATTAAGATTATCACACACATAAATAAACAAAAAACCCCACAGGCTATGCAGAAGATGCATGAAGGAAATTCATAAAGTTATAATATTTATAGAAACAATCTGAAGTACTGAATGTGCTAGTCAAAAATACATATTTGACGTTAGTTACAGACTAAAATTTAAAATAATTATGATAAGACTGACTAATAAAAAAGACTCACTGTTATTTAGACAGGCAGCAGAATTTTTTTCTATAAATTACATTTCCGGGCTTTATACTGGAAGCTGTAGAAGGATACATAAAAAATAATTATGTCCAAGAAATGCTTAATAAACAACTGAACCAAGGCCAATACATAAAACAAATAAGATTTCTACTGGAAATTGAAGAAAAGTATGTAAAACCCTCTAAGGCAAGTACAAAGACTGTTAAATGAAATTTGAGCAGAAATCCATTTTAGGGAAAGTATCCAAGAAGGAAACAGAACAAATTTAATCCAGGGCAGATGTAGAGAGGTAATTTTTAAAATTAGATGTTAAAGTGAACGAATTATTTACAGCAAAAAGAATAGTAATATTATAACTGGGGCTTTTGGTTGGTTGGTTCGTTTCCAGACACATCAAAATTCTTCTGTCCAAAATGATGATCCAATGACAAATTTACACCTAAATATAGGGATTTTTTTTTCATAAGGAATATACTTACTTTTTATATTTCAAATTTGCTTTAATATAAATGAATACTAATATTGCTTATGTTTATGAGTATATGATTATTTATTGCATATGGAAAATAATCCCAGATTTCATAACAGACTTCGAAAAACTTGAGAAAAAATTACTTGAGATATCTAAACTAGACAAAGCCTAAACTGTATATATATATGTATATAAAAATACATTTTCAACAATAACTAGGGGCTATAAAAAGGAGAAAGCACTGCTTGTAATTATTTCACTGTATCCCAAATCCAACAATGAAATGCATAAATGTTTTATTTAAGGTAAATTATATGGCTAATAGTCTAAGCAGTTTCATATTTATATAGCTTACTTAGAGCTGGGAGAGTTTTCAATAAAAACATAGATGAAAATATGCAGGGTTAAACTAACACTATTGGATCCTTTTCATCTCCCTCCAGTGATGATAAAAATGGATGAAATCATGATGATTTGCTAAAGTGTGGCCATGATGTCTAATCTCTCTGTCATTGTAACTGGATTGGATGATTGAACATTGATACAAGACTTGCCCCCTGAAATAGTTAATTACGCTGATGCCTTAAAGAACCTAGAAATAAAGCAACACACTTTTGAGATAATACTAGTATAGCAGGTAATATAAAGGATTTATATTATCTTCTCTTTATTGGAGGCCTCCAGGGGCAGATATGGAAAATATCCACAAAATGCCCACACCCCCAAGGAGTGAATACAGTTTCGTAAGTTTAGCAAATGAGCATATTTGACAAAAATCACCGACTAGAGACATAAGTGGTGAGGCACTTTCCCACGGTTCAGCCCTCTCTGAGTCCTGCCCCCACTTCTAGGAGACTAAAGGTTGTTTATGAAAATGTCTCTCAAAGAGCTGGTTTTGACCTTGGTTCCCAGAGTTCAGCTTCTAAGTTAGGATAGGGACTTTGTAGCCCCAGGTTGAAGCTCTGGAATGTGTTTTGTCTTGCTGCCCATCAGGCCAGGGAAAAGTACTGGGAAAACTAGCTGGGAGCTATATAAAAAACCAAAATAGTCAACAGAGTTACAAATATATATGTAAAGAACATGTAGAATATATAAAAGAAAAAAAATCAAAAATCAATTCAGTATCACAGCAAGGAGTATTTTTGCATAAAAATTCTGTAAAAAAAAACTAAAAAAGAAGTAATCAAGGTGAGGTATTGCAAAACAATGAAAATTAAATAAAATATTTTGTCAAATAATCTAACTTTTGTATTTTGAAAGTTGAATGCACTTGCAAAAACTACTGCATCTCTTAGCTGTGTTCATCATCATACTGTAAACTCTTAAGTTGTGGTGGCTTTAATGGCATGTAATATAAAAGTGGCCATTTGATGCCCATTATAATTACTATCATCCAAGGTTCATCTGTTACTGTTTTTAGAAAAGTTAGATTAATAATCAACTTTTTAGTTCCCACTAGAATCACCTGACCTACAGATTTCACAGAAACAGCTTTCTTTGAAAAGTGTTCCATACAATGTGGTGTGTCCCATGGTAGCTCTGGCTCATTTTCTATTACTCTTATTGCTATTATTAAAAATTAATTTATTTTCTGCCCCTGGGAGCAGCAGATTAGACCAGCTCTTGCAAACTGTAGCAATGTAAGCTAGGCAGGATTTAAAGGTTTGCAGGCAGAGGATACTGGCAAAATCATACACATGCTATAAAAAAAAAGGGCATTTTGACCACTTCAGTTGCTCCCATTCATCTCATTTACTAATGTAAATGGCCATTGATATCACTTAATAAATGAGTCTGAATTGTGACAGCTTATTGATGCAGCCCACTAGAGCCTGGGCTAGTTCAAAGAAAACCAACACTGCACTGTCCCAGGTGTGGGGAACAACTGCAGTGTGGGTTTTTGCTGACAGCTGAACCTTTAGAGCTGCTTGCCCTACAGTGGAAGGGCTCTCACCACAGTAAGGGGGTGGGTAAAGGAGAAGGAGGAGGCTTTTCAGTGCTGAACTTCCAACAGGAGGTTTATTCAAGTTGAAGAGTTCAGGAACCAAAGAGCTCCAAGCACTGCTGTGCTCAGGATTTTATACAGCACAGAGCAAGGGGTGGGTACCTAACACAAGCCAAGGAGGGATCAGCAGGGGCAGAGGGAAGGGGTTACAGCATTTCTTTGGGGCCAACTGGGGCAAGTGGGAAGAGAGAGCACATGGTCCAATGGGGCATGGAGGGTTAGGAAACACCCAGGAATGCTCAGGGGTAGGTACACTCAAAGGATTGGTTCAGGGCTGGAGTGACATGGAAGGTGCCAGAACAAGGGGCAGAGTAACAGTGATTGATAGGGAAGGAGCTGGAACAAGGGGTGGGGAAATGTCATACAAGGTAACTTAGGGGAGGATACAACTTCAGGAATAAAGCAACTCAGGGAGAACATGGGGGAACATAAGTACAAACCATTAACATTAAAACTCTAACAATAAACCAGTTAAATGAAACAAATACGGGCTGCAACACTTATGACATTGATTCCTGATTCATGTGAAACCAAACCATAGCAGCTGAAGTGAATTCAACTCTCTTTATAATAACTCTTATTTGCCTCACACAGTTAAGTAGAAGTGCAACCAGTTCAAAAATAACTTCTGAAAATCTGCATTACCTGTGGGGCTCAGTGAAAAGTCAGGCATTTTTTCACTGTTTGGGGCAAGACAGATTTAGTGCAAGAAGCCTGGGATCTGAGAAGTAGCTCTAGATTATTATATGGTGCAGAAACTTTATCTTCTTCTTACTGAGCCACTTTCCATCCAAAATGTAATAATAATAATAAGCACATAGATATTGAGGCAAAGAATAAATTACTTCTGAATATCTTACTGCTACTTAATTGAAAATATAAAATAAAATACTTCTTGAATTTTTCCCCAAGTACCTGCATAATTCTTAACAGAGGAAGAAACGACTGTCCTATCCTTTCATACGAAATCTATATCTATCTATATATCTTCTATATAATGAAGACCACTAGGGTTTTCAAAATAGAGTGAAAGCAGTTTACTTTGGGCTTATTTTGTTTTGTGGCACATTTTTTTTGAAATACAAACATATCCTGATGACAGCAACACTTGGAAAGACTGGCTGAACCAGCCATTCTCTTTTAGGTTTCCCTTTGCTCCTCCCAAGAACCAATACCTTTTTATTCAAAAGAGAACATAAAATAATTGGTCTTTGTTACTTTCTGTAAACTTCAATATCAATGGTTAATCTAAGACCTATTCAGCTATTCATATTTATTAATATAAGTCATTGATATCCACATCTGGTTGACTTTTAGATGAACTGCCTTGTATGGTGCCTAAGGTCCAACAAAAACCACGGTAAAATATGGCCAGTGGAGTAATTTCAAGGCTAGGGACTGATCAAGATGTTCAAGATTGAAGGAAAAAATGAGAACTAACATCCTTTAACGTGATGGTTCCTTATAACCAGAAGTATGAATGACTTTCTGGTAGTGGACAGTCTGGTAGTTGTAGTGACAGTCTGCTGAAGACTAAATAATATATAAAATTAAAAAAAAAAAAAAGAAAAGGCAAAGTATCTCAAAACTCTGCTTCTTTCCCATCAGAATGGATTGCTATACTTCAGCTGTTTGCAAAGACATTCACTGACATATTTTACATGAAGACTAACTTCCCAGCAATAAGACCAATAAAACTGGCTGAATAAGCAAATCTTTCTTAGCATATCACCATGGAATACTGCTGCACTTACATACTGTGAGTAGAAATATGTTTGTGAATTAGAGTTCAAATGTTTAATGAATTACTACATGAATGAAGATGTCTTTAGAAAAAACAGTTAAAAGGAGATAAGAATATAGCACACAGTCACCAGCTCCCTCACACTGCCACATTGGAAAGTGACCCCCCAAGTTCAGACTTTTACAAGCCTCTCTCAAGTCATCCTATGGGGTTGTGCTAGTTTGGGATTTCTAGCATACAGATGAGCTACTTTTAAGGTGTTGATAATATTTATCATTGAGAAAAGTGCTTAGAGGAAGCTTCATTAGGGATTAATTTCAACCCACATCATTTATACAATAGCAAAAATTTCCTCTTAAAATTCAGGAGCAATAACACTAATATTGACAATCCAGGCTTTGTACCATCAAAAGAAAAAAAAAAAAAGGAGAAAAAGCTAAAAGGATAATTATATAAAATGTTAAAAATATTCCTTTGACCACCACACAGTGTTTCATAGAACGGCTTCTGCAAAGAAGGAGATTTAATATTATGGCAACACAAATTTTCCAGCAGAGACTTAAGTGAAAAGCAGGTACATCAAAGTTAACAGTACTTATTGCACTCCCTTTATCCAGAAGAAGTCATCTCATCTCAAAAGCTGATTGGGTTGGTCAAAGCACTCTTTGCACCTGGTAAATTCATGCTAACTATTCCCATCAGGAATTATTTGAGAGTTATGACACAAAAAAAGCACAATGATAGATTTTGTCTGTGACTCTCTGTTAAGTCCATGGGATTGCAATTCATAGCATTTTTCAGTGTTGCCATATGTATAGACCATCAGATTTTACCTTCTTTAAGATTGCTTCAAAAGTAGTTCAAATTATAACAAACTTAACATGTAAGAGATAAAATAAAAAAGTTAAGAATGAAAAAAGAGATCATTAGTTTCAGATATGTAAAATAAGGAAAACAAGGATCCACAAAGGTGATGGAAGTTGCCTCCCCCAAAATAATTTGAAAAGGTTTATTTGTCTTAGAAGTATTACAAAGAAAGCAGGCAAGAAAGCAAACTTCTGCAATTCAGAACTTCCTTTTCTACAATAGCTTCATGTACTACTTACTCGCCATTAAAAGAAAACAACCAAACAAACAAAAGAAAAAACCAAAAAAACACCCCAAAAAAAACAGAGTATCCCATTTATCAACTGTAGTATTTCAGTTTGAAATTATAATAAATTAAATACTTGCTTTAAGGTGGACTTACTTAACTCTTTCAATGTCTTTACCAGTCATGGGTTTTTCTAAAAGAACTTCTTGTTGAAAATTATAGTAAATCATTTAAATGAAGAAAATCCATTTTGTTGAGGCCAGGATAGCTGTTGATATGGTGATGGTAAAGAGAAGCAGGAAGGGCCTTTATATGGGATCACAGAGATGTTTATTCCAGCCATGCACACAGACTGTCTAGAGTCAAAGGCAAGGCTCATGGCAAGGGTCCAGGTTCATGTATATGGGTGCCAGGGGCTGGGAGAGCATCCAATTATCAGGGAGCATGGGGCAGTACAAAGGCAGGGTTGGGGTATGGGAGCCAATGGGGAAATTGGGAGGGAGTGACTGAGGGACACAGGGATGGAGAGGGGATTAACAGGGTTGACTGGGGGAGCAGAACAGGGGTACATTGGCATAATAGAACAGGGGATCCTGTGAGAGAAGCTTCTTATTTCTCCTTAACATAGGGGAAGCCTCTCCACACCATTTAATGATCTGGACCCTTTTTCTAGTGCAACATCTGCTTAAGCAACATTTTTATTTCAGTGTCTTTAGTGGTTGTAACACAGGGCTAATTCAAAGAAAAACCCACAAATAATAGAAAACAGCAGGCTTACAACCTTGCTGTAAAACAATAGAACAAAGCTCCCTACATTGGCTAATGCCTGTTTCTTAATGGTTCAGCTGCCTCATATTTATTCTGAGCTCTCAAGGATATTCCAGATAGCTTGGTTATCCTCATAATAATCCTTTGAATTTCCTTTTACTAAGACCATGATAATGACCAGTGGGATGCTGTGAGGTTTCCAGAAAAGAACACTATGAAACTTTAATTTGTTGCCTTAAAATCATTGTCCTAAGTGTGGTAGCCTGCATTTCAATATTTAATATTCTAACATTGCTTTCTTGTGGGAAAAAAACCAAACCGCTAACATTTAAATCAAAAACTACTATCTTTCTGAAACAAATCTCTATTAGTACTTAATTACATATATATGTGATTTCTCAATAATTCAGCAGTCATTTAGCATTTTTATTAATGCACTGCTGTTAAGTCAGCCAATTAATCTGAAAGCTATAGTATTTTAGAATTATTTACTTTCATTTTTATTGCCTTGTTCTTGTCATGGAGAAATTCCCATGTAAGTATGAAGTGCTGTAATAAGTATGTGAAGCTGAAGAAGTCCTCTATATTTTCATATTTTGTTTTTAAGGGAGAAAGCCACCTGCCAAGCAGATAAACTTTTATCAAAATGGTTACATTTTGACAATATACTATAGAGAAAAACTTGTGCATAATTTGATTGACAAAAATATGCTTTTGCACATTCTCATTCAAGTATAAATTCTAGCTTAGCAGTCATAGGAATAGTTGCAGACCCTCTGCATCATCTTGATTCACTGAAAACCAGGAGGAAACATGTTTCTTACAGCCTGATGAACTCAGCTTAAATGTCTTTAACGTGAAAGCTGAGACTATCTGCTAGCCATAGCAACTGAACTGCTGGAGTTCCTTCACCCAATTGCTTCATGAACATTTAGCTAGTCCCTTTCAATATTTTTCTTTCTAGAAACTCGTTCTAAGGAAATTAATTTCCAAGTTTTCATTAGTTCAGAAGAGGCAGTCTGGGCAAGGGAAAGCACAAATCCTTTTGGGGAACATATGATTGCAGATCAGACAAGCAGCTGAAGGAAGGGCCTTTGTAATGCTGGTGAAATTACCTTTGTCAAAGAGATTTTCCTCTGCTCTCTTTTACACCAGAGGAGACGCATGCTGAAGAAAAAGGACATGCATTGAAACTGGCACAGGAAAGTTCAGGTGCTTGCCTGTGTCAATGTGGCACCAGTTGGTTTAGTTCTCTGCTACCAAAACATAATTTTTTTTTCTTCTCCGAGGCCTTCCAAACAGCATCTTTTCGTTGCAGATCTCAGAACACAATCTGGAATCTCACATAAAAATGAAGCATACTATATTAATCGAAGTGCATTTACTGCAGTGAAGTGAATTTTTTTTCTGCCTTTTAAGACAACCAAAACCAAGACAAGCAGAAAGTTCTTTGGATTGTTTTTGGCAACTTAAATACTTCAGAGCATCTTGATTATTTTTTAGTAGATAATTTGTTAAAGATGTAATGTGATTCATAAAAGGCAGAAGAAAAAGAAAAGAACAGCCCAATTAAAGATAAAGAGCACATTTATTTCAAGCTGAAATCTTTTATCACACACCTGTGCTTTTATAAACAGAGTCAGCAAAACAAACTTTGCCAACAATACGTATTTCTTATAAATATGTATTAATCATTCCTGAATTTTTATTTCATATTATTAATATTATATATTACTTATATATTTGAATATATATAACCGTACCAATACAAGCATGAAGCGGAGAGAGTATAATCATTATTACCTTAATGGCAGAAAAGTAATTCAAACATATGCTGACCTTTGGGAAGCATCTGGCTGCAGTTCTGTCATGTCAGGGTTTCAAAGAGGGCTATGGTAATTGTGGAAATCACCTTGAGTATTACATGAAATTACATGTTTAGCATGTTAGCCCATAAATAAGAATAAAGGTAAGATATAAAAAAGATAGCTATTAATAACACCACTTTATCTCTGCAGACATCCAACACACCCTAATTAACTATCATGATTTATTAACCTATTTTTAGATGTAGTAATCGAGTGAACAAGCAAGGACTGAGCTCAAGGACATCTGGGATCCTGTAGTAGACCAGAGTGAAATATTCCTCCCCTTACTCCCCACTTCATTCTTTAAAGCAGATTATCTTCTGAATATGCAGCATTAAGGCAAGTCTTCCACTTTTCTCCCTCTTCAAACACAAGATTTCTGATATGTGAGAAATATGGGGTGAAATACAGCTAAGGTCTTATATTTCAAAGTCAAGAAATTGCCTCAAGTCAATGTTGTCTCCTTCACAGGAACACTTCCAGCACAGATATTTCTCCCTCTGTGACCTGATTTGCAGGACTGAGGTATAAAGTATGTGTGCTGCAAGATAAACAGTGGGGAAAAACTTGTATTGCATGTCATATATTACATTATAATTCTCATTATGTGAGTATATATTTATGTCTACAGAACATGTATAAATTAGATGTATTCATATATAGATCTTCCTGATCAACAAACATATCAGCATATTAGAGAATGTCCCTTCAAATGTCAAACAAATCAGCAGAGTCTGGCATAAATTATTCTGCAAAACCACTGTGAATTAATTCAAGTTAGAAGGGTCATCCCATGTGCATCGAAAATATCGCATTTTACTCTATTGCACCACATGGTAGTTCAGGGTTATAGAGCAATGATTAAGTTGCAAAATATTTCCAATAATTAATTGTGAGTTTTTAAAAGGTTCACAAGGGAAAGGGCAGGAGAGTTTAATTGATTTATTGTACAACAATGCTGCTGCTAATTAACTCTTTCATTAAGATCTTGGGAAAATTAATATGAATCTGTTTTTATCTCTTGTATTCAGTGATAAAAGTGGTTGCATAAATTTGTGCTTATGTTCCTGAAAAATTTATGTTTAAAAGCCTGGTAGACTCTTCTGCTCTCCTTTCACATATAGATGCAATGGAACTATATATATGTATATATAGATACATATAGATATAGATATATAAAAATATAATTTTCCTGTGAAAAGAAAACATGTATTAGTTATGCAGACATTTTTACCAACTTCAGTGAGGGGTCTGTGATTTCTGGCAGAAGGGTTCTTTTTAATCTTGATTTGTGCTTTTACTGAAGTCCCTCTCTACCTCCTGATCTTAGCTGTCCTCTTTTCTCCTCTTTTTCAACTTGCTAACTGACAACACTGAGCATGAAAATCCATCCAAATCAGATCACTGGGGTGGCAGACATTGCCAACCAAAAGTATACTCCTGATGTGGAAAGAGACAAGAATGCTCTAAAAGTCTGCATTCCGTGTTCTAACAGTCAAAGTTCTTGGAGACCATTTACCTGTGTGGATTCATTTTTCCCCGTAAGTCAGCCATACATTTTGTTCTGTGAATTCCCAAGGTTTTGACATTGCCCATGCAAATATTCTCACAATATGGTGTTCCAGTGTTCTTCAGTATAAGTCTAATTATCCCCTATTTAATTTTCACTACAGGTAAGTTACTGTTTTATAGAGCCAGATAATGCTGATAGCAGGAGGGTTCAAACCAGATGATCTTGGAGATCAATCTGGAGGATACCAGGAATGGTCCATTAACGAAATTACAATGCAAACCCACATAAAATAAAAAACACACCACCACAGAAAACCAACCATATATTAGTGAAAGATTACTCTTGACATGGAGTAAATTTGAGATCTGTAGCAAGGACACAGTGGCTACCAGATACCCTATTTTTGTATCACAGTTTTATGTGAAAATACAATGCAGGAAAAACCCCCAAACATTTAAATACAGAGAAATCTATCTCATCAACAAGTTGTATAAATTGATAGTGAACCATGAAGGGTACAGCTGAAAATGTAGGCATTTCTTTAGGGCATTTAGATTCAGAGTTCAAGAACATTTGAGTCCTTAAGCATCATCTTTGGATTTTCAGCCCTCCTATGCTAATCTTAGTTTCTTAGTCCCCCAAGACTGTTAAATAATCTTTTTTGCCTCGTGCCTTTAGCAGTTTTCTCTTTCCTATAAGGAGAAGCCACTATTTTAAGTTGTTGGTCATTTGGATCTCTCATGAAATTAATCAGCAATCTAAAATAATTTATCTGACTGTTGGTGGGCATAACACATGAACAATGCAGTATTTTTACTGAAAATTAAATCACCTCCTCCCTAGGTGCTTGGCATCACTTAAACATTTTCACCAGAAGCCTAAAGTAGTGTAGAAGGTGGTGGAATCCTCAAGGTTACATACTATCCAAGTTCGCTAAGAGCAAAGAACAAAACCCTAAAGAATTTCTTGATCCCTTCTATTCTGACGGAATATCAATAGGTATATGTTGAATAAATTCTGTTAAATTTCACTCTGAAAGGTACTTTTTATGGTAGGCTAATCCAAATCTTTTTACAAAATGTGTAATGCAGTCAGCTTTTCTAAATTCAAAAATGGTTTTTCTTGCTTATATTGAAGCTGATGGGCAATCTGCACACAGAAGAATGGGGAAATGGGTAACAAACCTTTTAAGTGGCTATGAATTCCAAGTGAATTCCTTTACCGATTTGCTATTGCAAAAAATTGCAAAACACTTCAAAATCGCTGCAGAGGCACAGAGATATGCACAGAGGTTTCCACTAAGCTCTGAGAATCCCTTCCATACAGCTGCCAGAAAGGATACAAGAAAATCACTCTGAAAGGAACAATATGCCAAACCAGCAAACCCAGTCATTCTGCAACCTTTGAGCACTTTTTTTTAATTGATAAAAGCTGCCTAAATGATCTCAGTAACATTAAGGTAGACACAGTCTTTCTGTCATTACATGTAAGTCATTAAATTTAAGCTGTCTCTTTTCTAAGTTGCAAATCTCTACAGGTACTAACATAATCAATTCTCTGTCTTTTAACATCAGTCTTCTTTTGATGTTTTCAGAGAGTTACTTAAAAATAGCATCACATTGTCATGCTGAACAATTAAAGAAGATTCATAACTTCTATGATTTGTCTATATTATCCTGCCCCTGTTTTCTCCTTGTATCCCAGCAGGTTTGAAATAAGCACTCTCTCCTCAGGAAGCATCATAACATAAAATAAATGGGTGAACTAAAGTAGTAGTGGCAACTTTCATTTATGGAAAAAGTTCACAGTAGTTGTAAATGCAACTAAGTGATTCCATCCTCAAATAATTTTCTTTATTTTATTGTGCAAATAAATTCCACTGGTAAGATGTTGAGCTGTTATGTTACCTGGTTGATGTTATTTAATCTTGCCAAAAATAGGGAGTAAATCTCTATACTAAAATTATTGCAATTTATTAGTCACTTTGTTGCCTTGGACACCATGAACTTTGTTATTTATTATAGTTAAGTAACTCTACACCTATATAATGTGCCCGTTACTTCATTTTATTATCTTTTTAAGAAAAACTAATTATTTTTTTCCCTAATTTTTGACACATAATGAATGATTAAATATAGTTAGTTCATTCAAACTTGATTTTTTTATTCATATATGTTAATAACTTTATTTCAAAACTAAATTTTCGTGTTGTCTCTCACATTTTTTGTTCCTCCATAGCTTGAGCATCCAGTGGTAGTGTGTCATAAAACTGAAGCAATGCATGTGGAAATGTGCACTTTGTTCTTTGTTTTCTAGAGTGAGAACAGCATTCCTAATCTAAACAGCTTTTTTACCACACAGCACAAGACACACACAGTATTGTAAAACACATCATTTTACAGTAGTCTTAAGATCAGTGACCCTTATGACGTTCTTTTTGTTGAGTTAAATACCTGTTCTTTAACTGCATAGGTCTTTGCATAGAATAATTTATGTTGGAAAGGACCCTTAATATCCAAGAATCCAAACATTTTAAATTTAAAAAACTTTCCATGAACCAGTTAAAAGCTACCTGGGATGCAATTATTCATGGATAGATAGGACGTTACTGACAGATTTTGAGAATCTGAAATATGACTGTAAACAAGTTTCCAATTGAGCCTTTGTTTTCCTTTTTCGTAGTGTGGGGATTCATTTAAATAGACATATTTTGCACTAGCCTTATTCTGATGCCCAGCTAATCATTATTTCAAAAAAATAATTTTAAACAAAGAGTATTTTTTGTAATACACTGCCATAATGCTCTTCTACTAAAACCAGGGTACATTTAAGAGAGGGGAAAAAGAAATTTTACTTTTGAGTTTGCAAGGGAAATATTTAGAGAAATATATTATTAAGAATCCTGCAGCTAAAATCTAGCCTTGCTCTGTAAGTGTCCAGTTATGTCAGTGATCAACTAAAACTATTTTTTCAAGCTACCAGTGAAGATGCAACTCAGTTTATGACCTTCATATTTTCAATTTTGTGGATGTTAACCTAAAAATCCTGGAAGGTATTATTTCCTTGGCTAACTTAGGAGACAACAGCAGCAGGGATACCTGAGACAGGAGATTGACATTGTATGCCTGGTTTTGCCAGGTCACTGGCGGAATACATATTTTCTTTCTTGCAAAATGTTATTATTTTCTAATAGTCTAGAAACATAGATTACAGAAACAGTATGTGGAAGAAAAGGATGTCATTTAGTACTATCCACAACCAGTCAGTCTGATTCTCTTCTATAGTATGGCCTTTGTCTAGCTTTGGACCACTAACCTCAATATTTCGTCTGAAATAATTTTACAGGTATAGAATAATTTGTGTCTCTTTTTCCCCATAGAAATAAAGAGTTAAAGGATGTTCTATAGACACCTGAAAATATCTTCAAGAAATAATAGAATATTAATTCCATTCGTCATTGATGGGAGAGGAGAGCAGGCAAAACAGACTTTTCTTAATGGATTTAGAGTGCATTTTGCAATTTGTTAATTAGATCTTAGGAGACAGGTAACTCATTAAAGCTTTGTGTGTTCTAAGTATTACATTTAATAAAAGGCTATTTACATATATTGCTTTCACAATTAAATTCTGATCAGAGTACAATTTTAAATATAAAACATTATTCAGAATTTATGTCTGGCATTTCAGTGCTCTTGTGACAGTGCTAGGGTTCAGAAAAACTTTTTTTTTTCTTTCTCTCTAGTTTTAGAGTCTTCCTCCTTGAACATTGTCTTTGACATGTTAATTAGTTTTGTCAGTCAACTGCCTCAAATCAAATTAACAACTTTTTTTCTAATTTTAATTTTAAATCTCAGATCCTTCTGACTGAAATGGTGGGGAAAGGACACACTGAAAGCTTAGAGTTAGCTGTGCACATATAAATACAATAAAATCAGAGCACAGAAAAGATTTCCAAGGTTTCCTCTAATGTGCATATCTGAGCAATATTAAAGGATCAAAGCTCTGTCTGTCATTCCATAACTTTACCAATTTAAGATTAAATACTGTATCATTCACTGAATGCACTAGAGAACCATATTGAAGTTTCTCATTACTGGTATATTATTAAAAGGTTTCTGAAAAGCTTGTTGAGATATTTGATAAAACATAATAAATCTCTTTGGAAAGTTAGGGTGAGTTGATAAAATATATTTATAAAATATCAAAATGGACATGAATATATTTGACTTATACTAATTTTAAACAGAAATCAGAAAAATTATCATTTTATTAAATATGTTGACAACAGCAACAATTTAAGTGATTTTCAGTCAAGAACATTTCCAGCTTTCAAAAATTTTATTCCTTATGATCTGTTTGGTAGAATGTTGTACCTGAGCCAGTGTGAGCTCTTATCAAATATTCTGTGAATTTTATATTTTTAACTAAATACAAAATTTTAACATGTTTTCAGAAGCTTCAGAAATCAGTGTTCAAATTCACTGTTCTCTTGCACAGTAATTTTTCCTTACCTTGATTCAGTTGTGCTAAATTTCTTTTTTTATTAAGCAATACTTTGTTCAAAAAATATTATTTTGTTTCTCTTAAAGGTTACACTTGTATCAGTCATAATAAATGCTGAGATACAAATGTGATTGATGCTTACCCTTGAGGATTACTTGAAAGTGGACAAAGTTTCACCATTTA
This sequence comes from Certhia americana, assembly GCA_018697195.1. Classification (NCBI taxonomy): domain Eukaryota; kingdom Metazoa; phylum Chordata; class Aves; order Passeriformes; family Certhiidae; genus Certhia; species Certhia americana. The sequence continues at coordinate 8,674,969 of CM031860.1, forward strand.
AATAAACAAAAGTCTATGTGCTACAAATTGGAAGAAAAGATATTTGTATGTAGAAAAGATAATCGTATGTATTTTTTAAAAATTTCTTTAATCAAGATGAATTATTTTTTAATTCAATTTACACCTGTCTTAGTTTGGAAAGACAGGTGTCTCCTAGGAAAAAACTCAGGAGCTTCTCTTGGACTGGAGAATGCAAAACCTCTTCCTTCTGGATTGTTATAATTCTGAAAGTAAGGGGCTCTCAGGCAAAGATGTGAGGGTAGGAATAACTACCCTCTTCTTTATTAGTGTTTCTAACAAGATAAACAAAATAACAAGAGTAACTATAGCATTAACAACTAACAAAACTAGGGAAACAGAGTTTTCTTGGCCTCAGGCACTTTCCCCTTACACAGATATCCATCACAAGCTGCCGGAGCGAGCAGGGGTCCCGGGGAACAAGATGTATCCGAGGCTCGGAGGTGGTGGCTGGAGCTGTAGAAAACATCCCGGCTAGGCAGGGAGTGTGGGACACAGTGTGGGGAAACCCAGAGCAAAACTGAAGCAGCAGGAGATGCAGGGAAACGGGGCAGCAGCTCACGGCAGGGCAGGGAGAGAACAGGTTCCAAAATCCCAGGGGACACACGAAGGGACGGTGATGGGTCACTGTGAGCTGAGCTCCAGGTGAGGGCCGGTGAGATCTCACTGCAGTCAGGAACCGAACAGCCCTGGCAGTCCTTCCTAGAGCAAAAACTCCCCCAGAGCGAAGTGAAGTCCAGGTGCCACCCTTTCTCCTGAATTCAGTCACTTACTTTGTCTTTCTTAAGTACTCAGAAGTACTCTGTAATTACAGGGAAAAATTAGAAACTTATAGGTAAAATTAAAACTAGAAACTTATAGGGAAAAATTCTGTAAGAAAGAAACTCAACCTTCAACAACAGCCCCTCAAAAAAAAAAAAAATTACTTGGATAAAAGGAATTATATAAGTAAAAAACCTGTAGCAGAAATATAATGAACTTCAAAGTCAAAGAAAACAAGATTAATGCAGATAAACCACAGATGAATTCTGATATGCTAAAGAACAGTCATATTTTTCTCTACTTGAAAACCATACACTTATGCATAGATATATTTTCTTTAATGTTGCTTGCACATTTGTGAAATAGCAAGAAATTTTCTGTACTTTAAATATCCACCAGGGTATCAAGAACTGCAAAGACATTATCATCCAATATTAGACAATTTATAAAAGTCACTTGCACTTGCACTATTCTGCTTCTTAATTTTCTGGATGTCAAAAATAAGAACATTTTAAGAAGCACTAGATAATTTAACTACAATACTATTATTTGTATTAACAATATTATTTTATATATTCACAGTATCTTCTACTTAAGTAACTTCATATCAGAGACCTAGACAAGTAAGCTGATTAGAGCCATAAATGTGTCAAGGATCAATGTAAATTTAAGATTACATTTCATATGGGAAGATCTTCATTGGATTTTAACACTACAAATATTGACAAAATAAAATACTTGATCCCAATTGCAATACTCACTAGATATAAGAATCAAACAGAGAGCAACCTGATAGCTAAAGAAATAAGGTATTTCCATATAGAGTGCAACCTGGAGAAAAGTTTCTGTTTCTATGTTAAAGGGCATTTCTATAATTTTTAAAATGATAATGACATAAAAGAAATTTTCTATGATCTTACAGACACAAAACAAGGTATATAAGTCATTAATTCAGATTATAAATCCCTAGTATTTTACATATAAAATCTTCTTTTTTAAGTTCTCAGGAGTCCTCAGAGACTAAAGGCTATTTATGCAAAAGAATAAGTATTAAAGACTATCAAGTTGCTAATTTCATTTCTTCTTTCTCTTCAGCTAAATTAACACCACCAGTTATAAGCCCACCAGAATTTCAGCTTCAGCAATAGGATACTTGTTTGTTTGCTGAACAAAGTTTCAACCTTAAAACATTCTTAGCTAGGAAAGCTCCTTGGCAATGTCCTCCATCTTGCAAAATCATCTCTCAATGCTTGTAGGCCACAGAGGTCCCGAGAGCACTGATTTTAACTTTAGTCTGGCTTTCCAGCTCTTTCTATATGTGTTATATTTCAATCCTATTCTTCTAAAGGCAGGTTCTACAAGCATCTTTGCTGTTCTCTTTAACTGTCACTCGTTTTGTCCTTTTCTTCCACCACCATCTTCTCTCTTGTGTACTTGAAATCTAAAGAATTTTTCATTTCTTTACTCACCGCTTAAGAACATGTAATATTGGAGAGTGCTGTGCCAGCATTGTCATGGCTCTGAACTGGAGTAATCAGCCCTGTTTCATGGCACAGATTATTAGCTCTGTTGTGATCCTATGGCTGAACAATGAGCAGATCAAGTTAACTACAAATGACACTGTAAAAAATAAAGATTTAGTAGATTATTAGCTCTCTATATATGACACTGTGACATCAGGACTAGTGTCTTGCCTTAACCAAATGGCTCAACCCCACCCTAAAAATAAGATATGAAATAGAAAAGAAACATCCAATTCTATATAATTAATACTTTCTGCCTTCTTATTTGTATGTGATTTCACAGCAGAAACAGCAAAAGATTTCAGAAATAATTGGTAGTTTCTGCTTTCAATTTACTGCTAAATCATCTTGAACCCTGGGAATTCAAATGAACTAATACAGGAAGGGCTGCCAATCAAAACCCTTATGGCTTCTTATACTCTAACAGAAATCTTGTCCAACTGGTCCTTAGTCAGCAGTAGCGTTCCAAAACTGTGGTTTCACAATTCAGAAAAAGAACCGAAATCCCTTGAAAGTGAGATAAGGGGTTTTGAATTGTGCTCTATCTTCCTTGTGTGCTTCTTTTGTGGTGTTGCACTTAAGTAAGCCAACACATGCACAAAGCTTTAGAGCTTTTCACTCAGCTTTCTGCTTTTGATGGTTCAGAAAATCAAGAAGTTTTCTACCTAAAACAGGATGGCTGTGAGTTTACCTAGTTTCTTCAACTTTCCCTTCATAGCTAAAAAAGCAGCTCAGTCTTCACTAACTGTAGTCTATCCACTGACAGATATCAAAGGCAAGGAAGCATGTCTTCGTTGGAATCTAATGCCCTGTAAAAACAAATCTGAAAAGACATCTCTGAGACCCACATTGTCCAAACGTATCATTAAGTAACAGATCAAGTAAAGAAAAGCAAATCCTCTGTTCTTTGTAACTATGTTCAAGAATAGTCCTCTGAAGATTTCCCATATATTTGCATGAGAGATACCACATCATTTCACAGAAGTAAAACTAAGGTACTTTCAACCAACTTACCTTTTTTTCTTTTTTAAGTTATCATTTGTTTTCAAATTTTACAATTACAGTAAAATGGAATTAAACTTTGCATATTGAGCTGGTCCCTCCTTACAATTAAGCCCTTATTATAGATGCATTGATTTAATATGTAACTCAATTTTTAGGAATGTTAGCAAAATTAAGTTCTTCTGCATCATGTCATTGCAAAATAGCCTGAACTCTGAAAATTATTGTGCCTTTAAGGAGCAAAATATATCATGTTCTGCAGTTATTGGAGAGATCAGTAATCCCCAGTTCAATTTCTACAACTCTAATTTTCACATCAAAACCAATATCTACATGAATTACAATCACCTCAATATAGTGCAAATTAACTCTTAATTATCAAATGCTTTATTATAAAGTTTCTGTGGAATTTGTAAGTGATAAAAAGATGGGTTTAAAATATCTGAACCCCTAACCATAAAGCTTCTGAGAATGTACTTTTGGGTCATTTTGTACCTTGCATAGGCTTATATTCTTGTAAACCAATAAAACATGAATAAATATGATACCTTTGAGACTCAGTGGTTTCATCAGAAAAAGCGTTATCAATAAATTTCATACGCTAAAACTAGATGGACAGGAAAATTAGTACTACAAGCCAAGGTGATTTCACAGCTTTTTGCAGCAAATTAAACTAATACAAAAAATAAGCCAGAAATTTGCAATTTAAAATACTGCTGTAGGAAGAGTGAAAAAAAAATTCTTTAATTTCCTGCTTTCACTCTAGGTTACTTGTATGTTCTTAAATGATATCACATACAACACAGTGTAATGTGATATGGCAGAAGATGACCCTAAGTAATCCAAAGAAGGAAATAAATCTGACTTTTGCCTTGAGAACAAGACCAAGGCTGGTCATTTTAGGACATTCACACAGGATGATAGACAGGTTGAATTTGGAAGGGATTTTGATTTTTTTCAATCATCTGATTGAACACACCCCCCCTCTGCTCAAATGGGATCACCCCAGAACATGGTTTTCCAGGACCACATGCAAATGGTTTTTTAATATCTCCAAGGAAAGAGCTTTACACATTATCTCTGTGCCAGAGCTTGGTTGCACTTTTTGGATGTTTGAAAAGAACCTGATGCCACATCTCAGTTTGTGCCTCTTTTGCTGTAAATGGGCACAACTAGAAAAAGCCTGTTTCTGTCTGCTTTGTGCCCTTCAGGTATTTGTATACACTAATGAGATTCCTGGAGCATTTTCTTCTCTGGGCTAAGCAGTCCCAGCTCTCTCAGCTTTTTTTGTATGAGAGTTGCTCCTTTGCTGAGCTCTCTCCTGTATGTCCACACCTCTCTTGCATTTGAGTGCTACTGGGATGGACTTTACATTTACGCTCTGTACGGGTGGCTTTGGACCACAAACATAGATCAGAAGGCTTATTTTCCTGTGTAACATTCCACAGGAATGTTCCATGTAATCATGCAGTCTTCAGCTTCACAAATCAAAAGTCAGTGACACGTTGCTATGGAATGCTTCTCTCAATTTTGCAAGAAATTTTCATGTGTATGCCACCCATATTACTTAGTAAATCAGGGACATTTTATTGTAATGACCTCTGAATCATACATTAAAGATTTGGAAGGTTTTGTTTAGCATTCATAATGTTACACACACACACACATACACACACACACACACACACACACACACACACACACACACACACACACGTGTATTATAAATTTCAGTAAATGGCTATATTTGAAATAGCAGTGCAGGCACTAATTAAAAGACTAAGGGCATTTCTATCTGATGAAAATAATTTTGTAAAGATGGAGACAGTTTTAATAATTACCAGAACAACTGTAAGTCTACATAAATAATCTGTCTGGCTGGTAATTGCACAAAATTTAATTTGAGTGACCAAAACCACTACAACCTAATTTGTTGCCCATGAATTCATTGACCTTGTAGATTCCAAAGGGGTCACACAGTCTAGAGCCTATGGTCACTTCACTCATACAATGAGTCACTGAGCACAGGGAAACAAGACAAAGTCATCCTGGCTGGGCAGGTGAAAATCAACTTTCTAACAAAGTATGCCCCTTCACCTTACAGTGCTGAAAGTGCCCACTCTGGATAAAAACATTGTTGGATACATACATTAGTTGGGAGCAACTATGAAGCAGAAATTCTGCTGGCACTATCTCAGCTAGGTATGTACTTTGTACTTTGTACTTTGCTGTATTATGAAATGTAAAGAAGAGGAAAAATACCAAATCACTGATAGGAGAACAAATAAGGAAATTCTTACGTTAGGTGCTTCCACAAAAGATAATCATGCACACTTTCTCTCCTAGCCATCATTCCCATGAGATAGGAATCTTTGAAAATAATGTCCACAGAAAATGCTGTTGTCAATAATTTCACACAAAATACTGGTTGCTCAAAATTTGTCACTGAGGTCAACAACAAAAATTTATTAAACCAGAGATCCAAGCTTAAATAAAATTACATCTATCACAAAAATGAAGAGCAATGATAGCAAGTCTCTAATCCCCAGGATACCGATGACAGCATGGGCAAGCACCAGAAAAAAGCTGAAAGGAAATATTAAAATTAACCTAGACAAACAACATCCCTTATCTGGAAGAGTGGACAAGGCAGAGCAACTACAAGACTTTTCTAATGTTCCTTTATTTGGGGTATTCCCTTCCAAAATACATTTCATCCAGAAAATTACATTTTATTTTCAAATAGCTACAGATGCCCTGAGCTTTAATAAATGCAGATGATATACATTGCCTATAGCTGAACACCACAAACACCACTGTTATCTTCATTTGCATTATGAACTACTCGCTTGTTCCATATGTCCATATGATACCTCTGAAAGCTCTGATGTCTTCATTTTTCTGTCAGAGGTTGTAAAAAGTACTTAATGTGTTTTTTTCTTTCAGCATAAAAAAGAAAAAAAATCCACGTGCAAATTCATAGTTTATTCAAATTCATAAATACAAGTAAAGACATCTGCTGTTAGTAGTAGAGCAGGAGGTAAGTGTCCTGCACTGATTTATTTTTTTATCACCTGGCTTCAAAATTGCCATTCCTAGTACCTCAAAATTTGTTTTTTCTGCTAAAAAAGTAGCTGCATGATTTATAGTAGAAAGTAAAATGAAAGAAAGAAAGAAAAAAAAGAAACCCAAAGAAACCCATCACCTTTTCTACAACCTTATTCTTTGCTACTTTTTTAACTTTTCTTGAAAAAAAACAACTTGACACTCCAAACTTGAATGGATTTTTAGTGAAAAAACCTACCAAAAAACAATTAATAAAACTAACGAACAATTGCAAAATATAAATTGGAATGCTTTTACTTTTCTGTCAAACAGCTGTTATTTAAATTCTCATTTGTGTAAGCATTCTATTCATATTTTTCAATCCTTAAAGGCCTTTAAAAAGATTCATCCTGTCATTAGGAAAAGAAACAGGGCTAACATTTGCTAAAATCTGACTGCCATGAGTCAGCATTAAACACCTACTTAAAATGTCTGTAAGACTGTATTTTCCATGTAACACATATTTTTTATATCTTTTGCATGTGAGCAGACATGCATACCAGGATACCACTATAAAATCCCTTCACTTTCTAGTATCCAATAAAATTCTAGTTTTCCCAGGCCAATACCAGACTGTTTCATAGGTGACAAGTTCAATATGCACATGAATGGATTTTGAAAGCCAGAGGCATCTGATTCTGTGGAAAAGACCTTTGATGAGGGCAAACTATAAATAGAAAAGAGTTCTCTTTTTTCAACAGCCTATGGATTCAAGATATTTTTAAATTTTGCTTCTATGATAGCACAAGATGAAATTCACACCAAAAAATGGAGTAGACATGAGTGGGACAGCATCTATTTAAGAAAAAGCATGAGTAAATGCAGAAAATGCTCTTAAGTTTTGAAAAAATACTCTTAAGTTCACTGAGCCGACAGAGTAATGGTATTCAACTACATTTACATTTATGTATCTAATCTATTAAAAATCACTTCTGATAAATACTGAAAGTCTTTAGTGTAGGAAAAGTCATATACAGGAAAATATATGGCACTAAACATAGTGACACTAAATTGTCTTTTTTTGTTGTTGTTATTATTATTATCAAACTTCCATTTAAATTAAACATTAATTTTGATTTGAGAAGTAGAAAAAAAATCATTGCTTCTGTAATAACCTATTACTGTGATATGTTGCTCTGAGTTTAAAGTATTGAAAAATATAAACAAGTGAGATAATTCTTTTTTTTTATTGTCAAACCCAACAGGTGCACTGATCCTAGATCACGCTACAAAATATTTCCATATAACTCTAATTATAAACATCTACCTTGCCTCTGTATTGATCTCAGGACCATTACTACATCACTACCTCTTATTAATATGTCGCCAAACTGGATATAAATAAAAATTAAGAGCATGCTAAGACATACCTAAAAGAAAAGATTATATATTGACTGGTACTTGGACAGAGTTGAATTGCCAATTTACTTTTTTTTTTGTTCTTATCTCTATAAAGATTTGAGGTACAGATGAACTCTGAGTGTGGGGATATTCTATGTTATTTAGAAAGGTCTACCTTGGCTTTGACCTTTCCCAGCTTCTTCCAACCTCTTCTAGCTTTCAAAAGTAGAGCAAAATTTTTGTGTTTCTAATCTAAATCATAGTGCAATTTCATAGCACATTGGTTCAGTTAAAATTATACACCAAAAAAGAAATCAGTAAAGTGATGAAAAAAAATTTTAACATTTCAAGAATAGTTTTATTATTATTGTTTTGAAAACATGAGTTAGCAAAATCTATTCATGAACTGTTTTGTATTCTCAGAAGTGTAAGCTTTAGTAAATAAAGAAAAACAAACAGCACATTTCTTACAGGTCAGGCCAAGAGTTTGCTAGCTGCTATTCCACATTAGACTCTTAAGCAGTACAAGACTTCATTAAAAGACCTTAAAAGTTTAAGGCTTTAAGAAAATGGAGTAGAATTTAAGAGCTTCTCTGTAGTACTGTGATGATAATCTTCTCTATAGAAGTAGAAGTGTAGAAATGCATGAAAAAAAGAGTGCGTTTCTAATATGATATAAAAATACTGGATGAGAAAAGGAGATTTAACAGAAATATTATAAAGGGAAGGTAAAACAATTCAGACAAAATATGGGCTTTTCTGCACAGAGTAAGAAATTTCATTTGCAGGCTCCACTTGAAGTTACAAACCAATATTTCAGTAAAAGAACTTTTTCTTTCTTCTTGAGAAAAAAGAAATCCAAAATTTAAACAGTTATGTAGTAATTCAATGGATATGGAAATGTGCCAGGAATGTAATCCATTTCACATTCAAAAGTTCCTGAAGTTTGAGAGCACATTTGGTCACATCTATATTTAAATTTGTTAAACTTAATCATAATTTCTAAACATAGTCTTCATCATTTTTTTCTTGAAGGAAACATTTGCTGTAGAATAATGCATACGAACTATGCAAAGAAAGTCTTTAAAGAAATGCTTCTTGCATATTTTAAGCCTGTTACAAAGTTGAGTTTGAAAGACATTGACATCCAGAGAGACTTGTTTTTTTTATCATAAGAAAAATCATCACAAAATTGTAGTTCAGAACATGCCAGTTAAGTTACTGGCAAGAAAATTTACTACTTTTTTTCAAATTTTGAAAGGCTAGAAATCTTACCCTTTTCATATTGTAGATAGTAAAAATATTTTTGATTCATTTCCTTATCTCAACCTAAAGGAAAATAAAAGAAAATCTTAACATTTACTTGTCTGACAGAACTCTTCACATTCCTAATGGAAGTTAACTTAGAAAGATGATTCAGCCACGGAAGATGGAAGTCTGCAGTCAGTCTCAGGATTCAGCATCCCTAAATTCAGCACCAGCTCCTACAGGAAATAACACCAACACTCAAATAAGTTCTTCTTCAGCAGTTCAGTTAGAATGGAGTTGGATATAGAAATGAACAAAGCAATGCCAACTCATTAAACATTTTAATCACAATGCAAAAAATTTGTGCCATACCTAGAACTGAATTTTGCTTCTTTTGCCGTAAAAAAATCCTCTCCTGCATGAGGACACGAACACTGACCCAGAAGCTAGCTTTAGCATGGTGGCCTAGTCCCTCTCCTAAATGTCCTTAGGAGACTACAAATAGCATTAAATCTTAAAATGCCTAAAATTCATGTTCTAAATCTAGCTATAAAATATTCTTTGTTTTCAAGACCCTCTTACTAATACTCCAAATCAAGCCTCTTACTAATTCTACGAATCAAGACTGTGCCTTAGTTAGCTTAATTTAGCTTCCTTGAAATTCAGTCTAAAATAAAAACTCAACTGTAACATTTCTTGGTCTTAGTCCAGGGTTCATATTTTGCAGAACCTGACTGAATTTGTAGGATTTGGTAGTACTTCTGAAGTCCTCTTTGCATACACGTCCAAGTTGTTCTCTCACCCACCTAATTGCTTAACTCCATGAGCCCCCTGAGTATTATTTATTCATGCTGATTGTTTCTTCTTGACTTTCCATATGGATGTGTTTGGCTGGGCAGGGGTTTTTTCATCACTTTGTTTTTAGCATCAAACACTGACTTTCCTCTTGCAAACTTAAATTCATTTAACATCTTACAAGCAAGAGAACTTCTCTTAGACTTAGTTGCCACCTGGACAGACATCCAAACTTGAAACTAACAAGAGAGTAGCAGTCATTGCCAGAAGAACACCTGGGACCCTTCATGATTCTTTTTACTTCCTTGGCTGACCATCTAGTCTTGCCTTCTGACAGAACCTTGGCAAAGGCAAGCCAGTAAATGTGGCAACAGAGGCTTAGGGGAAGCCCAGAGACATCTCTGATAAGTTCAGACAAAACCTCTTTGATGGGGAGTAGTTGGAAGGACAAAGAAACTTCAATAACAATCTGACATCTTGGAAAAGCAGGACTTAGGCAGCTGTTTATGTTCTGCACCCACTTACTTCTCTACACCAAAAAGCTACTAAAAAAATAACTCAGTTCCTACCCATAAGAAGCCTCTCTAGACAAGATCACCCAGACAGAGAGAACCCTGGCTGGATTTGTCTGGCTGTCCTCAGCACCCAAGATGTGGATACTCTGTGACACTTTCCTGATCAGACCAGCTCCAAGGAGCAGCTTAGTATTCAAGGGCCAATAAAGCCAGACAATCTTGTAAGTATGAAAGAACATGTAATAATGGGAAAGGAAACCAGTTCTCTGGAACTTTTTTTTATTCTTCTCTAACCTTATTTTTTATGACTCAGTCTGCCTCAATTTTCCAAATACTCGCAACTAAGAAAAGAATGAACTATTCATTTGTTATATTTGGGGTGGGTTTTTTTCATTTTTTAATAGCTGTAACAAAAACTCTCAAACAGGCGATTCTACTTTTGTTCTTTTCTTCCAGTCTATATGACTCTGTTAGCTGGAAGAGTGTTTTTACAGATGCAATTTTAGCCCACAGAAAAGCGTCACTTGTCTCCCAGAAGAATTGTAAGTCAAGTTTTTACCCACCTTTTCATAAATTATCTTTGAGAGACACTTTCATCCCATCAGGTTTGCTGGGTTTATACATGTTGAGATCCTTCAAACTACAAGTGAATCTGAATTTTTGTAATATGAAATAAATTAACCTAGATGTACAGTAAATGCACATATTCAGTTTTAAAAAAATTTTTGGTCTACAGTCATACTAAGGAACTTTGAAAACTGATTGATGTTTATTTTTGCAATTTCATGGATTAAAATGATGAATTTTTTTATCTTAAGCCTCTTTAGATATCAATATGCAAAGCAAGAGAAGGTACTGACCTATATCTCATGATTTGGTGCATTTAGCATGTAATAAAATTTAGAGATTAAAAGCTAACAAGAAATATCCACTCCCTGCATTAAAGCTTCCTGATAGCACTGTATATCACTGTATATGTTGTTACTTCTGAACATTTCGAAGCTGGTAAACTCAAAGATAAAGAATATGGTATATTTGTCCTGAAAGAAACTTACTGATTCAGTAGTTAAGAAATGGTTGAAAGAACAAGTTTTAAGTGTATTAAAAAGAATAAGAACATTGCCACCTCACCAACAGTCAAAGATTTTAAAAATAAAGCAAAAAAATCAACATAAAAACCAAATAAAGCCTCTGGAATAGGATTGAGACACAATACCAGGTATTACAGAATGTCTTAGGTTACAATGTAAGATGTATCTGAAGCATCCGATTCTGGCCCAGATAATGTGACCAGATGCTTCCTTGGGGTCACCCACCTTTGGTGACTTTGTGAGACAGACACTGTGATTCGGTCGTCCAGAAAAAGAACTTTTAATAATGGAAAAACAACAAACTATACGCCATGCACCGTACAAGGGATCAGAAAAAGAGCCCGGAGTCCAGGGTGACGGCAGTTTTGAGCATGAATGGGGGGATGGGATTAAGGCAGGAATAAGTGGGGGCAGTCCAATGGGGGAAGACGATTAGGAATATGGAAAATAACGCAGCAAAATATAATCAATAACAACACTGAGAACTGAGAAGTTCCTGGAAATAATTTCCATATACCAAATGAGGTACTCAGGGGTGGGTCCCAGTTTACCCTGACTGAAAGCTGACCCATGGCTTAAGGCTAAGGTCTCCACCCCCCTCTGCAAGGCAGACCTCCACATGCACCCAAAAATGAGTATTGTATCACCATCTTCATAAACTGTTAAAACTAGGTGGGGCAGTGTTCCTTATGCCCTTCAAGATCCATCCCTGATAACTCCCAGGATATCTTATGCTAATTGGCCATCAAAGTCTGACTGCATGACTGATAAAATCATACCCACTGTGATATGCGCTGCCCAGGGGAAGGAACCAAGCATTCCTACCTGGATATAATGTGAAGTTTGGAACATCACAACTGGCCTTATCCAGTGAATTCTCATAGGACAAGAGCTCCATAACCATTACTGGACCTTCAGAGGAAGACCAAACCCTTCTGCAGTATCACTGCTTCAACAGAATCACATCTATCACTTCTAGATGACTTCAGCCACCATTTAATCAGACTGCTGCCAACACCCTGACCAACAGGGTGTCAGGTTGTACCCTGACTCCGTGTTTCTGTATTATTGCATTTATTTTAATTTTCCTATTAAATTGTATTTCTTACTTGGGATCTTCCACTGGTTTGCTTTCAGACTAGTGCACAGAAGGATGAAAAGTAAAAACTGCTTTCTATTCTGTTCTTTGTGATCTCTCTGGTGGCATAGGTATCAGAGGGATTTTTCAAAGAACTGCTACTTACATGGAAGAATAGATCAATTTTCTCTGAAGATATTTGTAGAAGAAGTATTTTTGCATAAAGTAAAATAAATACGAATTATTATTTTATGGTACAATTTCCATCCTGAGAAAGTCAGGTGATGGTATTGTAGTCCTCGTACTTCTGAAGGCCCAGTGTTACTACACATTGCTACCAAATTTGATCGAGTGGAAGGCGTCCCTGCCAGATAGGGAGGAGTGACACCAAAAGATCTTTAAGGTTCCTTCCAACCCAAACTATTCTATGATTCTATGAAAGCACAAAAAATCTCAGGAGAGTTATCACCAATGTGCTCTCACTCCTTTTCACACAACCAAAGAGAAGAACTGTTTTAGAAGAGAAAACCAACAAACCACCACGTAAGAGTCACTGTAATGCAAGCAGGAGTTTTATTAATACCCCATATAAAAAATGGCTCTGCATTTTTTCCCCTCCTCTAATTCTGCTTCTGCTACATCAGCTGACAAGATCATCCTGTTTCTGTGATTTGGTGCTCAAAACTAATAAATGTACTATGCTGTATTTCTGTGTTTTAGTATGAGAAATGAAAGTGAGTAACAGGAAATATATTAGCCTCTGAAGTGGAAAAAACATCAGCTTCTTAGATGTAGCCGAATATACTACTGTTCATCTACTTCAAATTAATTTGACCTATATAAGTTTAGTTCAGCACAGCTGGAAAGCCACCAGAAAATTTTCATTCTTGCAAATATAAATGATGGGTTTTCATATCTTGCTATAAAGTCCTTTTTCTTCTTTTTCTGACTGACAGAAACAGTGTCTTTTTAAAACTATGTCTTTAAAATTTGGGCACAGTAGGAAAGCTAGAGAGAAGAAAGTCTTAGATGTCTTTTATCTGGTGTCACTTATGTCATGCACTCCCAGAAGTAAAATTTCCTAAAATGCAGAGTTGAAAATTTCTAATCTTAATAAGGGCTCAAGCCAGATTCCACTGTGGTAAATATGGAAAGAGTACAATTACTGTTAGGCCTCATTTCATAGAAATGTAATGCATAGGGAAAAGACTAAATAAGTACTTAAAAGACTTCAACTCCTATGTGCACTATTCATTTAACAGTTGGACTCAAAGAGTCTTGTGAGTCCAACTCAGAATATTCTGTGATTTAAATAAAATTAAATGTGTATATGTAGCAAAAGAATGCAACTTGAAATTTGGAAACATTGTTCAAAATTTAATGTAAATGAGAAAGGCTTTGCAATCAAGCAAAATAGCAGCAGTGTGGAGATAGTAAATTGAACACAGTAAAATTTTTTTTATTAGATTTTTTTACTTATTCACCATTTTTTGTACAAAAAAATTGAGGTTAATGACGTGGGGATTTTTACCCCAAAGGCCATACTGCAAGGAAACACATCTAGGCAGAGGATATGCAAGTATGTAAGTTTCTGAAGGCTTTGATATTTCTGATCTATCCTGTCTTTTGACACATGTCTATTTTCCCTAGAAAGAAGGAGATTTGGGCAAGAGCTCCAATCTTGTCAGTAATTGGATTCATGAGTACAGGTTCAGATGGGTTATTGGTGGTAAGACAGGCAGCTAACATTAAATGTCAAATTATAATGAACATAGGATAGGAACAATGGATAGGAACAAGGATATGAATTATGTTGTAATTTGTATATTAGATATAGTAAGTAAAATTATCATCAAAGTTGATAATACTACATAGCTAATAATACATAGTACTTAACTCAGCATAAAATTTTATTTCTTGCATGTCAAAAATCTAACTTTACAAATGAAACTTAAGACCTACTAGTGAGTAAAATAATGCATTTAACAGTAAGTATGGACAGAAAGACTTATTAAACAAAAGGTATCACTGAGAGTATCAGGAACCAAAGGAAATACAAGGAAAATGGCAGAACATGTCAGGCTATTCACCTTCCTCAAGTTGTTTGCTAAATATATGACATTTACCAGAGCAGAGTTCTAAATAACAGTAAATTAGTCTCATGATCAGTTAATAAGCTGTTTTCTGCATTAGAGAACAAAATAATTCCCTTAAAGCTTTTGAGGACTGAATAGTTACTGTGAGAAAAGTCTTTTGAAGGAACTCAAGGAGAGATCCTCTGAAAGATGCTATTTGCATTTTCTGTTTTATTATTATTTTGAGATTGAAGTGACTCCTGTTTCTGCCAAATCATGACTTGCTACAGATGGAAAAAAAATCTAATGAGCTGCAAAAAGTATTTCTGAACACTGCAAAATAAACATTTCATGACTGACAAGAATCCCATAAGGAAACATTTTCATGTTAATTATTTTTGTGGCTGATTTTAAGTACTTATATGGTAGAAAATTTAACAAATATATTTTGAAGCTATATCGCAAAATCAATTCTAAATTACTATTTCATTCCCTGTTCTGTTCCTTATAGTTTAAATTGTTTATATTGTAAGTTAAATTGAAAGCTATTTGTAGAATTAATTGGGCCTGTTTTCACAAGTAGCTTTCATGAGCTTGTCATTAGCAATGAAGTCTGTGCTCCAGATTAGTTTCTATAAAAACCACCACCAATATTAGTAACTGGCATTAGTAACTTCTTTTATTTTAAGCATGTGACTTTTATTCTTGTTGCTTATTTTCTCTATGAAACTTTTTTTTTTATTTTGCACACTTTAAGGATGTGACAGAACACAGTAATAAGATCCTGCATCACCTATTTCATCAGGAAAACATTTTGTGCTTGCAAGTGACATTAACAATAGGAAGCATTGTAACATCAAAAGTTTGAAGAAAGCAGCTCAAGCACAGAACACAGTCAAGACACATTCTGTGGTGCAATAAGCAAGATGTCGAGAACCACAAAAAGAATGTAAGACACACAATTACAGTACAACATATAAAGAGACTAAGTACTGAGAGATTATATTACTGGCCTAATAGATGGTACTACCTCACTAAAAATCTGACAGAGTTTTAGAAATAACAGATGAAATATTTTAAAATTCCATAAACCAGCTGCAAATTAGACTATACTGACTGTGTAATCACTAGAGATGACATAGTGACAAATGCATCAAGAGTGCAACTTATTACCAAAAAAAATCTACAGCAGAAACTATAAAACAACTGGAAAAATTCCTGGGATTTTTTGATACATAGCCAAATTCTTGTAGCCAAACCTTGTTCAAAGTACAGAAAAGTCCTGTTTCAACCTCTGAAGAAAGGAATTTCAGAACTTCAAAACAACATTTTTTCTCTCTGCCAAAAGTCCTCTCCTAGGTTATTTAGTGCCTTCCATATAAAACTAAGGACTTTTTGATGCTTGAAAGAAATATGTGGTAGTTGTCTGCTTTCACGATTTGTATGAGGGCAATAAGACAACAGCGAACCAGGAAAAGAGAAGAAAATATATTCCTTGGAATTTTATGGCAATTGTGTGGCTTGTGGTCAATATTGCAGTTTAAGAGAGCAAAATACTAGAAAGATTGATCAGAAAAATTTTCTATTAAAGCACATATGGGTATATCAGCTGAGGAACCTTAAAGCCTTAAAATACTTGACAAATACATTCAAAATGCTATCATGAAGCCACAAAAGAAAAAGCTTTTCTTTCAATGAAAATTTGATTCAATTCCTTTAGCAGCACATCCAGAAAACAAAAGCTAAGTACATATCTGACCAAAGTGTCACTTATTCTCAAAAAATCTGAAGTGAAAAAAATCAGGTAAGGCTTACTGAAAAGAAAATATGTTCATGCAAGTGTGGATAGCAGGAGTTACTATTTGAAATGCAGAAGACTGATCAAACTTGTATTTCTTTTCTCCCTTTCCCAGAGGGAGTTGCAGAATAAATTTTACCTACTCATTACTTACATAAGACATTCAGAATTTATGATAGGACTCAACATGCAAAGGAAAAAGTAACTAAACGTAAATGTGCGTTTCCAATGAAAATGTAAGAAAAAGTAATTTAATTTTCCAAACAGAAAGCATGGAATTGCAATAATTTATAGGAAAAACTAAAGAATTAGATAAAAATTTTCAAGTGGTGATTTTTCTACATTAGCATATAACTGAGCACATACATGGCTTGAACAGCTGTTGATGAGCAGAAGATGAAAAAGAGCTGCAGCTCAGGGAAAGGCAATGGAAGTTCTGCCAGATGTCTTGCCACAAGACTGCTACTTCTATTTATCCCTAAGGGATCTAAGAGTTTTGTTAAGGCATCCCTTCTTAAACTGGTATAAACACTGAGGAATAAAGATAAACAATATAAAGTTCACTTTATGCAGACAGTGCAAAAGAGGAGAAAAAAACTCCACATTTCCCAGAGTTTCTAGAAAGACGCAACTTCAGGAGTAGATCCATGGTCAAGGAGTAGAATTAGTGTACCTGAATTAGACCAGTAAAATTCTTGATGAAAGCTTATCAGATCAAATCAAGTCAAATTAAATCATCAATTTAACTATTCATCACATCAGGATTGCATCAGATGTAACCTCTCCTGAACAGCTAAAGGCAGCAAACAAAAAGACAGCAAATGCAAAGACATAAGCGTCTTAATCTTGCAAGCGTAACCTGAAAACGTTCTTACAGCCTGCATTGCTGACCATTTTACCAAGCATAAATAACGCAAACACATTTTCTTATCAAATCTCAGCAACACATTTTGCCAAGATAAATGCCAGGCTAGGCTTTTTTTTATCCATAATTTCATCAAAGAATTGGCACAGTTTGGATAAGCCCTCATTAATGTATTTCTTTGTAAACTTAGGCCATTTTTCCTTCCCACTATATATCTCTCATATATAGTAACTTGTGAGGATAAGTTTATACCACAATTGCATTATTTAAAATCAGATAAACGGTACCTATCTTTAATAACTTTATTCTTCATCATGCATCATACCAATTTTGGCACTACCCAAATTTCTTTATATGATAATTAAAACAGTATTATCAGTGTGGGAACACACATTAATGCAGATATATAATGTCAGATGCTATTACGTCTCTGTGAGAGTCTTAAAAAATTTCATTTCTTCTCATAATATAAAATGCTTGACCATTTTTTTTTTCAGTTAAGTGAATACAGTCAATAAAACTCAATCCAAAAAAGCTACAGTTTCACTTTCTGGGTGCTCTGCATGGTTTTGCTTCCTTGATAAACAAAACTAAATAGTTCCTTCTTAAAATATGTCCTATATATCCTAACTCAAACTATACCACACCTAGTCCCTTCTGGAGGCATGTAATGTGTACATGTATAAACACACACACGTGTACATAAGGCTGCAGACACACTTCAGAAATATCTTGGATAAATGAGATATAGAGTTATTATTATGAGAATCATAATTGTTTGAATAACTATATAGATATAAATCTGTCAAATAATAAACTCTCCATATTTTAATGTCCTACTTATTTTTACTTCTAAATTATTGTACTGGAATTTGATTTACTTGATAAATCAAAAACCATAAAAGAATTAGTTATATGAAAGGCAATTAAATATTCAGGAAAATTAGTGGCTTTAAGAATCTGAGTATCTGGTTTTTTGTGATTAAGATTGCCCATAAGACCTGGGAAAGTCAGATCTTCAGCGCAGATCTAAAGACAATAACAGAATACATCTGCTGAAGAGCTTAGAAGGCTTTTTTCTTAAAGTCTTCAAAAGCAAAGGTTACAAGCAGAGCAAATTTCACCCCATCTGAATGAACAGATATAAATGCAA
This sequence comes from Certhia americana, assembly GCA_018697195.1. Taxonomy (NCBI): domain Eukaryota; kingdom Metazoa; phylum Chordata; class Aves; order Passeriformes; family Certhiidae; genus Certhia; species Certhia americana. Next base: position 8,693,338 of record CM031860.1, read on the forward strand.
TAGATTTGACAAAAAGGATGTGAACATTTACAGAATGTCAGGATAGCGATTGTTTTCTTTTTTTATTCACTTCCTCAATTCAGCAAAGGGACAACTCACTTTACATTGCTCTATTAGAAATATAGAAATAAAAGTTAATTTAGACAGACTTCTTCAAGTGTGCTTCTTGTAGTCCATAGTAATACCTCACATGTTACCTCTACTGGTAATTAATGTAAGTATTCTATCACACTGATTTAATGAATAGTTTAAATACCGCCAGTTTTCTTATTTTAATTGTACCCAACTAGCTTACCCGGAACATTATAGTGGAATTATTTGTTCTTCATATATCCCAGGCAGTGTGAGCTCTGAACTGGACTGAGGAATTAAACTGTAGTTCTACATCAAATCCTACATTATTTTTCAAGCATTTTCAGAATGATATTTTACATGTACATGCATGTGGGCATATATACACCTATTTAATAGAAGCTGATTTTATATAATAAAACACCAAAGAATTTTCATAATACATCACAATGAATGCCAAAATTAACTCTTGCCAGCATTAGAAAGCACATTTGCACAGGCAAACAATTATACACTTTTCCCCAGACATATACATAGTGATTTAATTTGAATCATCCTCTAACTAGCTTTAGTTTGCATTAAACAAAAATAAAAGAAGAAGTATTGACATATATACTCCTTTAGTTGCCAGCTTCAGTGAGTGCACTTGGAAAAAGTTTAGACCAAGACAGTTATATTAGGGTAGACACAGCCTCAGGCACCGCTCCTCATTATGTTGATCTAAGCCACAGTGTGCCTTAATGATGGGTTGGAAAATCCATCCCATTTAAGTGCACAACCTGAGGTTATATTTAACGGGATTCATTCTAATGTACTGTGCCTCCAGTTGGTATTGGTTTTCTTAGGAGTTGTAGATTTTGCACTAGGGTAAAAATAGCACTGAAAAGGAAAGAGAAGAGACTAAAATTACCTGGTCCATAAGAAGGAAAGGCCTGTTATCACTTTTTAAAATATCAGGTGCTTAGGAGATAAATATTAGGTGCTGGTTTAATGTCTTAGCAAAATAGGATGTGCTGCATATATCGTATTTTCAAGAGTTCATCTTTGGACCTGGTATGAAATCCAGCCTAGAATGATTAAAGTAGGATTCTTTAGGCAGTTTTCATATTCATCTTGAGCTTCATTAGTTTTCTACATATGCACAAAATACTGCTACACACATAAGATAGGAAGACAAAACCATGATCTCCCTAAAGATACACTGATTTCAAGTAAATCACTGAATATAATCACCGTATTTTTTAACTGCAATGATTTTCTGCTTCTATTCACAATCCTACCATGTTTTCTTTCCTGCCTACTCTTTAACATCCCATCTTCTTTAAATGACTTTGAGGTCTGTCATTTCTCAAGTCTTTGTTAAAGGACTGCTTTCTTTTAGGTTCACCATGAAATTTTAGAAATATTTTCATGACCTATGACCACTGTATCCTATAATATGTATTCTGAGAAGAGTTAAACTTGAAGCCTGCTGGCATTAAAATCCACAAACATTGTTAATTTTAAGAAGAGTGGCAAAAAAAAATTGCAAAAATTCTAAAGCAAGTCACCTCAACAAAACAATATTTTATCATTGAGAAGTGTACTATAATCAAGTTTTTTTGAGATTATCTCAACACTGGTCTCACTTTCTGCCATCCCCTATTCCTGCTATGACTTTCTCCTCTTTTTTTCCCCCCCATTATTCTTGTATTCCATTTTCCTAAGTCTTTCACAGTATAACTGTGGAGTTTTGGATCTTTGACTTTTCAAAGTCAAATGATTTTTTTTTTAATTTTTCCAAGTATAAAAATAGTATTTATTCAAATAAAGAGCAAAATTCATAAAGCAGTTTAAAATGCTTAAAATTTTTAATAAAATAGAATACATCCAAAGTTGAATGTTAGTGTCTCTAAATTGGAGAGACATGGATTTAATGGATGGATGACTCAGTGGATAAAAAAGTGGCTGAGATCCCACCTAGAATGCTGCCTACAGTTCTGCTGTCCCCAACATAAGGGCATGGAACTGTTGGAGCAAGTCCAGAGGAGACCACGAGGTGGATAAGGAGACTGGAGTATCAGTTGTTAAGAGGACAGGCTGAAAAAGCTGGGGCTGTTCAGTCTGGAGAAGAGAAGGTGACATGGAAACCTCGTAACATACTTCCAGTATCTGGGAAACCAGAGATGGACCATTGATCAGGAACTGTAGTGATTGGACAAGAAGTAATGAGTACAAATTGACAGAGGGGAAATTTAGGTTGGATATTAGGGAAGAAATTCTTTATTGTGAGGGTGGAGAGACCCTGGAAAATGTTGCCCAGGTAGGTTGTGGATGGTCCATCCCTGACAGTGTTCAAAGCCAGGATGGATAAGATCTTGAGCAATATGGTCTAGAGGGAAGTGGCAGGGGCCTGAGGACTGATGATCTTAAGATTCCTTCCAACCCTTAATTTTCTACAATCCTATGATTATTTAAGTTGCTTAAAGATAAGAATCTGTGCTTTTTATTTCTCTGGAATTACTACAAAGAATTCTATCAAATAGTTTTAAAAATTATGGTTTATGCTGATTTGCCTCTAAATTTAACACAAGAAGAAAAGGAATCAAAAGTGCATACAAATTACCTGCTTTAGGAATAAAGTCTTCTATTAATACAGATAGCAAAGAATTCCATCTATGTTAAGAGAGATTGCACAAACTCTGTTCAAGAAAATCAGCCTTAGAATCCTTAATAAACTTTCTCAGCAGAATACAATCCATACCATAACAGTTTTTCTCCCAATGAGCTAGATTATTATTTTAATTCTGACATAGAAGGAAACAAGCCTCCTGTACTGTTACTGGAGTTCTGATTTGTTGTCCTACATCACTTTCAAAAGTAATAAAACAAGGAATTCCAATCTGCATAAATATCAAAATTGCAATAATTTTATAATTTTATTTAAACTGATAGTAATAAAAAACTATAGTACAGGCATTTTCCCATAACATCCATCACAGGCTGGACTATTAAAAGAACACAAAGATTGGATTTAAAGACTTTAAAGTAAAACAAAATAAATAAGAAAAAATTCCTCCTAAGTTGTTGTTAGCAAGAGCATTATCATAAACAGAAATCGTCTACACAAGAATATTGCATACAGTTTTCACCTTCTGTGAATTAAAACATGACAGTTGCCATTTTTGCACATTTTCCTTTCTTTCACTTGCATTTGTTTTAAAGGTGAATGGGACATAAGAATGAAAAACAGAGCCAGAGTGGGAAAAGGAAAATTGAAAGTATACAAGGGAATTTTTTTCCAAGCTTGATATAATGCGGAAGAGCAGCATACACAAAGAGACAAAAGAAGTTCTCATGACTTCCCTACGTCACTGTGATAAAGTACAGTACATGACTCTGCTCTGCCTTTTACTCCTCCCCTGGGAAGAGGAGACTCACTCTCTTCTGTTCTAAGGGCAGAGCAGGAAGTTTTTGGCTGGTTTGAGACTTCTAAAAAATAGTAAAAAACATTCCATGGTTTTCAACAAAATCCATTAAAACTTCAACCAACAGATCACAACCAACCCCTAGACTGTAACTGAAGCACTACAGGGCTATTTGCCTTTAAATGAGGCAGCACACAGAATTTTTCCTTTCATTGGAAGGCATCTGAGACCTTTTAAATTAGTTACCTCCATTGTGTTAATAAATTGTGCTGAAAAGGTGTGAAATGCCACCCATTCATTCAGCTCCAATACGGCTGTAGAGACTACAGTACCCTACTATTGCATAAATTTGCAATAGGAAAAGTAAATATGCTTAGTTCTAGTGCTAACAAACTATACCTTATCTTTGTTTTATCTTGTCATATTGAAATGACTACAGAAGTGCTTGCACAATAGAAAACAATGAAATGTAGTTTCATGAAATGGGATTCATGAAGAAAGAGAAAGAAGAAAAGCTGTGTTTAATAGGCTTTTGTAGACAGCCTTTGATGTCCAATACAAAGGCACTTGGAGGTAAAAGTCAAAAGAATTACAGTCTAAAAGTGGGTAAATTCTTAATTTGTTGAAGAGTGTGATGTAACCCAAATTGTAAGTAATGTTTTATCTTGAGGTTTGGTTTGTGGAAGGTTTCTTTTCCATCAACATACTATCTGTTAGTTATGCGAAAAAAAAAATTAGTTTGACAGGGTTAGGTCATTTTATGAAGATCTTTGAGTTTATGGAATCTATGAGGAAGACATACTTGAAGGGGACTTGTTAACAGTAGACTGTCAGAAACCTGGAACTGAAAAATGTCCCTTGAAAGCAGTAAGAAGCAGGAGGGGTACAGCATTCCTCTTCCCAGCTACCCCATATAAACATGTCAGTTTCCTGACATTTAATTCAAATGAAAAACTGATGGAGCTATATGCATTTAGTTACATCCAAATTTTTCTGAAATGTATCTGCAAGTATTTCAGTACAGAGAGGTTTTTTATTCTTTCATAGCGTTCTCTGTTGAACAACTTCCTTTAGAATAGACCAGGCCTTACCTATCATAGTGACAGTATTGTTTTATATCTATCCGTCTATTCTGACTCTTATTCTGTCATTAATATCACTATTACTGAAACAAACCTACATTCTTCATGCCCCATGTCAAATTCCATTTCACAGCTTTGTTTTCACATTCTTTTCCTATTTAAACACTACAAACTGAATAGTTTTCATCCCCTTTCCCATTTCTTCCTTTTTCCTCCTTGTTTGCTCAGAGTTGCCAGCACTCTGTTCAGCGCAGGATCAGTTCTGATACCGGCAATAACAGTCCATTTCACTTTTTGATATCTATGGGACATTTCACAGATTAACTTCGTTACTGAATCCAAGAAAATTTTCAGTGTTCTACCACTAATGATAATGCTTGAAAAAGGTTCCTGTTCTTCTGCTCTCAAAAACATAAATAAATGACTCGTGACACTGAAAGATATGTGTGTGAACAGATTTCTATTGGTGAAATAATTTCAATAAACTACAGCAACTGCAGAGGACTTTACTACTCAGAAGTGACTATTCTGAAACAGCCATAGAAAGCAAGGATAGATATCTTTGGACATAGTATTTCCACTGATTTGAAAGATCTTTGTTCAAAGTATAAGAAAGAAACTTAAGAACATCGTAAAAATGATCATTCGCATTCCAAACTTGATGTGAGTACTCAAACCTAAAAGAAATACAATCATAGCAAATATCCATATAGACTGCAGGAATACAATATGAAATAGGTAGTGAACTACCAATGTTTTTCTATAGCCTTTGTTTCTCATATTGCAGGGCACATTTAATAGGGTCTGGAAGACTTGGCATAAATAACATAAGCCATGTTACTAATAGCACTATCACATTCATATCAACATAACTGAGGAATTCCTATATCATTTGCCTGGTTTTCTAAAGCAGATCAAACAAATCTCTATAGCACTGTAGAAGCAAAATTCATCCCATCATAGAGGCTTTTCATGAGTCCGAGTGCAATGATGAGCAGGAAAAGACCACTTAGGAATTAATTTATCAAGTACGAAAGGTTTTTCATGAAAAAAGAAAATCATTGAAACTCCAATTTGCAAATTCACAGAATACCTACACCACCAAGAATGCACTTAAATTGATGCATTTCTTAGAAAGGATGTTGATATATATTACTTTTTTGGTATTCTGGAAAGAGTATGTCAAACAAAACTTGCCCAGTTTCTTTTTGAGTTTGTCAGAATTCCTAACAGAAAAAGTATTTTATACATTTTTGTACTATTGGATTGCTCTGAAATTCCCTCTGCGTCCCAGAGGATGCGAAGATTTTAGGTACAGAAAAATAGGACTAGTGGAAAAAAATTTCTTTTTCTTTTTCTTTTTTTTGTAAGTGTTCTTTCTATAAAATATATATTGTTAGGAATGGGTTCCTGAGTTTGCTAAATTGGTTGTAATAAGTTCCTAAGTTTATTAAATTAGTTGCTGGTTGATGCTGTTCCTAAGTCTGTAAGTAAAATCTCGTGTTAATTGTTAACAGAATAAATCACTTTGTT
>CM031860.1:8699531-8715740 GCA_018697195.1 Certhia americana
CCCCCCCCCCCCCCCCCCGCCCAACTGTACTTTCCCTATCCCCTCGGGAAATGCCACCGCTGCTCTCCAAAATAGTGCCCGCCACTAAGGAGGTGATGGTGGGGAGACAACTACAGCGAATATGTAAATGAAGGGTGCAAGAGCCCATTTGACAAAAAATGCCTCTAAAACAACGAGCCTCCGTGACATCTCGAAAAACCAAAAACATAGTACACCTGAGAAAAGGCTGAGCAATCCTCCCACGGCATTTTTTAATTCGGAATATGGTCACCATAACCTAATGGGTCGACCAGAGTGACACCCCTGGACTGTGAGTGAGGATGGCAGCCCCAGCTCTGCCATAAGGTAAAGCTGCTGTGTTCCTCCTTCTCTGTGTCGTCTACGGGAGCAGTGGGGGTGCGCGTAACCCCAAAGAGCTGATTTCAATAAAGGCCATTTGAAAGGAGCTGGTCTCCTGGCCCTTTTTTATTTCATATATTACATAAAAATACATTTATTTGATTCTTTCATTTATTCTAACTTACAATAGCGAGTAAGAATCTGTGTATGTACATAAATAAAAAAAAAATCCAAATACTTCATGATGATACATTTTCCTTGATGGTTAGTATAAGACAGAGGAAGCTATTAAAACTCTTTAGCAATAAAAAAAATAAATCTGCTACACCTTTCATTTTACTAAAGGGTCCTGATTTCCTCATTCATGTCTATGGAATTAGAGAAGTAAAGCTTTTATAAATTGAAAAGACATAATCAGATCTGAAGTCCATTATTCTTTTCCATTTGTTCTTTGGATTAGCCATCTTCAAATTTGAATAAATCATAGTAAGTATAATAATTTATGTGTTAGTTTCTTAAACTTTAAATTCTAATAGAATTACACTTATCAAACTTTTTTTTTTTAATCAAAATTGGAATTTAGTTTCCAAGAAGGCCAGAGAGGCAATAGCTTTCAGCCAGTCCATTGTGTTTCAGTCGTCCTGAAAACGTTGCTCAAATTTTTTCCAATACCATACGATTTCCTTTACTATAATGAAAAACATGGAGCACTGTTAATGTCTAAGTTTGGAAAGACAGGTGTCTGCTGGGGAAAAACAGGAGCCTCCCTTTGACTGGAGAGTGCAAAACCTCCTCCCTCCAAATCATTATGATTCTGAAATTAAGGGGCTCTCAGGCCCTTTGTAATGTGAGGGTAGTTCTTTACTAGTGTGTATAACAAGATAAACAAAAAACCAACAATAACTATAGCATTAACAACAAACAGAATCCGGGATCCAGGCAGTCTTCTCAGCCGCAGTCACTTCTCCCTTTGGTGCAGTTTACTCCACCACAGGCAGTCAAGTGTGTGTGACCAAAAAGTCCCAGGGCGCTGGATGAGATGTATCCGAGGCTCGGAGGCGGTAGCTGGACCTGCAAAAACATCCCCGCCAGGCAGGGGGTGCGGGACACGGCATAAAGAAACCCATTGCAGAAACGAAGGAACAGCGGGCACGGGGCAGCGGAGCAGCGGCTTCCAGCAGGGCAGGGAGGGACCAGGTTCCGAATTCCCGGAGCACACACAAGAGATGGTGATGGGGCACTCTGAACTGAGCTCCGGTGGCGCCGGTGAAAATCTCCCCGCAGTAAAAACCCACAGCCTGGCTGTTCCCTCTGCGAGACAAACACCCCGAGAGAGAGGGGTGGTTCAGTGTCACCCTGTCCCTGACTTAGCTGCTTCCTTTGTCTTTCCTAAGCACCCAAAAGTACCCACAAGCACCCAGCAATCACCTTTCTAGCAATTTCTGGGAAAAAATTATATGAGAAAGCAACCCGACCCCCCATAGTTAAGAACTGTTAAAAGACATTTCATCATGAGTGAAAAAAATTTACAATTACTTCAATAAAAAAAAAATATTTTTGTGGAAGGACCAGGAAAAGAGTTATTGTGGGTATTTAATTTTTTTTTATAAAAAGTATTTTGCAGGTTTGTGAACATGATGACCTAGGTGTTTTTTCCTGGTTCTTTGAAACACCTATGAATAAATACTGTACTTGCTGAGTGATAAAATCCTCAGGGAAAAGCATAATGCCTTTGTTAGTGTCTATGTCATGGATGGCACTGTAATGTTCTTTTTATAATTACACTTTTTCAATAACAGCAACACAACAGACATTTGTTAAGGCACAGCCACACCTGAACACACAAATAGAGAATAAAATAAAGCTATTTTAACTTTCATTGCAATTTGGACAAAAATACGGGACAGAAAGACAATTTGATACAACTTGGATATTTTACACACAGGTATCTCATGAAAATAATAAGACCTTTTTCTTCAAATTTTTGTAAAGTTTTCTTCTAAGTTTTTATGTTAATGAACTGAGGAGAAAAAAGTCCTTAAATAAGTCTTGTTAAGTACTACATGAACCATAAGCTCTTGCAAACAAATCTTTTATCCTAAAGAATTTTCAGAACGCATTTTCATAAATATTAAAATTTATATAATTACAAAAGACCAACCCCTACACAGTCAGATTGGCCTACAGAATAGGTAATATTTAGAAGTATTTCCTTACATTCTATATCATGTATTGTAAAATGTACTGAATGCCTTTCAGACATATAAACATGCTTGACTATCAATAATTCAATAGTTATTTCTATTAGTATTCTTGCTGTGAAAAAGAAAGATAATTATTCTTTGCAACTTTTAATCAACTACTAAATGGAGCTATTATAGTTTTGCAACCTATTCATATTGAATCTCTCAGCTTTTCCAACACCATTGACCCATTTTTCAGAATTTCCCTCAGTATCATTAGGCTGACTACTCCAAAATGAGATGATATTATCCATACTTACAGCTACTAAATGCATGAATATGATTTTGTAATAATTTTTAAAAAAAAAGTCAGAGTTTGAATTTTTGTGGTGAAACAATGGAGCACCAGTTACACACTTAAAGGTTACAGAAATCATAATGATATATAGGGAATTTAAGAAATATATAAATATTTTAAAATGCATTCTCATATAATCTATTTCTGTTGGTATTCAGCTCAATTATAAATATCTTGACTTGTTCATTGACTCATATTATTTAGTCATGAAAAGATTTTTCATCAGAACTCCATTTCATTCCTTCTGTCACTATACTGGTTTTGCAGGGCCTGGATTTTGGTAGCAGGGAGGATAAAGAGAGGGCTTCTGTGAGAAGCTGCTGGAAGCTTCCACCAAGTCCAGCAGAGCCAATTTCTGGTGGCTTTGAAGATGAACATGCTGGGCCAAAATGTAAGTTCATGGAGAACTCTTTCCCCCAGGGTCTCACAGGGACTGCTGTCCCAGAGCAGCAGCAGAAGATCTCAAGTGATGAACTGACAAAAACTGTCATGCCCTGTCTACCTGCACTGTTGGTGGGAAGGAGAGAGGGGCTGCATAGGAAAAGATGTTTTTAAGGTTAACTTTACTTCTCATTATCCTCTTCTGGTTCTGTTAGTAATAAATTCACTGTGAAACTTAAGTTCAGCCTGTTTTGTCCTTGAAATATTTTCTCCCAGTCCTTACTTCACTCATGAAGTCTTTGTTAATTTTTTTCTCTCCTTTGCCCAGCTGTGGCAGGGGAGGGTGATCAAGCAACTCTTATGTGTACCTGGGGTTGGGCCAGTGTCAAACCACAAAAGTCACACAAGAGAGGCCTGAAGACATGACAAATAATAGGAAATTTGGGAACATAAGTGCTTTTCAAGAAAAAGCTGGGAGTTTGCAGTGTACCAGGTTTGCTTTTATGTTTCTGTAATGTTTCCTTTTTAAAAAATGGAATAACATATTATTCTTCATTTCAGATTCTTAAAATACTGTGGTATAAAAGGAGTCTTTTCATCATTTATTTCCAGAAATATTTTAAAAACTTTTTTATATGGGCAATTGTGGTCTGCTAAGGCAGTAAGTACTTTAGACTTATAATCAAAACCTAAAGAGGATGAAAGAAGTGTGAATAAGAAAAATTAAGAAAAAGTCACAAAGGAAAATGGGATTTCTATTAGTATTCAATTTGTACCAAAATTTGACAGCAGATAATTTTTAATTACTATTTCTTACACAAAACACCATGAAGTGATATTCAATAAAGAGACATTCTGCCTCTGAGAGTATTCAAATTAAAATCACAGAGAAGCATATCATTATATAAGGAAAAATTAGTGATGAAAAGCCTCTCAATGACAAAAAGGCCCTTTTTCAGCACTTACCTGCCCACACACAATTCCCCACTAGGCAAGAAACTCCATACTAGGAGTATTGATCAAAAAATTCAATTTACAGAGGATTAACTACATACAAAAATTAGAGGCTTAATGCTACAAAACAATGAGAGGAAACATAAGATTAATTTATTGCATCTGATAGGACAAGGAGCTTGTGAAAAATAATCTTAAGGGTAATGTGCATCTAAAGAAAACTCTAAACACTCTTTATAACAAAGATGAACATTATTCCCTCCACAATTTCAAAAAGAAAGTAAAAAAAAAAGAAAACAATTGACTGTTTCCTTAGCAGCGTTTTGACTTCAGCAGGAGATCTAGACCTTCATTAGTTCTTTTCCCTATAGTCATCCCCAAAATGCCTTTTTTTTTTTTAAAAAAAAAAAAAAAGGGGCTTATTTTATACTTAACTTCTATTGATTGCACCGGTCATTTTCATAATCATAAACCAGCCTGCTCACTGGCTGTCTTTTGTGACATAGCAATAATGTGAAAGAGTCTAAAGGCTGCCTTGGGCAACAGTCTGGGGATATTTGCATACATCAGGTACCCTGGGCTCACCCTTTTAGAAGTATGCAGCAATATCAGGTGAAGAAAAGCAATAGGCAGTTATGAGATAACTTCTCCCCAAGGAAAGTTTTATTCCAGTTTTCAATAGATACTTGTTTGTGCCCTGGAAGAAAATAATTACTTCTAAAATTACGTATCTATTGTTTTCTTTACAATTTTGGTTTATTATTATAACTCTAAGCTCTTGTTATTCAAATAAATAGATGGATCTGTTGTGAAAATGCTACAGTGCCAATAATAGTGAGAAAGTTGGAGGTCTTCTGGAGGAATACTATAAAGAATCTACTATAATAACTATAATAATTGTGATGATTGCACCTGAGTTTGCCCAGCTTTCATTTGGAATTTATTACTTTTTCTAATATGCTAAAAGATAAGACTACAAGACTGTGCAATCATCCTCATTAAAATACTAAAAATTCAAAGGCATTCAATGCTGAAGTACAACACTATAATCTCTAATAAAATATTGGCACAGCAGTTACCATAGGTGGTATTATGACATCTGAAGGAAGTGTCTTTCTAATAAATTATTACATGGATCCCTGAAGTTGGTAAGCTAGGGGAATAAATAGGTACTGTTAATATAGCAATCAGGGTCAGGGAAGGTAAAAATCATTAGCTTATCATTTAATTGGTTTCATAAATTGCCGTACAAAAAGTTAATCCTTGAGCTTTCTGAGACTGTTGAGATATGGAAATTGAGACTACAACCCACAAACCATTTTATCTACAAGTAGTACCACTGGGAAGGGAATAACATCATTAAGGATGGCTTAGAAGCTGGAACACTATTCAAGCAACCCAGACTTTATTCTTTTTTTTTGAAACTCCTATTATATTTTACATCATTACCTCACTGTGGATTTTCCACTTCTGACCACTAAAATATCTGTGTATTTTAACTGTAAGGATGTCAGGAATGTAAGGGTACACATATATCAGGAGCACAGTGTCTCATTTATGGCCATAGAAACTAGAGGCAAGACATGGAACAAGTAATAAATCACAGATATACAAATCAAAAATATATGAGATAGATAAAAACTAACAGCATTGGATCCATATTAGAGCTGGACAGCACTGGCTCCATCAGACTTAATGGAAGCTTCTGGCAGCTTCTCCCAGAAGAACCCATATAGCTGCACCCCCACCTCCCCCGTTACCTAAAACTTACCATGCAAACCCAACACAGTAAACTTGAATCTCCCAGAATAATATTCATAGAAAACAGCATTTATTGATTTATTTTTAACAAATGAGGCCAGAACTGCCAACATTCTTTTTTCTCTGTGTATATCACTTGGTTTTTAACTTGCCCTCCATAGAAGTACTTAAAAATAATAATAAAATAATAATAAAATAAAAAAAAATAACAACAGCAAGCATAGTCAACTCTGATCCACTTAATATTTCCTGACACTGCCATGCAAAACAATTATTCTCTGGACTGGAAAGTATGCACAGCCCTTGAGTGTTGTGCAAGTTTTGTTGTACAGGTGTAATTACTTCAGGGGGATTGAGTACATGGAACTAATTGATGTTTAACATTTAAGAAATGTAATACAATTTTATGCCTGTTTAAAAGTGTCAAAAGTGATTCATAATATTTGAAGAAATTTCACTGTTGGCAGAATCAATACCTACACATGGGAAATTATCCCAAATAAGAGTGTCACATTTGATATAAAACTCACATTTAGTATAAAAGGCAACCATATTTCTTGTTTCTGTATGTGCTACCACTAATGTTAAGGCCATTTTCATTAATCCACAAAGTCAGATGCAAACAATGTTTCAACAATTTAGTATAGAATCATAAAATAATAAAATGGTTTGGGTTAGAAGGGATCTTAAAAATCCTTAAAGGGTGCCAACCCTCCTGCCATAGACCAAGTTGCTTAAAGTTTCATCCAACCCAACCCTGAGCACATCCATAGATGAGGCATCCACAGCTGCTCTGGGCAACCTATGCCAGTGTCTCACCACCCTCATAGTAAATTTCTTCCTAATGTCTGGTCTAAACATACTCACCTTCAGCTTAAAGTGACTCTTTTTTCTCCTGTCACTACATTCTCTGTCCTCTGTTTCAAAAATCCTTGTTCAAGTTGCAGAAAAAGCCTAGATTTTTTTAACAGAGCTGAAAACTTCAGAATTTTCTTCATGTCCTAAGTCAATCTTACAGGGTGAGCATTTGTAATGGGAGTGTTTCCACTGATTTCTAGGAAACTAAATTCACATTAAGAGTGTAAGTTTCTCAAGATTTTTAATAGTCAGGTATTATGCGCAGTCTTGCAAAGTAAAGAATTAAAGATATTTGTGGATTCTAGAGGAAATAATCATGGACTCAAGGATAGCATTGTGGTTATTTCCAAAGTTGGAGTTGTTTTGTGAGACTGATTTCAGGCAGCTCAGCAGATTTCAAAATCAAATTCCATGGGACTCAGTGAAAATACAAAAAGTCTATAGAAACAATAATGGATCTTTTCATCTGCTTTGACTATTGCAAAATTGTTCTAATACAAATGAAGATCTTTGATTTATTATTTTCAAATATAAGAAACCTATATTTACATAAGTGTAGCATTATAACACTCTATCATGTAATTAATTACCATACAGTAATTTGTATATATATGTACATGCATAGTACATATATTTTATATATATATATATAAAATATAATATATGATATAATACTAATAGTATGTCACAAGTGAATTTATCTTTGATTTTTTTCTTTTTAATTATTTATTCATTTTCAATAGTGGCATTCCTTTTCCTGCAGATCTCAGTGGTTTTATGTTTTGACTACACCTAAACAACATGCACGGAAAGCACAACACTATTTTCAGTTCTTGAACTTCTGTATAAAACACACATAGGCATTCATATTTCTGTGATTGGGGAAATGAAATATTTGTGAGATACTCAACAAGACAACCTACTGTTCAGACGTGTACCTTTCACAAAATGTAGGCTGTAATTAAATTCATATAAAATAATAGTTCTTAATATAGGCATACTACTCTTTCAAACCTGAATTTTTTTCCCCTAATCCTCAGCACTCCAAAACAGAGCAAGAAATCTAGAAGATTAACCAATGTTGTAAGTTTTCCAGTCCAACATTTTCTTTTTCTGCCCTTCATCCAGTGATAGTTCTATAGGCATATACCAGGCTCAATGCAGGTTTTGAAAATTAATGTATTAACTTCTGTGGTTTCTCCAAAGAGTGAAGAATACTGAAGTGGTTGTGGAAGTACCCTGTCTACTGCAGACTCCTGGGAATAGGGGCTACAAGCATTATTGCAGCTGTCTCTTCTTGATGTGAGTTGATTCTACACAGCTTCAGTAGAAATGCCTCAACTTGCAAAAAAAACAAAAACAAAAAACAAAACCAAAACATTTCATAGTCATGGAAATTGAGTTACAGCTATGCTATATTGAAGAAATATTTTTATTAAACATAAGAAGCATTATTAGTAGTACTTTCAAGTGATGTCAGCTTTTAGTAGGCTGATAGCATGTATAAAATCTTCCTCAAATTAGTACCTCCCCATGCAGAAGACCAGTTTTGTGGTGGTTTGAGATGTTTGGGGTTTTTGGCAGGTTGGGGGCGATAGTTTGATTATGGTTTGTTTTTCTAAGGTTTGGCATACTGCTTTCAGTTTCTACATAAAATTAAAAGAAATACCACCCATCTTACCTAAAAGAAATTAATTTCAAACATCGATATGTTGGCAAGCAGTAGTCCCATCTTAAAAAAAGTGCCATCACAACAGTTATCCAAGCTTAGCACAATAAATTTAGCTTTTTCTAGCTGGTTGATGCTTTAATGTGGCACAACAGACAGCTTATCTTCAAGTCCAAGCAGTAGTCTCTTAGTATGAGGTCTTAAGGCTTTTCACGAAAGTCACTAAGGGATCTTTTACTATCGGTCAGAAATATTACTTATTCCTGACTGAGCAAAGGAGTTCCTTCTTTGAGAGCTTAATTCTGGAAGTTTTAGAAAAAACCAATTTTTATATCTTGCAACATCTTTTGGGTTATATATCTATCATTGATATGGAATTGTAAGGGAGAAGTTGACATCAAAGTTGTGCTACATAGCAAAATAATGTAGACTTACAGTCTTGTGAGCAAAAGTTATTAGCTGTTTAATCTAAAAGTTCTTTGTTGAGGTCTGCTCCACGGAGGAGGGTGAAGACTTTGGCTCTAAGCCAGGGGAAAGCCTTTCTCAGCTAGGGTGAGCTGAGACCCACCCCTGGATGCCTCATTTGTTATATGAAAACTGTTGCTGGAAAGTTCTCAGTTCTTGTTATTACTATTGGTTATTTTTTGCTGCAATAATTTCCATATTTCCAATATTGAATATGGAATCACCTTCCCCCATTTTCCCCTCAGATCCCTGCCTTAACTCCCCTCTTTCCTATGTGCATAAAAAACACTGTTACACTCTGGACCCTGTTTTCTTTCAGTCCATTCCTTGTACTGTGCACGCCATCTCGTTTGTTGTTTTCTCCTTGTTAAAGTTCTGATTCCGGACAACCAAATCAGCGTGGTCTCTCTCATAAAAGTCGCTAATGGTGGGTTCCAAAGGAAGCTACTGGTTAAATTATCCAGGCTAGAACCAGGGGGCTTCAGTTCTTCTAAAGAATAAAGGCCAAGACATTTACATAGAGAAGAGATAGTAAAAGAGCAGAAATTAAAAAAAGAAGTAAAAACACCACCAAAAAGTTACACTCAGAAACTTTTATATCCCAAGGTAAAAATGCCTTCAATCTTTGGCATTAAAATGTTATACTGGAATTGAAATTGACATAAAGTTTTAATTTCTACATTTTAAGGACATAATTTATTTTCACAACAAATAAAGGGGTCCTCACATTACAATTTCACTTTCCAAGAATAAAAATACTCAGCATTATGAAATTACTTTTCAAAGTACAGGTAACAATTACAAACACTTCATTGTATGTCGGAGTCTGGAATTATGAAAAGTATTTCTTTGCATGTTTGAGATTTTAAGATGTCTGACAAACAGTGTTTTTAACCCTTGTTCATGGAAAAAGGGCTTTTAAGCTCTGGAATGAAGCAGAGTTTTCAAGAATGTGTATTAGATAGTAGAATAGTGTGTAGTTTTATCACAGGGTGAGAATTTTAGATATATGGGGGTTTTAGGATGGTAAGCAGGTGAAGACAAGATGGAGAAGTCCACATGGCTTTTGGGCTTTCTCCTTCTTCCTCATCTGCCTCCATGTTCTGCTGTGAAGTGGCACATTATGATTGGTTTAGAGTAGAGTCTAACCTTCTAACATGGATAATAGTTATTGGAGAAATATTATATATACTGATTACGTGGATTGTAGTATAAATATCCATGCCAACCTGAGGGTGGAGGGATTTGGCATTTTGGGATTTGGTATTCAGGTATTCGGGGTTTTGTGCCTTCAACTGACCTGCAATGAAGAGCTCTGCAGGTCAGGAAGAGAATGTAATGATAAGAAATAATAATTTATAAAGAAAACACAAGAAGAAAAGCCTCACGGCCTCTCCTTCAAGATCTCTGGCTGGGGAAAACAAAATTGTACATTCTCAGGCACAGAAAAACAGCTGATCAGCAGAGACACACAAGAATATTTTTTTATAAACTCGAGAATTGTACAAAATGGAATTGAAAGTAACCATAACGTGTTTTAAACCAGTCTAAAACTAAACGTCTCACATTAAAGGCAATGATCTAGCTTTCTTCCCTTATGCATGCATAGAGGCTGCAGTTCTTGAGGGCTGAGTGGGATGCTGTATGATTTTCTTTTAAGAACTTTTTTTTTGTTACTACAGATCAAAAAGCCTGAAAGCCTCATCACTGCTACCAAGGATAAAACCCATTTTCCATGTAAATCTTGCACTGCTACTTCTCAAGTATAATCCATCTATGATTACTCACATCAACAGGAAACATTGATATTTTAATTATTTTTAAATGTTTATTACCTGGGCTTTGCAGAACCATACTTCTATCAATGACAGCAAGAACACAGTTCTGAAACATGGTAAACAGTAGCAAATTTCCTTGACAAGTGTTTTATCTGAAATAGTAGGATTTAAGTATCATTAAAACAAAGAATTTCTAGGCAGCCTGATAAAATTTCTCCTTTACCAGTAAGTTTCTAACATGTCACACAAAGTATTAGAAAAGAGTGAAATTGAAGAATGGCACTGCTTAATCTGTTTTTTTAATGCCAGGTTTGTAACTTCTTAACTAAAGGGATTGCAGCAACATTTACTGACTCAATGAAACAGTTTATATGTTTTTAAATAGTCTGAAAGAGAAACTGTAATTGTATCTTATTTGTCTTGAGCACCTAATTATAAGGCCAGATAACATGACGGGGAAAAAACATTGCAGCTTCAGAGGTTCAGGTGAATTAAAAAAAAAATCACAAAAGTTACAAACAGCTATACTGAGAAACATCATGCTCAAGAGAGTGAGTCTTCCAATAGGTTTCTTCAGTAACTCTCATAAATTTGCAAGCAAAGTATTTCTGCTACACATTGTGTTGCTCTGTGGGTGAAATGATTGTTATGTTACACTATTGGTCAACAGTTTATGTATGTGAAATATAAAATATTTAATGAAATTCATAAACAGATCTAAAAGAGTTGAGAATTTAAATGCTCAACCCTGACTCCATACATGGGACGTGCATAGATTTACAGATTTGATTTCATGTAAAAATTTGAAGCAAAATTACTCAAAGAAATTGCTGTAGAGAACTAAAAAAAAAAAAAAAATCTATCACTAACAGTCTGTTTGCATTGTTCTCATAATTTCTTATCAAGACAAGAAAAACATCAAAATTAAAGCCAACAACATTCCATTATATGGAAGGATACAGAAAGTTTTAGGGCTTTTGGGATACAACTATGTTTTGCAAATAAGCAATCAGGATTATTTCAGAAAAAAAAATATATATGCTATACCTTCCACTTGATTCTACTGAGAATTTTCTGAGGCTAATTAAAAAACTGCTGGAAGGGAAAACCCAATCTTTCTTATGTCTAAAAAGGCAAAACAGGCATGAAAAGCACACGACATATTGCATTGTTTTAATTTGGTTTTGTTTGTCTGTTTGGAGGGTTTTTTCTTGGGTTATAAGGGTTTTGTAGTGCATTGTATCTGTATTTTTTATGCAAGGTGACATTTGCCAAATTGTAAACAAACTTTCAACTCCCTTCTTAATAAAAGAATTATTATTCATTTAATGCTTGGTCTTCCTAAAGCATTCTGCAATAATATTAAAAATTGAAATAGAACAAATTGTGGACATTTTCATAATGTTTGCAGCTCCAGTTAACAAAAAACACAACAACACTCCCCTCCCCCCCAACAACAAAAAAAAAGAGAGATACAGGAATAATGCTTATGAACAATAATTAACATCTTTGACCTCTTCGCTCTTTTCAACAGGACAGAACACAGATCATATGTAATTTTCTCATGAACAACCTCTACGTATGAATACATCTCTACTCTTGAATTTCCATTAGATAGATGATAAAAGAAATGAGGTAATTTGTGTGGACTGTAACACCGCTTCATGGTATTTACTGCACCAGCCAAGTACTTTGTAGTGCTTGCTAAACCTGAATGCTTTACCTTTTTCCCTTTACATTTCCTTAATTTTATTATTAATCTAAGAAGGTTTCAGGGTATTCTTTTTTCCCTTTAAAAGAATAGCCATAAATTCTGACTTTAGTGTTTCAACTCAAAGTGGAACAGTCTTCGTGCATCTGTTGCATGTCCATAGCACAACACTTCTGTCCATCCTTAACAGTCCATAGAGGACACTAAAATAAGAAATAAAATAAAATAAAATAAAATAAAATAAAATAAAATAAAATTAAATTAAA
This sequence comes from Certhia americana, assembly GCA_018697195.1. Classification (NCBI taxonomy): domain Eukaryota; kingdom Metazoa; phylum Chordata; class Aves; order Passeriformes; family Certhiidae; genus Certhia; species Certhia americana. The sequence goes on from CM031860.1 coordinate 8,712,255, forward strand.
TTAAATTAAATTAAATTAAATTAAATTAAATTAAATTACATGGAAAATTATTTATAGTAAGACACTATAGGATAAATTAAAAAAATAATCTGATGTATCTAAATCAAACATAATACAAAACTTGAATTTAACATGCCACATTTGCCTGGCATTTGTCATCTATGCCATTGCTGCACAGGCAATTGTTTTATCATCCATCTTGTCTTTTGAAGAAATTAATTTGTGAATACATACTAGAAAATAAGAAGGCAGTGTTTGAAAGATTACTTCCATTTATTCAGTGATGCATCACAAGGGGTTTTTTTTAATAGAAGAAATTCAGGAAGGCTTATTTTTTTTCATCTGTCACTCCTTGTTTGTGAGCAGTATGAGAATGACTACTTTTAAAAAGCTTTTAAAATTGTTAGCAAGTATTAATACCCAAAATGTGTTGAACTGACAAACAAGTAAGTTATGGACAGATGGAGGAGTATTTTCCAGTATAAACTTTTAAATAGATTCCAATATGCTTATTAGACAAATGAAAATTTTACATCATGGCCTATATTTGTAGGGCTATTTCAACACATTTGACTGAAAAAACGGAGGTACATAAATAACGAGCTGTATTTCTACAGCAAAAATCAAAATAAATTAAAAAAAAAAGTAGAAGAAAAGACATTTTTCAGTCAGTGAAAAGCACTGTTATCATCCATCCTATGTTTCACCTGTAAAAATTGAAAGTGACAAGCATTTTTTTCCTGTGTAACTTTGATGCCATTGATAGCAAATTCATTTGATTTGAAGAGAAATTGTTTATTAGTAATTGACTCTGGAGGAGTCTAAAGTTCTGCAAACTACCATAACACTTTATTCTTTTGTACAAGCAAGAGCTAATAACTTTTAATTGTATTGTAAAATCCATGTTTGAACAGTGTTTGACTTTGAAAAACTGCAGAGTTCTAGCCTTGAGTCACTCAACCCATAGCCTTAAAGCTATGTAATATTCTGTAATAATCTTATGTCTTCTCTTTCAGCGCCAAGGTATCAGAACAGAAGTCTAACAGTAGGGCAGAAACAGAGATTTGGAAAGAAGAGCAAAGAGCAAGATGAAAAAGTGAATCAAGTATTAAAACTTCTATCAAAATTTTTTTAAAATGGCTTTTTGCTTGCGTATTCAGCCATTTCTTGGCTTCTGAATGCCTTGTGGTTGTCTCATTTATGCTTAAGTTTTGCCTTTTCTGCTCTTGGGTTCATCTTTTACTTGAATATAAAAGCTGATGGAACAATGTAGCTACTCTTACTTCTTTCTCCTCCTTCATTTCAAAGGTGGATTTTATTCATGTAGAATACTTGTTTCTTTACTCGATTTTTATAACTACAGGAGGTACCAAATTTGGAAAGATTGGATGTCTTTAAAAGGTATCCAAAATTACTGATATCTCTAGATTTGTGTATTTTTTTCTATGACTTATAACATTTACTGCACATTTCTGTTGATTCCGACTGCTATACAAAGCTATCACTAAAAAAATGAAATCATAATTGATTATATATTAAGATGAAGAATAAAGAAGCCATTTGTAACTGAGAGTTGAAAAAAATTGTATGAGAGATGAGACTGCTTGCTCTTACGTGAAAACAAATAAAGAGCAATGGATCCAAAGTATACATGATGTTTCTGGTGACTGAGCTCACATCCCAGTGACATGACAATGTAACTGTATTTATGTATGGTGATATAACTCCATAAATATTTATTGACTACAACTGAGGAAATGAAGAAAAAAAAAAAAAAAAGGTAGCATTCCAACACTACTTGTAGAATTTACGGTGCTGCGAAAGTGCTGACTCTTTCTAGAGAGGATATTTTAAGAAAGTCTCTGACAAAAAAAACAGTTCATATTACTGAGAAAAGGAGTAGATCCTTTTTCAAAATAGTGATTGATGTGCAAGTATACTTAATTCAGTTCAATATGCACATTCTGTTATCAGGTTGTTGATATTCATAATTTAAGCCCCCTTAATTTAAGCTTGAACAGAAAGGAAGGTCTTTTGTGCAATTACATGCAGAGATGAAATGTAGATTTTAAATCATGTTTATAGGCTTTTTTTAGGGGGGTCTATTTTAAAGTTAAACCCAAAATACTTCTGCTAGTTAACACCTGAATAATAACATTTAAAAGTCAAATTAACAAGAAACATTCAGTTCTCTATGGGTATAAAAATAATTTCTATTGAGTTACTGAAATTTGTAATATATGAATTTTTATCCATTTATAGGACATAAGTCTTTCAGAATAGTATACGTCAAAAGATAAACCACAAAAATTATATGAGATATACATATATTCTGACCTGTTCATACTAGACATGTTCATTAAAAAAAAGGAGTAAAAAAAGAAAAAGAAGCAGAAAAAAAATCAATGCAAAAAATCTCTAGGTTTGAGGTATTAAATAGGTTAGTTTAGATGTATAATACAAGAATATTACGTAAGGTATGTCAGGACTTTTAGTGATAGTAAAGTTATTTTTAATTAGGACAAAATGTAGGAGGAAGACAAACAAACTCAAATCCCTCCATAAATTATTTTCTACAGTTGTGCTCTGTTTAGCATCAAGATCTGTTTTTAAGTAAACTCAAGGGTAATATGAGATGCAGCTGAATTTTAGAGTACTGCAATGACCTACTGAAAAAAAAAAAAAAAAGAAAAAATAATTCATACTTCATGGTCTCATCAAGAACTTAATTTACTCTTCATTTCTGTGGATTAGTATCTGGGAACCTCTGACCCTCCTCAGTCATTCATTAGAAGAAATGCTTAAAACTGACAGCTGAACTTTTCATTCAAATCATGATTTAATTTCAAAGTTAAGCTTAAGCATGAAAGGCATCTAAAATGGCAAAATCAATGGATAATTATGCTTCCATATTGAGAGAGGCCTAATATATTTCCATTATAAAGCCAAGAATGGTTGTTTATTCAACATCTGATTTATCCCTAAAGAAGGGCAACAAGAATAGATTTGAAACAGAAGAGTGCCCTGTGTTTATCAAATATTCTTATCTTGAATACAACTTTGTAACAAGTCCCCATGCTTTTCTTATTATGCTGACATCTTATCCATCAAAGGATTGTGGTTAATGAAAACCAGAGCTCAAATAAATTATTTCTCTCTCTAAAGAATTGTATCTAGTGTGTTTTGGGGTTTGTTTCTTTTCTTCTTTCTCATGAGAAAAAGCCATGACTCATCAACAGGAGTTCACCAGAAAACTACCCTTAAGAATTTGAGGCATCTAATTTGAATCTTAAGGCATGAGATAAAATTTTGTACTTCTTTATAATCTTTCAAAAAGCAATGAAAAAATGAAAAAAAGGAAATAAGGGGGGGGTGCTGCAGAGGTTTTATTTTGTTTTTTGGGCGATGATTAATTTTCATTTGATTGGGTTTTTTTTCAGATTTCTTTGTTGGTTTTTTTTTTTTTTTTTTTTTTTTTTTTTTTTT
>CM031860.1:8715840-9031846 GCA_018697195.1 Certhia americana
TTTTTTTTTTTTTTTTTTTTTTTTTAATGGAAAGAGTCCTCATTTCCTCCTTCATCTTCCATATTTGAGTAAGTCCTTTTCCTCAGGTTCTTCTCTCTGCCCTTTTTCTTTTTTTTTAATTTGACTGAAAGAAGCACAGTTAGAGATTACAATCCTTTAGCAGCTAATTGCCTGTTAGTGGGTCCCCAGTGGGTCCTATATGTACTCAGACAAATGTTTTCAATAAGTCAGTGGGGTTTTTAAGCTGCATAGAGTAATGTTTTAAAATAAAGGCGATCCTAAAATTTAATAATAGTTATTTAAAGAACAATTCACAGAGTTAAGAGAAAAGGAAGAAATAAGTGGCTTTTAAGGACCAATAAGAGAAACTAAAATGTTTCCTAACTTCAAAACCTTTCTCTTGTAAGTATACTCAATGCTAAGAACATTATTATTATGAACACCTTGGCATAGTATTCTGTTTGTCCCCTTGTAATTTCTGTTTCAAAATGCATAGGAAATGCTGGTCTAAAAAAAAGTCTATTATTTAAGAATATTTTAACAATGGGTAAAAGCAAAAGACCAGTTTATTTTCTCCAGATTTATACTCATGTGTAATTGCAGCACAGAAATGGAAAATATTTATCACTCTATAGTAAAGAACTTAAGTAATCTAAAATATCTCTGCAAAAACTAAATTATAAAACTTAAAGATTTCATGTTAGTATTTATCTTCTTGAAAATTGTAGTTCAACCTATAACTTCAAAGTTATGATTCAAATTAACATGAGTATAAATCTTTTTTAATGCAAGTCATTCTTATTTGCCATTATTATTTCCAGAATTTACTAAGCTTTGTCTTTCTGATTTTTGTTTTGCTATTTCAAGGCCTTTTGACAATTTTAACACTTCAGAGTACTGTTCTATACTCATTTCAGAGAAGACTTGATAAAATCCAATGAAGGGCAAAAAATTATTTCCCAAAGGAGCATTTACAATCAAAGATGGAAGCAAATCTATTTTATTGATGTAAACTGCATATAGTCATAAGATCATAATTTACAGTCACAATGTGAAACAGTCAAGGCACAAACATTTTGGAATCAATAGTATGAGAAACTGTCTAATGGGAAACTTTCCTTTCAGTCCTTGCTCTATAAAAAGTGCTTGGCTAGTACATAATTGAAAAATACTTCCATATCGACAAAGAGATTTTGTCATTTAGTTTGATCCAAAATCATCTGCCAACATTCAGAAACTAAATGAAATACAAAATACTTATATGTTTCATTTCTTGATTATGTTGTAAAATATAAAAATCATTCCTTCCAAATATTACTCTTTTTATTACTCTTACTAGATTACTCTTGAGGAAACTTACACACTTGACAGCCACTGTCTTCCAAAGAAAACTTTGGGAAATTATCTCATTAAAAATTAATATTTCTAGGTGAACATTTTCTCTCTGTTTAGAAAGAAAAATTAAGGAACTTGAACATGTTTGAAATAAAAGGGAACAAAATTCCTGTATAGCACAGATGGCATCATGAATGAAAATTATCCTTTTTTTTCATTCCACAAAAAGTAAATTATAATTGTCATTTTGTAAGACACTAAGGGCTGAATCTAAAACTCAAACTCAGTATTTTTTAATATCAATTTATTTTTATAGGGTTTTAAAATAAAAGCAATGTGAGCTTTAAAGAGACACAAACATAAACAGGGCATAAACAAAATCTCCAAGTAACTGGAAATACATTGGATTCTGAAGTTTCTTTATAAAAAGTTTTGGCACGTAGAACACTAAAATTTCCATTAAAAAATACTGAGTCTCCTAAATATCTTAATTTTTGACTTCTATTTTCCAAAATCCTTTAGAAAGAGCTAGATAACACTGGTGACTTGAAATATTAGGTCTTCTTTTTCCTTTATTGAAAGACAAGAGATTCTCAAAGAACCTACAGTGATATGAACTTTACTTCACCACAATTATGATCATCATAAAGATTACCTTTATAAAAATGAGCATTATTAAAAAATATTAAACATGCTTTGTAGTCATGATGAGAACTTCATAAATATTTCTGTAAGAGTCAAGATACTGTTAAAGTTATACTCTGGCTTTCTGTAGGAGCTTTTCATTCAGAGAATGTTCTTATTTTAATATAAGCTTTGATAAAGAAAATTAAAAGTGAAAAATGGTCTTTCTGGGGATGAAAAAAAGAAAAACAGACAAAACCAGGAAAAGAGTGCATTACAGAACAAATATTCCTTGAAAATGCTGGCTTGAGTTTATGTTTAACATGGAGGTCACTTGTAAGCATCTGCTAAAACTACTAAAATAAAGCAAAACAAAATAAACAGCTCACAAGAACAAAACAAAAGTGAAGCATCCGAATCTAGCCCGGATGAGATAACCGGTGCCTCGTGTCGGGTTACCCACCCTATGGTGACTTTGTGAGAGAGACACTCTGATTCGGTCATCCAGAAACAGAACTTTTTAATAAAGGGAAAATAACAAACCAAAAGCCGTGCACTGTACATGGGAATGGACCAAAAAAGAGTGGGAAGGTCCAGGGTAAGAGTAGTTATAAACATGAACACGGGGGAGGGGTTTAGGGTGGAGAAAGTGGAGATAGTCCAATGGGGGAAGGCAATTAGGAATATGGAAAACATTGCAGCAAAATACAACCAATGACAACAACGAGAACTGAGAACTTTCTGGAAATGATTTCCATAAACCAAATGAGGAAATTGGGGGTGGGTCCCAACTCACCCTGATTGAGAGCTGACCCATGGTTTGAAGTTAAGGTTTCCATCCCCCTCTGCAGGGCAGACCTCTACACAAAAGGAATGTCAATAAGTTCAGGCATGCAAACTTGCTTAACGTGCTTGTTTAAATTATTTTCACCCTGTTGTTTCAATGCTGATACATGTCTAGTTTCCCATCAGGGGGAAAGTGGCTAAGGCTATGTTCATATTTCAAATATCTGACAAGATCCTTTTATATTATAAGTTTTATCACCAGGATAAAGACACATTCTTTTTGAAGATGCAAATTTTGAAATAACCAATACATTTCAGATATGTAAGAGACAGTGAAAAAGAACCAAAAGTAAGTTAGATTTCTGATTAAACCTTAACGAAAATCTCCAAGATTAATCTGGTAACAATACCTATAGAAAAGCTGAGTCACATATTGGTGAAAACAAAACTGTTTATTTCAGAGATATATTATAGAGGAAGGCAGTGGCTGCCAAGCATATAAATCAGTTCACGAGTAGTCTAGATGTATTTCTAGAGGGAATGATTGAAGGAATAATAAGAAAGCTGAAAAATGGATTGGGATCAGCAACAACAACGACAAAAAGAGGCCTGCTATGTAGATAACGTTTTCATGTTCTTAAAATTTCTGATATTCTTATCTTCTTACAGTAGGAGTACATATTACTTGATTGAATTCTGAAGACTTACCAAGAATGTGTGTGCAAAAAAAACATTAACTGAATTTCTGTTAAACTAGTGAAACACAATAGAACACATGTATTGGGTTTACATGGCCAAGTTTTGGTAGTGGAGGGGCTGCAGGAGGTGCCTTTTTTGACAAACTGCTGGAAGCATTCTTCATGTTCACAGAGCCAGTGCCTGGTGGCTCTGAAGATGGATGTGTCGGTGGTGAAGGCTGGGCCATTTAGAAATGGTGGTAACATCTCTTTGATAACAGGTTTAAGATGATGGAAAAAAAAAATTCACAGATGTAATTGAGGCCAGAGATGAGAGGGGTAAGGACATATGAGAAGAACTCTGAAGACACCAAGGTCACACTGGAGCAAATGGATGCCTGGAGGAGACTGTGAACCTGTGGGAGACCTATTGTGTTATCTTCCCAGATTGGTTTTTTTAGCAGGGGGGCCACAGAGGTGACTTCTGTGAGAAGCTGCAAGAAGCTTCCACTATGTCTGGCAGAATCAATCCCTGATGTCTCTGAAGATGGGCATAATGCTGGCCAAGGCTGGGCCAATTACAAATGATGGTAATGTCTCTGTGAAAACATATTTAAGATGAAAATCAAAACAAAATGCAGGCGATTGGTGATTCTGCAATGTTTGCCTCCCAGAAGAACCATTAAGTGTGCTGAAGCCCTGCTTCCCAGGAAATGTCCCAACATCACTTGCTGATGGTAAGTAGAGATTGACTTTTCTCTTTTGCTTATGTGTACACTGACTCTTGCTTATTTCTTTTCTTTCACTGTAATAAAACTGCCTTATCTCGCCTGCTGGTTGTTTGCCATCTTATTCTCTCCCAGGCTCATTTGGAAAGGAGAGTGGCTGAGTGGGCACCTGGCACCCAGCCAAGGTCAACCCACTACATCTGTGGAGAAAGAATTGTTTCCCATGGGAGGGACCCCACAGTGCAGCAGGGGAAGGTCTCCTCTACTGGAGCAGCAGGAGAAGCCACAGGGAATGAACTGACCATAACCCCCATTCTCTATCTCCCTGCATGGCTGGAGGAGGAGGTAGACATGGGAAGGAGGGATGGGTGGGGGCAATGTATTTTTAAGGTCTTATTTTACTGCTCATTATCCTGCTCTGACTTTGTTAGCAATAAATTCAATTCACATCCCTGTTTTGAGTCTCTTTTGTCCTTGACAGTGTTGGGTGAGTGATCTCTCCCAGTCCTTATCTCATTCCATGAACCCTTCATTATATTTTCTCTCCCCTGACCACCAGAAGGGGGGAGTGAGAGGGCAGTTGTGGTGGTTGCCTGGAATCCAGTCAGGGTCAACCCATGCAGCAATCCAGTTGCAAGGGACCTACAAAGATCCTCTAGTCCAACTGCAAGTGAAATGCCTTTCTTCACTTATTTCTTTGCACAACATATTTAAAAGTGTCCTCCTCTTTGAGAGCTCGATCCAGTATCATTATTTTTCCTTCTTAACAAACACTTTTGTTATATATAACAGTCTGAATACATACATCATTTCCTTCAGTGTAATTTGCACTGGCATTGTGCCAAAGTCATTGTCCTGGTGTCAATGCTGAAGATAGTTCCTGAACTGGCTAAGACTTAATCCCTAATGCCATTCTTGGACATCTCCTCTTGCCCTTTTTTTTTAATGTGGATTTAAGGCAATGTTTTGATAGTCTGGGGTGTTCTTCTGTTTCTGGTTTTTTTAACTTTTTATTTTCCTGGAAAATGGAGAAAGAAAGGAGTGTTTGGATCTAGAAGTCAAAGCAAAAGAGACTTAAAAGGTCATCAAATCTCTCTATAAGTATGGAAAAATTAGAAGATGGTTTAAACAGGCAACTAAATTCACATATTACCTAAATATTTAAAAAAAAAATTAAAAAGCATTCATTAACTAGAAAAAGATTAATACAAACCACATCCAAAGTGGGAAGTGCTATAGCTGCTCCTCAAGGCTTATGTTAAGGCAGAATGAAGCACCATGTAAGTGTAAACATGGGGTTTCTCATTGCAGAGGACGTATTCTGTCTGTGCTGGTCTATAAGTACTTACAGGAAACTTGGATATCAGTTTTGTAGCAGCACAGCAAATGCACACAGCATGATTCTAGATGTGTCCTCCACTTGGAGCTAGTCTGAACTGCATCACTTGCAAAAAAGCCATTTCAAGGACACTTTTCCTACATTTTCTTCAGAAAGAAAAAAAACAAAAGCATACCAATGACATCCTACTGTGCTCTCAAAAACCTTGTTCTGTAAGATATTTTCTTTTCCTTTGTTTCTATGCAACAGTGACAGGGGTGAAGAATTTGACTAACTGTTGATGTCACTTCAAAAAGTATGTTGAAAAAGAGGCCTCCTACAGGCTTACAATCTTTTTCATTTGTTCCTATGATTAGAGACAGGAATGTCGTACAAAGCCTGTGTAGATAGAAATTACATTTATTTGTGCTGCCCCTATATATTTCTGTTATTAAACTTTGCAACTTTTTAATGCAAATTCATTTAGATTCCACAGGGTGTTCATGATTTACCTTTTCTGAGTGTTTGGTTTCCAGCATCTTGCCTCTAACAAGTTTAAAGAAGCTAGATTGAGCGTACCCTTGAAATTCTGAACCATTACCCCAGTTTAAGAAGCAGTAATACTGCCTGAAGTTACAAGTCTTGACTCACCATGTATCCCTCTCCTCACATCTTAAGAGCAGTAGTGATCAGGTTGCTCAGCTCCGTCATGAAGCCCTCAGTCAGGGGGGGAACCAAATCCACAGTGAAAATACAGCAGCACACAACTTTATAAGGAAGATAAGCAACTTTTGAGTGTTAATAAGAACCAGCTGATGCATGAGTGCAAAAGAACACAATTGGCACTTCAGTATGAAAGTCTGTACTGACTAGAAAACATATAAATGTAAAAATGTCTATAGAAAATGTACAGAAATTCGCTTCACAATATTTTTCCATTAAAAAAACTATAATATCTTTATAAAAACTGAAGGAGGAAGAAGATGACATGGGTGTCCCTAAGTCTTTTAACTTCAAGATGATTGACAGAAACACCAAAACCATCTTCTTTTAAACTTTCAGAGAAGGACTTTTTGAAAAATTGTTGTGGTGAATAGTATGTCTAAAGGAAGGATTTAAAATCTCATCTTTAGCTGTATACCAACTGAAAAAGAATCTCAAGAAGTAGCAATAAACCTACAAAGATGTTTTATTTATAGTGGAAGTACACCTATAGTTGAAAAGCATGTTCAAACACTGCTTTTCATACCAGAACAGTAACTTCACCTATAGCCACTGGTAAGTTACACACGAGAAAAGTCATATTAAATGTGAAGGCCAGGGTCTCGTTTCCACAGTACAAAGCAAAAAGAGTAATAGCATCTTACTGAGATTCTATCTCATGGATTCCTTTGGGTCCAGGAGCCTCCAGATCAGCATTGAACAAGATCTATCACAGCTCTTATAACACATGCTAGAGGAATTTTTTTAAATCTTCCTAATAAAAAGACAGGATATAGATGCACTGAGCTGTTGTATATACAGCTCTGCCTCAGTTTTTGTGTTCTCATCTGGGATCAAACTTCTATAAGTAAATGGAATTAAATATTAAATATTTTTGCCAAGAAAAATTGCCTTTGTTCAGATTAAAGAGACAGCATTGTGAGTTTATTCATACTCCATCTGCTGTACTATTTTCTCCAGTGGCAACTTCAAAGCACTTTAGTATTATCGAGTGTTTGTGAAGAAATGGCAGTACAATATTCTCCCTCAGAGAAGGGAAAAACAAATTACGAAGAGTTCAAAAGTGAAAGAAATTTTTAGTCACTCAGTTGGCTGTTTAATCCACTATTTAATTGTATGTGTATTCATTTCTATTGATTTTTTTCTTTTAAAGGCTGATGGGCAGAAAATAACTTTCAGCCTTCTTAACACAGAAACAATTACAGCAGGAACCCATATCCTTTATCACATGAACAATGCTATTCATAAATGATGAACATTTCAAAGGTATGTTTCCTACTGCTAATTTTGCTAGTGAGCTGAATTAGTGGGGCGCTGCTGGGAACAGCAGGAGATCTTTGTGATACTGTTTCAGAAAGGAAAAGATCTGATAACTAGTGTTAATCATTAAAAAGCAGTTCTTGTAGGTGTCAAAAACCCCCTGAAACATGATTCTCTTTTTCCTTTCCAGCATTCCCTTCTTACCATCTTAGAAATTTAGCTGTAGAGAACTTAAGAAAACCCCAAAATATACCAAACAAAAAAGCGGGTGATTAAAAACATGATCTTGCATAATGATGAGATGCTCCCTTTAAAACTGAATTGCACAGGACTTGTACAAAACAAGAAGAGCAGATTTTTGACTCCCTTACCCTATTTATCTTCACCCTGGCTCTTAAGCCATCTTAGTCCTCTCTCTTTTTGGTTGCTTGATTCTGTCTGATTATAGGCATTAATAAATAAATCTGCAGATTTCAGTCTGTGGTAGGAACATGCATAATCTTGCTTGACACTCTACACAAGTACTTGCAGAAGCTGTTAAAAAGTTTAGCTTAGAACTGTGTTTCACAGCTTTTCTGGAATGTTTTGAATTGGCCTCATTTCCAACCTGGGGGTATCATTGTCTTCCTTCATGCTCAGATTTTAGTTCAGATTTTTAAATTACTAATTTTTTAAATCTATTTCAACAAAACACTTTAGAATTGTATAATACTCTTGAGACAGTTTTATTGTTGTTGGGCAGTGACTAAAGACTTTCCTGTGTAGGTCATGCACACCTGCCCCAGACAGCAGTGGCACAGCTGTTGTAAAAACCAAATCACTAAAAATAATCAAGTGGAGGAGAAAACAATCTTCAATAACATTGTCACTAAATATTATCACTGTGCTGCAAAAGAAGCGATGTTTCACAAGCAACAGAATTAGCAGATGTGAAGCAGCAGTGAAAACTAACATGAATATCCTTTCAATGACTGTTATGCTTTAAAAATTCCCCAACATGTCACAGACTATTCTTTCAATACACCTGTGTTTACTGGGAAATTCATTTGCACTTATTCAAATGCCCGGAGCAGTAATTAAAAAGCTGGTTTTTTTGTAAGGAACACTTACCACCACCATATAATAAACGTACTGTTTAAATCCTGTGTGGGTTGGGATTTCATGGAGAATGAAGACAGAGCTTTGTGCAGTTGTTTGGTTGTTTGGGGGATTTTAACACAAAAGTATGCAAGAGAAATACACAACCTAAAAACACCCAGCACCAAAGTGCTAAAACCAAAGCAGTTTTAGTCATACCTTAGATTAAAGATAGATTAAGGCTCCCCACCACTACAAAGAGACCTGGCAAAGGCAGCTTTCATAGTTAAAATCAAGGAGCAGTGCTGTGACTGGTCCTGACCAGCACAGGGTTAATGACAAACTCACATACAAAACTGAACAGGAGTTTGGCTATTAAGACTGGCTAAAGCTTTCCCCATCTCCTACTTTCCCTGACAGTGTTTCGTTTCAATACTACAGGGAGTACTGCAGCACAAGGCATCTTTCCCCCTCAGTGTTTGGGGGAAGAAAGTGACAAAATAAAAATCAGCATTTCTTTCAATCAAGAATAACCTTCTGGCATATGTCATGCACTGTTTTCTTCATGCCAGCCAACTATCCTGGAATTAGGAGCTACTAGGATTGATAGTGTTGATGACTACTTCAGCAACTGTGATTTTAGATCTGTAGCTGTGAAGATTCTGCATACAATTTTCCCACAATCCAAATTACAATAAGTGTTGTCTGTACCCCTTAGGCTATTTTCATTGAGTTAAGAATAACAAGCAAATCTGACTGCTGGCCCACTCCTATATTGTAAATAGTTCTGACAGAAAAAAATCATGATACAATCATTCTGCTTTATAACTCTATAAAAAGCTTTAAACTGTGTACCTATGTAATAGATTGTCACAAACAACTGCTAGTTCCTGGTTGCGAGTAGCAGACTGTGGCATTTTCACATTCTGTGATATGAGAAGTCAGAGTCCTTCATGGAGGAGTGAGAAGTAACACATCAAAGGTCTTACTAGCCTTTTGCAGGAGCTAGACAGCAAAAGTCAAAACACATTCATTTTGAAGTTCCACTACTTGGGGATGGGGGGAGCAGTTCTGTTTTGCTGTTGTTTTTACCAATAAAATAAGCTAAAGTAGCAGGTAGCTAGTATCAAGTATCTTCAGCTTCTGAGGACAAGATTTTAAAGTCACAAATATATTACTGCTAAAGGGAAGAACACCTTTGTCAGTCCATTCCACCTCATGGCTTCTAGTCAGTAAATATATTTCACCTTCACATTGTTTATAAACTGCCTCAAATGCCTGGGTGGCTTGACTTAGATTGAAGAAAATGCTAAGCATGTGCAATTAGTATTACCCATGCTATAAGCATGTGTATTAGCATTTTTTCCCATATGGTCTGTAGTTAAAACTAAAGCTAAAACACACATGAAAAAACCTATTTCATCCAGCAAAATGACTTACATATGGAGTAATACAATATTTTTCTGCTTAGCTATTTCATGCTCAGGCTGCTCTTGCATTCTCCTGAACTGCAGAGGCACTGCTCTGACCTCCTACCAAATTGTTCAAGTCATTGGTTGCTACTGCATAATTCAGTTCTCAAATTACTGCAGATGCACAACAACATTGAAACTCAGAGCTCAATGTAACTTGCATCTCAATTTTTTTCTATCCCTGCACTAGTTCTCTGTAGGGCAGGGTGAGTAACCCATATTGATAAGAGAAAGAGAGCTGCCATGGGTACTGTCAGATTGATGTTCAGCAGTCTCTGCCAAAAAAAAATAGTATCTCTGGACAAAGTCCACCAGGATCATTGAGATTATCAAGAGATCACTGCCACAGGGCATCTCACTCCTGTCTCTCTTCATTTTCACAGTTTTTCTTTCTCCCTTGGGAGCTGTGTAACACTCACTGCTCAAATGATTAAGGTCACTTCTGAGAGCAGTCCACCTCATTTTTGCCTTTCACTGCACTCCCTGGTAAGTGTGTGCTGAATCAGCTCACAAAGCTCCATGGAATGCCAGACCTGATGCGGGGTAAATAGTGAGAACACCCAGTCAAAGAAGGAAACAAACTAACATACCAACAGAAACCAAATTCATCCTCAGGAATTACAATCTGAAACAGTGCAGTTGTGAGCATAGATTATTTTGTTTTCAAAACAAGAAAAAATAGGTGCAGACTTTACATCTACAGGAGGTCATCACAGCTGTATAAGTCATTTAACATTGGGGTTTGTAATACTAGACAAGGAAAATCAGTTGTCTAAAGAAAATGCAAATTTCTTCCAAGTACATCAATAGCTACCTTCATACCATCGAGGGTCTTTTGCAAATCTTCCTCCGATATAAAACAAATTGGACACAAATACTCTAAAAGCCATAGAAGTCAAATTGATTTATTGGAGTTGGGATTAAAAAACTGGTCTGCTGAGTATAAAACCTCATCAGCAAGAAAGAATAAAAGGGAATTAAATGGATATATCCTTATTATCCAGCATGCACTGTATTCCTTCATCTTTATGGTAGGAATCAAGTTTGTGCAACATTTGGAGCCATATTCATATTCAACATTTTTCTCTGGCTTGCAAGGTTTTCAAATACTTCTGTTATTAACCCTTGATTCTGAAAACCTACCCTGTTCATGTCTCTTTCTGCTACAGACAGCTCAAGTATAGGTTGACATTCATTCAAAATTTGTTCTTAATTTCTAGTGACTTCTTAGGTACTGCTATTCTGTCAAACAAATAATTAAGAAAGTAAATTATGGGCTTTGTGCTGACTTCAGAGATACTTAAATAGATTATCTGGGTCTTCTACTGACTCTATTAGCGATAGCATATTGCATTGAGCACCTATCAGCAAACCAGTCATTGCAGTATTGATTTACACTCAGTTAGCACTTAATTGACATTTGTTCTGTCTTTGAAACAATGATGACTGGAGATATATTTTAAAGGATTCTGAAACTCTTTGGTAAGTTATTCAAGGGAAAATAATTTCTTGCATGCAGCAGGTGTGTGAATTTTTACAAAAGGAGGAAAAATGCATCATCTTTGCTACTTTTCTTTTCCTTATACTACCTCATCAGGTGTAGATCTTAAACACAGGAAAATGGCTCCTTAGAGTATTCTTTATGTTCACAAGGCCCAAAGAAAGGCTGGATCTTTAGCATGAAAGATTATATTTCCTCTCAGCTATTTCTAAATTTCATTAATAAAATCTTATTTTCAGATTTTAAAAAAATGCTTTTGTATTTTAAGCATGTTTCATTGCTCTTCCCTTTCTTTTCACAATGATGTTTATAAAATAGAAGGCAAATCACCCCACTAGATCAGTATTATTTCAGTATAATGGCAGTGATGATACTCTGATATGCAACTCGGAGTGTTTCCATTTCTTCTTATTATATCATTACTTGGCAGTGCTTGCAGAAAGTCATTAATTTTATGTGGCCTTACAAAAACAAATTTGCACCAATGGGTACAAGTTAACGTTTTGAACTATCTGTATAAATACAAGGTCTTCACTGAAGTTTGTGCACTGTGCTTATAGTTTGTCATCTACTATAATGGACATCTACTATACTATGCACTGCAAGTCAAGAAAAATGACAAAAATCTGTATGCTAATCTTTATTCTGAAACAGGTCAGATGTGAAATCCAAGTTATCTGGGGTTTGGACTACACTACTAAAGCTTAACGCTGTCAGTACCAGCACCATAAAGAGACAGATACTCTTTTTTCTGTAAAAAGAGCAAACTACAATTTTGTCATTAGCCCTTTGAGGAAACTATCCAAAACAGTGAAAATTCCACATAAATCCACACAGTTTAAAAATATTTTGTTGTCTCAAGCAAGATAAGAGCCTCCATTTGTGATACTGAATGACACTTTGAAAAGTTTAACAAAAAAAGTGAAAAAGGTTACATTTTTTTTGCACAAACCAAGTATTCCAAAGCTAATTCAGTAAAAGCACACCACACACATGAAAAGGAAACTCAGAAAGTGTTAATCTGCAATTAATCATTAAATCCTTGTCAGGAACCTTAAAAATCATAACCATATTTTTTTAGAAAGGCACATTTTAATTTAAGATTTTAAATTCATGCACTGAAGCTATGTATTTTCCCCTCCTCATCTCTCAATTTTGTTTTTTATCTAATTTTTACTGCATTTTTAGTGAAATAACCCTTTATTCTCTCATGTATTTCTGGACTACTAGTGCAGAGGAATTATTTTCCAAATTCTGTTTGTGAATAAATTAAAAATTAAAAAAAAAGGATTATCAGGTACTGGACATCCAAAAATATTCTTATCATGCATTCCACTTCCCCAAGTTTTCTAGACTTTGAAAAATCATTAATTCTAAGGGGAAACTTAATTCTAATCATAGTTCAATATTTTTCTACCAACTGTTAAAGAATTACTGATTATTTTCTTAGTGATTCTTGTGTTTATTACCCATTCTTCAAGATTTTGGTACATACCAGCAAGGATTTCACCTTGAAAAACCATGAAGCCACAGCTGACCTTCAACTGCAATAAACTTGACAAACTCCTGCTTATAGCTCTGGGTAAAAAGTCTTTCATCTCCACATGCAGAAAGCACTTGGAAACATAGTAGACATGAAAGTCCTGGCTGTTAATGCAAAGTGTGCATAAAATTTACAGTTTAATCTTCTGTTGAGCTTGTGAGATTCAGAGCACTGAAGGTTGCAGGGTAGAAGACAAAGGTTTAATTTTCACTTTCTACTGAACACTTAAATGGAATTCAGATTGATTTGTAGGATTGAATTGGATTGAATTCAATATTATAATTTGTAGCTACACCAGGATAAAAAACAGGAACTGTGGTGTTTTTTGCCCTTCCAAATAAATATACATAAATACTAAAGAAATAAAAGAATAAATCTATTTGAACATACAGTATCAATACGTTTCCTGTACATCTACCTGTAAATGACAGACTTGTGTTTATTCTCAAGACTGATTTTCTTTGTATTTATCCAAGAATTTTTAAGATGGGAAAAGACCTCAAAGATCATCAAGTCCAACCATCAGCCCTGCACCACCATGTTTACCACTAAACCTTATCCCAAAGTTTTTTCAGCACCTCCACAGATGGTGATTTCACCATTTTCCTGGGCAGCCTGTTGCAATGCCTGACCACCCAAAAAAAAAAATATTTCAGAGAATAGATTTTTCCTAATATCTAATTAAGGTTAGTATACCAAAAACCCAAACCAAACCAAACCACGAAAAACCCAAACAAAAACCCCAACAAAACAAAAAAACCCCACAAGCTATTTTTAAGATCCATCTCCAATAAGAAGTCTCAGGATAGGATGACTAAAAACAAAAACAAAACCAGAAATTACCTCATAGAAACCAAATATTTATGCATACAGGAGTAATACTGGCCTACTGTAGGGTAGTTAAGAAAAAGGCAAGGAGATATTTACTGTATATTCTATCTAATTACTTCTTTCTGCCTACACTTGTGGAGATCTGTGAAACATAATCTTTAGAGCTCTACACCACAATCCTCTTTTTTGTCACATTTTTTAAGTACAATTTAATCCAAAACATTTACAGCTTTAAAACATAAAATCATGTGTTGTCTATCAGATAATCCATATAAAATGAAGGTTTTGTTACTTTTTACAGCTACATTTTATAAGGAAGTGGCATTGGCTAGGAAAATGTATCATAAAATTACCCACTCTCACCAATAAACTGCTAAAAAAAGGTGGTTTACACACTAAGAAGATCAAAATGCAAGCACACAATTTAAAGCTAATGGTTTTACAGGCCAAAGCCACTAGCAGAGCACCCTTATCCTGCAGTGTGAATAGGATTATCCTGGCAGACATTCCCCTAACACAGAATTAAGTTGTCAAGTTTACTTTGCTGCTGCATGGAGGTATGCATGAAATGAACACAAGTTCAGGTTAAGTGCAATACTGCTCGACTATCAAAAATTGCTCATGGGGCAAGAAAAAATAAGAGGAGAGCTGAATTGCTGATGCTAAGTGTATTTTAGGACATTAACATCATTAGTCTAAAACAGAATTACTGGATCAAGCTAAAAAGATGGTGAAAACCATTTAAATGAAACTTTCTTTAAAATATATATATCTTGGACTTTAAACTCCTCAAATATCCTTGACTTAAAATCCTTCTAATTTTACTCCCGGAATTATCATCACACAAACATGCTTGTTTCCTTACCTAATTATAGAAAACTATTAATGTTAGCCTAAAATTACACAAAATTACAACTGTAAGCCATTGAATATTCATGAATTCTCTATTACACTCCCACCAAAAAAGTCATAAAGTAGGTTATGTATTTTTTTTCACACAGTTTGCACACACCAGCAGCCTAAAGATATTTCCATACCATCACACACATCTGCAGACATTTCTAACTTTGTCTATCAGTGTTTGCTTGTTAGACTGAAAAAAAATAAAGATTGTTATCACTTTGGTAATCACAGACTCCTGTGTTGAAATTGTAACAGAGGTAGGAACAATTACATATAATAATGTCTATAAAATCACAAGCAGAATCTCAGAGACTCAACAAGCACGAGGAAGTTATTGTCCTTTCCCATACAAGTAAGGCACTGAATCAAACCATAAGGAAATACCAAAAAAAGTTCATGTGATCCATAACAAAACTAAGAAGCAATTTGTCTTTCCCATGCCAAAACATCTCTCAAACCTTATGTAATCATGTTTACGGAAAACAAGACAAAATGCAGCTAAGGTTATTGAACACAGAAATCTGTCTAAAACTACCCTGAGCAGTGAGTAGCTGGGGACTTGGAGGACACTGAGGAGAGAGCACCATGTATGCTTTGCCCGATTCTGGTATTCTCCTACACAGATTGAGTTGATTTTCCTACTCTCTGGGTATTGGAAGAGAGTTAAACTAAAGTAAATTAATTTTGTGTTTGCTTTGATGTGACAACCCTAAGCAAACTGCATAATATATCAAAGAAAATGTTCCCTTTGCTAAATTTTAAATTTTAGGATTTCTAGGGGGAGAGGGATTGTTATTTTCAACAGCTATTCTCTGAATATTTACAAAATAAAAAAAAAATAGGAAAAATAAGAATATATTTTTGAATATAAATAAACAAATACAGCTTAAGTGAATACATCAGAAAAGAATATAAATTTGCAATATTTTCTTTTATAAAAAAAGAGAAGCTAGTTCTAATTATAACCAAACAAAGTTTAGGACATGAGCTTTTCTACACCAGTAATATTTGAACAAGGAAGATTATTTGCATAACTATATGCTACAGCAGATCTCACCTAGATAAAGATTTCTATCTATGAAAAGCAAGAAAAGAATGCTTTTTAATATTTTTTTAAATTGAATATGTTTTGTTTTGGGAACAAAATAAACTTATCTAATCAGCAGCTACTTCTCAATGTTACCTATCAGGTAACAAATTGGAGGACAAAACCAAATTGTAACACCAAAGTATTACTTCTTTAGAACACATATTTTCCTTATAAATGTATTAACAAATGTCCTTTCCTATTCATTCCCTCTTTTCAATTGTCTTGCAGAATTTATTAAAAGTATTTTCCATTTTTAAGAGTTTTATTACTACTTTGTAAAGAAAAGACATGTTCAGAACATCTTATCTTTCAAATAAAATAAAAACCATGGATGTAACATGTTCATATTACTGTTAAGAAATACTGAATTACTATAGTAACAATCTGGAGGTTATATTGCAGATTATGTTTTACAGGTACCTTGATATCAAAGCATGTAACTAACAGCTAAGTATAAATTAGCTAAATACAGCAAAAGAACATCAGTAAATAAAAGATGTGAAATAGATCCAAGTAACTTCCCACTATATGAAGAAAGCATTTATTAATGTATGAAGTTATAATATCAGAATATATTAGACTAGGCAAACTATTTAGGGCAACCTGAAGTTTCAGTTTCATTTTTAATGTCCAATTCTAATGACATGCTATTTTCAATCTGTTACAAGCTTAAATGAGCAAGACTGAAGAAAAACAGTAGACTTGTGAACAACTTCATACTGGAGGTTGTCTATGCATTCATAGTAGGAAAATTGCCAACTAATGTTATAAATGTTATATAACATGTAAAAGCTATTCTGGACCCTAGCAGCTTCTCATAGTAAGAATTTCTATCAGTATGAGAGACTAAGATATACAGTATACACCAAATTGCCAAAAGTTCTCAAAATGCTTCAGAGCTTTCAACAAGACAAATTTGATAAACTGTTAAATGATGGCACACTGACAAGAAACAGGAATCCCTTCACCTTCTGATCCTTTCCTGAAATGGAGCAACCCTGTTCAATGCAATGATTTCTATTGATGGATGTGCTGCAGCTCAGAGCCTCAACTGAAGAACACCCTGCTAAAACCAGGTGGAGCTTTCCAGTAGGTCTATGCAAATAATAGCTGATTTCTTTGTTAAATGCGCGATCTCCTTCTAACGTAATTTATCAGTAAGGAGATCCTAATGACAAAGTGAGTGAATTTTGTGGTGATTTGTATTTGAATTGACAGCTTGTGCAATATTGACTTCCACTTACTACACACTTCCAGCTGAGTTAGTAAAATGGTGAAGGTCTCAGTAGCTGAATTTTTTCACAGTTATAGTCTCATAACTCACAATTCCATTTGATAAGCTTGTCAGACTTACCTAATAATAATATCTATCTTTAATAATCAATTTTTGGCTCCTTATTTCCTGGAATACTCACACGCACTGCAGATAGCCTGAAGCACATATACATAACAAGGAAAGGATAATCCAGTAGAATCTATGTGACCTACCTCCCTATTCCCATGCTTGATATATATTGATCACAATCTACACTCAATATGCATGACCTGTGGAGCAGTAGAATACCTGAGAAGCACATCTAACTTCATATCACATTTGCTCCTAAGACTACAGATATTCCTGCTAAATAATCATCTTCAGTAAATTGTGATTTTCAGTTAGACTCTGAGCATGCTGACACTGGCTATACCCTTCCCTGTCAATGGTTCTACAATTTAGCAAGTAAGTTATATTCACTTCTTTTTGCTTCTGGTCTTCCTGAAACTGTTATTACTGGTCAAGTCCAGAAAGGATTTCTGGAAAAATCTGAACTACTGATTATGGCTTACTTCTTAAATTAAATGGTTAAGGGTGTAAGAATGCTTAATTTTTTTCAGAAAGAATATCATAGCTTGATAATATATTTAAATATTAATATAATCATTTCACAGCTTTTATAGAGATTCATTTAATTCAATCTCTGAAGTATTTTACTTTTTGTTACAATTTATTCTTTGTGTATTAGCAAATCACAGCTGACGTGGCCCACTGAAGTCCGGGCTACCTCTGGAGTACTCCGGCACCATGCCAGGAGTGGGGAACCACCAGGGCGAGGGTTGATGCCAGTGGTGGAACCTGAAGAGCTGGAGTCTCTGCAGTGGTTAGGATAGATAGCCGCAGCAGGGATCAGGTAAAGGAGAAAGGAGGAGGCACTCCTTGGTGAGGTTCCAACAGGAAAGGTTTATTGCAGGGAAGCAAAGCCAAAGGGGACACGATGGGAAGAGCCCTGAGCACTGCTGTGCATGGGGTTAAATACAGTCTAACACAGAGGGGTGGATACAAATGAACAACCAATGGCTGGGGGAGGAGTGAAAGGGTTACATCAGACTCCCTGGGCCAACGGGGTGAAGAGGGAGGAGAAGGGAGGTCACATGCCCCAATGGGGTGTCAAGTTCAGGGTGACACCCTGGAACACCCAGGGTGTGGTATACACATGGGATTGGCTTAGGGTAGGAATGACAGGGAAGGTGCTGGAACAAGGGGTTGGGCTAGGATGATGGACAGGGAAGGCACTGGAACAAAAGGCGGGGAATACCATATGAGGTAAGGATAGGGGAGAATACAAAATAGGGGCAAACCAACTTGGGGAAAACACAAGGGTACATAGAACGAGCCATTAACAATGCAGTCATTAGCAGAAAACAACGAGTTAAAATAAATACCGGCCGCAACAACAGCAATAGAATGGAAGAGGAAAAATGTCTCAAGAAAAGCACATTACTGTTTCAAAACGTGCATCATTGGTCATCTGGCACCTTGTACTACATTTAAGAGTAACTTCCAGTTTGAGCTTTTAACCACCTTGAAATGCACCTATTAATAAAGAAATCCTTGAATAATGAATTGACTGGGGTATCAGTATAAAGTCTAGGTTTCTCTTTGGTTCCTATGAGGTTATTTAATCACACATCCAATACAGTGAAGTA
Source organism: Certhia americana (assembly GCA_018697195.1). Taxonomy (NCBI): domain Eukaryota; kingdom Metazoa; phylum Chordata; class Aves; order Passeriformes; family Certhiidae; genus Certhia; species Certhia americana. Next base: position 8,734,673 of record CM031860.1, read on the forward strand.
CATATTTTCACGTTAATAAATTCAATCAAGTACCATCATTTAGAGGTCAGTGTGATATGTACATGTGTTTCCCTCCCTGCCCCAGACTTCCCACAAAATATGAAATTTTGGTCAATATGGATACTTATGTCCACAAACAATTCCTCACTGCCCAAAAAGACTATCATATCCAAATATTTTCCATTATATTCATACTACATTATAAAACAGTATTAGTAAATCAAAATTTTCAGTGAAAACATGTTCCCTTATGAAAATCTACTTTCTTTTCTGTTTAAATGAAATATTGTGCACTCCAGAGATAAAGGGTGTTAGCACTCAAAGGAAAGGATATGGCATTCAAGGAATATTAAAATTCAGCCCTGATGTAACTAGTACTCAAAAAAAGTTTCTTTATGAATGATTTTTCTTGAAAGTTTTAGTTAAATATTTATTTCATAGCATACTTATTTAAAAGAAAGGTGTATTATGTTCATAAGATGTATTTTATTGAAGACAACTTCATTTTGAGCCATTCTGTCAAAGGCTTGTCTTTGTGAAATTTTAAAAATGGCACATGGCACTTAGAAATAATATTTGTGAGGAAATCTGCAGTGTAAGATCACAGCTTAAATCCAATTTTACACCATGAGAGGAATTCACAATAGCATTAAAAAAATAATCTGTTGTTTTCAACTGCCAGTGATTCAGAAAAGCCAATAACATGGTGTTGGATAGCAGATACATTATTTTATTTAAATAGAATATAGACCCAAAATTGAGGGATTCATAAAACAAAAGCCTCCTAAAGAGATATCTTCAAGGCATTTCATTAGAACTGTTCAGAGCAACAGGTTTGAATGGATAAGATTGATAATAAGCTTAAAATATTACCTGATTTCTCTGAAGAAATCAGCTCCTACTGTCTAAAAAGCTCAGTGCTAGATGTATATAAACACACCATTTTAAAAACAGGTGAGAAAAGATAATCAAAACAGGGGTATAGAAAACTGAGATATTAAAAACTAAAGATGCTGATGACCATAAAACTCCTGTATTGTCAAGGAAAACAAAGAGGAATCTATTTAAAAGAAGGACTATTTGTACACAGAGTACAAATAACTTTGAAGATTTTTGAAGTTTTTCTCAAGAGCTTCCACACATGCTCATAGTCATTGTTAACTTTCTGTTATGATGCATTTTAACAAGATTTTTAGCAGATAATTAGGAAGTCAAATTACTTGCTTTTGATGCCAAACTTCGTACTGTTGACAACATTCTTCACCCTAATGTTACACATAGGAATCACAATAATTTCTAGCGAAACTAGCTCCAAGTTCCCCTGCAACTGAAAGGCAAATTGCAAAGTTCAGCTTGATTTTCACTGCACACCTCTGGCAGATTTTGGCATACAGTCAGTTCTGACAGGAGGAACCTGGCAACTTCTGATTTAGAGCCCCATATGTTTGTTTCTTTATTAGAGGATTTCATAGTATATTTGTGATTACCATACAACTATATTTAACTTTTCTAGCATGCATGATATTTGGAAAGTTTTACTCAGCATACTGAAGTGGGTGATTATGTGAAGAATCTAGAAGCTACTGTGCTTCCAACTTACTTGGTGGGTTCTGAAATACATAAAAGTCTCTTATATTATTAGTTGGAGGCTTCTTAAATCCATTATTATTATTATTATTATATTGAATAATTTATATGATATTCATAATTATGACATTTCTATATTACAAAAAAATGCACTCAGCCATAGGCATCAGGTTGTAAAGACAAATTTAAAATTAATGTTGAAATTAATTCCTCTCAAAATATGTAATTCTCACCTTGTCTTCAAGGATATACTTTCTCCAAGACTTCAGAAGATCATAAACCTTTTGAATGGATTAGAGTTTACATTACTACTTCCCTGAGAATGTTTTGCCTTCATCTTTTTAACAGACATATTAAAACTGAGCATTCCTGCTTTTCCCAAAGTGGCCAACACTGTTTAAAAAGAAGTAGGCCTGCAAGATCCTAACAACAATCAACTCCTATATATCACCATGAATGCCTTCAGCTGACATCAAAACCAACTTGGCACTGAAGGTTGTAGAAATGCAAGAACCAGATTTTGTTTCAGTAAGATTATTAGACACGGCATTGCATGTCATGGCACATTAAGGAACAGTTTAGAATTAATTTTCAGAGGCTTTAGAGAACTGTTTAGAGCACCTAATGGAAAGAGGATTTCGCATCACTCTTTTCTGCCTTTTTTCAGAGGATAGGAAAGGACAAGAACAAAAGTATTTAAGCTAGCAGTGTATAACATTAATCTTCTTTTTTCATCACCTTTACCTTTCTTAGCTTATCATATCAAGCTGGAAACAGGCTTTCATTTTTTAAAACAGGTTTAATTCTACTCAAATTTGTTGAAATACCATGATATTAGGGGATAAAAGAAACCATTAGTGGTTTCCAATATACTTCCAACTCCAAAATGTATTCAATATAAATGGCAGAACACATTTTTAATGATCAACTTCTGATCAACTGGAAAACATACACCTTCATTAAAAGGATCTTGTTTCAATGATCATTTGCTTCTGCCAGATGAGCCCACCACAGCAATCTTTCCCATCTCCCTCTTCCACATAACTTTCCTCCAACAGCACAGGTGACATTTTTAGGCTGTTTCAACTCTCCTACAGATACTATCCCTAATTTGGCAGACTATGAACACTGCAGCAATGCCAGGACCTGGATGTTGTCTCTTGCTTCAAACTGGAAGAATAACAGGAATAACACATATACACTAGCATATGATGAAGTTTCTGACTCCATGTAAGAAATTGAATCTACATAGCAGCTTGAAGTCTTTACAGCACCTGACAGATTAGTGTCTGAGTGGAGGAGAAATGGGAAGGAAAGTCCTGCCTAAACAAAACCTTAACACACGGGAATGCAAAAAGGCATACAAGGCACACACTGATTAGTCTCACTGAACAGCAGCCTTGTGTATCAGCAGTGATTAAACTCAGGATATAATGTAACTCCTGGAGCTAAAGGCACATACAGCATGACTTGTGACAAGGTGTTAATCAAGCTGTGCTTTAGAGCTGAGAGCCTGTCCTGCCTTCCTGCTACAACTTAGGGACAGAGGCTTTCCCTCATTCTGCCATCTTAGCTGGTGAGCAGCAGTGACATTCAGCTGGCATTTAACAGAGACATAAGTACCATGAATAGAAGTGTCAGCAGGACAGAGTCCCTCCACATCACCTCCAGCCTGGTGGTGAGGTCCTAATCATAAGCAAAGCAAGACAGGATAGTCTCAGGTGCTTTGAATAAGTGCTTTGAATAAGTAACCTCCCTAAAACTTGGGAAGGTATACTTTTCTGTCATTTCTGATAGTCTCTGGCAAGCTTCAGAGAAAGCTGGGTGTGCAGTTTTCAGATCAAATTTGGAACTTCTTTTCCCTTACAAAGTCGTCATCTGAAGAAATGAAATTACAACATTTTATAATATAAAATTGTGACTTGAAGACCTTTTGTCACTGCTTTACACTTGCAAGGCTCTTTGCATGTTCATAGCTCACAAAATCGATATGGTACTCTGTCTACTAGAAGTAATTTCTAAATAGATCAGCTGGAAACAAATCCTGCCAATGCTGTTCAAGTTGAAAATACCATTCTTGCAGACAAAATAGTCATATGAAATTTCATTTATTAACAATTACCTAGCACAAGAACGGCCAATACCTGAAAGAAGCAAGGAACTTATTTTATCTCTGTTTTTCTATCCCTTTTATTAAGTACCTCTTTAGACAGAGGAGTTAAAACCCAAGGAAGTTTCTTTCTTCCTTGCCCACTCCTTCAGCTGTATTGATTAAAAAATTTTGGTTTGACATAACTCTTTTTAACAGAAAATTTTAGCTTTCTTTCATTTCTGGAAAGAAATTGAACCACTCTGGGACCATTCTTGGTCTACATGAAAATGTAGTTTAAATTTTTTTTTTAAAAAAAAAGCTTTAGTGGCTCAACTGTAATCTAAACTGGATTTTGTTTGCTTCTGTTACAACAGTGAATTTTCATGTAAACTGTATCAGAAATTTAATAGTTACAGTATGTCTTTTTTTTTTTTCACCATTTAATAAGTAAATGAAAATATTGACATTATCACTTTTCTAGTCTTGGTCCTATTTTTAAGCCACATTACACAAGTGAAAGACTCAAGGATGTTATAGCAGCACTGAGGTACACATCTCTTGTTGATCACAACTTGATGGCATAATGGTTGCTTTGGATAATTCATCTGCTCTCCTTGCACAGCCTTTAGAGCAGCCTTGTCTGTTCACAAGCACCCAACAGAAAGAACAGTGCTCATGGGAAACAGCGACTTCACTGACCTGGTACTTACACATGAAATGCTTAAAATGTCTTCATGTACTTAACTCCTGTATTCAGTAGATTCTCAAAGATGGCTTGTTTTGAATAATAGGAATTGAAATAGGTTTAAATAAGCCCTTACTTTATGCAAGTTTTCTAAGCTCAAATACAAAACCAAATTTTTGTTTTTCCTCAGGGAAAACAGCATATTTGTCTTTCTCCAATGCATTTAGAGTTTGATTCAAGGTTTCCAGATGTCTAACAAAGTATATTTACTGGCTTCTGAAATAAAATGCATCATAAGACTGTAAAATCTACCATATTATGTAGTGTCATTTAAATGAGGAACTCTGAGACCTTATTTGTAGCCATTTAAAATACCTAAAAAGATTTTATAAGAAATGTATCACATTTATATGTTTCTGAGATATTTCACTTAAAGTTTAAGGAACAGAAATGTCAGAAAGACTTTCCTTAATGAAACCTCAAGTAAAAAATGGATGTAATAGTTCTGCAATTTTCTTCTTCCACGGAATTATCTTCATTACCATGATGCTCGTAATTTACAAAATCAAACATTATTGAGGCAGTTATTCAATAATATGTTTTACTGACCACCTAGATCCACTGATCTACTGATCTCACCAGCAAAGCCACTGCAAAGAAATTTCTATCATAATTTTATATTATGGAAGCAACAGATACTTCTTTCTGTATTGACAGGAAAAATTAGCTTCAAAAAGCCATGATGTTTAAGATACCAAAGTGGTGTTTAGATTAAAACTGGAAACATAGTTTTCATTTTGTATTGTCAGGAAACATCTATAAATTTAAGCTTCAAGAAAGCTTTTAACAATACACTGAGCTCTAAGTTATGCAGACCTAGGAATTACTAGAATTACTTTTACAGACTTCTTAGTGCCAGGAAAAGAAAAACTGAATTTTTTCAAGTATTCATCTCTGATGAAAAAGGTTATCTACTTCCACACAACCTCCTTTTCAAACTTGTGCTAAATTTAAGCAATCAGAAAATTATTCCTGTCCCAGTTGTCAGGAGAATTAACATTAACTTCATTCTAGTAAGGGTAGTAAATTATCAGCTACAAATGAGTTCATAATTTGGTCCAAGTATAATACAAATACATGAGCATAATCAAAGCAGATTTCAAATTCCTGGATAACTTTGGAATCATCTCAGATCTTCTCAAGATCTTAATAATGCTTATAAAGAGCATATTAACAAAATCACTTTGGCACTCTTGTGTTGCTTTCACAGATTGCTTTACTGAATCCTTAATTCCATCCTGTTTTTTGAAACAAATTATAATAGCAATCATTTTAGGTACAACCTGAAGTAAAACTATTGCAAACAGTTTGAAAATCCTCCATCAACAGTAACCAAGACATCTATAGTTGTAAAAATGAGAATGCTACTTATCACCCTGAACCAAGCCTACACTTTGCTGCATTTTCCTACATTTTTTATAACTCTAAGAGCATCTCAGAGAGAAAGATACTGTTTGTCACTATTTTACATACAGAGAATAACCCTTCAAAAATGGAAAAATAAACAATAGCTTTTTTTTTTTTTTTTTTTTTTTTTTTTTTTTTTTTTTTTTTTTTTTTAGATTTCTTTGACTGGTATTGAATGCCAAAATATTTAAATCCCACTTCCATGACGGAACGTCTAGGTTGTTTCAGCAGATTAATTATTTCTACAAAAGATAGAAGAAAGTCTTTATTACTGTATAGCAAGGAAGTGGTGATGTCAGAGCAATGATTTTGATCCTGCTTGTGTGAAATTGCTACTGTAAAATAAAACAAGCAAACACCAGGAAGGTGACTTGATATGCCAACAACACCCAACCATTGCTGCTTTCACTTGTGAGAAAGGCACCAGTGACTGATAGAATACCTTGATCTAACCTGTACTTCTTGAAACAAAGGAATGAACAAAGATTGCTGTAGAGATTTCATTTTTATTTCACATGAAATTTTTCTTTTGTGCCCTATGAGCACATAAGGAAGAAGCTTAATATATTGATATACTATATCAATGTATAGAATATTCTTCCATGGTAAACAGCATCACTGAAGAGTAGCTCAGAGATACAGGTGAATGTCAGAGCAGCAGATGTATCACTCAGGAAGTGCTCCATGCAGAGTGCTCACAAACTGTTTCTCACCTACCCCTCCCCAGCTATTCACCATATATGAAGTTCTCCCAGCAACTAAATTAGCAGAACCACCTTGGGGACCAGGGGCCAGCAATAACTCAATGACTACTATGAAGCATGAAGTGGTCCTGCCATCTAGAGGAAAATCAGCTTCAAGGCTTCGGAAAAAAATTCAGGAGTCATTCAGTGGAGCATTCAGCAGCACTGGGGAATCCACTGGGCAAGGACAGGAAGAAGCCTGAATTCCTTTGAAGATGCTTTGCCTTGGAAATTTTGAAGTTTAATTGATACCTATAGATCTGCATGCATTAGGAATTTGCCTTGATCTAATTTTCCATTCTAAGTTCAGCAAATAACAGAAACATCAAACAAAAAGCTTGTCAGAAAGTCATTAGCAAGAAAAAGCAACAACTACTACTGTCAAATAGGTTTCTACATCAGCTGTTTCCTGTGTTAATTATTTATTACATCTCTTTCTGCACAGGAAGGTGACTCAGAGAGAATTTGTTTGAACATTAAACTCTGGAAAGTAGTAGGGGTCTGCTAGGAAGGCAAGACTGATTCAGTAAGCAGTGGATTTGAAACTTCCTTGGAAAAATGTGATGTAGAAAATTACAGAAAATTACAAAGCTCTGCTGTGGTCTTTCAATTTTTTTGTGAACTGTCCCATTAGATGGAAGACACAAGACTCTTCCACTGAACTCATGCTGCAAGGAAACAGTAAAACAGGGAGAAGATAGTTAAAACTGAGAAAATTTAGTATATACTTCAACAACTGATAGAAAATTTATCAGTTTAGTGCAATAGATTCATTAACACTTTAAGAGAATTAAGACCCCAGGAAAAAAGAGGTGGGTTTATATTTTAAAGAGGTGTCAGGCATACATATCCTCATGGCTGTTGCTCTTACTGTATTCGAAAGCTAGAAACTGGACATATTTTTCATATTTTTTAACCACAGATATTAGCAGAAAAGTGATGTTTGCAGCTATTGCAGTTACACAATCTTGAAGACAGCATTTACAGAGGGATCTATTATTTAATTTATTAATTGTGGGGTAAAGTGTACATGCAGAAGCAATTTCCTATATACTAAGCACCTAGGCTAAGTTTCAAGACATACAGAAACTCATAATGTTAAATAGCAGCCTTTTTAAAAATCCTTGCAAATTAGGCTATTGAGAAACTTATGTTTAATACATTATTAGCCCCATCTTGCAACTGAACTGTTATTACTCATTCTTGAGTTCAGTGCTGCACTACAGTTGCTCTCTTTCTGTGCAGATATAGGAATTTCTTTGCCATGAGGTGCTATGATAAATTGCTAGAAGAGCTGGGTTTTTGCAGAGAAGCAGAAGCCAGACTCTACAGCTTCTTAGCAGAAACTGAGTGCCCTGAAGTCTGCTATAATGCCACCACTACAATTTCTACAAATCCAGTGTCTTCCAGCATCATCACAATGGCCTGAAGCTGCTTTCACACAGCTAAGCTACACTGAATACAAATCCAAGGCACATGGATTCTGCCCCAAGCTAGAAGTGACATCCTTCCCCACCCATTTCTACAATTTTTCATTTCTCACCATCCTACCTGTTCTTAGAGAAACCTTAAGGCCCTTTAAAGGACAAGGATCATTTATGGTAATATTTGCCCAAGTATATAGTGCACAAGAATGTAAAACACAGTTGTTTCATTTATAAATTGTTCTCATAATAACAACCGAGAATCTTCCATGGTGTTCTATTTCTAAATTCAGGATTTCAAAAGGCCACTTGGAGCTCTGCTTCCTTAGATAATCCTCATCAATCAAGATAACTGGCTTTGAATTTGCTACTCTTATTCTTAGGTATATGGATTAACTCATGCTGTAGTAAGTGATGATTGTATTGAGGGAGTGCTGATTTTCGTATTCTAAAGTTTAATTCTTTTTTCTTCTCTTGAAGTGTCACTTTTCATTCATACTGTTAACTTTATTATGGATTTTCTCATAAAATCACTGAATAATTTTTCTTTTAATCCTTCCATGTAAGATAACATCCGGCTTATTATCAGGTTAGTGAGGTTTAAGGAAACACTGAAGGTAAACAAGCATTGTCTCTGCTGCAGCTTGCTCCACTGGGAAAGCCTTCTACTATTAAATAACCTGCTGCTGTCAGAACTGACAGTCAGATACAATCCTCTGCCACTGATAAATCAGAAAGTAGGAATCAAGCCAGAAAGCAGCCTCACCACCCTGGATTTTAGGGGCTGAGCAATAGGCTCAGCTTTCTCTGTGTCACAGCCACAAGGACAGGATACCAGTTTTCCTCCATGCCTGACCAAGATCCTTCACTCCAGCCTTGCCAGGCTTTCCACAGTCTTGGAGTGCCTGGCACACAGGTCCCAGGGCTGAAGCTATATTATTGTGTAGTGCATCTTAAAATCAGTTCACTTTTTCATTGCACAATACGGTAATACATCTTTGGAGACTAAATTCAAGCAGAAGATCCTCCAAGACTGTTTCTGCTATGGATCTCTGGCTTTGCATTTTCTATCTATTTTGTGTGCATGTTGCATTCATTGTTTAACTACTGAAGAGCAAAATCCCAACAGATTTACTTAGGAAGCAACAAAATAAAAAAAAAATATGCTTCTAAAGCATTTAAAAAACCAAACAGGCATCAAACCTGAATTTACAAATAATCTTCTAGTTATTTAAATATAAAATATACTACAGAAGCATGGCTCCTGATCATGAATAAGGCATTCATGAATAAAGGCCTGGAAGTTACAGAGGAGGCGGCAGATGCTCTGAATTAGCACAGAACAATGCTACCACCTTCTGGAGAAATAGCAGCAGCCACTGCTCAGCTCACATGAAACCTGTTCATATGGTACGAGGAGCAAGATAAACTTAGCATAGAATGTATCACTGAAGTTTCAAAAGAAAGTGTGCCCCATTGCATTGCAATAGCAGGCAATTTTTTTTTTAACTTGACTGCCTTAATTCAGTGAAGAATTTTGTCTTTTACCACGCATTATCCACTAACTTGTCACACCAACTAACAAGAAAGTGCTTCTGCAGGTCAGTTCTGAAGTTTACATGATTCACCAAAATGCACACACTCATTTTCGGACTTGTACGATGTTGTGCAGCAATGAGATTGTGATGACAGTTGTTCACTGTTGAAGACTGCTGCCTTTCTGCAGACATGTTTTGACTTAGCAGCCTAATGCAGCACCATGGAATTCCAAAACACCTGTTGCTAAGCATTCTGCAGAGATGTGAAGGAGTTCATTGTCAAAGCAGTTATCCTGTTCTTCTCTAACAAAGAGGGGACAAACTGGAAAGGAGCCTGTCCAAGTATTTCCATGCTGTGAAGATGCAGCAATGAAAGAGATATTCCTACAATTTTTTTTTTCCTTTTTGAAATACTGCTTTCCCTGGATAACATATTCGTTCTGCAGAACACAAACAAGCTTAAAAAGGAAATGCTACAAACGTTTACAAAACTATTTTAAGCTTCCACATAAAGTATAAAAGCAAAAGAGCAAAAGATTAATTTAAAATTCTCTAAGCTACTATGACTGCTTTACAAAGAGTATACACTTCAAGTTGCATACAGCAAAAAGCTTAATGGCAAACCCTACAGCAAGCTTTGATTACATTAAACTATATTTCTCTACTTGATAAAGAGAAAATAAATATTCTCTCTTTAAATAGAAGACATTCTCCCCGAAACAACTGTCTTCTGGACACTGAGCAAGCTGTTTGCACACATCAGTTGAGTTATATAACCTTCAATATATGTGATAGATGACATATATCTCAACTTCCAACAACCAAATGCTACTCTTCTTCCAAAGTCTGAATGAGGATTCCAACTAACTTACAGATCACAGAAGTGAGGCATTGTACCTTTTTATCTGTTTGTTTTGGTCTGTTTTTAACCCTTGTATTTTTAAAGTGGATTTTAGGCTACTTACTTACATTTTAGGCTGCTTTTTCCACCAGACAGGAAAAAAAAAAAAATCACCAAAACCCCAGCACTTAAACACAGTGGTACACATTTCTCCCAGATAAACTGGCATGGAGGAAAATTTATAAAGTCTACTTTCTAAATCTTTATCATCTTCCACCAGCCATCCAATAGTTTACATGTAACTTACAGTTCCTTGTTTCTTATTTTTCTCCTGCACCATCCCGTCAACATCATCCTTACTACAAAAGCCTACTGGCTTCTGCTCAAAAATGTTTAGTTATAGATAGTACAGATACAGACAAAAGTCTGTGCTTATGAACACAATCTGAACAGATTCTTGGCAGGACATGAAAAAATTGGCAATCGGAAATTCTTTAATCTGCTGGTATTTGGCACATCATGTATTCATTACATACAGAATAATCCATTCATTGCCATAACCTAATGTTAAAAATGTATAGCAGAAGCTGAAAATGAGCAGGAAGCACTTCCCAAAGGCAAAATTAACTCCTATCAATCAGATATTAAACCAGTCAATATCTGATACAGAAGTGCAAGGCTAATAAATTATTTGTGTAGTCAAATTTCAAAAATCACACACTATAGAAAAACTTGCAAAAAAAGTAATTAAATCATCATGAGAAGCACACAAAAGGAATACGGGTTACCTGTATCAATCATGAACCGAGGCAGGGGGAAGACTGTTTAAAAGTTGGTCTGTCTCTAAAGCAATAAGCTTCTGGGTTTTGTTTTTATCTAGTTGTTGTGGTTTGACACTGGCCAAACACTAGGCGCACATGGAAGTCACTCACTCACCCTCCCCTGCCACAGCTGGGCAGATGAGAGGGAAATTATTGAAGGCTTCATAAGTTGAGATAAGGAGCAGGAGAAAACACTCCAAGGGCAAAACAGGCTCAGTTTAGAAGTACAAAGTTATTTGAATTTATCAATAACAAAATTGGAGAAAGATGAGAAGTAAAATAAGCCCTTAAAAACATCTTCTCTTTCCCCATCCCTTCCCTCATTCCCACAGATAGTGCAGGGAGACAGGGTGTGGGGGTTTGGTCAGTTCATCACCTGAGGTTTTCAGGTCACTCTTCCACAGGGTGCAGTGCTCCAGCCTGGAAGCAGGGCTCCCTGTCTCCACCGTCTCTCCCACTGGATCACAGCCTCCTCCAGGAATCCACCCACTACAGTGTGGGCACTGCCCACCACGGGCAAGCAGCATATTCAGAGCCATCAGGGACATGGTAGAAGCTTCTAGCATCTTCTCACAGAAACCACCTCTGTGGCCCCCCTGCTACCAGAAACCAGGTGCAAAACCAACACACATGGTCTGACAGTTTCTATAAAGGACTACTATGAAAAATTAAATTTTTCCAACACAATTCTTAGGAAAGGAACAAGTATAAAAAACCACTTCTTTATGGTATGTAAACAAAAAGTGGTAAGAGCTCTGAAAAATGCTGCTTGTCATATTTGAAACATATTTTTCAACAAAAGCCTAGAAGATTTCAAAACAATAAAATAAAACTTGAAAGATTTGACCTCCTTAGAAAAATTAAATATAAGAATTGAAAATCTTCCAAGTGATAAAAGCATGTAGGGCCTAGAAAGTAGTAAATTGAGGTTGGAAATTGGATGGTGCCTTCTAATTGTTCTAGATCCTACCTCCCAAGACAGTGAGAGAAATTGTATGAAAACATGCTGGTTTTCATAGTGTAAGTAAACCTCTCTGAAAAGGAACTGGGGGTTCTGGTGACAGCAGCTGAATATGAGCCAGCTGTGCCAGGGTGGCCAACATGGCCAATGGCATCCTGGCCTGGATCAGCAATAGTGTGGCCAGCAGGACCAGGGCAGTGATTGTCCCTCTGTATTCAGCAATGGTGAGGCCACACCTCGAGTGCTGTGTCCAGTTCTTGGCCCCTCACTACAAGAAAGATCTTGAGGTGCTGGAGGGTGTCCAGAGAAGGGCAATGCAGCTGGGAAGGGTCTGGAACACAAGTCCTGTGGAGAGCAGCTGAAGGAGCTGCGGGTGTTTAGCCTGGAGAAAAAGAGGCTTGGAGGGAACTTATTCTCTAGTACTCCCTGACAGGAGGCTATAGCTAGGTGGAGGATAGCCTCTTCTCCCAGGTAACTAGCAACAGGATGAGAGGAAATGGCCACAAGTCGAACCACAAGAGAAGGTTTAGATTGGATATTAGGAAAAATTTCTTCAACAAAAGGCTTGTCAAGCATTGGAACAGGTGGCCCGAGGAAGAAGGGGGGTCACCCTCCCAGGAGGTGTTCAAAAGACATGTAGATGTGGCACTTGGGGACACAGTTTAGTGATGAACATGGCAGATCTGGGTTAGTGATTGGTATTGATAATCTTGGAATGATAAAATCAGCAAGATGGGAAAAGGCCTCTAAGTAGGGAAGGTAAGTCTTTTAACTCAACATCAGCTTCTACAGAAGACACCTAGACTTGTTACCTAGAAATTCTTGCCCTATAAGCCCACTTACTTCAAGAGATGTTACATTGCCAAATTACAACCACATCCTTTTAGGAACTGACAAATATTTGAAGAAATTAGTTTTTTTCCCAAGCAGATTAGAGTCTTAGGCAAATAGCTAAGAGCTGTAATGAGCTGTAATGTTGTTCATTTTTAAGCAGAATTTACATTTGGAATGAAGGCTACTCATGAGATATCAATCACTGTGTCAATCTCAAGTTCACAGCTTCTCTCTAAAGGATTCAACAAAATAATAGAACTGTCATAAAGATACACAATACATTGCATAAACTGGAAGAGTAGCCCACTGCTTTAATTTCTTCATGTTCTTCACTGTACCCTTGAGAAGGTATAATTGCATTGAGTATGTACAATATTTTTTCCTATTAACTGAGATTAACATTTGCCTACTTGTGCAAGAAGCTTTTTGCCTTCTTAGTTTTTTGTCACAAGACGACAGATAAACAAAGGGGAGAAAGCCAGGAAGAGGAAAGGGGTAGGCACTGCTTATTCTGAAGACAGAATTAAAATCCAGTTTAATCAGTCAGAACCTTGGTTTAGGTTTCCTTTTTAATATTTTGAGATCAGTTCTGAGTACACTCAGCAACAGTGCTCAAACTCACTGACAACATATTTTTTCAATTTTTAAAATATAGTGCAAAAAACATGTAGAATGAGAATGACTGTGCTTAATTAAGTCAGAGTGAATAATGCAAACATTATATTTGGTCATATATTTAACTTCACAAAGATTTAAATGCACAGCACACATAATTTTCTAATAAAGAATTTCAAGGTGTTACTGCATTTTTAAAGTATTTTTTGTTAGACAGTAGGTTCATTATAAGACATTGACTGTACTTAAATGCCACAGCAGGGAGCATGTGCAAAGTATTGCATTCACAAGTAAAAAAAGATTTACAGTAAATCCAATAAGATGAAACTCTCTGTTGAATCCTAAAATAAAAAGATGAAGTTGTCAAACACATTTATTATTTCATTATTATATTTCAAGTTTAATTATTGAAACAGTAAGAAATTCAAGTAATCTTTAGCAAACAAAACAAGGACTTTGCTAGTGTGATGAAGAAATCCATTCTCCTTCAGTCTTGATCCATCAAATTTCAACTAGCTGTTTGAACTTTAATTGTTTTCTGGCCGCATTCAATTCTATAACTGCTCAACACAAATTAGGCCATCATTTTTAAGTAAAGATTTTACTCTTTTTATTCATCCATAACATTTTTATTCATAGGTCAAACAGAGAAAGAAGGTGAAGAGTAAAAGTGGTGATCAGTTGAAGACTTAAATCAGAACCATAAATTTTGTAGGTACCAAAATCACGACCATTGACACCTCCTAGAAGTCAGAGGTCTATGGACTTCATGCCTGTGAAGCCAAGATTTTGTGCAGGATTGATGTTCTGAGTACAATTACACAGAGCTCTAAACCAGCTGGTTTATATTTTGTTGTAGAAAAAGGATAAATTTAACATCCCTAAAACTGAAGCGTATGAACCAAGAATCTGTAGTCAAGGGTACTCCTACCTACACCTCAATCAGTTAAAAACTGGGCATTCTCTTGTATTTTACTGATATTTCCTAAAAATTAACTAAAATTAAAAGGATAAAGGAAAAAAATTCATGAAGGGAGAAAACTTGTGAAACTTGGTTATTTTAAATTGTTATTTTCCACAATTGATGTACTGTTCATGCAGTCTTGATGTCCCAAGTTTATCTGAAAAATGTTTCAAACAACAAATTAATGTTTGAGCTGCAAGTTAAAACAAAATAGATACTGACAGATCAAACTGAAAAATTTTAGCTAAAACTTTTCTAGCACGTTATTACCAAAAGAAAAAAAAATGCTGTCCCATAGCTTTCTTATACCATTTTTGTGTCTAAATCATGAAAGCATGTTAACATGATAATACAATTGGATATAATTGATTTCATTAAAAAAAAAATCGTAAAACCTGTAGCACTTAAAGTATTTCCTCATCTTAATCAGCCTTCTAATTCAATAAAAAACAAGATTTGGAGATGGGTTTCTTTAATATAAAAAATTTGAATTTTTTTTTGATAGATGTCTATATTTATTTCTGGAACTGAACCAGTTGTTGCAATGCACTTTTTAAATTTCTATCTAGGCCAATATACAAAACCAGAAAAAAATATCACCAATCACTACTATTGATTACATGGACGTTAAAAGCATGAGAACTGGTAGAGGACTGTTTTTATTTAGTAATAGGATGACTTGTTTTATGCAGAACTCTCATAAATTATGAAGGCAGTATGGCATTGAAATCAGGCTCTAAAAGTTACAAATATAAAGAGATGGAAACACTGTGAATATTATATCCTAATATATAAGGAATCAAATAAAAAAGAACACAATGGGGCTGTTTTTAAAAGGTTTCTGTAATATCTGCAGAACAAACAAAAGGCAGAATGCAAATAAAGTAGTCTACTTTTTCAACTAGCGCTTTCATTAGTCAGACATTGTCGTTCTAGGATTTGTTTCTCAGATCAGCAATGAATAGTTTAACTGTTTCCTTTCTTCTCTTTCAATTTAAAAGCACTTCTCTATGCCTCCATAAGCTTAATGACCTAAGGTTTCCTTTCACATGTGCAGTTGTTTTGGGTGTTTTTGGGTGTAATCTTAGAAGGAGAGGGATGTATTTCATTACTATTTCTTAAAGCTATCAAGACACAGAAAACAGGTCCAGAAAAGTTTATAAAAGTAAAGGACAGGTAAGTGTTATTTCTATTCATCTTTTCAATGATCTTGAGATACATAAGTGGCATAAAAATATTTAATTTTAAAAAAATCCCTATCATTATATACAGACATTACAAATTATGATCCTTGTGGGTCTCTTTCAACTCAGCAAATAAACAGATGTTCCTTAATAAGAGGAAAAATCCAATAAAGGATTTTGCTAATTAATTCTTCAGAAGATGATGAAGTTTTCTGGTCATCAGGTCTAGGGAAAGTGCATTAAGAAAGCATATCTATACCTGTCAGAAATTGCTCTTCAACAATACCGGCCATGCTGGAGCCTATAAAATTTAGCATTTATTTGATTTTATTCATATAGCTTACTTGCTGTCAAAAGCAACTTCAGTTATGCCTCTTAAACTTTTTTGAAAGGACTACATTTGTGTAAAGCAAAATACTTCCAACTGCAAATCCAATCCCTACTAAATTACACTTCATTTTTTGTAAGGCTTTCTCTCTGAAAGCAGTGTAAATGGTTAGGCTATCTACACTTACTCCCTACCTAGCTTAATATAGACATCTACATCTGAAATGATTTGACCTTTCCTTTTACAAATTATGTTTACAGAAATAAAGCCAGACCACAACAGATTTAAAGAGAAATGTCAAGTCCTCTCCGCTTCACACAATTCAGAGCTATATACCTCTTGACAATCTAGGCAAGTTTTCTCACTCTAATGAGACCAAAACTGACTTTTTCTCACTCAGTGAAAGTATGAAAATACCTACCTTTCTGCATGAGGTTAACTTCATTCAAATGAACAGAGATTGTCTCCCTTAATATTTAAGACTTGCTTCATTGTTTTTTTCAAACAGATGTATTTTTGACTAGTTTAGTCAAAAATGCCAGCACCATGTAAAGGAAACTCCTTAGTCTTGCTCAAATCAATGTAGATTTCACCATCAACATCAGCAAATTTGAAATGTCACCCTAGGGTAACTTAGACTTTGTGCTATCTTTTCAAAGCCACTTATATGATTTGAAATTAATGGAAAATCAGGCATTCAGAATGCTCAGGCAGCTTTTGAAATTCCAGACTTATTTCTAAGCAATTCAGTTCAAGGAAGAAGAAAAAAAAATCAAAGCGAAATTATTCTCAGAAGTTTGTAGCAACTTTCAGGCAAAGAAAAAGCATGTAATGGATACAATTTACATGAAAGTATGAAACAAAGCGGCATTTCTGATAGATGTCAAACAACAATGGACACAAATGCAGTTATTAGATAATTTGTTCACTCAACAGCATCCAATCATTAAAGTATAATATCAGAACACTGCATTTTTCTACCTAGAAAAGGCTGTGGTTGACCTGACTGAAATAATAAACTGCTGGAAAATAATACAGTCAGAGAGTACTTCTAGAAAGCTGATTTCCTTAGAACTCTCTCAATGCTAGTTCAGTCATACATGACCTTTTTGTTATGTGTGTTGTGAGCACTTCTGGAAAGTAAAAGTGTTTTGTAAACTGTTAGTTTAGTTTCATGTAGTACTGGAACTTATATAAAAACATGAAGACAAACGCTGTAGCCATACAATGTGTCCCTTCCTAAATAAAATGGAAAGAAGGGAGGGAAAGAAAAATCCCTTACCTTCTATTTACCTGGTTCTGACTTATTGCTGGATAAGAAATAAAAGAGTACCACTAAACAAATAGCAAAGAACCTGAGTTTCAGGCCTCCAGATGGGTCATCTTCATACATGAAGTACTCCATATCAGGAAGTCCAACAGATGGAGAAAAAGAAATATTCATACTCTGATGGAGACAGCAACACAGACATGGAGAAAGATATAGGTATCAAAATTTCAGTGGTAGGTTCTGCCACTCTTCAATTTCAAGTGAAAAACTGCACTTGAAATTATGAAAGTTTAGGAAAAGCTTAAACACAAATGAAAGACACAACTGTGGTGACACGAATTTAGCTAAAGCAGAGCATCTCAAACCTTTAAAGACTTGACTACAAGACAGAGAATTCAGCAGGAGATGCATCTTAATTGAACATCTTCCAACCTACTTATGCCTAGAGACCGGACTTAAGAAGGAGTCATCTTAAAATGAAATAAGAAAGCACCTTAGCAGTGGTAATTAATTCAGGTAGTGCAGAACACAAGACAGAACACTGGCTGACTAACAAGGAATGTGTGTACATTTTGCATCTGTGGCTGTTAGTGCTCCATCTTATTATAAAGCAGTACTGTGTGGATATTTTTCAGCTGGAAAAAAACCAAAGTATTAACCAAAAACCTAGTAATTTCACATAGTTCTGTCTCTGGCACTTACCTGTCACAAAAGACCAGCAATAAAAAAGAAGGTTATTCTAGGTCAGCTCTGAAATATAGTACAGCAGCCTGCAAAATGTTCTTACTAATTTCTTGAGTTTGAGCACTAAAGTTATTTATCAAAAAGCTGTAACACACATCTATTCTCTAACTTCAACAAGTATTACCTTTACTTGGAACTGAAATATCCTCTCTAGTTCTCAATATTGAAATTCTACTATCTTTCTTTCTTGTATAGACTCTTTAGAACAGTGATACGTAGTTCTTTTAATTCAGCTTCTCTACTACGGAAGAAATTACAGCTTTTTCAGCATTCCAGTGTAATAATCACCTTACTTCTTTCCCAAACAACCCATCAAAACTTCTTGTCTTACAAATTTAAGAAACTGACAGTCTATACTGACTTGAAATTCCAAAAGGTATAAAGTTCGGATGGGGGTAAAGGTAGGGAAGACACCAAAGATGATTTTGAAAATTTATCTCAACAGATTAACTACTTGGATTACAAACAATGTGGCTTCATGACAGTTAAGTGGGCCTTAGTAGCCCTTGGTTTTTGGCAACTTCAGTGGGACTCTGTTCCAGTTCAGAAATAGAAACGTACCAGAAACAAAAAATGAAACAAGTTTATTATTATTAGGGAAAAGTGTTTGCAAACAACTAAAAGAATTCCTACTCTTACTGTATTCCTAGTTGTACAGTCAAACACAAGGATTCCCAAGTGGGCATTTTTAAGTCATTCAGTATTCAATGCTACTAGTTTTCATTCTGAGAATAAAATATAGTACTCCTCCATCCTTGAAACCTAGACTGCACATTTTATGTGTAGTGCATAAAAGTTGTTTAGAGAACTATTGCTAGGAAAAATGTAAATGTTATAAGTCACCATGAGACAATCTGGCCCTTATTCAACATTCAGAGGGTATCATACCAAACAACACTTATCTCAAAGGAATATAACTAAAATATTTCAAAGAAAGAAAGACTAAATTAGAATCAGCTGTGTTAAAATTCCTGGCATCATCTTCAAGCACAATCAGTAATAAGCTTTTAGAAAAGTACATCAGAATTATAGTGAACAATTTATACAGCTTTTGCAGATTTTCAGTGCTCTTTCAATATTGAATAGCTGAAATAGCAGCTGCAGTAAAAGCAGTAACATTGTAATTAAAATTAATAATAATAATACATATATAAGTGTACGGTTTTAGACATTATGTTTTTAGACACTGGACTCCATTACGATTGTTAGGTGCAGTGAAAAACCAGCAGAGCCGCACACACTATTTATGTACGTGCACAGTTAGTTATTGTGTATGTGCTTGAGCAGTCATTTGACCTACCTACAAAAGTATATTGGCTGGGAATACTGAGATAGCAAACTAATCATTCCTTTTATGTATGCAAAAATTGTCTAATAGACTGTAAAACTACATTACAGCAGATCATAATGATCTTCATGACATCAAGACAAAAAGAATCCACCATACATGAAAAATATATATGGAAAGAGCAAATAATTAACAAATTGTGTCCTCATCTGAACTGATAACTTGGAAACCACAAATTTGTGTCTACCTGCAAAAGGAAGAACAAAGAACAAGAAGATTATCTCAAACATCATTGACTTCTTTAAATTTCTAAGAAACTGACCAAGCTTGACAGTGGCTATTTAAGAAGAAAGATAAGAATATAGTAAATGAAGAAGTCTTTCATCAAGACAACTTAGTATTTTATAAAACTATATATTCATAAATTATTATTCTTCCAAATATGGCTGCAATTAAAGGTATAGAGACAAACAGAACATACAAGATTTAGATGACAATGAATTGCCAAGCTAAGTAAAGGTCTAGGACTAAAAGTTAACAAGAAGACCTTCTAATAATAATACACACTACAGAAATGTGTGATCTTAAAATCAGAGCAAAGGTGATCCTAAAATAAAGTAATGCTAATCCACTGAAGAGTTTTGCAGCATTGTATTTAGGACTATAAAATGTTCATATTTAGCAGTCTAACATATTAAATGTAATTCACAGGAACTCAATCTCAGCTCTATAGAAAGATTCTTCCACTATCCCATAACGCTATCTATTCACATAGTAAAACCAGTCATACACATATGGAATACACCCATATTTTCCATTTACCTTTACAACAAAAGGATAAGAATCAGTACCATTTATTTTTTATTTTGAAACAAAATTGCTATTAATCTCACAGTAACATTACCACCATCCCTTCCCCAGATCCAGCAAGAACTCAGGAAAAGTTTTGTCATCAATTGATTATGAGAAATTATTTATGTTTCAAGAAAAACTACTGCATGTCTGTCTCACCAATATAAGGTCTGCGATATACACACAGTATATTGCAATAGTCCAGTGGGAGTGGGGGGAAATCACTTTAACTATGCTACATTGCAAATATGACAAGACTTGAGTAAGAGGGCAAAAAATTTATCAAATTTATTTTTTTATCAAAAAACTGTCTTGTTTCTATATTTATAGTTTCTTACTCCAGAAACAAATTTATCCAAGAAATTTTTAGCAGTCATAAGCATACAGGCAGGACCTACTTCTGAAAATATTTATAGAAGTATCATATTTCTCAAAAAAGGAGTCTACAGGATCCACTACCCTCTATTTAGTATCTACAAGCTAAGGAAAACCACAATAAAAGTGGGTAGTCCTAAATCTGCTATATTAAAAAAAAATTCTCTTTTTATGAGTCAAGAATAATTTAGTGTATGTTATAGTTGTGGCTTGTTGCATATTAAACACACTTAAGTGTAGGACTGCAGGCCAGTCTTTCATAGACCTTAGTACCTACCAAGCCTAGTTTTTCTTGCAAACCCGAGATTTGGGTTTTTTACATTTTAATTTGCTCATCCCTCTCCTTATGTGACATTTTACACAAGTAAAAAACAGAGGTTGTTTGAAAAACAATATAGATAATAAGTTTTGATAAGAAACCGTTTTGCCTGGCCTACAAAATTTAGGATTTTTCTAACAGCATGAAAAGAATAAACCCAAGTTTACCATCAATTTAAACAGAATATAAAATTCACTGCAGTATGAGCTGACATTCAAGGATCAGTGGTTGATACAGATAGTTTATTATTTTCTACAGAAGTAGGTTTGCACACTGGAAATGTACATGAGCAAAAATAGCAACAAAATCACCAAACAACCAAAAACCCAGATAAGATTAAAAAACAGAAAGCAATAAATGCCTTTAACCCCTGTGTTCAGTAATAACAACAACATTTTTTTTTTCAACAAAAACTTACAAATCCTTCTGAAACAGTATCATAATTTTATAACAGTTTCCTCAAGAAGACTGGCTTTATTAATTGTGCTCTTGAAAAACAAAAGGGTTGCACACAAATTCTCTTAGCAACAAAATGTGCTGTTTGAATTAATATTTGGGAAAAGGGAGATTTAGCCTCTTAACAGCAGGGAAAAGGATAGCAGACATATGGGCACCTGCTGAGATTGGTTTTAATCAAAAATTCAATGCATAATTTCTATATTAGATCAACAGGCAAATATAAATGACATCTAATTTTTTCCAGATTTGAAAATGAATGCTAGAAATAAAGTTGCATTGTTTTGGGTTTGCTTGGGTTTTTCCTGGATAACTAGTTTTAGTGAGACAAGAACCTTTATAATGACAGTTCAAAAGAACAGTTTATGAGAAATTTGAAAGTGAGCTGAGACATGTACAACTTAGTAATAGACAAGAGTGTTCAGTTTTAATATAATAGAATATTAGTTTTACAATATAAGTAACAAAAAAGGATACAGACATTTCATTTGTGAAGGCCTTTCAAAGCCATGATTTCCTAGATTTCCATCATATAAAATATAAAATATGTCCAGAGACTCCCTAACCCAATATTCCTTTTACTAAAAGTACCACCTATAGGGGCTACAGTTGAGAAGAGCTAAAAACTTTCTGCAAAATACATTTTTAACAGCATAATAGAAAGAATTAACAACAAATACATGTGAATGTACTGGACACAGCAGAGGAAAATTGTTTTTAATATGGATATTAAAACTGTAAGAAAATGGTTATGCATTTAAATCCTTATAATGAATTAGTGAAAGAGATGCCTATATTTTTGTATATATCATCAGACATAAAACTCTCTTTTAAGTCATAGAATAGCAAAATGATCAGAAAATGTTAATAAATAATGCAGTATTTAAGATATTATAACTCTTAAATTCAGGAGGTGGAGTGGTTCTCATGCTTTCTAAAGCATTATAAATATTCAAGTAAAGAATTCCTTAAGTTTTTTTTAATTTTTAGTTATTATTTAACGCACAAAGAGCACGAGAAAGCAAATACCAAATTGTAGCATCAATAATCATTCCATCAGCCGGTAGCTCCAAGAGGGAATCTCTGTGTACCTTGTACATAGCAGAAGAAAAAATGGAAGTGGTTCTTTTGAGGACTTAAACATTTATGTATCAACAAGCTAATTTATCTAAAACTGACAAATTCTACAGTCAGCAAAAAAACCCCAGTGTTGCCAACAACTTCATCAGAGTTAATGTTTAGTTTATTACCACTGCTTCTTGGATATTCAGGAATTTTCTTGCCCTAATGTGGGCCTACAGAAGTCTTACCTACTCTACAGATTTTTGCAGGTATTGTTTAATTAAATTTTCACTGTTGGAACTGGCAGAATCCATAGGCAGTCACACTTCCAGTTAGTTCTGGAGTTGTACTCAACAGAAAGCATTATGAAAATCTGATTTCCTGTGATTAACAGACAATATTAAGTTCTTTTCTGGTTAAAAAAATATATTCAATTAAAATTTTATATAAGGATTCAGCAGAAAGGAAAGTTTGTCAATGGAATTGTCATGAGCTAGAGAGATGCATACATGTTCAAAACAGAATCCCATAATTAAGTTAAAATAGTAATTTAGTATGTCGTTGAGTATGTAAGTCAGAATTTTGAAGTATGTCAGCAAAGAAGTTGATGTTAGTCATTAATAGCCTAATTTATTGATCCTAGTACCCAAATATATTTCTTCAAAATTACCTGAAAAGTTTAAATTTCACTTACCTTTCCATATTTCCAGTTTCCTATAAGATGCTAACCTAATATGCTCAAATCAAAAGGAAATGTTACTAATATTTATTTGGTTTAAAAACAAAAATGGAGTACAAAACCTGATCATCAGCAAGGAGTCATCTGCAAATATATATAATTATACCACAAAAATACATAACTATAGACTACATTGTTGACATATGTAAAATATAATCTGTGCCAAGATTCTCTGCGCTGGCAGAATTTTTCTCTATAAACTATCTGACCTTCTCCTGTAACAAACATGGAAGTCATGGATCCTGTAGAAATGACAAAAAATGTTGAACATCACATCAAACCTGTCAGGTTTTTAAAATTTTTTTTTTTTTTTTTTAATGTGTTCTTTTTCACATTGCACCGAGAAACCCAAGAATGTAAAAGTCTCTTTTCTTCCGAGCCAGAGATTGAAGAACTGGTCGTGAGCCGTTTCTTCTGTTTTTTCAAGGTTGTTTATTCTTTCTTATCTCTAACATTCTTTTTCCTGACCAGCAGACTTCTGTCAGTTTTAGGCACACTCCCTGCCTTCAGGGCAGTGTGTACTTTTTATACTAGAACCCACGTAAACAGCATTAACAATAATTTTTCAATATCTATTATTCATGTTAGAAAGTTCATCCCTACTCTAAACCAATTAGAAAGTGCCACCATCACAGCAGAAGATGGAGCAGATGAAGAAGAACGAAGAAGCTTAGAAACCATGAGGTTCCTCTATTTTGTCTTCATGTGCTTACCATTCTAGAAACCCCAGAAATCTAAAATTCTCACCCTGTGATAAAATACACACTATGCTACTATCTAATACACATTCTTGAAAGTTTTGCCTCATCCCAGAGCCCAAAAAAGCCCTTTCCGTGAGCAAAGGCTAAACGGTATTTGTCAAAGGTTTTAAAATCCCTTAAACATACAAAGAAATATTTCTCAGAATTCCTGATTCCAATTCAGACCAAATTTCTTGAAATAAGTGACTGTTAGTAAAGGATTTGAGAGAATTTCTATACACAAAACTCAATGCACTCTGCAAGGAGAATTAGCGAAAAGGACAAAAATGTGAAAGATGGCCAAATTAAATTACAGTTATTTGAACTAAAATTTTTAGAAGACCAGTAGACTATGAAAAAAAGGAAAAAATGACAAAGCTAAAATGCTTCTTATCCAGTTGTATATTGACAAAACGCTTGCTCATCCAGCTATGTCTCTTCTATATCTTTTATTCTAAACTGTATAGCTTCTGTTAAAAGTATTTTAATTACAGCAGATGGTAGAAAAACAGTTCTTTACAAAGTTAATGTTTTCCTGCAAGAATTGGGCTGCAAAGTAGAAACTCTGATTTAGACATCAGCCTTAGCTTCTCATCCATGAGGCATGAGAAATTATTTTCTGCAATTCATAGGCATTTGCATCACTAAGTTGTGTCAGGAAAATTTACCCTTAAATAAATAACTGCAATTTGGGTTTGATAAGTCACTTTGGTGACTTTAATTCTCACCAAACAAGAGTCATTATTAGATCTGTTACCATTTCCCTTCTACTTTGTGAAATTCTTTGTGACATTTTTCATAGACCATTGTGACACTTGCCATAAAAAAAAGTGTTTCAAATCCATCTCAATTTTTCCCCCCTTGCCTAGAGTAATAAAATCAAACAGCTAAAACCAAATGTTTTTTGTGTAAGTGTGGCTATATTGCAAAACTCTCATACAGAAGAAAAATTTAAAACAAGTTTACTGTTTTAAAAAACAGATTACCTGTGAAATACTAGGAAATGTAACAAAAAAGTCTACCTCAGTAATACGGGACCATTTTTCTTCCCTCAATTATATTACAGCATTTATACACCTATGCTATAAATCTCACAAGAACAGAAATTGTCCTCTGCCAACTTTCAAGCCTGCACAGATTCCTAAATATTTCCAATACATCTTGAGAATTTAAACAAGTTATTTGCAGTTACCAATATTGCAAAGCTAACTTCTTACATCTCCTCAGCTCATCGAGCAACTTAGGAACTTATTTTAAAAACTTAGGTGACAGAGGCTAGCAAGTAGGTAATCAATTTAAAATAGAATCCTCTGTACTAAAAAAAAAATGTTTTCCTGCTGATTTTTTAGATCTTGACAAAATACCAACATTTCAAGACCCAGAACTCATTACTTTAACTTTAGCTAGTTACTATGGACTGAATTACAGGAATGACAAAAATTGTTTGACCATTCCAATACACTCACTTTCTGAACAAATCCATCTATCCTCCTAAACAAATGCGTTTGTAGAAAGTTTTGTTTAAAGTACCTGTTGCAAAGATCAAATGAACCAATTCTATTTTTGGTTAGCTGTTTATTTTTTTATATGACTAAGTGTTGAAGGTAGTGCCAAAAGGAATAGATTAACTTACCTGACTTGGAATAGCACTATTTTAAATTTTAGCAAATGTCTTTGAACATCCAAATGTTCTGGGTTTGGTTTTTTTGTTTTTGTTTTCTTTTTTCAGTTTGGTTCTCCCCAGTAATTTAAATCGACATCTCCCACTGCTATTAAAAACCTTTTACCTGCTTATGCTAGATCTATTCCATTAGTGTAATGCTATTAATTTTCACATATTTTCCCTGAGAATGCTGTATATTTTAGTCTTTTTGCAGAGCTGATGTCTAAAGAAACTAAATACCTAAAAAAATATTATATATATATTATATTACACATTATATTTATTCCTTTCTATATTTGCTATTTCTGAAGCAATCAGAATCCAAGGCAGATGTTTTTGACTTCACAAGGATCATTATTCTACCTATGAAGGGTTTCCTTCCCTCTTTATTCATCAAAACTCTTCTTCTTAAGAGAAGAGACAGAGACATGGGCACACTCACATATGTGGCTCATACAGAAAAAAGCTTTCTCTGAAAAAAACATCATTCTCTTTGGCCAACAACTATTCGATTGATTTAAATGGTTGCCACAGAGTTAATTCAATAGAAAACAAGATAGGAACAATTCTAACTACATGGGGAATGTGCCAAGAACCATTTGTAACCATGAATACCAACCTTTCTTTCATGAATGAGACATTTCCCTTAGATAATCTAAAAGCAAACTGCAATAAAAAACTAGAAATCAATAAGGGGCAGAGAGAATTGAAGTGGTGACTGAAGCTTAGCAAAAATTTTATGCATTTTATTTACCCAAATTTTAAGTGCCCATAAAAGTAAGTGTTTTTCAATACATTATCATTCAGTGATAACCTTATCACAATGTTTTAGCATTAAAAAGTACAAAAAACCTCTCATTAAAATTTGAGGCCATGAAATTTATTGCAGTTTTGAGCAAAGTCCCAATATCTAACACTAACAATTCGGTTGTGAGACTGAGAAACTACAAACCAACCAACCTATTGCCATACAAGAACTTTCTTATCTTATGCATTCAGGCAAGACTGGGACAATTCTTTATAGCACTGCTCAACATCTACATGCCTTAACACCCAAATTTTATTTCCTTTAAGTTTTAAATGGCCATGGTTCTGGTATAGCTGGCTATCAAGAAGGAGCTAACAAGAGGCTGTTCATAATTTTGTTGTAAGGTGATTTAATTGTCAGAATATTTCATAGATAAAAATATTTGAGGCAAAGTTTTCAGCCCTTCTGCATTCTATAATTATACAGTGTACATCTTATATAGAAACGCAATGCCGTTCTTTTTTACATAACCAGCACCTAGGGCTGAGAAAAATTTGGCCACTTTGAGCCTGGACTCTGTCTTGGTGGTTTAAATCTATATTAGAGATACTGGGAGCAACTGATTTTGCTTTTTTTGTTGTGGAAAATTTTTTGAACCCTCATTTATTTAGGTCACCTTTCATTAATAGAAAATATGGTTACCACCATTGACCTCTTTTGTGCTTCAGTCACCATCTTAAACTGACCAGGTACATTCAAGCAATGGAAAAGAAACAACCAAAAAAACTATCACTTTTTTTGTTTCAAATATAAATTGGAATTCAAAAGTACAGCAATTATTCATATATATATTACCACCTGCACATACCATTTATTGCAGCACACCTACAATAAATTAGCCAAGAGTGTCAAAGTAGTTGTGATTTAATCTGTTCTTAGTCAAAATGACTTCCTAGTGAAAACTTCATCTAAGTACTCAAAGAAAAAGGGACCATTTTCAAAATTTGGGTTTCATTATCTTCACATGCAGCATGAAAGGAATTTGTATTCCTGTTCTTTTAAGAAGTGTAGCTACATTTCTTAGTACTATTTATACCAGATGCAGATTTGAATTGAAACCCAAATAAAAATAATCTTTACAGAAACTTTTTCCAGAGGGACAAGTGCAAGTTCCTTTTTCCTCTAAGCTGAACTCATTCAGTCTCATGTTGAGCTGTTATTTCCACCTTTGTAGAAACATATTAGTCAGAATGGAAATTGGGTAGCCACAGGTGTAAAACTTCAGCAACCCAGTTTTGTGAGTAAGAATAGCATGTATTTCCTCAGATGTGCAGAAATCCAAACATCTTTCTCCTTTCTCCAGCTCTGAGCACTTGTCACCCCCCACAGTGTTTTTAGACAGAAAGAATATAGAAGAGAGTTCATTTGTTGGTCCCTGAAGCAGCATACCCTACTAAGACGCTGGGGATTCATGCAACAGCTACACATTTACAACTCTACTTAAAATCATTTACTACGACCACTTTGAAATATGATGTACTGAAAATTTATCAACAACTCTTCATTGCTTCTATCTAATAATGTGTGATTTTCTTTGATTTAATTCTGTCTTTTTTTCATGGCAGTGTCATGCTATCATGACTGCATGTTATCTTATACAAAATGCAAAACCACTGACAAATCCAGATGTCAGGTTATTCTTGATATATCAGAGTAAATATTGGTTTCCATGGCACCAGGACATGCTGGGAGCTCTCTCTTGTTTTAAATACTCCAGGGATTTTAAACATCCTCTTCGGTGTCAAGAGAAGATTGCTATTAATTCTTGACTGGCATAAGAAATATGCAGCGATAACTAATGACAATCAAAGTAATAAAATAAACCATGATCTTGGTTTATTTTTTGTTGAAATAATTTTGAAAGTCACTGTTTAAGTAAACTCTCTGTTTTAATTAAACTAGAACTTAAAAAGTATTATTAAGGAATGGATAAAAATATATAGTCCCTCTGGAGACACTGGAAAGACTATTTTTCTTTTAAATGCTTGTTAAGTGGCATCAACACAGTGCAGAGTGTACTTTCAGAACTCTTCTGGGAATATTGACATCCCACCAGCTTCAAATGATGTCATTATTTAAACCTTGAGTTGAATATTTAAAGTTGTAAGCCTGTATATGTTAAGGACTGAGAAAGGAGTTTCACAAATAATTTTAATTCCCTAGTTTATTAATAACTGTATTCTTCTGTGGGGTAAAATTTAGAACATTTCTCTCTTTGGACAATATCCCATCACAGAAACACAAATTTGTGTGCTGGACTTATCAGAGCAAACTAAGCATCGGAGATTATAAATTATATGTTTAACATCCATCATTCCTTCCTTCCTTCCTTCCTTCCTTCCTTCCTTCCTTCCTTCCTTCCTTCCGCACCTTCCGCACCTTCCGCACCTTCCGCACCTTCCTTCCACACCTTCCTTCCTTCCTTCCTTCCTTCCTTACCTTCCTTCCGCACCTTCCTTCCGCGCCTTCTGCACCTTCTTCACCTTCCTTCTCACCTTCCTTCCGCACCTTCCTCCTTTCCCTCTCTTCCCTTCCCTCTCTCCCTTCCCTCCCTTCTTCTTCAGTAAATTCTTTCATTCTGTCATTAACATGTAAAGAAATGAAAATACAGGTTTACAATTAATAACAATCAATCAATGGTGTCACAACAGAAACAGATTTACCTTGGATCCAGGTAGTACTTTAATAACCATAGCATTTGAATTTTTCACTTAAATTTTCATCATAAATCCAGTATACTACAAAGATGAAAGATGGGCACAAAATTAATATTTTATGCAGGATTAAAGGAAATTACACAGTTGCATCTCTATATGAATACCACAAAGATACATCAAAAGCTACCATATTCTGCTAAGGCATAAAGCTAATTCCTAACCAAAGAAAATCTCTCCCTCAAGAAAGTAACTCAATTACCCTGCCTCCTTTGGTGATCCCCAA
Organism: Certhia americana; assembly: GCA_018697195.1. NCBI lineage: Eukaryota > Metazoa > Chordata > Aves > Passeriformes > Certhiidae > Certhia > Certhia americana. Next base: position 8,764,013 of record CM031860.1, read on the forward strand.
TGAAACACATCGTCTAGCAAACTTCAAATTAGGCAGAACAACAGTCAAAAATAATGAGAAAAAATCAGGTTGCAAAAGGAACTCATCATTCCATTTCTTTTAAGTAAATGAATAGAGGAATATTCACCCCCTATTTATACTGTTCAGCACATTATATTTATGTGTTATGTTACAAAGCAATGTTTTTTTAAACTCAGGAATGCATCTATATTATCAAAATCTTGCAAAAGGTCCATTTTGAATATTCAGCCAGCTTTTAAGTTCTGACCATTTCAGTGCTGACCCTTGGAGTTTTAAGTATGCCAAACACAGAGACTGAACCATTATCATTCATCTTCATTAACGGGAGTGATGTCTTCCTATTTGGGGAAAAAAAACTTTCTCCTGAATAGTTTATATACACCTCCAAAATGCAAGATAGAACCAAATTTCTATTAGGCCTCCTAAAATATGACCTCTGAGGGAGTTCTGCATCAGCTCCTTGGCTAAAGGAAAGACACTTTCTGTAAGGCTTTGGTTTTTTGCTTAATCTCTACCTTAGCCAAAGCTTCATCTTTCAAGGCTTGAAAAAGTTGCACTATTTATCATGTTACATAAGATTCACAAGCACACACATGCTTTATCTTTTGCCAACAACCTTCACTTCTGTAGATTTGTAATCATATACACTAGCCCTGTAATTTATTACATAAAATACCTGTGTTTTAGCTAATAAAATACAATTATCAAACTCAGATACTTAATAAGATATTGGACAGCTTTTTAGCAGTACATACTTCTGAAATGTCAGCTGCTCTCTGTTCTCTCTCCCATGCAACTTGCTTAGTCTCCTTGTGCAAAAAAAACCCTCACTTTGAGTTACAAGATGATTCTTCTTCCTTTTGATGGCAGCAACAGATTACACAATAGCTTGATATTTCCTTACTTCATCTTTGACTAAACAAGATTCTAAAAATAAATTTTGATTTAATAAGAAAGTAACATCTTTCAGAATTTCTCACCTAAGAGAATTGGGAGTGAAACACTTTATTTGCAGAATTTTAATTGAAAATGAGCAGAGGGATTGAAAAATCTTCACAGAAGAGAGAGATGTAAAATAGCACACTTGCTGAGAAAAGGACATGACAGTTAACTTGCAGAAGGAAACCTAAGTTCATGTTTTGTCTGAGTCTGGAATTATGAGAAATATTTCTTTGCATGTTTAAGAGATTTTAAGATCTCTGGCAAACAGTGTTTTTAAATCTTGTTCATGGAAAAAGGGCTTTTAGCCTCTGAAATGAAGCAGAGTTTTCAAGAATGTGTATTAGATAGTAGAATAGTGTGTAGTTTTATCACAGGGTAAGAATTTTAGATATATGGGGTAAGTAGTAGTTTTATCACAGGGTAAGAATTTTAGATATATCTTTACCTTAGGATGGTAAGCAGGTGAAGACAAGATGGAGGAACCGCATGGCTTTTGGGCTTTCTCCTTCTTCTTCATCTGCCTCCATGTTGTGTTGTGAGGTAGCACATTATGGTTGTTTAGAATAGAGTCTAACTTTCTAACATGGATAATAGTTATTGGAGAAGTGTTATAAGTACTAATTATGTGGATTGTAGTATAAATATCCATGCCACCCTGAGGGCGGGAGTATTTGGTATTTGGTATTCATGGTATTCGGGGTTTTGTGCCTTGGACTGACCTACAGTGAAGAGCACTGATGGTCACGAACAGTATGTAATGATAAGAAAGAATAAACTATGAAGAAAATACAAGAAGAGATGGCTCACAGCCTTTTTTTCAAATCCTCTGGCTGGGGAAACAAAACTTGTGCATTCTCGGGTCATGGGAAACAGCCGGCAACAGAGACATAGAAAAATATTTTTCATAAACCCTAGAATGTTTGTCTGCTTACTCACTTCACAACAGAAACTGAGGTCTGCCACTTCACTGATGAATGCTAATGAGCTAAATTTGGTATTCTGCAGGAGCCAAGTACTGCAAAAAATCTTTTATTGCTAAGTAAATGTAAAAGAGATCTCAGGTTTTCACCTCTCGCACAGGTGTCCTAAAAATGGCTACAAAGTAATTTTCTTCATCTTAATGAATGTTCATGGAAATGAAACTGTTTCTTCAGGAAAGACAGAAAATCACAATAATATTCTGTATACACAAATAAATAAGATAGAATTATGGAAGGGTGAAAATCTTGGTTCTATTTTCTTTTCCAATAAAGCAGAATAAAGAATTGAAATTAACTCTACCAAGATCTGTGTTTTGGAACTCTTAAGTAAAATAATTTAAACATCAACAGAGCAGGTATTTATAAACAAATAGGGACCACAGAGTTTTCTCTACTTTGGTTTCCTGGTTCTTACAAGATTTAATTCTGTAGCTGAGAGTATCTCTGGAAGTCCTTGTAAAATTTATAAAATTTCTGGGTCTGCAACAAGACCTGTACCTGCCAGGTACAGAGGGCTTCACCAGGTACACTCCTTATTCTTTTATTCCTCCTTTCACTGTTGTTGTCTTTTGGGTTGAACAAAATTCTTGTCTCTTTTTTTTTCTTTTTTTTTCCCCGGGGGATAGTGGTCAATTTTTGATGGAAAAATCCTGTTAGTATAAGCAGGAACAATACTCACATGATCTACCCTCACAAAAAGCCAGTGAACCCATGGAAATGTTATGGTAACTTCCATTCCAACCATCCAGGAGCCACTCTGGCAGCCATACTCCATCACCTGACATAGGACAGAGGTCCCTTCCCAGCTGCACCCCCACACTCACATAGTTGGACAAGGTTTCCTCACCAGCTCAGCCCCAGGTTTTCCATGGCAAAGTCTCAGATGTCCTGTTCCTTCAAACAATTTAACCTCAAACAAAGAATTTTTACTTTTGAAATTATTTCCAACGTACACTAAAATATTTCTGGAAAGATATTGCATGTAACTTCATTCATCCTAGTAAACATGGTTATTTGAAATATGCTTCTCTACAATGGCATAGGAAAGTGATTTTGCTGTTAACTATGGACCTTTTACAATAATAAAGTTTGAATTAAAGCCTAAAACTTAACATCATTTAGAAAAGGCATAGATTTGTGAAGGAAAAACATTGAAAAGGAATTAATAACAATTTTTCAGCCCCAAACCCTCCAATTATTACATAATTTAAACTTGTTTATTTAGTTAAATATAGAACTGAGTAAGAATTCACTATCTTAAGATTGTAACTTACTTGACATCATGGTTGAGAGGACTAAATTCACCTCCTGAGACACAAGGTTTGCACAGATTAACAAGTGGGTTTTTTACTGAAAAAGGAAGGTCACAAAAAGTGCCAGTATTTCTTCATAGATCTCCACCAATACTTCTGTCCCTTACTAGAAACAGAACATAAATGAGTCTTGAAAATAATGTTCCATCTGTGTTAAAAATAAGATTGACGCACAGTGGCCTTTTTAACCACAAGAAAGTAACCTCTGCTTAGCAGCATCTCCCTAATACTTCTACAAACCTCAAACTTACCAGTCAGGAAAACTCTGGGGGAAACAAGATAGTTCAGTCTCCACATATTTTGTCAGTTGCCCTGTTTCTTGAGAAAACAAGTAATTGCCAAACTCTGCCAACTGTAATTCTAGTTCCTGCAGTCTGGAAGCCAGTGCTGGACTGGGAACATACTAACTAAACATCCAACAATCTTTTAACATTAATAGTGATGCACTAAGGGTGGACCAACTATTTTGAGGTTGAAAGACTTGTAGGTTTATTCAGTGCTGGAGCACAGAGGACTAGCATCCCAAAGACGTGTGCTGAATTCACAAAGCATCAGTTTTCTATACATTTCTAAAAAACATACATATTTATAAAATTATCTAACATGTCTATATATGCATCACCTATTTTCATCTTGTACTAAAATCAGTTGGATGTCCTTCATAACTTCACACCTCTTTTTAATTAAGTCAGTGGTCCTTTTGATTTGAGTTGGCCGTCGGTGGGATGAAGCAAAGTTGTCTTCATCACCACTTTGTCCTGTTGCCAGATCTTTGTGACCCCTTGGTTATGGTCCAGGGACTTTTTCTTACCTTCAAGCATCAAAAGTCTTGGTTTTCTGATTTCTTACAATGCTAAGTGCCAGATACATGATAGATTGTCTTGCTTTATAACTATATACTAATAATTAAACCTTTAATTTCTTCTTTGATCCTCTTATTATTACAGTAGGCCCTGCTATAGGATATGTTGTTTACATCTTGCTGGCTACATTTCTAATTCCTAAATCTTTTCACCCTTTGACTCAATAGGCTCCTATGCAAGGTCATATTCTTGCTCATTTGACACAGCAAAGTCTGATAAACTAAGTTAAGTCCATAATATTTAGGAAGCATAATACAATTAGGAAATAATACCACCTTGGAAATTAAACACTGATAATTGAGAGTCACCATGTCTATAGTACACTGATTTGTTCAAGATCCTTTATTTTCTCTTAAAGTAAACATCTTGGAAAATACGCACTACAACTTGAAGAAGAGCAAAGTCTGAATTGTAATACCTCCCTTTAGAGCACAGTTACAGGGAAAGTATGTCAAAACTCTTCCCTTCCAAAAGGCAGAGGGAATTCATTCAGATAATAACTCAACAGGCATCTTGGAGAACCATTGCTAAAGGTGTATGAATATTTTTCATGCACATTTCTAGAGAAAGATCTACTTTATTCAGATCGGGGAAATAAAAATTATGTGCTTGAATTAATCCTTGTCATTCGTAGCTTTCTGGCTTTGAAGACCCTCCATTATAAATAAATGTAGATGTATGGACATGTTCTCAAATTGACTGGTGATGCAAGTGGGCACAATTCCACTTCTATTTAACGACATCATGCCGATTTATTCCAACACTGATACTGGCTTCTTGCATCTCAGTTGGAAGCAGCCCTAACACATGCAGCACAATGGCAAGTCTCCAATTTTTCTTCCTTCAGAGATTAAGAACTTCTATAGCTTCATTGTAAGGGGTCATTGATAATCTCTGGATCTAGCAAGGTAGATCTGTCTCTTAAGTAAACTACATCCATTTATTCATTTATAAACTGAAAATAAGCCGAAGATCTCCACAGATAAATTATTGATCCAAAATGTAGTCACATGTATGTTTTAAAGCAAAAAAAAGGGCCAAGTAGTGTTCTCAGGGCTGAAACTATTTAGTGGAAAATTTAGTAAATTTGCTTAGAGGTATGCCTTGAATAAAATAGCATAAAATTTCTTCTAGAAGGAATATAAAAACATCTTTAAAGGTTTAGCAGAATACCCAAAGTTCTGGGCCTTACATTTAAAGTGGTTAACTCACCAGTCTGTGGATGCTGGGAGGCTCCATGAATAAATAATGGCAGTAAATGAAACAAGACTGGACAACTTACTGAAACAAAACTAAAAGCTAATATATCTTTTTTTTTGAGGGGAGAGGATGTAAATAATGTCAACTATAAAGAGTATGATGCAGATTTGTGGATACAGAAATATCATTGCAATATTGAATCTTGGGCATTACGCTCTGTAGTTGCAAAATAAATCTCACATTCTATTAAAAGGCTGCATTAAAAGCCTGTCCTTTTAGAGTCTGTCTCTAAAAAACCTGTGAATAAACCTTATATGAAAACATCACATCTTGCAGAAATTTAATGTGAAACAGAAGCTCTTTCCAGGAACTTGTCAAGATCCTGGAAACAGACTGACATGAATTCAAAATGTTTGAGCCTTCAATCAAATTTTGCAGAAGCAATTGAGTTCCAAAATTAAAAAGAAGAGAATTTAAAAAAAAAAAAAAATCAGGAAGCTTTGCAACTGAAGGCTTCACAGATGTCTGGAGATTCTTCAATGTTTCACACAGCACTTGTTAGCCTGTGAATTGTTTATATTATGACTCTAGAGAATTTAGATTCTGACAACTTGATTAAAACTGGCAACAGACTAATTACGTCTGGCACAAATGTTATCTGCATAACATAAGTAAAACATATTTTGTCTAACAGGCTGAAAATAATTAAATACAACAAAATCCTGTGAAGACATCATCCACATCCCTATCCTGCCCTTTCTTTTAAGTTTTCCATTGCTCACCCCCAGTGCATTTCTAATGAAAATTCTGCATCTCATGTTGTAACCTCCTACCTCAGGATACAATGCAAGGGTTTGAGACCTCCATCTGCTATACACTTCACTACCTTCACATATTTATCTACAGAAACATAATTGGTTACCTTCCTTTGTAACAGATTCAAACAGTATCAGAGCCTCAAGTAAAAATGACAGTGATGGTGGAAGGGTGGTACAAACGTTGCAGGTGAGAAAATTAGGACATAAACCCCAAACAACCAAGCAATTTATTGGTGAATCGATTCCTATAAGTGATATCGAATTAAATAAGTACAGTAAAGCTTCCATCACTGGGTAAAATACTTAATATTGAACAGTTATGCGCTTAAGTTCCAAAGGAAGGGTATGAACTGGTGAGGAAATTAGGATTTCTAAAGTAATAGTTTGGATTGACTGGCAATAAAAAAGACCATAACAGAGAAAACTGAGAATTATTTGTTCATTTTGCATTTTGTATACATCAGTTTCACTATAATAAACAGGGATCATTTTCTGAATAATGATAATTGAACACAGGACTTCTCAGCATGATAGCTAAATATATCGCCCAGAGAAAGTGTGGATGCTTCCTTCCCAGAATTGTTGAGAGTCAGGTTGATGTGACTTTAAACAACCTGATCTATTGAAAGATGTTCTAGCCTATGGGGGTGTAAATTCCCCTGTTCCTCCACCCCCCCACAAGCTGCCAGCTCAGATTTAGGGGGAGTATTGGAAGAGGGGAACTACAAAATAGGGTAGAGAGAGTTACAAAAGAGGCTCCTTACCCCAGGATGTATTCCAAGGCCTTTATTCCTTAAAGGGAATCCAGAGGAGAGAGGGAGATCACATGGGGGGAGAGGGGTTTTTATCACCTTTGGGGTCGGGTCAGGTTACCTGTCCGATGGCCATAGGTCAGGAGACCAGGGGGCAGGTAACCCAGGCCAGGATACAGTTTCTGGGGGAGGGGTTTGGGGGGAGAAACATTCCCAAGAGGGATAAAACATGGGGGGTTAGACTAGATAGTCATTAAAGATACGTTTCCACCCAAACTATTCTGTGATTCTCTGATCATGGTATCTTCATCCTATGTCTGCAGCAGATCTGAACAAACAATCTTTTCTGATGATATTTCAGGTTGGAGAAGCCATTTGAACATTTTTCACACAAGAAAGATGTGAAGACTAATAAATCAGGGTAGGACTGACCTAATGTTAGAGAGCCCTGCATATAATAAAATAACAAAAAAAAAAAAAAGGAATCAGATTAAATCTATCCAGGTGGTGAAATGTGCTATTAGAAAGGGAAGCAAAAATAATCACTTGAAAACTATAACCCTTTCAATATGGTTCTCAGTTATGGAGTCTTATACACCCAACCCTTATGAGGAATTGGAAAGAAAAAAATCCTACAAACTCAATTTTCCAAGACTTCAGTATCATCAAATTAGAATAATCATTTTTGTCCTCACACAGAGACGAATATATAGCATTTGAAATGGTCAGTGACAGGCCACTTTAAGCAACTTTCTAAAAGAAAAATAGCTTAGCCTTTGAATATTTCTTTATGAGAACTATATCTTACTCCATAATTTCTGGCAATGTACCTTCTTACATTTGAGTTTCATAAGTAACACAGAAACCAGATTTTGATAGATGTTGTGAAACCCTGGTGAGAAGGTGAAACTTATTTTACCTTTGTCAGGTGAAAAAAAGGCCAAGCTTTCTAAGTGAGCAACCTGTTAGGCTGGGAGGTTTTTGTGAGGGAAAAATCATAGAAAGGTTTTGGTTGGAAGGGATATTAGAAATCATCTCATTATAACACAAATGCAGTGGTGAGGGACACATTTCACCAGACCAGGTTGCTCAGAGCCCTATCCAGCCTGGATTTGAACCCTGGATTCCAGGGATGGAGCATCCACAACTTTCCCAGACAACCTGTTCCAGTGCCTCACCACCCACACAGTAAAGAATTTTTTCTTAATATCCAATCAAAGGTTGAAACCATTTGCCCTTGTCCTGTAACTACATGCCCTTATAAAAAGTTCCTCTCCATCTTTCTTGCAGGCTCCCTTCAGGTACTGGAAGGCTGACATAAAGTCATCCCAAAGCCAAATTGGCTAAACCTTCTCTTTCAGACTGAACAAATAAATTCTCACAGCCTTTCCTTGTCGGAAAGGTGCTCCATTCCTTAATGATCATCATGGTCTCCTCCAACATGCAGATGTCCTCTCTGTGCTGGGGACCCCAGCGCTGGATACAGCATTGCAGGTGGGTGTAGAGGACCAAACCTAAGCATGTTCTGTCCCAAACATTCATAGCATTGCCACAGAAAAGGTGATTAGCAGAGTCAGTCCTGCAGAGATAGACCAGCACTGTTCTGAGCCAATTTCCTGCTCTGCCTGGAGACTCATGCTCAATCCCCTCTCCTCCTCACTTCCTGGAGAAAGGCTGGCTGTGAGAAAAAAATGTGTGAAAAGTATAATTTACATAAGAGTTGTGCACAAAGTTAATTTTTAAAGGAAATAGATGAGACTCCTTCCCTCTCTTTCTTTCTCTGGCTCTCTTTCTTCTCACTCTTTTTCCTCTCCTTCTTTCTCTTTGTCTCACAACCCAAGCTCCAGACTGTACATGTGGCAGGCTCTAAGGACTAGTGATATTATCAAGTTCCATAGCCTCATACCGATTCTGTAATGGCACTTGGGAAGGTGAGGTATGCCAGGAGGGGATGCTCCTACCTCTCTGAGAAGTTTCCATTCTCTCTGAGACCTATTTCCATTCCTCCTGAACTTTTAGATCCTCTGCTAGGTTAGCAAACATCGACTTTTACTCTGAATGGAATATTTTTTCATAAAGATCACAGTTTCTATAGAAAATAATGATGGGATTTAGTCAGGATATCAGGAATGAAGACCACATGGTTATTGTGAGAAAACACATTTAACCTTTCTCTTGTGGATGATGAAAACCAATGTAGTATTTTATTATCAACATAAGCAGGTGATTTATTACCACTGTTTCTACTCCAGTAAAACCATATTAAGCTGTGCTTGATGTACCATTTGTTATCTTAAAACTCTCTTGGCACTTTCTGTATGCATAATCTCATTCTTCTAAGACACTTCAACAGAAAATGGTAAATATTTAAGTTATGATTCCAAATTCATCAAAAGCTTAGGAACTGAAATGCAGTAGCTAAATGGATTGTGCAGGATGTAATGATGGCAACATAAAGCTTAAGACTTATAAAGAATGAAAACCACAGCCATGCACAATAATAATGCATTTCGGTAGGTTCAGGAGTGATTGAAAGCAATCACTAAGAGACTTCAAAGGACAACAGAACTTTATAGAATAAACTCTTCACACCAGACATCACAATGCCATTTGCTTACATAAAAGTAGAATTTACATCAAGAAATCTATGAAATAACTTTTGCAATTTGTGCCTGGACTCCTTGGAACACAAAGAGATTAATGGGAAAATGTCCATTAACAGCCATAGCACCAAGTATTTGCATTGTGTTTAAGAGTCAAAGGGTGTTGCTCCAGTATTAAAAGAAATAGAAGTTGTACAGCTAACTTTTCTGTTCTCTTCTGGTGATACCTTAATACTCTTCATAAACTCAATCAAAATAATTCCTAATTTTGTAATAAAATAATCACAGAATAATTTCATAAACAGAACACGAATACTGCTGGTTGTGAGAGTTACACTTCTTTTGACACACAGCATTCTGTCCATTAGGTATAAGAGGATAAACCAAGAATTTTTTGCATCACTATCTCCACTTGATTTGACATCCACCAAATTGTATCATTACATTTCCTTTTCTTTCATAGGTGAGGACATATGACAAAAATATTAATCAGTACAAGGAAAAGAGAATATAAAACTTGTTTTATTATTTTAACTTTGTTGCATGAACTTTTCCTTTAGCAGTTTAAGGTTACAAACATGTTAAATAATGGTTTTTGCCTTAGTAGAAATGTTGGGGGTGTGTTTTATGAAATTTTGTCTGTTACAATCTGAATTGTGAATCTGAGAACACTTGACTTCAATGAAATCTCTGATCAGAATCAACACTGGTACCCACAGTCACTTAGGAAATTAAATGGCTATTATTAAAACTACAGAGTGATTAAAAATACTTCACCAAACACAGCTCTCTCTTATTAGGTATAGAGCAACCTAACCATAAGACATGAATCAAAACCCATCTTCTAAAAATTTGGTTGTTCAGTCAACAACTTGTCACTTGTTTCCTGTTTCAGGAAATTCAAATCAATTATTTCTAAATTTTGCTTGAATATGTACAGTCTATCATCTTGAGACTTAAGGGTTTTGTCACTACATTTAACAAAAATGAATTTTTTTCTGAAAAGCACTCAGGAACTGAAATTCATAGGGTTAATCAAAACAAGCAAAATCCAATGAATGTTGCATAATCTAAGTAATAATTCATTCAGTCATTTTGAAATATTTAATCTCTTCTGATAAGAAAAAACATTAGCTATCTCATTAACATAAAGTTTACCTTGATAATCAAGATATCTGTTTTTCATGATCATGAAAAAGTAGTAAATAGAGAAATTCCTCTTTTAACTTTCAAAATCAAAGTGGAAAAATCTTATTAGAAAAAAATATCTGGGAAGAGAAGTTATTTAGTTTTCTCTATGATAAGGAAATAACTTTGCAGCTTTTCCAATCCTTTTGTCTTATTTTTCAATGGTTGATAAGGATTGTTGAATAACAAGAAAACTTCAAAACAGAAGAGTCTCTTCTACCTTTTCCTAACAGTTCCTTCTGTCTGGGACAGTTCTTTCTTCCCCACATACATTTACTCTGCTTTGCTTTGCAGCCTCATTAGATATGTATGAGTTCATTATTTAGCAAACTAATGAAATATTTTTTTTCAAAAGCTCAGCATGGCAGTGTGATATTTGACTAAACAAGTCAATTAAACTGAAGAAGATAAATTACATTCCAAGAGAAAGGTAACATGAGATAACTACTACAAATTCCTAGCAATTCATTAGAGTGCTCCTGAGTTTATCTTTCCCAATTTAGTATGCAAGGAGAATGTGATAGTAATGAAAACAACACGGATTATTTATTCTCTTAATCAATCAGTTTCAAACTTTTGAGCAACAAGTTTACTCAAGTTAATTGAACTTACAGCATTTTTAAATCCAAGCCTAGTGCAAGCACAGCCAAAATCTGCCAGTCCATAATTCAGCACACAAGGAAGGGCTGCCACCTATTGTATGGTTCAAAGGATTGATTTTCTTAGGACAATCAGAGATAAATTTCTTACAAAAAAATAAAACATAATGGTGTCCTTCTGCCTGTCCTACTGAATTGAAAGGCAAGTATTACTGTCAACAGAAAATCCATCCAGCCTAATTTCTAAATTCAGAAGAAAATGATCAATAAACTTCACTTCAAAAAAGCCAGCTTCATTTCTTAACATCAACTAACTTCTGCATGGAAAGAGTTTTGTTTCATCTTCAATTGTTTTTACTGTTTTAAATAATGTGTGTTTTAAATAATGTGTGTGGGTTTGATGTAAACCAAATTACTTATATGCTTATTACTTACCATCTTGAAATCAACTGTCTTTTATGGGAAAAGGAAAAGCCAAATTATTTGCACATCAATTCAGTGAGTGAAAAATTTATTTACTATTATTTAATTTTAAAGTGAAAAAGAAGAAAGTGAACCAATGACAAATTCAGTTCAGCCATTTTATGGCTGTCTGAACACATCAGACTAATTTCTGATCACTTCACTTGTTATCTATCAAAAATAGAAGTTTTGGGGAAAATTGAGTGCAGAGGAAAATCCAGGTCATTTTGGTTGGTATCAAGATTTTATGCCACTGATTCATAACCATTTCTCATGTGTTCTTGGTGGCCTGTGTGTGTTGTGTTTCAGCTGAGTGTTTGTGAACCTAGCAACTCTTGAATAATTCACATCTACATTTTTTTCTTGTTTGGAAGACTTAATTTTTTCTAAAGCTGTTTGGTTTATTTTACTATATATACTTATAAATGCCAGCACTTCAATACATTTCATCAATAGTGATGCTGCTGGAGAGATTTGTGTAAATTTCATGCTTAGGCAGTGGTGTCTGCAGGATCAGGGCTACAGTTTGCAGTTTGAGCTTTTTTGGGGAAGACAGATTATGTCTGATATAACTCCATTATAATTTTATCAAGTTCAGTAGTACAACCAGTTTGAAGTTGTGTGTTGCCACATTAAAATTAATAAAATTATTTTTCTGAGAAATTAGGATTTCAGATTTCTTAACAGCATACAATCCTTTGCAAGGGTGAACTGTCTATCACATGGTTCCTATCTAGTTGAATGGCATGAGTTCTATTTAAACAGAATACAAATAGAAGAGAACATGATCAAAGAGGACTTGGCTCAACCACATAAAATAGATTGTACTGCTGCATTTGAATAATTTAGTTCAGTTTCATGAATTAAAAACACACACACACCACACCCCCCCCCCCCAATACCCTCAACAACAAAAGACAGCAAGGGAAGAAAAGGACAATGATTCTACAGGTTGTTATTTCATGCTGGATATCTAGTACTAGACCCAAGACTGTCAGCTGACTTGGTCTCTCATTAAGACTAAATATTCACATTGCACAAGGATTGCTGCCTACATAGACTGAAAGTAATGATAACTTGTGCAGAGATTCTCAGCAGTCTGCTTTCAGTATGAGATTTGGAAAGCAGATAAATACTTGGTTGGGAATCCCCTGTGCTGATGAATATGCTGCTTAGTTCACTTCCATGCTGAGTTATTATTAGATGGCTCATTATTAGCAAATAAATAGTTCACTTTTCATCAGGAACTAGGTATCTTTTTTCATAGGAATCATTAATCATTGTCATTCTCCCCTTGTTTTTATCTGCTTCAAAAAAAGGAAATACTGATGTCAAAGTGCAGGGTTTCTGAATTCCTGCTATGCACAATTTCCCCCTCTATTAGGTAAAGAGTGTCGGAGACAATAAGACATAAATGAGAGGAAGAATATATTGGGAGACAACAGGAACAGCTTGATGATTGCCTGCAGCTACATCTACATATCCCAATTACTTCTGCATATTGAGCAGTAAGACAGACCTCTTGGTGCAAGAACCATGCAAAAGCGTGATGGGAGTTATTTCATTTGCAGTGAGCAATGCAGAACTATATGTGCAAGACACACCACTAATATCAGTTGTCCTTCTCTCTTGTTAGTCAAATATGCATTTGTGTCAGCCACAAAAATTGCTAGAAGATAGTGCCTGCACAATGACATGGTATTTCCATAAGCCGTGTTTCTCTGCTCATAATATACAGTAATACTTGCATTACACTTTTTCCCCACATTTACCTTTCATAACAGGTTCAAGTTTAAAGTTAATGAGAACTAAAAGAAGAACTTTATAGACCCTGATTGTCTCAGAGGGAGTTGTGAAAGTAATATAAAAGTATTCAAAGCATTAGTTCAAAGTCCTTTTTCAAATTTCGTCTTACTCTAGTTCTGCTTAAGGGATAATTAAAATTTAAACCTTTTGCAATAGGAGGCATATGCCAGCACTTCACTCATTCAAAAGTAATATTGACTTTGCAACTCTAATAATAAACGGTCACATGTTGGAATTGCCTTGGGGAAATAATAATTGTTCTACCTTTAGAATGCTGAAAAATGTTATATGTATCTCCTGCTAAATCATATTATTTTTTATCAAACATGGTCAATCTGAAGGAAATATACTTCTCTCACCACTCTATCCGATGTTTTAAAGGTAATTTAAACAAAATAATTGCCTTAAATGCAATATAATTAATGGCGATTAATAAAATGGATTTTTGGTGATAAGGTTTGGAGGTGGAAAGTTGGGACAGTTGCCCAGGTAAATTTTCTTTTTGTGTTGTTGTTTGGTTGGGTGTTTTGTTCTGATTTGGTTTAGTGAGTTTGATTTTGTTGCTGTTGCTGTTGTTTGGGGAATGTGGGGTGTGTTGTTTCTTCTTTTGTTTGTGGTTTGGTTTTTTTGTTTGTTTGGTTTTTTTTTTAATAAAACATACATGTGTTGAGAACTGTGAGATAGTCAATTTGCTGTGTTTGTTTTTCCACATGCTTCAGCGGCAGCAGTCAATATCTGGTTTCTACTGTATCATAACTGAGACAGACTCCAACACAACTCCAACACAACCTTTATATATTCTCAGTATATATGTTTCCTTTTAAAATTTATTCAGAGAATGCACAGAAAAAGTCCTGTCTTCCACTAGCAATAGTTAATATCTCATCTATCCTTGCTACCAGTGCAAAATACAAAGAGGACTTCGAAAGCCTCTGGTGCTACTGTAGCATTTTCTTTCTTATCTTTAAATTTTGTAATACTGATGTTTGTAAGGCTAGGGTCATGATAAATAGCTGACGTGAACATACAGAAATAAGGATACAAAAACTTTTTTCTTGTGAGATGCTTATATGATTTCAAGGCTTTACTGAACAGCTTGATCTACCTTAAAATGGTTCTGCCAGCACAGCTGGAGTGGTGCTGGGTGCTGGTAAAAGCACAGGGTGCATGGATATGAACTCATTGTCTGGGCTCATTCTTCTCAGGGTGCTAAGTTACCTTTATGGAACTGTTAAGATAGCAGAACAACATGTCACAGCAACAGGATTTTTTTTTTCTGCTGATTAGTTTCATAGTATACTTTCCTGTTTCTTAGTCATTTAAGGGTTGCATGTAAGTTATGAGCAGTCAGGCAACATTAAGTGTAATGTATTTTATGACCATGTGTAACTACATATAATGAACATATGGTGTTACTTTGATTTATCCAACTATGATTAAATAATTAAATTTTATAGCTTCATCCTCCATGAAGCATAAATTCTACATCATATTCTAGGTGTGTTGTTCTATAATTTCAGATAAGAAATATTATAAAGTGTGTAATTTTGCTGTTGAAAAATTGTCAGCAAAACTAATCAAAGTATTCCAAGATATTACGGAACAACTTGATTTCTTTTGCATTAACAATTATAATAAACCCTGCTTCTCAAATAGAAAAACAAGTTAAACATGATCTCCATGTTCTAAATCTTTTACTACCTACAATTTTTGTTCCATACCTATAAATTCAATAAAAGCTGTGAATAACTCTTCCCCAAAATTAGAAACCTGGTGGAATTGATGCTCTTCAGAGGAGGCAGAACCTTTCATTTGAAAGAACTATTTCTTATAAAATCTAGACATATCGTCCTGGATTTACAGTTTGGAATACACATGCCTTCCTTGATGATGCTTATCTTAGGAAAGATAAGTTGGAAAGTATGATTTCTGATGCCCCTTTTCATTTCATAGCCAGCCCAAAAATGTAGAATAATTTTAAATTGTCTTGGATTGAATCAAGAACCAGGCTCAGCTTCAGACTGAGCTCACATTCACTCAGTTTTGCTCACACTTAATGAAAAGGGAAAGGATAAAATGTAGTTTGATGGGTTACATTTGTTGTCTGTGAGAAATAGTAAAACAGTTCACGAAGAGTGGGAAAGCATAGAGGACAGTCTACTATCATGCCCCAAAATTCCATGTCACTTTAGACACTTTTTTTAGACATTTAGACACTTTGAATGTTTCCTTCCAGTTGTTTGATGATGTCAGAAAATATTATACACTTAGTAATCATACTTATTATGGCTTGTAATTACTATGATTACAGATATGTACATAGGTCTCTTGGTATGGGCTTCAACGTGGCTTCACAGGATATTGACACGCTACAGTTAAGAGTATTTGCAATTGTTCAAATATGAGAAAATGTTACAAATTATTTTAGTATAAATATTGACTGTGAATAAAATTTGGAATATTACTAAATCCAAATTCATAGAGCATTAGAGGTCAGATTTATGTTCTGCAGACTATAGAAACAAATCAATATTAGATAATGTTCTACTATATGTATTAGATAAATAGTTGTTGGGGGTTGGGTTGCTTTCTTATAGAATTTTTTCAAAGAAGTTGCTAAGAAGCTGATTTCTAGGTGCTTGAAGGTTACTCATGGGTGCTTGGGAACAAACAAAGGAAAGCAGCTAAGGGAGAGACGGAGTGGCACCAACTTAACTTCGCTCTGGGCAGTTTTCTGCTCTCGGAGAAAAAACTACCAGGGCTGCTCGTCTGGGCATGGCAGAGAGCTCTCACCATCCCTGACCTGGAGTTCAGCTCGGAGTGACCCACCAACGTCTGTGTGTGTGTCCCCTGGGATTTGGGAACCTGTTCCCTCCCTGCCCTGCTGGGAGCTCCTTCCCACTGCCCTGCACCTGCGACTTCTTCAGTTTTGCTCAGAGTTTCCCCACACTGTGTTCTCCACCCCCTAACTAGCTGGGAAATTTTTCTACAGCTCCAGCTATCTCCGCCAAGCCTCAGATACATCTCGTCCCTCAGGACTGCTCCTAGCTCTGTTAGCTTGTGACCGTACTGAGGGGGGGAGGGTGCCAGAGAAAAACTGTAACTGGGTTGTTTTTTTTTTTTTCTTTCTTACTCTAGTTCTGTTTGTTATCCACATTATAGTTATTGTTGTTAACTTACCTTGTTAGGCTCACTAGTAAAGAACTGTTATTCCTATCCTCACATCGTTGCCTGAGCCCCCTTCAATTTCAGAATTATAACAAGTCCAAGGGAAGCTTCCATTTTTGGTTCCCTGGCAGACACCCCTGTCTTTCCAAACCAAGACAATAGGTATTTCTATAACTGCTCTCATAAATAGTTGAAATCAAAACGCTAAAAAAACCCAAACAAACAAACTGTTTCTAATGAAAGCCTAAAACCATTGAATGAATAATATATGTCACTGGAATATTTTACTTGTATGTTTGCCTATATTTATATGTCTGTTATAAGGTAGAACAATTAAGATAGATGTAGATGAAAGTCTCCAGAAAAATACAAAAACTCCATGCATATTGACAGCTCTGTCTGCTGATGTGCTATGAATTTCAGAAATTGACTGTATGGAAGGGAAGAGAGGTAGTATACCATGGCACACTGGAAAGATAAGAGTACTAGATATTTAAGAAAAAGGAAATAATTTGGAGATAAATAATTCTCTTTCTCCAAAAGGCCAACTGTACTCTCAGTTTTTTTTCAAAGCAGGAATCTCGTTGCATTTTGCAGGTCTATAGAATTTTCCAGATTATGCAACAATATGTTAATTTACTGTTATTACAATGTATCTAGCAATACTGTTATTACAATATATCTAGTTGGAGAGTTCATCTGGGACATTTGTGGAGTCAATTCTACACTATCTAAACCAAAATTTTTGAAGAGTCTTGCCTCAGAGAGGGAAATTATCTTGAATGTTTCTTTCCAAAGGAACAGGAGATGAAGAAAAACAGAGTGAATAATGGCAGTCCCACAGCAGTCAAAATAAAAAATACCAACCTAGACCTTCAAGAGGTGCCTGCATTCACTGATATTTCCACTCTTCCCTGAGTTCCATGGGACTCAGAATCAAACATCTGGATGCTCCTACTTGTTTTGGAGAAATCAAAATCTCAGCATGCACTTTTCATGTTGTTTTCTTTTCTCATCTATTTTCATCCAATACATTTCATTATGAAAAAACCATTAAATATTAAGGTTGCTTTGCTATCTCATGATAGGTTTTATATAGGAAAATACTGGGATGTCCTGCTTCTAAAATACTGTCTGCTGTCTGGAGTCAAACTGACAGTTTTGGAAATAATAGCCATTTACTAGCATGTATTTTCTACTTGTCAGATACAGTTTTACGACAACTTAATGATGAGAGTTAATTGTGCAATACCAGCTATTTCTGTATCAATTTTCTGAAATAAACCTGGAATCTCAGTGCTTCTGTGTTAATAGGTATAGTATTCTGAATGACCTGGTGGGTAGGAAGCTCCTTAAAGTGAGATAGATTGATAATTATTTCAATGTCATTTTTTCATCTCTTAGAAGCCTTCTGAAAAGTCTAATTAGGATGACAAATAAGGAAAGTCCATAATGGAAAGATGCCTGTATACAAAGATAATAGTGGATAAGAAAGCTGAAAGCAATTGAGCTCATATGAAAAGGTAATATGAAAAGGTAATTTTCACTAGCAAGTAAAGAAAAGGTCTAATTATTTTCATTCCAATAGAGTTTTGCCAGTTATCTAACAAAGCAGGTAAATAAATAGTAGAGAACATAGTACTTTACAGTAATGAAAGACATGATCCAAGAGCATTAAGGATTGTATTGAATGGCCTTAGTATAGTCTTGGTTTAGGTGATGGAGGTGTTTTATTAGGGCACCTGATAATGGACAGAGGCACTTGAAACTTGCTGGCTAAGGACACTGCGACTTCACAGGTAATTCTCCAACCTGAAGACAACTGCCAATGCCTCACTTACAACAGTGGATTTGTGCTATAAGTTCTTGTCCAAAAGTCACTTTCTCATCCTTAGTCAGAATGAAGCTTATGTTTTTAACTGCTTGATCTTAAGCCATGTCATGGTTGCATGCCAGCTAGCCACCAAGCCCCATGTAGCCACTCACTCCACCAGTGGGACTGGGGACAGAAGGAAGGGCAAAAGGTAGAAAACTTGTTGGTTTTGAGATAAAGAGATAAAGACAGTTTAATAGGGAAAGCAAAAGCAATGCACACAAGAACAGCAAATCAAGGCATTAAATGCCTGCTTCCCCTGGCCACGCAGCTGTTCAGCCATCTCCAGGAGAGTGGGGCCCCATCACACCCAATGGTGACATGGGAAGACAAACACCATCACTCCAAATGTCCCCTGCTTCTGCCTTCCCCCTTCTTTATATACTGAGCATGGTGTCACTCAGTCTGGAATATCCCTTTGTTCAGTTGGGGTCACCTGTCCAGGCTGTGTCTCCTTCCACCTTCCCAGGCACTCCCAACTTCCTCCAGTGTGGCAGCTCAAAAAGCAGAAAAGCCTTGGCTCTTTGTAAGCCCTGCGCAGCAGTAACAAAAACATTGTCAACCCTGTATTCAGCACAAAACCAAGAGACAGCCCCATACCAGCCACCGGGAAGAAAATTAACCCAGGCAAAACCAGCATAAGTCCACAGGAAAAAAAATCACAGTAGTCATTATTCCTACTGCAAACAATGTGGGTGCTCAGTTTTGTGTGCTGCAGATCTCCTTGTGGAACAGGGGACATATTAAAGAACATGACTGTAATTCACCGTAAGTATTGATTGCTATTGACTCATTAAGAAGGAAATCAATTCCTCTGAAGTATATAAATTTGAAAGTGGGAATCAAATGTGAGTGAAGATAGTGTTTTGGTATTCATGAAACATATCTAATAATAGGTTCTGAAGATTAAAACTAAAATATTTTGCACTAAAAAAAGACAGGTTCATTCTTAATGCCCCTGATTTCTATATACTGCTGCTTTTTCTTTATTACACATTCTGCATTCCTTTTCAGTAAACATGATCATTGTACTTTGTACTACTTAGCACTATATTTACAGTACTGTAAATGTCTTGCTCCTTTAAACTCCTTATCAACCTGAAAATGAAATATTTTTGTTCCTTTTTTATTCAACATGAAATTAAACAGTTCATGAATATTTGAGAATTTTAAATTAAGACATTCAGCAACCCCCCACTCTGTACTTCATATTCCATGTAAATTGAACATATAATGAAATATATAATTAAAGCATATTTACTTAATTACAAAGTACTATTTAAAATTATTATAAAATAGAGATTGGGAAAAAGAAAATTCTAGCAAGAATGACATGAACCTTTTCTGTCCAAGATATATTTTCCAAATAATTTCAGAAATGTTTTACTTCCATGTTTTGAACTTTGTTTCTAGTGTCCACATTTCTATATGGAAACACTAAATTTTTTGCAACTTAATAAAAAGGAATCAAAGATCTTCAAAGTAAAATACATATTTAAACTATAATGTGGAAGAGTGGTTAAAGAATGAGGGACGTGTGAATCTGCAATAAATTGCAGGTGCAGATTTAGTGAAGGTTAGGACTTAGCTTGGCTGACAAGGTCATTATGCCCTTGTAGGAGAGCGTTATAACAACAACAGGGTTTTGTGGCTGATAAAGAGAGAAAGGAATGTTAACACTGATCCACAAGTATGAGAAACCAGAAGAAGTTGACATTTTTGTGGCAACCAATCATGAGCTCGCTTTTTGCAATATGCATTAGGTTCATTATTAAATGTATAAAAGACGTGACTAACGAAATAAAGTCAAGACTTACTGTTCACTCATATTGAATGCTGTATTTCTCCCGCCGACCCCAACACTATAAAATATGTTTTGTCATACCCTTAATTTTAGTAAAAGCCTGTTTCTAGGGGGAAAAAAAAACCTTTGGCATTTCTAAGTTAACTTTAGAGCCTTTGCAGTAAGGCTTCCTAAGGAAAAATTCATCCCATTACTCACCACCTTAAAATATCTGAGGTGGTTGTTTTCAAAATATGAGAGTTTTCAGCTGTCCTTCACAAACAGCCTGTGTTGTTTGCAGTGCAGATGGCGAGGGAGAGCTCTCCTTTGTTTTTTGTTAGTTTTTGGCTAGCTGAAAGCAGAGTTCTCCAGACTGTGTTTTTTCCTTCCTTTTCCTTGGAACTGTTTGAATCTGCTCTGGACTCAAACCCAACAGAGCACTGGGAGCTCAGACCCATGGCCCACCAGACCTGGCCTGGGCCCGGCATTTCCCAGCACTGGAGGGACTGACAATACTGAGTGAGCTGTGCTACAGACCATGAGAGAGACTTTCTGAATTTGTCATGTCTTCAGAGCAGCAAGAGGTTTTCTTGTTTAGTATTGCTCATTTGTTGTACTGGGAAGTACTTTGCTTGTTAAATAAACAATTTTTTTCCACTTTCCTCCAAGGAAATATTTTTCCAAACCAGGGGCTGTTTGGATTTTCTTTCTAGAGGGACCCCACTCAGAGGTTTCTTCACAAATTTGCCCTAAACCAGGACATCTACATAGGATTTTCTTGTCAAACAATCAAAAGTACAGTAGATACTTTAGTCCCTTTAGTCATATGGTGCAATTAGGCCTCTCAAATTCAATACTGTATTTTCAAGAAGGAAAAATAAAATATATTGTCTTAAAATACTTTCGAACAGTGACCTGGAAATCTAAAGAAAATGGGACAGATGAGCTTTATTCCTTTTTTATTTTATTTTCAGTTGCAAAATTTGTCTGCTTAGGACATTCTCACATGCTAGATAAGATGTTCAGAGTACCTAGGCAGATATCCCCAGTGTGACTATTGTAAAAACTTGACATAGGCAGTAACATACTACACTGAAATCTATCAAAACTTCATTAATATAATTTAAAAAAAATTTTCAAGGGGGTGCATTTGAGCATTTAGTTGTTTCTTCTAACTTTTTCACTAGATAATGGTTTTAAGCTTTTCTTCTTTTTTTTATCTCAGTGTCTATATCTGACAACTATAAACTCTGAAGAAGCCACTGAAATATACAAACAAGAAAACAATACCACAATCTAGGATTTTTTTTTTCATTAAGAAGCCTAGTAGTAACCATACTTTAGATTTATTATATTATTTTTTTATGTTTATACCATAGATCTTCATTTTTCAGAGAAGATAATTCGAGGATAGAAGAATACTAATGCAGCAGATCTTCCTTTCATACCCTGAAATCTGAACTTTAGCCTTTTTTTAACTTAAAGAAATGAAGACCCAAAAAAGATGGTTTAGTGGTGGGTTAGAAGTGAGGGTGAAATCAGATCCTCAAGTGCATCTTTTTCTAACTTTATAGGAAAATTAAAAAACAGAGGGTCATGCAGTTAGGACATTTAAAAAAAAAAAAAAAATCTTTAAGCCCCAGTGCATCTGATTAAAGTTCATTACAGGTGAAACTGTAGATGAACACGAGAACTGACAGAGAGTAATGTACCAACTGCCAGAGCAGCACTTAGATGAAAACATACAAAATAATGAGTATTTTTTCAGTACCACTGACTGGATGCTCAAAGCAAAGGTAAAGTCAATGCACCTTACAATTTACCACTACAAGCACATATTAAACACCAGTTTCAAGTATTCCATGTATTGAACTAGTTTCTCTCCTGAAGCACAGTGCTGTTGCTCATGGAGAATGGTAGAATGAAATGAGTGTTCTCAGGGAAGTGATCCTGAAAGTCTGCATGTCAGTACACACAAGATTTCTTGAAATGCATTTTGAAAACCTGTGAAAATTACATTTTCAGTGTCTATGTACACTCACCTCAAGGCAGGCTGCCTCCACAAAATACTTTCCAGCCTGCCTTCACCAAGGCTTAAATCTTCTGGGACCAAAAAGGTCCACTGACTCCAGTGAATAATTTTAGACATAGCCCAGCAGATTAATTTCCCTCCTATGGATTGTACTTTGTTGTCAGCATTTATTTGGCAGATTCATTTGAAAGTTTTAGAAATTCTGTTCATAAGGGAATTTAAGAAAAGGCTAATACATCTGCTTCTTATTTTTTCTAGACAAAAATCCAGATAAAAAAAGAAAGTCTAATTCACAGAGTGCTACATATCAAAAAGTGAAATTCTGCTTTTGTTGTTTAATTTCAGGAGCAAGACATTAATTTCCTCAAGTTCTCTTGGACATTCAATGCACATTTTTATTGAGTTATTAAATGAATTTTGAATCCTTGACTTAAAAACCTATGTAATAACCTGAAGGACAAAGAGATTAAAAAAATAAACTTTTAAAATTACCCTGTAATCAATCACAGACACTGGAGACATTAAAAGTGCACATGATAATTTTAGCACATATGATAAAAATGGAAAAAAAAGCTGTGATATGGAAAATATTGCAGATACCAAGTCAAAAATAATTTAAAGAGTTGGAATTTAGGTTTCTGCTACTTTGTCCGCTTTCATATTGCCAAGAGTTATCTTTGTTTCCTTTGATGCAGATTTCCATACTGGCAATCAAAATGGCTTGAGACAAGGATAGCTCCAGAAGTAGCATTAGCAAAATATAACCTTACCAGTATTTCAGACCTGAAAAGCCAGGCACTTGTCTACTTGCATTTGACTATCATTTAATTCAAAAATTAAGACTGCTTTTCAGTGTACTTTACAGAGAGTTGGTAATTTGGCTTTATCAAGCCTACTTTTGGGGAAGGACTTTAAGAAATTGAATGCAGAAAACACTTTCTTTGGAAATAACTGGGATCTGAGTTGGGATCTGCATGGTGTTTTTTCCTCTATCCCCAAACACTCAATTTTTTCCATACTTCATCTACAAAATCAGAACTTTGAAATGCCAAATAATTGGTGTTAGCTGTATAGCCATAATCAAGGCCTAAGAGAAAAACAGAGAGTACATTGTAATAATTGTGTGAAAGACCACTTCAGGCCAAAGTGTTTCCTTGTTTCCAGTCAAATTCCCTGTGGTCAAATACACAAGAGGACCCACTGTGATGCAAATATGCTGCAGTATGGACAAAAATTCTCCAACTAGTTATAGTTAGGAAAGATATGTTTTATTGACAGCCTGGAGCACGGGAGACTCATGTCTCAAAGATTTGTGCTGCATTCACAAAGCCTTGATTTTCAATATATTTCCCAAAACTGTACATATTCATGGTTGACCAACACACCTATACATATTCACTACCTGACCCCACCTATACCCACTCTGTATTAAAATGAGTTTAAAATTTGACTATGCTTTCCCAGTGATCTTCTTGAAATGGGTTGGTGGGGTTTGAAATGGATCATTGGTCTTCTTTGTCATGGCAACCTCCTATTTCCCTCTTGTTAGTTGGCAACTTGACCCTTGGGCACAGTCCAGACCCCCTGACCAGGTCTCCCAGCTCCAAGCCCAACTGCAGTCACAGTTTCTTCATCTCCACAATATGATATTTTTCTTGTCTTGCTTTACAAATACCACTAAGTCAAGTAAATAATATATCGTTTCAGCTCTAGCTATGTAATCTGCTAATAATTTGCTAGTACTTAATAATCTGCATTTGCTTCTACTCTTTCAATGTCTAATTTTCTTTGTTTCTTGCTTCAACTGAGGCAATGACACACTTAACACACAGCTGAGGACTTGGAAACACTGCATTGCACAAAAAAATACAGAATCAGCAACACAAAGGTTAGCTGGAGCTGTAGTTGAAAACTTCAGTGCCTTTCAAGGTAAGCACAATTTTTCCATGGTCAAACATACCAAGAGATGCTCACTGGGAAAATAAATGAGGTAACACCTCAGTCTCAATTACAAGCACAGCTAATGACCATCCTACAAAGGTCTCTTTCAGAGTTGAAGTTAGCTCTGAACTCAACCAGAACCTTGTGGTATCTCTCAGACAATGTTAAGAGATGCATCCTCTAAACAGACTTCAGGCAAATAAAAAACCTGGCAGACTTACATAGCAATGGGGTCATAAATGGATTCCAAATTCTAGGAGATTACAGCATAGGATCGGGGGACACAGAGGTTTTGAAGATTCTGTTATTTAACACTGTATTTTTACATTAGGAAAGCATCTAATATATTTAGGGGTTGGGGTTTTATGTCATAAAAGTGAGATATATTTTACCTTTTTTTTTTACTAGCTTCCAAGAAAATAAGGTAAACCATACCACTGTCAAGAACAGGACTTTTGCCCACAAATTAGGAGAGTCTGAATCAGATCCTTGTTGACTCTTAAGCTTGCTTTCAAGCTCCCCGAGTGATTTCTACACTGGCTGCAGTTTGCTTTTCCAGTCTCCAGAGGTCTCTGCATATCGCAGTTTCGTTCCATCACAGCTCCGGAGGAAATACTTTTTGGAGGAGAGGCTGAGGAGCTGCCTGGGAAAGGGCTGCTGGAACTAGATCCCACTCTGACAGCACTGTCCTGAGAACTTAGTTCTCCTAGGAATTTATAGAAACAAAAAGGAGAGAGGAAAATTTACACTGCAGAATTAGCTGACACCAGCATTGCACAAGCAGGAACATTTCGTCCTTAGAATTCAGCTAATCATAGCTCTTAGCATTCACCTAGAAACAGTGAAATCTGGTGTTGTTAAAGGATGGCTGTTAAGCCCTGCCACCAGAAATATTATCTTTTTTACTCAGTCACACCTGTCTTGGTTTCTTTTTATTTTTTCCTGCCTTCATGATTGATGATCTTTTTCCTCAAAAAGAGTATTTCTTACTTAAATTATTATGTCTTAGCTAACTGTGGAAGAATTGGTTTATACTCATTTGAATTTAGATGCAGTTTTTGGATAGGTCATATCTTCCACTTGTACATTGCCTTCAACTCCTTTATAGGCATCTGCTTCATGGCTGCTGAGTACATAATTCCTGATTGACCCTGTACTGTTATTTATAATATATTGAACATAGAAAAATGTCATATATATATATACACACATATGAAGAAGAGATTCTGAAAATAGTAATAAAACATTAAATCCAAGGAAAATCAAAGAAACCAACTGCTTCTTCTACCTGAAAGATGTCCCTGCCCATGGCAGGGGTTTGGAAAAAGATGACCATTACCCAGGCCATTCTGTGATTCTATGATCTTAAAGTCTCCCCAATACCTCACACCAACTTTAGATTCAGGATCCACTCTTGGCTATGGACTGATTAAAGCAAATAGATAAATAAGTTATCTTAAGATAAATAACTTATATTGTTATTTAATAAGTTAAGATAAATAAGATAGCATGAGAAATGGGCATACTCAAGGACACCTGTTTTCCCTGAGACCTTTTTAGGGCACTTTGGCCTTCATAACTACTCACATTATCCCGCAAGTAACTCAACAGAACGGGTACTTGCTAAGGCAGCCAAATTCAAACAGCAAAACCATCTTTGTTGAAGACACAGCTTCTACAAAGGTAAGAAGTTGGCATTTGATTTCATTATTTTCCTGTACCACTATCATTAGAAAGATAAGGAAAAATTAGGTGAGCCTACTGTTCTACTGTAGCTTAAGAATGTTAATAGACTTATAAATTATATATTTATGTTGCAGTAGCAATAGTTATTTGAGGTGTCTTTTCAACTCTATATTGCTGTTTGGACCCTAGTTTTACCCTTTACTGAGTTATTTGCAGAAGATTAAATTCTCCCACTATACTATGCACGCCTGTTCTCTTAGAATACCCTTTGATACTAGGAAGCATGAGAGAGGTACAATAATGAATTACAGAAGAGAGAAATGCATGTCTTTTAGTAGGTGTAGTTTAATGAAATGTAGAAATGCTTTACTCTGAGAATTAGTAATGTGCTTCTCTCTTCAAGTAATATAAAACGAAGCAAGTATTGGTTTCTTCTGTAAAAACTATGACTAGCACCTGTTTCCTTATTATTTTACTTCTCTGTCCCTCTAATCATCTTTGTGGACTCCTCTGGACTCACTCCAGCAGCTCCATGTCATTCATGTACTTGGAATCCCAGGGGATGAAGACCTCCAGGGTGAGTTGTGAGAGCAGAGCAGAGAGTCAGAATCCCCAACTTTGCCCTGCTGCCCACGGTGCTCTGGATGCAGCCCAGGCCACATTTGGCTTTCTTGGCTGTGAGTGCACAGGGCCAGCTAATATTCAGCCTCTCCTCCACTGGCACCCCCAAGTGCTTCTGGGCAGGGCTGCTCTCCATCTGCTCATCCCCCATATGGGATTGACACCAGGGATTACCATGGCCGAGGTGCATCATCAGCACATGGTGTTGTTAAACCTCATGAGATTCCCATGGACCCACTTGTCAGGCTTGTTTAGGTCTCTCTGGATGTACCCCACCCTCAGGTGTGTCAACAGTGTTTAGAGCTAGTGATCACTGGGGATCACCACCTATATGTGTGTACCTGGTTTCTTGAAGACATCAGGACAACTGATATGTTTAGAGAGATATTGTCCATCTCTGCACTGCTGCTGTATTAATTTCTTTGTGCGAGGGATTAATATAGTGTAAACCTTTGCAAATTTACACACAGTAGAAACAGTTTTACACTTCCTCTTGTAGGAATCCTTCAATAATTACAAAAGTGTTCGGTCTTCATGAGTGATTTGTTAATATTGGGAGTTTTGGCTGGGTACTTATTTTTCCTTACATTCAGAAATACTTCTTAAATTATGCAGTATAATTTACAGTATAATTGAAAGTATAAAATTATGGATTAAATTTGAAAATGCTATACGTAGGTCATCAGCAGTATTTAGATTATGAGTTTTATTATTTGGCTGAGGAAGTAATTCAAAAGGTCTAAAACTATCAATCTCATGTTTTGTCCTATTCCAGGTGAAAAAGTGATTTCCTGTAGGGATTTTCCACTGTTCATTTACATCAGTGAAATATTAGCACTCAAATGACTGTAAGAAAATATTATTTATAGGAAAAAAAAAATAGTAGTAAAGGCCATTGGGTTAAGAAATTGACTATATGACTGTTTATACACACTGATAACTAAGAATCAGATATAATCCAAGTTCCATAGTCTTTTGTTCCATAGAATTCATGTTAAGAACTGCACATCTTAGCTTCTCACCAGGAATTTCTGTCACAATACTATTCAGGAGTTGGTAAGTTATTTAGAATATATTTAGCTTTGAAGGAGAATAATGCATTGTAAGTAGTGTAAGGCTCTCCTGAAGAAAGATACAATCGTATTTACAAAAATTGATTTTTTATTAGTTTGAATTCCTAATGGAGTTCCTAATGTTCTTATTTTACTTGGGTTGTTTTTTTTTTGCTTGGTTTGTTTTGGTTCTTTACTCAGTCACATTCAGTGTCTTAAAATGCTGTCCCCTATTGCCGCCAAAGAAGTGTCTCTTTGAAAATAATAAATAGCTTTTAGTTCTCACATTTTACAATGGCATTAAGTTTTTCTGTCTTTGACCAGAGGTTGTATATAAAGATGAGGAAAATCCTCCATCTTATGTAGCAAGAATGGCATTTAAAAATTCTCAGGAGTAGAAAAGAACTTTAGAGTTTATACACCATATTTAGTATTTAATAAAAGTATTTGATACATTGCTTTTGAAGTTTTTTCTCATGGAGAGAAATTAACTGTTGTACCTTAAGTGATTAATAAAAAATCATTAAAAATTATCTCTTTAGTACTGACCTACTGTAGAAACTTCATCATCCAAATATTCTCTAAATTCTTCACCTCTGATGGTGAAAAAATACATTTCATTAGTGGAGAAATATGTCTCATTCACATATATATCCTTACACTTAAATAGAATTAATTTACAACAGAAAGAACTTTCCCTGTTCATGATTTTTTTTTTTTGCTGTTTAAGCAAAAAATCCTACAAGATTTTTGTTTTCTTTTGAGTGTGCAATAAGGAAACCAATCAAGCATTTCCTAGAGTCCTTGGTACTCCAGGATGTTCCCATCTTTCTCTGGCATGGCCTCAGCAACAGTAGCCTCCTACCATTGGAGGGAGCCACAAGCACTTGTTCAGAAATTCTCTCTCGTAAGTCTGCGGTTTGTAAACAACTTTTTCAGCATGACAGTAGTTGAATTACACACTGAAAAGCTTCAACACTCCACTTTTCTTAATAAAGACAAACTCTAAAAAATAATGGCCTATTCCTCATAATGCAGTGTGCCTAGGCTTCTTTTGAAGTATTAAAGAGCATGCTTTAAGCTTAGAGCAAGCTGTATTTGCTGTTTATTTTAATATTTTATAATGAGCAAAAAATTTATTGCATAAATCTGCCACATATGCCTTTTATTTTTCTTAAGACATTATGTAACAACCATGTGTTAAATAATAATTAAATATTTTAAAATGTTTTCATTAAAACCACATTTTCCTTCAGTATCTTACTTAACTGTACACTTAAAGAGAGTAGAAATAGGAAGAAAATAATGTAGAAAAATTTGGATTTTTTAAAATAAAATTTTATTTGTACACCAAGATGGTATCTCAATGATGATTTTACCTTTTCTATAGTTATCCAGTGATATGGGAATAAAATGCAACAACATTGGCTATTCTGTCAAATAAAATAATAGGTTCTCATTAGATTCTGCAGCAAATAAGATCAATTGAGAACCCACAATGTCCATTTCCAACTTCCAGACCAGTTTTCATATTTTTTTTGTCTTAGCCTACAGTTTTAATTACATCTAACCAACATGTAGAGGGCCAAGAAAACCAGAAAATATGTTAATTTTTGGCTTACTTACCACATCAACAAGCTAAGATTACAACACTAAAAAGTCTCAAATAACTCAAATTGTCTCAGCCAAATTCCCTCTGTTCTTAAAGGAGTCCATTTTCTCCTTGCTAAGTAGATCTGTTAAGTTCTGGGTTGGCTGCATCAGAAAATCAGAGCAACACAGGCCTTATGCTTATTTCATTAGTCTTGACGTTTTATTTGCTTTAGAAGAAGGGTTCTATTTAGTAAATGTGGAGGATGATAAGTCCTCTGTAGGACAGCATCTTGCCTGATGTCCTGAGTCATCCCTAAGAGAAGCAACCTACTTCAAGCTTACAGGATCCCAGTAAACTACACCCAGCATACCTTGCTTCTTTCATGCAAATGATCTGTACCCACCCCTTGTCTGTCCCTATAAAAACCCCAGCCTCAGCCTTTGTTTTCAGGAGCTCTCTGTTCCTGGCTCACTTTGAAGAGACACTGACAATAAAGCCATCTCTGTGGAATCGCCAGACAGGCTCCTCTCTCTCTCATTCCTGCATTGGCCTGGGGATTCCAGCATCGAGCTGAAAATCACTATTGGGCTGAGAATCACTATTGAACTGAGAATCACTTGCTGGAATCTCCTCTCAGCCAAGGAAGAAGCAGTACCCCTAGAAGGTGCTCTCCTTTAGAGATGCATCTCTCTGGGAAGGATACAGCCCCTGGGTACACTTCTTACCCAGCTTCCAGCTGTATCAAGTAAAAGTAGTAACAGCTGACAATTCTGGTTGCAAATGTTGGTGTTCCCAGGATTAGCCAAATATCTATAATAGAAAGATTCACTGCAATCAGTTGACAACTAATCTTTTGTAGCATTCCAGGTTCAATGACATGAAATGGATGTTTTGTTTTTCTTCTTCTTTCTGTTTGGCATATTCCAAGAAGCTAAACTGTTTTGTCTCTCTGTCTGTCTTGCCAGTAAAGTATTGATTGTCTTCTCACAGATACCGTCTGTGAGAATACACTGTCACTGTCCTTGATGTGCTTTGAGACAGGCAATATACAAGCTACCAACATATGCAAGATTGTTTATAACACTGTCTCTGCTTTTCATCAGGTCTCACACTTTCAAAATGTCCTGGTTTAAAGAAGTAGCCTAAATAGAAAGATTTAGCAAAGGAAGTTTAGGACTATAAAATTTTCATGTGTCATATTCTTAGCACTCAATGCAACTCATTTTAGAAAACTCTTGGTATCATAGGACAATTCCAACTGGAAGGAACCTTGAAAGGTGACTAATCCAACCTTCTGCTCACAGCAAGGTCATCTTTGAGGTCAGACCAGGATGCTCAGGGCTTTATCTTGTCTTTGCATTGCAAACCCTAGAGGTGAGAGACTGTACAAGCCCTCTGGGCAGCCTGCTGCACTGCTTGACTGTATCCAAGGAAGGAAAGCCATGAGATGATGCATGCAAAAGCAGTTTAACTCTCTTTCAATATGTGGGAATTATATATTCAGACAAGCCAACTTTTCTGATCTGCTGGGTTTTTGGTATAAAAAACTCCTACAAAACACTCCATAGGAATTTTCCAAATCTTTGAGGACGAAGACCAAGATCTTTTTTTTCAGGCTTCTGAAGCAGAAAATTTCTTGTTCAGAAACCTTCTGAGTGAAGCTTAATGCAGTACTATAAACCAATTTTTGAAGACTAAAAAATTGCCAACTACATATGTAAAGAGAAAGGACAAAACATTGCTCCCTGGTGGTTGATGGCCATACTCAATGACTCTGAATGACTCAGATAGCATCATAGTGCATTTTGAGTCAGAAAGGATCCACAAGGAACTGAATGCCTGGCTCTACACAAGACCCTTCCAAGAATCACAGCAAATTCCTTGGAGCATTATCCAAGGGCTTCTTGAGCTCTTGCAGGCTTGGTGCTGTGATTTCTTCCCTGGGGATCTTGATCATTTGAGCTACTGTGATCAGGGGGTTTTGACTCTAAGTAATCTTTGAATCAAGATAAGTTAACAGAAAAAAACAAAAACAAGAATGGATATTCAAACTTATTTGAGTGATCTACCATAGACCAGGATCATCTGGCACCAGAGTTTTCTATAACAAAGGTCCATAATTCCATACCAGAACAACAGTGCAGCACAGCACTAATAAATTATAATGGTTATTTATCTAATGTGCAGGATAAAATATGTTTTCTTTGGTGAGGTAACTAGCAAAGTTGTGTTGGCAGAAAGTCAGGACTATATATTCATCTTGTTTTTCAAAAGTTTACAGTAATTTTTATAATCTCTCTCCAAAAAGGATTATATTAACAATCTAATGCATGAACTAATTCAGACTGTGAATTTTTTATTTCACTTCACAAAAACTATCACCGTGTTCTCAAGATATGTAGCAAGAAAGACTTAAGAAAAAGACATAACTAAGAAAGACTAAAAAAAACTGTAGACCAATTACACGGAAAACTAACAAAAAATCTAGCTAAACTCAATAAAGAAGGCTCTGTATATACATTTCTCACCTGCCCTCACCTAGAGCTCAGCTTGGAGTGACCCACCACCATCTCTTTGTGTGCCCCCTGGGATTTCAGAACCTGTTCTCTCCCTGCCCTGCCGAGAGCTGCTGCTCTATTACCCTGCACCCGCTGCTGCTTCAATTTTGCTCAGGGTTTCCCCACACTGTGTCCCACACTCCCTGCCTAGCTGGGACATTTCTACAGCTCCAGCTACTGCCTCCGAGCCTCGGATACATCTCGTCCCTTGGGACTGCTGCTCGCTCTGGTAGCTTGTGATGGTACCAAAGGAGGGAAGGCGCCAGAGGAAAACTGTGACTGGGTTGTTTTTTTCTCTCTAGTTCTGTTTGTTGTTAACACTGTAGTTATTGTTGTTTACTTACCTTGTTAGATGCACTAGTAAAGAACTGTTATTCCTACGCTCAGATCTTTGCCTGAGACCCCCTTAATTTTAGAATTATAACAAGTCCGAGAGAGGCTTCTGGTTTTGTTTCCCTAGCAGACACCCTTGTCTTCCAAACTAAGACAACATTTTGCCTTGCAAAAATTTCCTAAGAAACAAGTAAGATAAGACACTGATTTATAAAGTCTTATATGGGTTTTAAATATTTAACCACACTTCAAACAACCTGATACATATTTGAGAGGTCTTTTGAATATCTTGGAAAGGGTGCACCTTATAAATTTCAACTACTCTCTAAAAGTTCAAAGATGACCATCATTTCAGGTGTAGAATGATGACTAAAATCTATTTCGAAAGCATACTGGGTGCTTTGCACTCAGTTATTCATACATTATAGTATTATCTTATGTTACAATGGAAGGTGTAACCAATCGTATGTCTTCTATTACCAAATATATAAACTGTTAAAATAGGTGGAGCAGTGTTCTTTATCTTCTCTATGACTCAGCCCTGATAACTCCCTCTGGGGAGCAGCAGCCACCCTGAGGGGGCCATCAAGGTCTCACAGAGTGGCTTGTGAAATTATGTGGTTCCATTTCCTCCCCATTCCTGGGGGAGGAACCAAAAATTCCTACCTGGATATAATCTGATACTTGGAACACCACAGGCAGCACTACCCACTGGATTCACAGAGGACAAGAACTCAATAACTTCTATCTGACCTCTGGAGAAGGACCAGACCTATTTCTACAGGATCACGGTTTTAACAGCATTATATTTATCACCCCAACAGGACTGCAGCCACCATTTAATCGGACTGCCACTGCCACCCTGATCAACGGGTTGTCAGGTCATGTTCTGACTGTCAGTTTAAGCCAGTGTTTCTGTATTATTGCATTTATTCTAATTTTTCTATTAAATTGTAGTTCTGATTTGGAATCTCTCATAAGATATTTGTGTGGAGTTAATTCCTCCCACTAGTTTGCCTTCAAACCAGAACAAGTGTAGTCATCCATTTTTAGAAAAAGATTTGTTTCTAAATTTCCTCATTTCTTCCTAGAAAAGCCCCAAACAAATCTGTAATAAGAAGGTAAAAAAAATAAAGGATTACTCCAAAAGTGAAGCAACATGTTACTGATAAACATGGGTTTCAATGATAAACATTTACCAGCTCATAAACATTGTAAGGTAAGACATGGTCTTTTTAAGATCTGTTTATTCTTTTACTCTGATAGAATGCTTCTGAGATTTTGGAGATGAAGGAAAGAATATTCAATAACTTTTTATTAGATCTAGAAAAACACATTTTCTAAAATTTTATTTCATTATTTGCTGTTATTCAATTATTCAATAATGCAAAAACTATTTAGACTGAAAAGATAGCTTTCAATAAATCACCAACTAAGCAATTTGCACAAAAGCCAATCATGACTAACATTCTGAGGTGGCAAGTGAGGCTTTCTGGAAGAACCTTCAGACTGTTACCCATGAGATAAAATTGTAGTACTTGAACCAATGATCTTTGGAGGATGCCTACGTTATGATCCAATTTTAAGCACAGAAGAGCAAAGAAAACTAAATCTCTGTTAATAAAATGTGTCAAACCCAGAAATGTTCAAAATATACCCCAAAACTTGATTAAAACCAAATGAGGTTAGACGGCGCCAAAAAACCTGATATATTTTATTTAATAGCAAAAGAGACAAGGGCAAGGGCAAGGGCAAGGGCAAGGGCAAGG
Organism: Certhia americana; assembly: GCA_018697195.1. Lineage (NCBI taxonomy): Eukaryota > Metazoa > Chordata > Aves > Passeriformes > Certhiidae > Certhia > Certhia americana. The sequence goes on from CM031860.1 coordinate 8,797,970, forward strand.
GCAAGGGCAAGGGCAAGGCAAGCCAAGGCAAGGCAAGGAAAAGGGGGGAAGGGGGGGGGCAGGAGAGTGACAGGCATTAGGTAGAAACATATCACACTTCCAAGGGTCCCATCAATGTCTCATTGCTCCCCTCCATCTTGTCCTCTTGGTGGTGAGGGCTCCCCCAGATGCCAAAAATTATAGATTCCAATGTATTAACATATGTTTGGGACAGGTGGAAATGTCCAGGTGCCTCCCCTGGGGAGGGCAAGTTTGACACTGTTCTTTGCAACACTGTAGATCCGTTGCAGCATGTGTAGTGCTCTGCTGCAGGGTCTGGGGACCCCTTTGGGGGGGACCTTTGATGGGCCACGACATCCCCTCTGCTGTCCTTGACAAGGATGCAGCTTTTCCTGGGATGAAGGGATGCCACAACTTAGCTGGTCTGCACAGCAGAAGATGGGCATTCACTGACCAGAGGATTTCTCACTTCACAACCAAAACCTCTCCTCCTCCCCTTCTCTTTGCTATAAGAATCTGTGTAAGCTTTGCAGCAAATAAACCTGGGGCTGTGGTCCTCATCCCAAAGGTGTGAGGCTCTCCTGTGAATGTATCCTTCTTCCCCAGCCCAGACCTGAATGACTCTATCTTATCACCACCAATTTGCAGTCCAGGGTCTCAGTCAGGGTCCAGTTCAGGTTGTGATGGACTTCCATGCAGCTTTTGTAATACAGTTTTCCTATACTAGGTAAAAGTTCTTCATGAAGATGTTTTAAGCCATAAACTATAACACTTCAGTCTCTGCAAGTCCAACACCCTAAAATAGTCTATATTAATTTGATTTTTCTCCTTGCCTCCTCAAGTATAACATTTTAGACTTGTGTGTACCAAAGAAAAATCTTTGTTGTCAGATGTACCTGGTTTTCTAATAGTGTGTGATATTTGAAGACATTTTAACAATGTTAATTAAATCATAATCTCTGCTTCTTTTTAAAAAGGCAATGCAACTTTCAAGGATGGCAAAGTTACCAAGCCAACAATCAATTGCTATTTCTTCAATATTACATGACAACACACTGTGGTTACCAGGAGGCATAAAATTGTTGGGGTTGGCAGGAGAAATACAGCATTCAATATGAGTGATCGGTACGTCTCTACTTTATCCCATTTGTCACGTCTTATATACAATCAGTAATGAACCTCATGCATAGTGCAAAAGTAAGTTAATCATTGGCTACTCACAGAAATGTTTACTCCTCTTAGTTTCTCATTTTTGTGGTTCAGTGTTAGCATTTTGTTCTCTCTTTATCAGTTACAATATTCCGTTGTTGTTATAACACTTACTTACAAGGCACAGTGTCCTTGTCAGCTAAGCTGAGTCTTAAACTTTGCTAACTCTGCACCTGCAAGTTGCTGCACATTATTTTCTAACTACTCTTCCACATAAAATCTTTTAGGCAAATTATTTCTTTAATAATTTAAAGGTTTTCCAAACTACTATATCAAAGTGGTACCTCTGAGTATATAAATTTTAAAAAGTAAAATAATTAAAACCTGCTTAACTAATAATATTGTTTCTCAGACTGAATCTCTTTTGAATGAACCCATTCAAGGGGAAAAAAAATAATTAAGGGTGGGTCTTAGTCATATTATTACTTTCCCACAAGATTTACTTAATTTTAATTATGTTATAATGTGCTTAATAACAAGATCTGGGTTTTAACCTTGTCCGAAAAAAATGCTTTAAGGGGTATCTTTGATTTCTTTTTAATAGCAAATAGAGATATAGCATGTAATGCAGCTGTGCTTTGCAGCCCTGAGCAAAACAATCTGGTACTACACTGCTGATTTTCTGTCCATAAAATAATTTTGCTTTTGAAAGATTCATGCTGGTGTGCTTGCAAGAATTCTCTTAGTCAGCTAAAGAGAAATGCTGTTGCAATCTTACATATATCCAAGAAGTTCCAAGTGCCTTTCAGTTTTTCACTTCTCAGGTGTCTGATACCTTTTCCCTCCTTTTCCACATGTATGTCACTGTTATTTTCCATGGAGCATAAGTATCTCTGCTGCAACCTAAATCAGAAAAGCCCCTAGAAAGACTCAATTAGAAGCTATTATAGTATTAAGTGGCTTTGGTGTTTGGGTTCTGTGGTAGCAGAACAGGATGAGAACATGAACAGAGAAGGGGAAGACTTCTGCACTGGGGTGAGGGGACATGGGGGAAGGGGAGGGGGGAGGCTGAGAACTTCCCCCTGTTGCAATTGCAAAAGCTACACGGGAAGAATTCTTCCACACAACAACATTGTTGGAAAACCAAGCAGCTGGTTAAAGTTAGGGTTTTTTAGGTGGAACACAAAGGGACACAGAATCAGTACCACTTTCCATCATGGCCTGCAACAGGACATAAGGAGACATGAGCAGGAGGGCATGACACTGGAGGATAGAGATCTAAGCTCTCCAGCTTATGCAGAGAGCCTCTAACAAAGGGCTAAAAAATCTTGAATGAATAATAACTCTCCTACCTTATAAGTTTGGTGTGCTCAGGTCAGATTTTCAAAAATTGCCATGAAGACACAGTGCTTGTAAAAGAGCAAAGAGAAAATTCTTAAGTATTGAAGAGCATCAGTTGTGGAATGAAGAAGTCTATTTTCATGTGAGTTTAGGAAACTTATGAACAGTTTTATCAGGGATGACATAAAAAGGAGATAAGCCCCAGGCACAAGCATGCACAAAAATAATAGATAAAGTAATGGACTGATAAAAACCTTATGTGTGACTAAGTCGTACTTCAATACTGAACTAACCTGCCAACAGGATTTTTCTTTGGGCTGAAACCTTAAAAAATATTATAAAAGCTCAATATATATCAGATCTTCTCTTCTGCCTCTTTCTGCTTTCCACATTCTCAATTCAGTTTGAAAAAATAGAAATATGTTTGAAAAAGCAGAAAATCTAAAAAAAAAGCTAACCCCACAAAAAATCCCCAACAAATCCAAGCCAAACCAAACCAACCAACCAACCAACCAACCAACCAACCAAAATAGACAATATACTTAACTTCTTTTTTATGTGGTTCTGTGCTTTTTTTATTCCTTCTTCTCACACTGTTAATAAAAGAAAACACTCAGAAGAACCAAGACTTGGCGCTAGTGATTCCAGCAGCACAATTAAAAGACAAGAAATTTAGTTATAGATTTCTTCTCATGCAGACCCTTTCTTCTTAATGGGGATCAAATACAACATAACTCCATGTCAAGAACTCTGTACACTAATGGCTTTCAGCTAAAACATTTGTCCTCCCTGAGAAAGAATTCTCTAACAAGGAGAGTAACTCCAAAGTCTACATTCCCACTACAGTGTTACACATCTCTTTAAGCTGGATGGTGAAGAAATAATCCTAGCAAAATAGGCCAGAATCTTCCATATACCTATAAGGGAGATACATTTACAGGAATGAAAATACAGATTCTGGCTTTTTTTCATCTCCTTAAAATTCTTTTCAGTTTTCTTTCCTTGGATCTCCATTTCACCTTGATTACTACCTTCTGGTCACTTATGTGTTTTGCACCGACCTTGTTGACCAGTCCCAGCCTAGACTCAATGTGATTTAAATAATTAATAGCTGAGCTATTCTTTTAACTCACATTAAATAAATGAGACAAGATAAATCATTTAACTGAAGGAGAACACAATGCTTAAAAATTTGTAAGTCTGAAGTACAGGTAGATTTTACTTGTGAAAAAACACACTTTCCAACCTCCTAGATTTTTATATTACTTGACATAACAAATTAGCAATGATGTTGACTATTCATTTGTCAACAATAATATTGATGTTGCTGACAAGCAAATCTTATCTGTGACAATATGACAAACGTCTTTCAAAAGCCAGAAAATTTGCTGATTGCTGAGATTAAAGAGTGAGTACAGACCACCCCAGCTGGCACTAATATAGCAACACCCAGGCACCTTTCTTGGAAATGTTTACTTTAATGAGGAACGTGGTATCCAAGACATAAAGTATTGCAATATTGTCTTCACATCATTATTTACTAAATATTTAATTGGCTGGAAACTGTAGTATATTTATACTAAACACCATTATGTACATATAACAGGAATCCAGGCAGACATGTAGCATCTGAAGAGGTGTTGCTGCCAACGACAGTTGCATTGAAATCATTACGTATTTTTGTCTTTCCCAGTCTCAATGATGATACAAGGGACTGCATACAGAAAAGTCCTGCATTCTTCTAGTAGTAGATACCAACGTGTTTCAGATATTTAAACTCTTGGTTTATTTTGAAAACATCTTGTGTGAACATTTAAAACATAGATATAAGAAAAAATAGAATATAAATGTTTTTTATTGAAAAATCTATAGAACTATGGTACTAAATAGTTCCATTATATCAGCACAAGATTTATATAGATTTTCCCTGCTTGCCTTCATTCCTTGGTGGAAAATGCCTGCCAGTAAACAGGAAGTGCCACACAGTATCTGATTTGGAATGTTATCGGTAAGCACAGTGCAGCTAGTGCTGAATTACTACATCATTACTATCTAGATACTATCATTCACTGTGCACTCAAATTACTCAGGCCAGCTGAATGTCATATTTCCCATTTGCAATATGCCCCTTGTCATTGTACAACTATTTCAATATTTATTTGCCTTATCTCTACATATACTGGCTCATTACATTAAAAATCACAATTTCTGTGTATCACTCCCCTAAGTCCTTCCCTGACATGCTGAAACATCCTACTGAAATAAATCAGAATTCTTCCCTGAATAAATAATTCTGTATGCATTGTGCAGATTTTGCATCAAAGCAGATAAAGTAAATGCACACTACTGTCAAAGCAGTGTCTGGTATCAGCACAAAATCTCAATAATATTAAGTAAAATATAATTACAGTGCTTGTAAAAGTTCTGTTTCTAAAGAAGCATCAGAATTCTGTAGTCTCTCTTATCATAAAAGTTACATGCACCAACAAAAGCCTAATTTGTTACGTACTTTTTAGAGCTTTTCTCAGGAATTTCCTATGGTTTATATAGTTATGCTCTAAATATTATTATATAAACCATAAGAAAAAATTCAGATGCCTTTATAAATATTTGACAGCATTAAGACAGAGCATTTTTGTGGCGGTACTTAAGGCATTCCAGAATGGTAAAATCAAAAAAATTTACGTTTTGAAAATCCCAAGAATTATTAAGTGAAAATGTATCAAACCAAGTAGTTAGAAATCAAGCTTATATCAAACCAGTCTCTTGACAGCTGATCTTTCTGCACATGTTGTGCATGTTGTTCTCTTCCAGTGGTTGATTTGCTTCTAGTCCACCTTATCCAAAGCTCACTCTTTCTTTATGCTTCCTTAGTTCAACTTTTCATAAAAACTGTTTTCAGTAAGTTTTTTTTCTCATTACCATTTTCAATACTTTTCCCATTGTAGTCCATGTATCTTCCTATAACCATCACCATATAACTCCTGAGACAAATGTTAATCCTAAGAGTGCTTTGTATCTGTACATAATTATATAACCAAATGTGAAAAGAATTAATACATAGATCATTAAACTTTCATAGAAAATAAAAATCTAGTTAAAACTGAGTGATGGCAATTTCCATAAATAATGATGAAAAGACAAAGAATTAAAAATTCATTTCCATGCCATAGCCTGTATTTCTGTGATGCTTCATTTGTTACTGCATTTAGAACTACTGCCAGTTCATTGTCAGAAAGAGAAGTAGAATGCAATCATGACATATCCTACATTGATAAATTACATCCAAATTCAATCACAGTATTAATCACATGACATGCCAACATCCAATGATATATATCTAATACAAAGTAACCACACTTTAATAAAAACTGTAGGGCTAGTGAAGTGCTAGCACCCCATTAAGTCTAAAGGGGTAGCCTTGTGAAAATCCAGACTCTTCAGGCACAATAATTGTTTAGTAGGGATGCTGTATCCTATCAGGATAGAGAGCATCACAGGTAATGTAAAATATATGAGCCCAAGGGACCAGATGGGATGCTTTGAATGCATTTGTGTTAAGAAAGCTGGTCAATATTATTTTCATACCTTTCTCCATCATTTTTGGAACATCATGGTGACGGGGACAGGAAAAACATTATACCTATCTTGCAAAAGGGCAAGAAAAAGGATTCCTGGATCTACAAGTGGATCAGCCTCCACTTAATCCCCTGTATATTTACAGGACAAATCTGAAAGTAATTTCTAAGCACGCATAGTACAAAATGATGATTCAGAACAGCGAATACAATTATCAGATTCAAATATCGCCTGACTCCAATGATGAGGCAAATGAGTTTATGGATATGGGGGATGCAACAGACATATTTTTTACCATGACAACAGTAAGGACTTTGCCACTCTCTTCCATACTATCTCTGTATTTAAGTTAGTGAGACACAAATAAGTTGGATATTACACACATCACAAGGACAATAAATAAATGAATATTGTATAAATTAAGCAAGAAGAGAGAAGCAAAAACTTCACAGTAAGTAGCTGTTCAGAGTATACCTTTGGAGAAAACTATTTTTTATATTTATTTGCATTAGCCCCAGGTTTGGACAATATGCTTTAATGCAATGAATTTTTATCTGCTTGTCCAGGAACAACTGTAAGTCTATTAACAGTCTTTTATCGTGCAGCCTCTCTTCTGCCTGTTTCTAGAACTTTAATATTACAAGAAAGTCAATTTATAAAATCTACTCTTACAAAGTCGTATTGTATTTTAATATGCTAATAAACTATACTGCTGAATTTTCTGAACATTTAATACAACACATAATCTTTACACAAAAGAGGTTTCACTTAAGAAACACTTCAGTCTTGATTTCTGCATTTCTAGCTGCTTGACTATAGAAATGTTTGTCTTCAGCTTAATTAATATCAAAATAGAAGAAGTCAAATACTTCAGAGTAATCTCTTAATCAATTAACTATGTGATATTGTCACAAAGAAGAATCTGAAAATTCACCCACTGAAATATCCTAGTTGCTTTTAAATAACAGAATCAAAAGCTTAAATCAAAAAGTCAATCAACTTGAATGAAAACCAAGCCATAAAAAAAAATGCAGCTAAATCAGCAACACAGGGAGTTAGCAAAATACTCAGTCTAACAGGTTGCTACTCACAACAAACCATTTTGAAAAACTGGTAAACAATACATGTTGCTCAATCAGCAAACTGTGCAATCAAGTTATGAAGTTGTAAGAAACATAGACTACTGAAGGCTACCACAAAAAATAAAAAAAGGCTCCTTTACCTAAAAGTATGATATATTTCTTTTAAATGGCAATAGATATCTCTTTCCACAGTTTCAAATCTCCAACTGCAGGTAAAATAGTAAAAATAGGCTTGATTATTAAAACATACAAAAACATAAGAAAATTAGAGTGTATACTCTAACAATGATAGAGTGAATTACTTTATCATGTTCTTCCTTAGGCTGTCCTAAATAGAATTACTGTCTTTCAAAAAATTCAAGGTAAATTAAAATGGTGAATACCAGTTAAAGAGGCCTTCTTAAAACCTCTCACCATTCACAGGTCTCACTGGCAAACTGTAATCAAAGTAATCTGAAAATATTGTGAATTTCATTCTTGACCTTCAGTAAAGAAAAAGTTGAAAAAAAAGAGAGACCACAAGTCAGCAGCTCAGCCCTTTTTCTTGTAGGAGAGCAGAATTCATGCTCATTAAATGTAAAAACTTAATTTGACAGAGAAATGAAAAAAGCATTCTAAAGCAGTCTTACATTTCATTTCTGCATGCTTGAACTGACTACCAAGTCAATATTTTCATAGCTGTGAACCACATAAAATATGTGCTTGTCCAGAAACACAAATAAGGAACATGAGCAGAGGAACAGTGGGGAACTGAGGCTGTTACAATAATAGAAAAACAGGCTTACTTGCTTTTTTTGGTAATGTCTTTATTGGGTAAAGCCTTTTCTCCACAGAAACGATTATTTCCCAGAGTTAAGAAATAAGTTTTACTACTCCTCTTTTTCTAATTTGAAATTCGTGACTATGTTACAAATAGGGTTAATAATCCACTGTGGTATGTTTTACCTTGAGTGTCAAAATTCTAAGCTTTTGCTATGTGCTATTGGAATACACAAACTCCTCTGAAATGAATTCTATGATATAAGACAGTTCTTTGTAGTATTACATCATTTCACTTTTGCTCAGTAAATAAAAGTTGTGTGCAATATTTACCAAGAATAAGTCACTTAGAGTGCCCTTAAGTCACTCTAAAAGAAAGGCATTCATTAAGGTACTGATGGTGATAGATTATAGTTATGCAACGAATGAGAAAAATTAGACACCCAATTTGGTATCTAACAAAACAGTTTTAATCTAGGTCCCCAAGTCTGAAATAATGTCCTCTTAATATTGATATGTATTTTGTAACAACTGCAATTTATCATTCTTTGTAAAATATTACAAAACATATCAGGAACCTGGGATACAATCCCTTGATGTAATTTGCCTGCTAGTGAAATTATCCTGTTCCACAAAAAAGCTGCTCTGTTATGGGTAGCAAGTAGGCTAGGAATGTCTTTGGGCTACCAAAGCACCTTTTCTGACTAGCTCCTCCTGAGATTAAAACTTTTCATATTTCATTTACTGTTCATGGTCTTCACCAAAAATGTACCCCATGCCACAAGACCAGAAAGGGGAGCACAAGGCCACTTACTGTTGTAGCAGCTGGAACTCAGACCTTCAGCAGGATACACAGCATCCACCTGGCACAACAACATCAAAGACGTGCTTATGGCACCCTGTAGTAAAAAAAACAAAGCATGTATGCAGTGATAGAAATTAAATTAAATTAAATTTGTATTCTCCTAACTTCCCAGTTTCTCATTTTACAGTCCAATTTATATTTTGTTTTTTACTGGTGACTGTAGCATGAATCAGACATCTAAGGGAAGTCAGCTACCTACTCAAACTCAAAAACTTCCCTTAGTACTTGAAGCTAACTTCTAAGTTTGATTCTGTTTGTGAAGTTTAGTCCTGTCTTTTATGGTGTATTAGATCACGTTTAATACAGCAACAATGGACAGGAGAGGAAATCCAAATAATGGTTTTAGGACTAATGTCATGCAATACTGCATAATCTTTGGGTGAGCCGAAAAAGACTAAATGCAACAATCACAACTTGTTTACTTGTTAGTAGCATTCTCTAAGTTTTACTAGTTTCAATACCCCCAGGCAAACTGTATTCTACCATCTCTGTAAAGACTTTGTAAATTGCCTCGACAAACCTTTCTTTTCCCATGCTATTCACAGCTCTGCTCAGTCACCTGAGCTCTCTTTGTTCTGTCTATATTTTATGCAGGATCATATCAGCCAGAATAAGGAATGAGTAAGTATTTAATCCAAAGGCTGATGTATCAAGTGAACCCAAGTCAGAAACATGGCCTTGTGACAGGAATACCCAATTGCAGTTTTCAGTGCTTAATTTGATCAGCACTGAAGTTTCTTTAGATTTGAATTTATGTCTCTGTGTGCAATACAAAAGGCAGGGGAGAAGGGTATTGTAGTCCTTGCTACACCTGAGCAATTTAAAATCAATTCAAAGTATGTTTTTTTGCTTTATAAAATGGCTGCAACTCTCATTTTCTAAATAATTACATTTTATTGGAAATGCTCTTTTGAGATCTTCCTCCACAGTAAGAGGAATCACAGAATACTTTCTGAGATTGGAATTGTTAGCTCTCTGTGGTTAGGATTAACTACAAGGACCTAAGCCACATTGTTCTGCTCCAGTTTATTCACAAGGAATACATTTCTGAAGACAAATACCATTCATTTATTAGAAGGGCGCTGTAATAGTTAGAAACCTGTAAATCCAAGCTGGTTGTCATCAGCTCTGTGAGATCATAATGTATAAATGTCTTCTGTGCCTTTGAATTCATGCACTAGCAAGAACTTCCAATTTTGTTTTATCTTTAACCTCAAACCAAAATTACCTACATCTAGGTCTGCCTGAAGGTGAACAGCAATTTCCTTGCTGACTTTTCTAGCAGTCTACTCATCTACCCTACATGATTCTGAACAAAAAGAAATTGAAATAAAAATTAATTTTTTTCTATTGTAGAGAAGTTACATTTCCTTAACTTTTTTTTTGTGCTTCTTGCAAACCCCTTTTCTTTCCTCAAATATTACGTGTGTGTAATCTATACAACTGATGCATTTTTTTTCCTGTAAATCTTCCTCATCGCATTATAGTTTTTCTTATGGGGTAATCTTACTGAGAAACAAAACTAGATTGTATTTCTAATATAAAGACCATAAGTAGATTTAATAATGCAAAGTGAAGGTTCTGGCTTCTATATCACTAAAAATTCCTTCTACTCAAAATAGCATCTTTGCATCAGTAAGAATTAATTGTCCTAGAAAACAGGTATCCAGGAATATGCTTTTACTGCAAATTCTGTGGAAGCCTTTAAGTACAGTGAAAATGAATAGTGAGGATGTTCTGTAGATACACTACATCGCTCTGAACTAGCTGAACCAACCTGCTAAAAGCAGAAGAGAACTTATGTAATGTTGATGGCTAAAGATTTTTAGGTTTTCATATATTCTTTATATATTTGTAGCTTTGTAGATTTTTAATATATAGCTGTATAGTTTTAAAAAATTTCTCACACTTGAGAGTAGTAGATTACCTTTTTTCACACATTACATTACTTTCTTGAAATTCTGTTCAGTTTTATTTTCAAGAAAATAATTTCTAATGAAGACACGCTGTCTTACACCAGTACTTGGGAGACATAACAAAATACAGGGCTAAAATCCCCTGGAGAGACTCCAAGAGGCATGACCAACAGTGGGACATTAGGGCATCTGGTCCCCTATTGCTAGATGTACTAATAAATAAATTCATAAAATTTATGAGAATCTGATGCTGCATGTGCACTTATCTAGATTTTGTGAACTTCTGTGAGCTTTCATTAAAGGACTACTCTTTATGTTACCACATTTAATATTGTTTGAAAAGCTTGTCTTTGAATTCTAGACAACAAGGTATCTGTAACTAGTGAGATGCGGTATGACAGCTGCAACAAAGACCTTGACCTTGACTCAACTTCCCACTCCTAAACCTTAAACTACAAAGATCTTATGTGCTATTTTAGCAAGTATGACTTAAATTTTAATTCATTAGTCTTCTTACTTTGAAAGAAATTTTATATATAAACATGCGTTTTATTAAATTGAACCAGAATCCATTTACAAGGCCTAAATATAGATAATTCTGTAAGATAGTAAAGTTCCCTAGTCAGTCAAAAAGTTGCTTGGTACAAAAATACCCAAGCCAAATATTTTTAATTTTTTTTTTCCCAGTAATCTTTAGTTCCTGATCCTGAAATTCAATATGTAAGGAAGAAAAGCTGCCGTGACAAACGTGGGCTTAAAAAGTTACAACTATGAATTCTATCTTCTGCCTAAATGGAAGAAAAATTTTAAAAATTAAAATTGATTTAAAGAGTTTTTATATCATCATAGTTTCAACTGAAAGGAAAAAAGTTATTGGTATTAGTTTCATTGTCAGATTCTGAAGGAGTGTATAATTCAGAATGAAACCATAAATAGAATATATATAAGGTAGATATAAACCAAGGAGAAATTACTGAAACCATAACAAAAAGAGACAATTTATTAATTTTTACATTTTTTTGCTTATTTTTGAGATTTCTTAAACTACTAGAAGGAAATGAAACATTCAATATTCAACATTTTATCACAATTCACCCACTCCAGAAAGAAAGGTGAGTAGATTCATCATAGGCAAATGAACATTCACTGTCTAGATGTTTCAAAGCCTGATTTAAAAAATTGACACTTCTGTTGAAAAGACCACACATAAAAAGTGCCAGGAGTAAAAAAAATATTTTTGTGTGTCATTTTCCCCATTTTAATTATCTTAATTAGTCCCATAGGGACCTCCAGGAAGAATTGTTTGTGCTTACAGAAACAAAGGCTCTAGATACAGTGTTTGGGAAACAGGGAAACCATTAGAATGTTAACAGTGTGAAAGGATCTTTTGGAACAAAGAAAATGGGAGAAAAGGCATTTATGAGGCCACTGTGCTAACCAATGCTTTCTTTTCTCTGTGAAGGAACTGATGTGGCCTTTTACAGTCCACAAGACAAGCATCAATGTGTAGAATCTCAACTTTGTGAGAAGAGGTCAGAAATAGTTTTCTGCTTATTGAAATGAGTATGAATAATAAATGAACAAAATAGCAACACAAATGAACACAATACCAAGATCAGTATTGAACCCTAAAGATAAATTGTAATCTTAACTCTGCATCCTTTTCTGTTGTTATCACAGTGCATGAGCAGATGTGAAGGTAACAAGTGAAAAATTTCCCTGTTTATGGAACTGTTCTATTTTCCTGAATCCGTCATTCTGCACAGTAGGCATAAGGTGAAGAGATATAATGGAAGCAATAATGGTGCTTTGCAGAGTGGAACATCTCCATTAGAGTAAAAATAGAGCTGGTGTCAGCACCTATCTGACTGTCTTGCAGCTGAGCAAACCTTAGAAAATGGGTCTCTCAAGGTTTTTTAATGACAGAAGCATTCCCTGCTTTCTAAATGAGGCAGATATAGGATGAGCAGTTCTGTGCTATGGATATCACTTTGCATGTTATGAAGCAAATATGATAAGCTCTGGAGCAGCATCCAGCTCAATACTCAAAAGACGAAATGTGTTCTTTGTAGCTGCTACAAAATTGCTATGCTATTTTGTAGCATAATCAGAGAATGAGTACAAAAAAACACAAGTGTATTTAGAAAAACAGGATTAGCAGGAGCTTTCTGTCTAATGAACAGCACCTTATTATCTCAGGTAAATACACTGTGTAAACCTTTTCAAACAGACATCAACTTTATCTTACAATTTGTAAGAGTTTTTACCCTAACAACTCTACTGAAAGACTGCATCATACCTGATAGCATTGATGGTTAAGAATATTATTACAGTATCTTCTAATTGCCAGTCTAAATATGTTCAAAAATACCCTCACCTATTTCTGACAACATTTGGATTCCCAGGTATAAGTGTTATGGTAGATTTACAATAAGACATTCTCTTTTTTAGCTATTTTGCTGAAGTCTGCAACTGGAGATGAAGGTGGTAAGTCATGAATATATGTTTCAGAAACATACTCAGTACTGAGAATAATTATTTCTTCTGCTTCTGCATTCTACATCTCTGACAGAAGAATTGCAATCATTTTTATTCCCAAAAAACTTCTACAGGGAAATAATGCTAATGAACCCTTGCAAAGGCTTTAGCATCTGAGACTGTATAGTAAAGTGAGAGAGAACTAAATATGAGAATGAATCCTGAGATAAATAAGTACTTTTTTCCCCTCCAATAGTCATCCATTCCAATTTTCTCTCTGCTCCCACTTAAAAAATTATTTCAGATTAGAACATATATATAAAACAAACAGGTTGTTTTTCGTCCTGGAGCAAAATCTCTAAAATATGTAAGCCTCAATCTTTTCCTACTGAAATGAATCTGAGCCTGAATCTGAACGAGTTACTCCTTGGCAAAAAAATCCTTCAAAATTTATTCCAACAATCTTCAGCATCTCAAATATAGAAAGGGAGATAATTACAGAAAACTAAGTAAAGGAAATGAAGAGTAATTAAATGTCTGTATTTAGCACATGCTACATGAGTTTCATGACTCCCTAAGTAAAGAATTACAAGGGTTGCATCACAAATTTTTCTTTTTCTTCTTTTATTTAACTCAGAAGTGGCTGAGGCTTTAAATTTTAAATGAACAGCTATATGTAGTTTAGTCTTTCAAAAGACTTTATGAATTCTCCACTAAATCTGAACTGCCCATGGCACTAAATCCTAGCTCCAACCTGTCTTGCGGTATGTTAATCACAGAGATTCGGTGCTTCAACTACAATCATCTTTGTCTATTTGGTTTGGTTTTCTGAAACACAATTCTTAGTATCACAAGACAGTAAAATAAAGACTAACCAAAGACACAGGGTAAAATTCAGCTTTGAGAATTCTGAGAGACAGGAATACTCAACATGTTTGGATATTAGGAACTATCAGCTATTTGGAAGAGGAGAAAAATTTTCACTGTCACAGATTCCTCCAGTAATTTTAAATGTTTATGTTTTCTCCTGCTTTTCCAATGAGACTCTGCTGCATAATTCTTAAGTTCAAACCTGTCATGACCCACCACCAGCCTGGATGGCAGTGGGGTAAGAGGCAGCAGTGCCGTAACCTTCCCAAAAGCGTCTCCCTAAGGAAGCCGCTCAGTGGCACTGGCCGAGCACTCAACTCATACTCACAGCATTCACACTGGGCAGCTGGTAAAATGGTTGGCAGCAAAGGAGCGGAAAGGGTCTCTGAGTGGAGTTCCAAGGCAGTTTATTCGGTCTAGCACTCAGAGGGTTCCAGGGATGAAGACAAAGACTAATGAAGAGTTCAGGGGCTAAATATGGGGACTGGGGAGGGAGGAGACAGCAAATGGGGAAACAAGGGGATGGGGTACTGAGGCAAAATAGGGCCAATGGGAAAGTGGGAAAGGGAGAACATTCTAGGGAATATGCATATAAGGAATAAAGGGGTGGGGAGGCCAACAGGCCAACTGGGGAGGCAGAACCAGGGTACATTGGCATGTACATCAAGAGATAATGAGAGACATACTGTCTTCTCAACCTAACCACGGGAGATTCCCCTTGCATAGGGCTTGTCCCTCCAAGGGGATATTCTGAGCCCTGTTCCCTTGGGTCCACTGGCCTCCACACAAACCCTTTCCTTATCTAATAAAAGGGCATCTTTTACAGACTTCAAAATTAGACGCTTAAAGCAACTGAACAAGCATTTAAAAATAAGGATGACCAGAAGCACCCAGAAGAGATTTCTCAAGAGGGACGTGAGCCATCCTTTTAGTCCCCAATGTCCAAAAAGGTCTTCAATCCACTTCAGGGATGACTGCGTCCTCAATTCTTGGATCTGGTGTTGCATCTTCTGGATGCAAGCTTGGATGCTTTCGCTGCGTGAGGACAGGTTGAAGCAGCACAACCCATCAAATTCTCTCCCGGGGTCATGTCACTATCCACTCATCAAGAGTGGGTGGTCTCAGGAGCATCTAGCAGAGCAGTACAAAGGTGGAACGAAGACAAAGAAAGGTGGCGTTGCTCATGGTTTAATGTCATGCTCATTTCTATGACATTTAAAACAAATTTTTATTTTCCAAGGGAAGGGAGGGGAAGGCACCTTGGAGCTGATACTTTCTATTCCCCTTTTCCCTTAACATCCCCTTTCTTTATTCAAAAAACAAGAAAAGAACTCAGGGGAACGGGAAAAGTAGTGATGGAGAAAAGAAGGTGAGGAGGTGTTATTTAGTTAATATATTAGTAATTGAGTTGGGGATGTGTTAGTAGGGTGTTAGAACGGAAGGGGTATCACTTGGAAGCATGTTTGGTTTGAATGTCCAGTTGTTTGCACATGTCATACTTCTGGTGACAGGACTATTAAGTGAATTTTCTTTCGATGGTTTGCGTCGTCTCCGTCTCCAGGCTGACGATGTCTCATCTTTTGGGTTGTCTGTGTCCGGTTTTTGTCAGTCGCTGTTGGAGTCTGCTGAAGTGGTGTTTTCTGGCCCTAGGTAAGGCTTGACAAATTTCTCTGGGAGCCATCTTGGTCCTGATGGTTATAGAACACAAGCATACCCTCTCCCTGAGGTTATCAAAGGGAACGGTCCTTATATTTGGAGAGATTCTGGGTCCTTGATCAACACCGGCAGTTTTTCAACTAGCTTCACTTGAGTTGAATTGGAAAAGTGCTGGAGGATGGGGGGGGCTGGCTCAGCAAACGTGCTGTTCAAAAATTCATGGTATAGAGAGCCTTACAGAGTCTCTCAATGGGAGAACTTGTCTCTGTTCCTTCCTGCTGTTGGTCAAGGATCCATTTCAAAACTGAATGTGCGTGATCGTACATGCATCACATGAAATGGTTGCTTCTGGTGGGAGAGAAGATCAATTAGTTTTGAAAGCAACTAGTACAAATTTGGATTTGACACCACCTTTAGCAAAGAATGTTCTGCTCTCATAACTACTCCAGCAACATAAGCCAAATCCATGACCAAATTAAAGGGTTCTTGGAACCTCTCAAAAGCTCTGACGATGGCTGAGAGTTCAGGATTTGGGGGGAACCCTCAACAATCTGGACGTCAGACTCCCACTTCTGTGTCTTGGGGTTTTTCCAGGTCATTATAGACTTGTGTGACCCCTCTGAGACATCAGTAAAAACTGTCTGTGCTTTTAGAGATCTGCTGCTTTGAAGTAATTTTGGGGTCAAATTAAGGACCAAATTGAATAGCTTGTGACTAGGTGGATGGATTGAAATTTGGCCTGAGTAGCTGTCCAGGGCAAACTGGAGGTTCTTGTAGGTCTGGAGAAAATGGTTCAGATCTCCAGTTTTCAATGGTAAGTAAATGCATGTAAAATCACAACCTGCTAGCGAGCAGAGGCATGACCTGGCTTTTATGATCAACTGAGCCATTAACTCTTGTGGTGTGGTGATGGTCTTGACTGCCTAGTGGTGAAGAAAGACCCACTCGATGGTAAGAAGTGGGTCTTTCTGTTGTGGGTCCCACTGAAATATTAAAGCGTGAAGCTTGGTGACTGTCCAGATCTGTCCGATGGTCCCGCCTGGAGGAAAGGGCCTCCTGCACCTTTCTGATGGACTCCTGGGCCTCCAGCATGATGCTTCTTGGGGAGATCTTCATTCCCACAAAGGAGGTTGAAGAGTGGAGCGAGGTCTTCTGTCATGATCCCCAGCAGAGGACGCACCCAGTTGATGGATCCACAGAGCTGGTGAAGGTCGTGAGGGTCATGGGGTTGTCCTTGATGTTGAGCTGCTGGGGTACAACGGTCCGCTCATGGATCAGGAGTCCCAGGTAGGTCCAAGGGCAGGTGTGCTGAACTTTGTCCTCACGGATTTCAAATCTGGCTCCCCTGACAGCCTTAATTGTCCTCTCCAGGGTAGCGTTTAAGTGCTCCTGGGCGCAGATTAAAATGTAGTCCATGTAATGTAAAACCATTGCCCTGGGGAAAGCTTTCCGGACCAGTGACAAAACATTAGCGACATATCACTGGCAAATTGATGGTGAGTTTTTCATCCCGTGAGGGAGGACTCACCAGTGGTACCACCTTAAAGGTGCTTGTCAGTTAAGAGAAGGGACAGAAAAAAGCAAAGCGTGGAGCATCATGAGGATGGAGTGGGATATTAAAGAAGCAGTTTTTAATATCGATGACTGCCAGACGCCAATCATGAGGGAGCATGGAGGGAGATGGTAAACCAGGTTGCAAGGGACCCATGTCTTCAATAACATTGTTGATTTTTCTCAGGTCGTGGAGGAGCCTCCACCTATCCTTGCCATGTTTTTCTAATAACAAAGATAGGGGAGACCCAAGGACTGTTGGTGGGTTCAATCTTGCCCTTTGAAAGCTACTCCTCCACTAGGAGCTCCAGAGCACTTAATTTCTCTGTTGGAAGGGGCCACTGATACACCCACACTGGGTTATCAGTTTTCCATGTGAGAGCTGGGGTGGTGCACTGCTCAGTGGCCCCGACTAGAAATCCTGTGGTGTACATGGGATTTCTAGACAGGCTTCCAATTACAATAGGTCCCTGCCCCACAAAGTGATAGGGGCTTTGACAATATATGGCCTAATGATGGAAATTTGGCCATCTGGTCTCTCTACAACAATGTTATTTTTGCTCCTCATAGAGGCAACAGCCCCTCCAATTCCTGACATAAATCCGGTGGAGGAGACGAGTTCCCAGTCTGTGGGTCATTTGGAGCACATTATAAGAGTCACATCAGCTCCTGTGTCCATCATTCCCTTAAGGTCCATTTCTCAACCCCTACTGGACAGACTGCATGTGATAATGGGTTTGTCTGGCCCTACAATCTGCACCCAGCATGCCATTAGGTGCTCAGGAGCATAGTCCATGTCCCAAGGAAGCAGAAATGCTTGAGCAATGGCAATTTTTCAAAAGTACAGTGCGTTGATACAGTACTCTAACAAGGTAATTTTGTTGGATGGTCCAATGGTTTGCATTTCTGGATAAACATAAATTTTGTTTGGACCATTCATACTGTTACCTAAGATTAAAATGTCTCTTGGGCCATCAGGGGGCCCAAATTTTCCTGCAGGAATGCAGTGTAGGTTGGAGTCATTGAATTGTATGGATAATGAACTCACCAGCTGGCGCTGGGTCCCCAAGTCGGCTTGCCAGAAGCCTGGGTGTCCTTTGACTTGGTGGCCTGATGTTCCTCTGGAAGTGGCTTTCCATTTGGTGTCTTTGCGCGGGGCTGCCCTGCACTCTGCTTGAAGTTTTTTTACTGGTGGCAGTGCTGCTGGTGACAACAAGACTGGGCACAGGTGTTACAATGTCTGTGATTACACATACAACTCAACAAACTGAATTTATGCAGTGACTGTTGATTTCCTTGTGACTTTTTGTCTGGGCAGTCTTTGAAAAAGTGTCCAGGTTCCCCACAGTTAAAACATTTTTGCTGGTCTTTGTTAGCTATTACAGCAAATGCTCCTGCAACTCCATCCACAATTGTTACTGCGACAGCTTGTGCAACTATATTTTCTGTGGAGGCATGGTTGGTACTTCTGATCTATGGTGGGGTCTGGGTCAAGGGGCAGTCTGAGTTGGCATTGGAGGAGGCCATTTTGCTTAATATTTCTTTCCATGCATCTTGGCCTTCGATTTGTTTCTCCAGTGCTAGTTTCAGTCTATCCACAAATTTAATAAATGACTCATCTGCCGCTTGCTTTATGGTTGTAAATCTTTGCGATGGAGTGGCATTGTCAGGGGTGAGGAGCAAAGCTGTTTTGGCTGCAGAGGCGATGTCTTGTAAAATGGCCTCTGGGATGTGGGCCTGGTCTTGGGGCTTTTGGAAGGCACCTTCTCCAGTTAATAACTGGATGTCCAAATTTGGTCTGTTGGGATTTCTGGCATATGCACCAATTAAAACAAAAAGGTGTTTCTTCCATCTCCTCTCCCATAGCATATACTCGGCGGGAGACAGGAGGCAATTGGCCAGATTTTTAACATCATGTGGGAAAAAATGTGCAAGTAGAGAAGGTGGCTTCCAGTAAGTTTTTAAAGAAATAAAAGCCCTGACCATGTTTTTTTACTGGCTTTTGTTAGCTCCCTCAATTCCCTATAGGGAATCGGCTCCCACGTATTTAGGGCTGATCCCCTTCTTCCTCATCTAAAAACAACTGGGAAGGCTGTGATTTTATTTGCCAATTCCCAGTCCCCCTTCCCGGGTGGCCTCCCTTTGCAACCTGGCCCACCGATCCTCACACTCTTTGTTGGAGTCCGAGTCTGAGGATTTGGCATCTTCATCCCTTAAAAAGGGTGAAGGGCACTTGCTTACAGCGCAGGGCTGCTTTGGGTGAACCAGAATTGCCGGATGGTGGGAAGCAGGGGAAGCCAAGATGGCTTCCTTCTGGTTACCATCATCATGGCTTCTGGTCCTGGCACCATGGGAACCGAAAGGGGCAGGGGAGCAACCAACACCAGGAGGGGTGGAAGAAGGGGCAGCATTATAAGAAGGGGAGGGGTAACCAATGGGAGGGGAAGGGCCTGATGGGAGGGAGGGGCCCAATGCGGTTGCACCCATTGACACCAGTGGGAGGGGGAGCTGAGCACAGTGGAAATTGTGGGAAAAAGGGAAGGAACAGGAAAGTGGCCGTTTTGGGGAGTAAGGGTGGGAAAACTTGGAGAGGAAGAAAACAAAATGGCAGGGTGGGCCACATTACCAATGCCATTCTGTGGGGTAGTAACTTGGGACGGCATAAGTGTGTAAGGGGATGATGTAACTGGGGAAGGGGGTAGCGATTTGGGGGCTTGGGAAGAGCCCAGGACAGTGCTGTCCTAAGAAGGGGACAGAGGAGAGTGGGAGATGTCAGGGAGACGGTAGCAGCCCTGCACCAACTGTCAGGATCCATCCACCGGTCTCCTCTGAGACAGGGAAGCAGGTTTAGGGACGAAGGGGAAAGACCACAGAGAAGGGGTTTTTAACTTGGGTCCTAAACAACTCCCACTATTCTGAACCGATTTTAAAATGATATTGAACAAAGGATAAAACTTCCCAACAGAAGAGTCCCCTCCAGTTTGTAAATGATGTAACTTTTTCCCCACCAAGTCCCAAAAATCATCAGAATGAACCAAATTGTGGGAAGGGTCTCTGTGTGGAGTTCCAAGGCAGTTTATTAGGTCAGGCACTCAGAGGGATCCAGGGACAAAGACAAAGACTAATGGAGGGTCCAGGGGTTAAATATGGGGACTGGGGAGGGAGGAGACAGGGAAACAGAGAACATTCTAGGGAATATACATATAAGGAATAAAGGGGTGGGGAGGCCAACAGGCCAACTGGGGAGGCAGAACATTACATAGGCATGTACATCAAGAGATAATGAGAGACATACTGTCTTCTCACCCTAACCACGGGAGATTCCCCTTGCATAGGGCTCGTCCCTCCAAGGGGATATTCTGAGCCCTGTTCCCCTGGGTCCACTGGCCTCCACACAAACCCTTTCTATGTCTCAATCAAATTGGACTGTTGGATCACCTGAAGCCATGTGTCATGAGAGATTTTTGTCTTTATAGGAATGGCATTTATTTCCTAAACCTAATTTTTGTTCCTGTGGTATTTATATTTACATAAACATTCACACATATGTCCAGGAATATGTACCAATTGGGCAAGAGCATTTTTGGCCACATTGTCAATGGTTTGGCCTATGAGACGTGAATTTTTAAGGTCACAACTGAAGACACCTCCTTTTTTAATCTGTATCTACTTAATCCAGAATTGCTGACTAGAGGAAAAATATGCTTTTATTAACCTGCAAGGCATCACAGATATGCATGATACACTCTGCAGTGCTCAGAATTTCCTCTTCACAGTGAGGTATCATTCTTTTACAGGTTTTGTAAATGAAGACATTTGCATATTTTACAGAATATTTTTTTGCCTCAGAATGATATCAAATATGCTGATGGATGAAAATGGTAACAGACCCTCACAAAATCTTTAAGGAAACAGATGTTAAAATCATAAATGTGAATGAGTAGGTATAAAGTATTTGAGATTTTATGGGAATAATAACCTACGATAATGAACACTATGTTCCTATACATGGGTGATTATAAATAGAACGTCATATAAAATATTCTCAAATTAATTTATTGAATATTTTTCAACAAATAAATCATTTTCAGCTCTTAGTATGACCGGTAGTTTAAAAGTTGTTGTAAGGGAAGATTATGACTTGGAATAGAACAGTTTTATTGTGAGTAAGCAACTTCTTAAACTGCTTTAAAATCCTGTGGTTTGTTTGTGGCTCTAGCAGGTGGCATATGGCTAATACTAAGTCTGTCAGTATCTCCAGGGTGCCAGACATTCCTTAAATTTTCTGTGAGATTAATTTTTTGGTATACTGGGATTGTAAAGGCACACGAGCATCTGCTGCCTGCTCAATCTCATTATCATCAGTAGAATTAACGCCTACAGCAGACAGAGCCAGGAGCTCAATTTTTCTTTCACCAGAAGCAGTGAGTTTGACAATATCTCTTAAATAAATGCTCCTTTTGAAGACAAAGGAAGATAATTTTGCTGTAAAATAATGCAAAATCTTTGACGGTATACTATAAATTATAAACTCAGATAATATAGTATGATTTCTTGAAAAATATTACTATTTTTAAGATGAAATATTAAATTTGAATTTCAAAATATGCTTTGTTTTTTCTTGGTCACTGTTTAAAAGAAAACTGAGACCTAAACCAAAACACTCAATCCAAAGTTATCTGGAGTTCAAAACACCTTTTAAATTGAGTTTTATATTGCCATCAGAAACCATAGTATTTAAATGACTTCAAATAAAATCATGCACAATAAAGTCATATATAAAGTGCTAGTAGTTTGAAACTTTTTGTGTTCCCTAATTTTGACATACCGTTTGGTTATATAGAATGATATTAATTTTTTTTCCTGTTGCTATTAAATAACTGACAGTTTTAAGTCAGAAACATGAAAGGCATTGGAGGAATTAAATTAAAGGAAGCAGTGTTCTCTTAACCTTTGTGCACTGCTTTTCTCTGGGACTATTTAAACTTAATATTAAAAAATACACACTTCTTTTTTACCACTGGTGAATTAGAACAGAGAAAAGTTTCCTAATAATCAGCCATAGCCATTAGAGACATTCTGGTAAGATGCTAGGTGAAAAAAAGAGGGGAAAAATCAGATGAAAGATCACAATATTTTTGTGTACAGCTCTGAGGTCCCAAAGCAGAAACTATGAAGGAATGTGATGCTTTAAGTCTATGAATACCTGATTTTTCACTCCCCAGGCAACAAAGAGCTTTGAAATGTGGAGCACAGGTAGATAAATGCATCACATTTGATACATTTATCTTGGGCAGTTCATGACACTTTGATACCTGCAGAATACCAACCTGATTCCTGAAATTTAATCTTCCTACTATCTTTAATCTATTCTGTAATTCCTCTATGAAAGTGTTAAATCCAGAGCAGATTCAAAATCTAAAATAAATCTTCAATATATGTCCCAAAAATGTGCTTCCTTAAAGAGCAGGGTCCAGAAATGTTCTACCTGAAGACATTTTTGAACAAGATAAAAAGTATGGTAAAATGGCAATGCTTGATGCATTGTGTCACTGCAGTCTACTTCAATGTATACCGTCTCCACTGATGTAGAGAACAGCATGTCATAGTTTTAGGATGTCTAATTCTGTTAAAATACCCAAACCAAACCAAAACACCTTCAC
Organism: Certhia americana; assembly: GCA_018697195.1. NCBI lineage: Eukaryota > Metazoa > Chordata > Aves > Passeriformes > Certhiidae > Certhia > Certhia americana. The sequence goes on from CM031860.1 coordinate 8,820,879, forward strand.
TCTAATCACTTCTGTTTTGGAGGGCAATGAAAACCAGTTCCTCTTGGATAGGGACTAAGCCCTGATGTTCTCATCTCAAGCATACTGAAGGTGAAGGAGTGTTATGGGCTGGGAAATGCCATTTCCAGCTGCAAATAGTACCCAGAGATCTGGCATATGAGCAGGAAAGATGTTACTAATTTTGATGAATCTGGAGAGCAGAGAAATCTCTGAATAATCCTCTGTTTATCTGCTTTTATGACAGATCAAACTGGGGCTAGTAACCAGCCTATAGAAGGAAGAAATTACTTTTTTTAAAAAACACTCATGGAAGAAAAGCTTTCACAGATAAAACATCTTTGCTTATTTTCTTGTATGTAGTCAAAATAAAAAGCTTTCATCCACAATTCCATTCACTGTTTTTGACCTGTCACAAAGAACAAGCCAGATGTACTCAATACAATGGTTTTACATATTTTTCTTCATCAGAAAATGTTGATAGTGACAGTTACTTAAGAACTTTAAAAAGGAGTGCATACTTAGAATATGTAAATGGTCCCAAGAACCATATGTGCCCAGCATTAATCTCAGATGTCTCATTACAAATTTAATGACTAACAACAGGACTTCTAATGAGCCTTTTGAGGGAGGAGCAGCGGAAGGAGAGGAACTAGAATTTGGGCATGCCAGAAGCAGAAGTAATATTGTGCATTTTGAAGCTTCGATCGGCTTTTTGGAACAGCTAAAAGGAGGTGCCTGAGTAAAAGGATGGTAGTTTATTTCTACTGGCCCTCAGCATAGATCAGCAGGTACTGTTTATACTGTATCAAAATAGATGACCACGACAACAAAGAAATTTTAGGAAAATTACTACAATAGACTTTCTGAAGTAAAAAAATTGTCAAAGGACATCCTGCTCGTCTCACCAGAGAGATAGCTGATATAGATTAAAATGTTTGAGAATCTTCTGTTCAGCATGGTGGCCAGAGACAGATACCTTATTTGCATGACTTTTTAGCAGTCCAGACCAAGAAACACATCGGCCACATGCAGAGAACAACCTTATATTTGCGGTTGGATTAACTAGACAAACATTTAGGCACATGATTCTGAGCATGTAAACATCTAATCAAAACTCTCCTGAAACGTCCTAGTTTTTTACTCCAAGACATGAATCCTTTTTTTCTCTCTGTCTATAAAACTATATTTTGTAAACACAAAAACATGCAAAGGTCTAGGGAAAAAAAATTAATTATTTGGTCTATATATAAAATAAAGAAATACTTACACTTATAGAAGTACAATACTTATCTATATCTAGATAGATGGAATAGTCCACTTAATGATGTCTTTCCTTCATTAACATATACAGTGCTGTGAAACTCACATAGATAATGGCATGTTTTCTTACAGAATTTTTACATTGGAGACAATGTTTTTATAGTTCAGGATATAAGTCAGAGAACCACTGAAGCTTTCAAACATTTGCCCTAAGTCTAAAAAAATTTTTCATGAAGTAAATCTGAACATGCAGCCTTGACTTTTAAGTCTTCCTAATATCCTAATATGGATCCTGAGGCTTCAGATTAAGTAATATTCTTATTCTGGAGTGGTTGCTCCATAAATCATATAAGAGAAAACTACATTTGATAGGGTCTTCTTTAAAAAGTCAGAGAGATTTAGACAAACAGGCTGAAGAGATGGTGAGGCACAAAGCCAGAAAACTCTTCACAAGCACATTGTTAGGTAACTCTGCCTAGCTTTGGCCAGTACATCAGTGCTATAAAAATATTGAATTTTGATGACTTAGCAAGTTTTTAATGCTTTGTCTTTCAAAGTGTTCATAACCTGAAGGAGATTTTTCTAACACTGGTGAAGAAATATGTTTCTTTGTTCTATACATGGTTTAAATAATCTCTCAGTGGAAGTCAAATAGTGTGCCGTTAATCATATGTGTGACAGTTTATATTTAACATCTTATGCTAGAAATGAGAAAATGTGAAGCAAGGGAATAAATCCCAGAATAAGTGTTTGGTATGCTTGTCATACATACCTGCTCTGCCTCTGCATCTGACGTCAATATAGTAATATGTGATTTAGAGAATATGTACAGTGCACAGTTCATTGCAGGTGTTGAAATCAATTGTTCTTATTTCCCATGCCTAATCCTATTGATCTTGCAAAAACCCTCCAAAAGTCTTGCAAAACATCACAATAAAATCTTTAGAGATGCTTGCAATTGTTGGGTTTTGAAAGTCACATACACTATGCCATTAATACAAATTTGAGAACTGTTTGCATGGTGTGTGTTCTTGCAGTGGAATAGTACAAAGGACACACATGCTAAAGTTGTTTTTGATTCATGACACAGCATTTGCAAGAATTGGCCCTTTGGGAGATACGCCGTGGTTCAGCCATACACTACAGACTATATGATCTAGAATAGGGTACCTCAAACACTTCCCCAGTGCACAAAAGGGAAAAAAGCCCTCCAAGGATGCCATCTTGCCCTCTAAATCCTTTAAAAGCTCCAGACTACACTCATTCTGACATTGAAGTTGTTTCCTACTCATGAAGTGTCTTACCCAATACCAAGAGCATGTCAAGTCCCCATTTGTAATGTAGGACACTTTTCAAATGTGGGTAGACTCCATTAAATATCCATCTATGCAATCATATATTCCAAATACTCCATTATGACAGATGCATTATAAAACACTCAAAGAACAGACTGGTTAATTGTTTTCCTGAAGTGTGTATGATATTTGCTTTTTTTATAGCCAAAATCTTTCTTAATTTTAAAGTTAGTTGTGTTGCTAAGAGTAAAAGTCTTCTGTAAGTTGCTAACTATATTCAAACCAGTCTGCATTCAAAAGATATGTTCTAAATTTTTTGTAGTTTTGTAGCTGAATTTGACTTCTGTCATTTCTACATTTAGTTTCCTACTTTGCAGTATTGCCATAGCAATTATTTGATTTTTATTTTTTTTTAAGTTCCTCACCCCTCAGAAGCTAATAAATAGTAATTATAACTTCCAGAACAGTCAATTTGCTTCTGACTTTTTGTTTAGGCACTAACACCTGTGAATAAAAATACTGTTTATGAAAATGATCTTAAGGTCATCCTGGAATGAAACATATGCTTAATATACTGCATTAAGTTTTGTTTCCTATTTTTTGACATCTTGATAGGCTTTCTAAGTGTGGGTTTTTTTGTTTTTTTTTTGGTTTTAACTGCCTTGTTATTTATGCAATTTTACTTAAGACATACCCTTTTTTATGTTTTGGTGAAACTTCTCTAGAAGTTTGCCTTCTATAATTTTGCTTATCAATTGTATCATTGAAATTTCTAGGCTATCCAGCTGTCAGCATCACTTCTGGTAGCACAATAAAGATTATAATTGAAGAACACACAAATAATGTAAAAGTTACAGTGAAACTTCTGTTAGGAAGAAGGAAAGAAACTAGGGTGTTTGTTTGCTTGAAGGGGGAAGATTGTTTAAGTTTGAGGACATTTTTGGTGGTTTGGTTTGGTTTGGTCTTGGGTATTTTGTTTTGGGTAGTTTTGTTTTGGGCAGTTTTCTTTCTTAAATTAATTCCTGGAGAAAACAAATCTAAAGCATTGGATGTTTAATGGCCAAGTCTAATGAATTCCTTTTATCACAGTTATTTGAAACTAGCTCAAACATCAAGCATAATCTTCCTACTAAGTTATCTTAAATAATGCTGAACTAGGTAACACTCACATCTTGTAGCATACTGAAAATGGAGAGATGATTAAAGTTCAGCTCCTGCTCCTTGAACTATTTGCCCCAAACCAGAATTTACACTTACACAGCAGCAAACAGGCATCAACAATAAAGAGTTTAAAAAAAAAAAAAAAAAAAAAAAAAAGCTATTCACTCAGAGAAGAATAGTACAGATAACATTTTATTATTTAATTTTTTTTCCTAAAAGAAAATGGATTTTCTTTAGAAAAGAAGAATTTTCAATATTCATAGTAAGTGCCATACAGCACTGCTAAGTAAGTGCTCCACTGAGGAGCTGTGGAAATTATGCAAAAGCTTTTCAGCTGTCTCAAAACATAGCAAAGCTCACAAATGGGAACAGATTTATGAAGTATCTGTATTAATAACCTTAAAAGCTCTTGTTTCTTTTAGAGATTTAATGCATGTTGAATTGTATGAGAAGTCAATAGGAGCTGATACAGACCTGTGTGCCTCTTAAAGTCTTTCCAAATATCTTTTATCAGCAAAAGCTTATTTGTATGTTATGTATACATTGCATAATTTATAAACTCTTGCCTTTAAAACTTGAAAAATTTTAATGAGACAAGGTTTATCTTGAAAATGGTTTATGAATCCACCCTTGAAGCAATTTTGCCATGAAGTTATTGCATGTACTAACATAAAAGGACAAACCATTTATTGATAAATTAATCCCTTAACACATAAAGGCATTTCCATCTTTTTCCCTATTCTTTCCCTCCTCCATTTCAAGATACTCACAATCTACTTCCTTTAATTAATATAAATTGTTACAATTCTTCAAAAATAGCATAATTGAAAATGAATAGTAAGTCAAGGGACTTAACACAGCTTTTATCATAATGACTGCACTGCATTATATTCTTCATGGGCTTCTAGGAAGGGAATGGTAGAGCTATTTTCAAGTCTGAGAAACAGCCTTTCCTGTGAATAAATATAATTTGAGGGGACAGAATTGCTCTGCAAAGCAAAATTACCTATAAAGCTTCTGCCACCACCTGGAGAAGAAAAGAGATGTTTTTTTCATTTCATAGTGAACTTTATTTGGGCTTCCAGAAGCCTTGCCTCTCCTTGGCTTCCTTAGCTACTGCTGTATACTTTTTTTTATAAGATATACTAACTAGCACTTCAAGATAAAAGGAAAAAGCATGTGTTAACTGAGTACTATATAAGATCCTGGCTTGGGGAAAAGGAGAGTTCTGTTATTAGCTTGGATTTTCTTTCTCTTATTTGCAGGTCAAAATGTGTTTTAGTAAACTATAAAGACTCTATTATCAGTCCTAAACATTCACTCTGTAATTTTCATGACCAAATAAACCAAATAAATTCAGTAACAAAATTATTTAAGTATTTCTGAAAGATGCTTAGAATGAATGCTTAGAATCTTTTGTGGATGTATAACAAAGCGATTTTGAGAAGTGCTAATGTGCAAAGTAGCTTCATAAATGAAGCTTCATGTACCTAGTCATTCCTATGACTGAATGAAAGAACAGATACAGAATATTGAAGGCCTGTTTCAAAATTTTCAGTCCAGTCTAATATAAGCAGTGCTCATTTTTGTTGATTATTCTATAAAGGGATCACTTTACTGAATGAGTGAGTGCAGAAGTGATGGTAGGGACAACAAAGTAAGGACCTTGCTTGCAGAACCTAAGGCAAAAGCAAATAGCAGAATCTATAGTCCTCCCTATAGGACTACAGGCAGCAAGGTTTGGACCTAAATACTCTTTAACCTCAGCAGCTGCAAAACAAACAGCTTGGTAAGAAAAGGTGACCTTGTGCAACAGAGGAAAAAAAGTACTTTCTCTGGGGTATATCATCAGCTGTAGAACTTCTGTAAAATACCATTCAGGTCTAACAATTTGTTATTAATCTTTTATCCATTTCTCCTGTTCTACCAGTACTGCTGAGAAACAATTCTGAATGTTTATTTTTGTTACACAGATGACTGTTTAATAGTCCTTGATTAGCATATTTTTCCATGAATTTTGACTAGGTCTTGTTTGAATCCATTTATATTTTTGGTCACTGTAGCATTCTTTGCCAAAGACAATTTAGTTACCTCTTTTTTGTTTGTACAGAATGTCTCTGCAGAAATTCTCTTGTGTTCCTCTGGATAGTCTGCATGACACCTGAAAAAATTAACCCTTTAGCCAATCCTCTAATTTTCTGTTAAAATACCCTTAACTTTGATGCAGTTCACACATTTGCTTGGAATCATTACTAGATAGACATTTTTGCTTTGCTAAAAATATTGAATTTGAATATTGTACAATCACATTTAGGTTTTTCATTAGCATTTATTCATTCAGGCTTTAAGCAAGAAATTTTGCTACTTTTAAATTCTCTTACTACCTGCTGCATACAAATTTAGGATGCCTCAAGTGTTAGTCCCTGCATTACATTCTTTCCTAACACTGTTAGCTGGTTTTGCCTAGGGTAGAGTTAATTTTCTTCACGGTGGCTGGTATGGGGCTGTCTCTTGGATTTGTGCTGAATACAGGGTTGACAATACAGAGATGTTTTTTGTTACTGCTGAGCAGAGCTTACACAGAGTCAAGGCCTTTTCTGCTTTTCACACCAGTGGAAGTTGGGAGTGCCTGGGAGGGTGGGAGGGGACACAGCCTGGTGTGACAGGTGACCCCAACTGAACAAAGGGATATTCCAGACTGTGTGACACCATGCTCAGTATATAAAGAAGGGGGAAGGCAGAAGCAGGGGATGTGTTTTTGGAGTGATGGTGTTTGTCTTCCCATGTCACCGTTGGGCGTGATGGTGCCCCAATCTCCTGAACATGGCTGAACAGCTGCTTGCCTAGGGAAAGCAGGCAATTAATGCCTTGATTGGCTTTTCTTGTGTGCATTTCTTTTGCTTTCCCTATTAAACTGTTATTAAACTGTTTTCAAAACCCAGGAGTTTTCTTTTTTTTACCCGTCTGATCTTTGTCCCTAATCCTTCTTGTGGAAGAGTGAGTTAGAGGCTGCTTAGGCCAAAACTGCAAAAAATACTTGCCTTTAAGATATACATGCCTTTTATTTCACTTAATGCACATATAATTTCAATCTAATTATTCCTTCCTACATCATATAATCAAGTTAATTTTGTAATTTCGTTATATCAAGTGCCAGAGAGGTTGTCATCTCAAAACAAAAATAGCAAAAGTTTTCTCAGCAGCCAGCCTACTAAAAAAAATAAAAGAACCCTCCGTTTTTCATGGTAAGGAGGTCGTAAAGCCCATTTTTCTGACTAATTTGTGTCCCCTATCCTTCTCCTTGCTTATCAGCAATCGCTGTGGCAGGCAGTTAGACGCCATCCGGCCATGCACCAGCAGGTGTCTCCCCTACACGTGCACTGCCATTCCAGAATCTGGGATGCACGTACAAATCTAAATCCCGAGGGATTGTGCTGTGGGGAGGGCAGAAGGGGCGCAGACACCGTGCACTTCATTTCTGTAAGGCTAGAAATGCACGGAAATATAATGTAATTTCATACAATTCAAGTTTTCCTGAGTCCTTTCACAACTCTCCATCATAGCAGAAGTTCTGGGGAAATAAAGTATAATTGTTACTCCCCCCCACAGGAAATATTAATAGCTTTTTGCTGAGTATGTGCTGTAATAGCTATGCCATAGAAATAGCATTAATCAGCATGGCTGAAATAGCTTTTTGAAGTAAATATTCTGTAGTATTTCTCAATGTAGTTCTAACTATTGAACTAGTTAGTGATGTGACTGACCAAGACGGGGCTTTCACAATCCCATAAAACTTATTTTTTAATTTAATGAATCTATTCTATCAAATATGTTTGACAGCAGCAATACTCATTATAATGGCAAACTAGCTACAAAAAGCGATGGGATTTTAATTAAAATTAATTTATTAATAACAACTCTGTTTTATCTTGTTTCCAAATTATTGTTAAAGCATAAACCCCAACTCATCTGCAAATGTTATACAATAAATAAAGATTCACTGACTTTATAGTTTTGCAGATTCACTTCTGCCTAAAATTTAATCCATCACTACCTTTGAAGTCCTGCCTTGAATTTTGTATATGAAATATACCTGGATTTCTGAAAACCCAGGAGAGAAATGATTGTGCTTTCTAAGATCCTGGAAACAGGGAGAACTTGGCTGGCTACAAAGGCCATGGGAAGAAGTGCTCATGCAGAGTGTTGTTAGTAAAATCTGAAGGAATAACATCTGCATACAACCCCGAAGAGTAGGGGGATGCACATAACTTGAGCAGGCTTGGAAACTGTAAACTGAGAAAGGATGCGATTAGTGTGGGAGGAAATATGGGACAAAACATGGGAAGGAAGTGCTGAAGAGTGAGAAGAGCTTTATGAGCTCCCAAGAGGGCTGGTGAGAAGGAAGTCTGAGATGGGAAAATTTGTGTGGGAAGGTGCTGGAATGCGGAGGAGAAAAAGGGCACAACAGAGGACAGGTAGGACAGGAAATGTTGGGGCGTTTAAGATCCAGTTCAATAGAACAAGGAAAGGACTAGGATTTGGGGCACAAATGGTATGAGACCAAGAGATGGATTTGTATCTTCACTACCTCAGTGCCTTCTTCTTTTAATATTAGAATTTAAGGAATTATTTTAGCTTTATATAAAGCTTCTGTATAAGAGGCTTCAGAATCTGCAATGGAGTAGCAGGACGTAAGTTCATATAGGCAAAGTTCTCAGATATTGTACCTGAATAACTTAATTTGAAGTGTGAATTATGATACACAACCTCCACAGTAAGCCTCAGAGCCACAATTGTTGTCAGCATGATCTTGTTATAATAGATTATAACAGAAAACACAACCCTTGAAGCACCTGATATATTTACTTTGTCTCAGTGGCAATAATGGAGAACTAACAGTATTTTGTGGCTTCTTTTAAAAGTGAACAGGGTGCATTCTAATCTTACCCAACAAAGCACAACAGCTGAAACTGACAGTAAATACTGCAAGTTTGTTCTGCTTCAGAAAAATAAAACTGTTAAATTTAAATTGGAGAACTATTTTGGTTCAAAAAATGCTTCCATGCAAACCCAAGAATATTTCCGTTTTGACAGCTAAGGTATTTTTTTCCCTCAGAGTGATCCTTTCAAACTTTAGCTGCACTATTTTTCAAAAATACAACTTTTTCTAAGGCAGTTATTAAAAACTTCAAGGTAAAGAAATTATTTTGGGTGAGAAAGCTTCCCACTACCCTTCAAAAATGCTTGTGATTTTTTATTCTGGCTACTGAACAAAAAAATACCAGCATTTGCAAAAATATAGAAAGAGAAGACGGTAGCAAATCCATTACATCTGGGAATAATTAATGCATATCACCATCCTTCACCCCTGCCCACCAGCCTTCTAAAAAACAAACAAGCTTTTACGAGGTCTGAAATTATTTAAGACCCTCACATTCTGCTCCAAAAATAATTTGTATATTTGGTTGCAGAGTTAGTAAGGGATAAACCATCTGTGAGGACACAGCAGGAACAGGACAGCAAGGAATGGAGCAAGGCCCTTCACAGCATCCAGGAAGAGAAGGAGATGGAGCCAGAGACAAGATATATTTTTTGCCTGAGAGACTTACACAGGAGAAAAGCTAAGGGCACAACAGGCCTCTAAGAGGCAGGGCTGGATATCATAGGCTGAGCTTAAATGAGCAGAGCATCCCATGTGAAGCCAGTCAGGGATGGCAAATCCCATTAGCACCTTCAGGGCTTTGACATTATTCTGCAACAGATGAATTGTAAGTTCTCATATGATTTTTTAAGAAGCTCAGAGCACGTGACTCTTATGTGTGTTAACTTCAATAAGAGCAAATGAGGTTAATGTTTCTTACCTAAAATTAGTGACATGCTAAAGGTATGCATATGTCTGAAGTCAAATCTAGCGATATTTTTATTTAATTGAATTTGGGACTGAACCCTTAGCTAGGCTGTCAAGTGCAAGATATTAAAATGCATTGAAGCATTTTGAAGTAAACTGATTATTTGAAAATTCCATAAGACTGTATTAAAAGAATGCAATGTTTAGCCATTTTAAAAGTTAGTCTGGCCACTCTATACATGCATAGGACAGGATTAGTAAAGCTTTGTTTGAGTGTCTGCACACAAAGGGATAGCACTAAGCAAATATAAAATGCCTATGCACCCAATATCCTTTAGGAGTTAGCTCGATAGATGGTTTTGAAACACTTAACCAGCAACCTTTCTGAATCTCTCAAGAGCTAAATATCACTAAAAATTGGCCAGAAGTGCTGAAGTTACTTTGAAATACAGACTTTAGATGTTTCTATTCCTTTCTATCTTTACTTAAATGCAGGATGATTTTCAATAGATATTGCCAATAAGGAAATATTTCACTGTGCTAAACAATAAGAACCTTCCTGGAAAATGATCAAAGAATCCTCACAACTGTAGGTGTTGCTTTTTTATTTTACTTCACACTAGTACAGTTGCACGTCTCAGATTAAGCTCATAAACTATAATCATATATTACTTCTCTATAGCTGCCAGAGTTCAAGTCCAAAAGAAGCAGGGAAGATACATCTTTGGTTTTCTGTTTTATTTTATGTGAGGTTTTCTTGATCCTGTCTTTTCTGTTTGCTTTTTTTCCAGTCCAAATCTCTTGACTGGGTTGAATACATGATCCAAATAACAGCTTATTTATCATGCTGTTTGGTGATGGATGCTTGGTGATTGCCTGCCATTCTTTTCTGACTGTAAAACTAAATAAGATTCTACACCGTGGAAATGTACACAATGCACATTGTAGTGACAGCTGGTGGAGAGCTGCTGTAGCCAATTCTATGTCTTTTTCCAGTCACAACTTCTGTTTCTTGTCTTCTGTGTGCAGTTCTCTGCCACCCCTCCTCCAAACCAGCACCTTAAAGAAAATGTAAAAAGCAACAGGCAAGGGCACCAGCTGGTGCTATTTTCTGTCCACAGATAGTTGTAGTCTCTGACTGGAGTCATGGTCCCCTAAAAGCCACACTTATACAGGAGAAGAAAAAAAACTCACTGTACTTTTTTCATCACAAAATGTTAAACAGTTTAGAAAATAGGCTCATGTAGTTTCTGTTCCAAAGGTGGTCCTTCTTAAAATTACAAAAAAAAATAAAATTCTTCAAAATATTAATGCATACATGTGCAAACACAGTATGCATATAGCAGCATAACTTTGGTAACTTTTCTACCTAACTGTGTTTTCTTGGTAGGAATGAGCTGCTGTCTATTTTTAACTAAAGAGGTTTAAACTTAGAAGTCCTGTTATTATTGGTTTTAAACACCAAAGGTGTTCTTAATAATTATGGAAGTTTTTTCTACAGCAAGGAACTACAAGATGAGCAGTCCCATGAAATTTGTGTATGGAACATAAAGAAATACAAAAAACATCGCTTCAATCTATCCTCTTTTTGGTTTGTTTTTTTTAGATTTGTCTCTGCTTTCTCATGGATTGCCATTTGGTGGGTTTTTAAGGTTCAAGGTTCCTTTTAAGTTTCTTTTGTCTCTATGCAAAGGGACACAGGGTTTTAGTTTTAGATCCTGGATTGTTTTCTCACTTCTATTAATGGGTAGTGATCTGAGACGATCCATACAGGTTCTATTTTTGGATTTCCCACCCCATGTAAGCCTACTGTGGGTCAACATATGACAGTACATGCCTTGAGATAGCTACATAAGGCATGGGCCAAAGGCATTTTGCAAACTGCTGCAAGGTGACTACTCTTCAGTGGTGTAAAATAGATTCTCTCTTTTTAGCTGCCAGCTTCTTACAGTTATTGAGATAGCAGCTGAACTGCATTTCCCCATTCTCCTTGGTGAATTATCACTTCATTTAAACTGCAAAAATGGTATGTATTTCTGAATTTCTGTGATAAGTTGTGTTTATTTCCCTGTAGTTGTAAGGATAGGTCTTATTTTCTCCCCACATTCATCATTAGTGTAAAGAAGTGCTTCAAGAACACTTTTTAATGCATAAGGTTTTTAAACCCAAGTTTGTGTTTCCCTCTGTAGCAGCTTATTTTCTGCCTATGCGCTTTCTCATATACTATAGAATATAGAAATTTTACCTGTATCCCCATTCTGACTAACCTCTCTTGGTGGCCTTTTTAATTTTCAGAGATGTATACAATTTGCAGTTGGGATTAACTATATTTTTTTAATGTAAAAAAAAAAAAAATTTTTCATTTGAACATTAAAAAAGTTTCATCTTAAAGCAAATCCTCCAAAACAGGCTAAAACATTCTTTTTGTAGAGATCATTTTGCCTTCCTTAGTACAAGAATAAGGAAAAGAAAGGAAGTATGAATTTGAATCTGTAATCTTATACTCTTCATTTTCTGAGGCCATCTCTTGCTGTACAGCTCTGGATCTTCCATGCTTCTCAGTGTTTTTTTTTTTCCTTTTGTGATCTCTTTTCTGAGATACAGAGCTACTGACACAGTCACCTTTACCAGCTTTGTGATCATTCCCCTACCCACTGGGAATTTTGCAGTGCTGCACTTCAACTGCTTCGGATCCACGTTATAAAAAATCATGTGTGAAATGAATATATAAAACTTGAGAATCCAGGCTATATATCTTATTTTCTACAGTTCCCAACACCTCAATTTTCTGATAAAATAACCTTCTATTTCATTATCTCTGTGTTCGTAACTTTTATAAGGAAAATAGGCATTTAGACTATTGGATTAACCATCATATTTCATTAAAACATTTCAGGAAAGAAAATATTTAGTAAAAACTGGTCCAAGATGCAGAGGAAGGTTTAACTTTAAATGTAATGATCACACTGATTTTCTTGTGTTATCACATCAGTCCTCTTTAATAGTGTCATACTGAATATGGTACCAATTGGGGAATCAATGGTTTTAATTTCCTGCCCTCTATCACCCACTGATTGTTTTCCTGGTGGTCGCTTTTCATCATGTTCATTGGCAACTTCACTCAGTACCAAGTTTCCTAATATATATCTTGGTTTCTGTGTAAGCTTCATAATACTTCCTTATTTTATGTAAAATAGATGGTGACTACACCAAGAACAAACCACACTGAAAAATTTACTGGTCTCATTTATCTGGAATATTTCGCTCCCTGATCTCTTTATGACTTTTACAAATATTTGCAAAGGTAAAGCATGAAATCAAATGAAAGGGTTGGAGAGGATATGAAAATAGAAAATTTGTCAGTTTAAAGCCTCACATCCAACGATACGCTGTAAGTCGTCTGCACCATGATTAAATTGAAAGCAAGGGTGCAAAACATTCAGAACATACAGATGATAAAGAACAAAACAGACGATAAATGGGAGACAGCTGAAGACAGCAATTCTGAAACTATAATCTTCCTTCAGTATATCTAAAACAGAGCAATCATTTCGCTTCCTTGACATTAGTAAAGCATAACTCTGATTCACTGAAACTCTGACTTTGTTCTGATCCTCTGTGTGTAGGTTTTAGTCCTTAGTGACACTGTAACTACTGAGTGCATTAAAAATCAAATAGACAGTTATTCTGCATGCATTGTCACAGGGTACTGAAGATAAACATCTCTGACCTATAAAAACTGAAAAGAACAAGGAATGTTATCTGCATTATAACAGGAATAATTAGTTAGAAATGTCATAGAAGTAGAGCATCCTTGTCAAACATGGAAAAAAAAATCTTCCAGCTTGGCATTACCTCATGTATTCCTGATATTCTGATCATCTTTGTATGAATCTAAACTTCTCTGAGTTGAGCAGAATTATCCTGGTGTATTCTCTCATAAGTACATTTAAATGGATCTACGTGAACCCAAAAATCCAGTGAGAAAAGTAGACAGAAGACACTCGCCCATTTTAGGGAGGATTGTACCAGAATCTCCAGACTGCAAAAATACTCTTGATGGTTCAGCATCATTGCAAAAGACATAGTAACTCAGGCCTAAACCTAAGGCAGCAGAGGCAGCAGCAGGAGGCATATTTGCTGAATATGAAGAGCAGATTCCATTCTCATAGATATGAAAATAGAAAGGAAACATGAAGGAGAAAGCTGCGGGGTATGTAGGTGGTACAAGGCAATATACTAACTAAAATGAGAGACTGATCTTTCAGTAAGTGTAAGAAGTACTCTTATCAGGACAATTTTACTAAAGGGTAAAGCATTAAGCTTTCAATCTTCAGTTAAAAACATCATTACAATTTTATTCTACCAGAAAACCTTAGTTAATAAAATCCAAAAGGAGTGTCCTTTTATTTTTTCTTATTGCACGTATTCTAAAGAATGGACATTTATGTCTCTGTCTTGCCTTGCTATAATTCTTCTATAAGCAGAAAAACAAAAGGCACTTAAACCCAACAGCTCTATGCTCAATTGCTATATATAAATAAATACTCTTGCTATAATTTTATAGCTATAGAAATGCCAACCTACCGCCCCATGCTTACAGGAACCTGGGGGAATCAATAAACTTGAGGCTATATACAGCATTTTTCCAGCTCCACCTCTCACAGAAGAACAACCCATAGCTCCAGTTACGAGGCCACTTGAGAATTCCGCGAGTGCAATTGCTTTGAAAGCTATACTTCACAGCCCTTGATCCACTACTATGGAGAGAAGGTACATAAGTGAAAAAAGCTTACCAATTCACATTGAGAACTCACCTAATTTGCCTAAACATAAGAGCCAAGCATCACCTAAGACTTCTGCATGAAACTGACAGATGCAATACAGGGAATAGTTGTGGCCAGGAGGGAGTCAGTTCCTTCTCCCAGGTAACCAGTGACAGGATGTCCTGGTTTGGCCTGATTGGACAATTTTGTAATATTGACAGATAATTAAACCAATGAAAGGAGTGAATATGCCTTCATGAACACACAATTTATAACAAATCCCTGGAAATAGTGCTCTTAGCTTCCAGCCTTGGAGGAGGTGGCAGGCTGGGTCAGGGCTGGGTCTGGGTTGGCCCAGGCTCAGCCTGTGTGGCTGGGTCTGGATTAGTTCCAGAGCCTGGCCGAGATCTCTACCCCTGGAGGGGTGATGAGTGGGCTGCCAAGCTCCTCACTGGGGAGCCCACCAGACCCTATTCCAGTGGCGGCTGGTGTTCTTTGCCAGCAGGGCTGGGCCCTTTCCTGGCAGAGCCTGCCAGGCTGTGCCAGCCAGAGGCTGTATGGGAGCAAGTTAGGAGAGAGTGGCCTGGAGGCCAGGTGCAGCCATATGGCCGCTGCCGTTCCAGACCGGGAGTGGCCATGTGGCCAGGATTGGAGTGGCCGGGGCAGTGCCAGGCAGCCACAGCCACCTCAGCACGGCTGGCAATGAACTTTATTTGCTTAACCGCTTTGAACCAACTTTACTACAAACAGAAGGACAAAAGCGTCGGTGTCAGCTTCTCCTGTTTTCAACATGCCAGCAGAGTCAGGCCAGCACAGCTCGCATGGTGCCATGGTGCCAACGTGGCCAACAGAGAGGCACGGCAGGCTATCTTCCTGATGCAGAGTTTGGACCAGATCAACCTTTCAGCATTACAAGACTTTATAAAAACTGTTTCAATAAATGATAAAGCTTGAGAACAAATGACTCTACGAACACCAATTCTCTCCTGAATCAGAAAAAGTTCTATGAACACATAGAAACAATAACATAGGACTCTGAGATCAATAAAGAAAGAGTTAATTCTAGATGAAGGGAATTGAAGAGATGCTCTGAGCTTGGGTCTGTGGAAAAGATATATTTGGTATAACAGACTTTGGTTTTTTTCCTTGTGACACATAAAAATGCATTGGAGGGATATAGCATTCTAGCACAGCTGTGAGCCAAGGCACCAGTAGTTGAAGCAAATAGATGTTGCTGTGATCCAATGAGAAATTTGAACAGAGAGAAATGAGGAACCTTGCCCAGAGATAGTAGTAAAAATCTCTAGTCCTAGAGCTGGACAAAGAGAACTTTTGCTTTATGTTAGAACAGCTCATCCTTAAAATAGCACCCCAATAAATTGATATGGTCCATGAAAACAGCTGTGAAAAAAACCTGCAAAACATGAGAAGGACTTACACTGCAAACAGATTTTTTTCTTTCTCCCGGGTGGCTGATTCACTGTGACATTGAAGCCACGAGAAAACTGTTTTCTTGTGGAGAAGTCTCCATAGTATGTCAAGAGAAACTCTTCTCCCTAAGTGAACTGGAGAAAACTATTTTAGAAGTAGTAAACTGACTAAAAGTCCCAAGTTTTGTCTCTTTACATTGTCAGTGGAAAAGAAAGAAGTGTGGGGAGGGAGGTGTCCTGAAGGTTTATTCTGATTTTCTTATTATTTTTCATTTGGTTCTGTTAATAAAGCTTTCTTTATACCATTTCAAGTTTAAGCCTGCTTTGTTTTTCTCATAATCCTATCTCAAAGCAAAAAATAAACCCATGACACAGGACAAATGAATAGAGCTTTAAGCTGCACCAGGAAAGGTTCAGGCTGGAGAGCATGAGGGATTTCTTAATGGAAAGATTTGCTCAGCATGGGAATGGACTGCATAGGGAGATGATGGAGTCGCCATCCCTGAACATGTTCAAGAAATGAGTGGGCATGGCACTCAGGGCCATGGTCTAAATGACACAGTGATGATCAGTCAAAGGTAGACTCAATGATCTCCGGGATTTTTTCTAACTTAAATTATTCTGTATTTCTGTAATTTAGATATGTATCTATACATATTGAAACCTTTCTCCAGTGGTTTTAACCAATGGAGCAAGTATAAGGTACCTATAGGTCTGTGATACCTTTGATTTTACTTATAATACATTCATTTTTTTGCAAAATACTTCAAATGTTAAGTATCATTAGAATACAGCCTCCTGATCATAATATCTTTAATTACCTTCAATATTTGAAGAAATATCATTAATTTATGGTATATGTATATGTGTATATACATATTTCATAAAAATATTAGTAACACTGTAAATTAAAAATAAGAGAAAACCTACTTGTATTAGGATTAGATTTATTTTAAATGTCTGAAAAAGAGCAAGAAATAAAGCCTGTTTTCAAGTCCATAGAAATTTTAAAAATTGGGCAATATCCCAGATATATAGATTTTTTTTCCTACTTAGGCGTTAAAACATCATTGATGAAGCTTTTTAGAATCAGGCCTAAAGTCCTATAAGCATAAGCAAATAATAAATTAAGTAATTTCTTTTAAAATCTAGATACTGATGCAGTTACAGACTGTTTCTTGGACTAATCGTTCTTTATTTTTGCATGTTTTGTCTTTTGAGACATTTTGGGTACTTGAGATTATGTGTGAGACAAATTTTAGAACTGATACATTGTAATCTGGGCCCTTTCACATCTCTGATGCAATCAGGGTTATCAAGAAGTTTAATTTTCCTCTCCTCAGTTGCAGATGAGCAGGTAAAAATTCATTAATACTATTATGTTAGGTACTTTTTTTTAATTACTATGTGGCATAGCTATTGTGTTTTGAAGAGATTTTGGAATTAAGAATTTGGAATTAAGTGATGAGGAAATAAAATCAATTAAGACTAAGGCAACAAAAATAACCCCAAAAGGTAAAAAAACACCAACACAGAAACATTTTCTTAGCTCTTGAAAAGCAGAAAGAATATAAGTTGTCTCTAAATAATTAGCATGAGGTGCCAGGCCAGCTCCTCAGAAAGCAACATTTCTATTTTCCTCAAATGTTTCATTAAAAATCAAAGGCTGTGCTAGAAGATTAACTAAGGTACTTGTACTTTCAAGTACAGTGGTTTGGTGGCTGTGTTGGTTTTTTTTTTTAGTTTTAAACAGTTACCTTCTTATTTCATCTTTTTCAGCAGTTGACACTTATAAATGACACAATTCTTTAAAACTGCTGAATTTCAAAATTCAGATCACTAAATAAAGGCTGGTGACATGTGACAGTGGCACATTCTGTTCTCCTATGGCCTTTCCTCTACTGCTTTGCCTCCTCTTCTCTCCTCTCCTCTCAGTCTATAGCCCTTCATTGCAGAGCCTGATTTTCCTGGTGATGAAGGGATAATGGACCCTCTGAGAAATAGGTCACCACGTAATAATGGTCTACCCTACAGAAGTAGTCCATTTTAATTTCATGGTTGTTGCATTATCCCGCATGTTTTCTCACAAGACATTACAGCAGGATCACAATAATTCCACCACTGGTATGTACACAAAGGATAATTAGCTTTAAAATGTCATTCTTTGAAGTGCTTTCTCTCCCTAGGTTGTATAAAGCATAAATTTATAATGATTGAATCACCCATTTTTGCTCCCTTTTTCAGGTACAAAGACATTTTTATTCTACAGATGTATGTATGCTCGAAGCTTTTGCTTCAGCATAAGGAAGGGACATGAGACTGAATGCACAGTATACAGGGGCTAACATTAAATGGCAAATCATTTTGAACCAGTAACATTGAAAAGAGAGGGGTATTCATGAAAAAAAGAAAAAAAAAAGAATTTTAGTTTGGGATTTTTTCTTAAGATGTATTAAATGTATTTTATTTCTTTGGTTTTTTCAGGAATCCTGTCACAAATGGTTGATAAGGTTGTTTAAGTAATGTAGCTAAAATTTTGATTATTCTTAATAAAACAATCTGAAACTTTTAAAATCATCATTGCATATTTTAATTATGTGCAAAAAATTATATCCCTCCTTAACAACATACATATTCCTACTACTGATGTAGGCCGGGGAAACTCTGTCATAGGTTTTTTTAAAATAATTTTTGATGTTTGCAGTATCTTGGTGTTTTGTATTTCAACAGAGCTCTCAAACAAAAAGCTCTTTTGACAGTGAATGTGACTCCCCTGTGCATAAAACATCTTTTTCTGCATGTTTTGCCATGGTAGAAAAATTTTGCATGGTCTGGTGCATTAGTTCACTTTAGTTATTGACCAGTATCATGGGTTATTAAAGTCTAAGGGAAAAAAAACTAAAAAAAGTCAACAATAAAGCACCACCAGAACACCACCACAAATATTTAAAGTAACTCCTCAGATTTATAAGTTACCCAAAGCTCAATCTGCACATGCATGTGTTTGACTCAGAGCCATGTCTCTGGCAGTGGTGAGGAGCAGATGCTTATCAACAATAGAACAAGGTTCCCTGAAGATATGATCTCCCTTTCAAAGGATTTAAAGACTGTGGACTTCCTAAATTTGAGTTATAGACATATATTTCCTAATATATGTTGATAGACTTTCATGATTTTTTTCCTAAACACTTTAATCAAAGGGGTTTGATTTTCAAAACAACTACATGACTTTATTATGTATTTGCTGTTCTGATCTACAACACTACTGGCAATATTTTTAGCAATACCACTTATAAGGAACATATGCAAACACAGGTATGTGGCATGATCTCAAAGAGACACATTCTATGAGCAAACAAAAAGGATATACCAATAATTTCACACGTACTATCGCAAGTCACTAGCATGAAGGCAAAATTTTCATAATTGGGGTATACAAATAAATGGTGTGAGAACATTATTCCTCTTGTAGATTCCTTATGCAACACACTGGTTCAGCCTGGGTGACTTTTCCTAGTTAATGGCATGGTGGAGAGAGAAAAAACCAGCATGGAACCTACTGATTGTAAGCAACAAGATATTGTTATTTGAGCAATAAAGTCTTTTGGCCAGTTTTAAGATGGGAAGTTAATTGGGTTTATTGTGTGACTTTTTCATTTATTATAATAAAAAAATCTATATTTTCTCAAGCATTGATTCCTTTTATCACACCATATCTGTCTCCCTCTTATTTTCAACACTCTCCACTCTACGGCATTTACAGATCATAAAAGATGTGAATGACATTTTTTTTTTTACATTTCTCTTACTGCTGTGTGATTTAATATTTTCTAGAGGTTTAGCTGGTACAGGATATATTCTCATATTCTTTCTATTTAAATTCTCCAGGTCTGTTCAGTGTCAGAATTCTCAAAAGATTAGAATGACAAGACTTTTAAAGTAGGTTTCAGTTACGACCCCAACTCCCTCAGTCAGCAAAGGAGAAAAGGGGGATAAACTTGATGCTAAGTCAGAAACCTGCCTTGAATGGTCATTTTTTTCCTGGTTAATCTTTTGATGTAACAATTGTGTCAGAAGCAAGGTCAAATCCTGTTCCTGCTTACTGATGCTGGCTGGTCATCTGTTGGTGGGCCAGACATGCCGCCTTCCTACACACATCTACCTCTCACTGTAGGTGTGTAAGAGGAGAAGCTCAGGAAAGTTTTATCCTCTCATTAAAGCCAAGGAAAATAAATTATTCAAAGTGCAAAATACACACTTTCACTTGTCTTATAATATGCAGTTGAATAGATATGCTTCTTAAAAGCTAGCCTTTCATAACACTCTTGAACTTAACATTTTCTAAGATTTCTTAGGAACTTTACAGGAGTCTGCAACATGGAATCCCTGCAACTTCTGGTAGAATAGGGGGAGCTTTGGAGTGTCAAGGGACATCTACTTAAGTGACATTGAGACTGTTTTATCCCCTAGTCCAGTACACAGCAATAGGTTTCCTGTTAACATCCAGTGAAAACAGTGTAGTGGCTAAACACAAGTAAATAATGTTTAGTGAGACATAACCCTGTGGTTCCCTAGATCTCCACTTCCAAAGTACTTTCTATGCTGGCTTAGTATACTGAGACATAAAAAAGCAAACAAACTAGCAGAAGTGAAAACAGAAGATGAGAGTTGCACACCCAGAAAATAAACTTACATGTAAAGGGGTACAATGGGTACAATAGCCATTAAAAATAAAAAGATAAATAAAAGCAGGAGTGTCTACCCAGGGCATTGCTGGTATCGTCTATAATCATTCAATCTAAGCTATATTTACCTACTGCAAGATATATCCAAAATTATTGATCCAATCCTCATTTAGTCTCATTCCTCTCTCCTCACACATATACTTTTCTCCCTTTCTATGTACACTAGACAGAGATTTACAATAAACTGGACAATAACTCCTGGATCAATTTTTCTACATCCCATTCAGATGTAATAGGATTTCAAATTAACCCTTTACATGCATACTACCAAACATTTATAAGCAAAAAATTATAAGATTTTCTTAGATCTTGCTTTGTTAATATCTTCTGAAATGTTTTAGTTTCATTTGTTTTGATTTAATCTAAATAGTTTTATATAATCTGTACATTTTACCTATTCAGACCATATCTGTACTCAGGCTCCAGTTTTACTAGACAACATCTTGAATTTGCATTTCAGTCCTTCAGCTCACTGAAATGGGTATAAAGAATTATGACACTTCAGTAAGATATAAATGCACACAAGACGAGTTGGAATGTTAGCTCTCTTTAAGTAGACAGTACCATAAATATTTATCAGCAACATAATCTACAGTTAATTTTTTTTTTTTGTGATAGTATTTCAGTAAAATTATAAATCCAACTGCAAATTTATTGAGATTAAATGAACTAAAATGGTCTAGATGACATTAAATTTATGTGGTCTGATATATCTCTAGAAGGGCAAAGCCTCAATATTCTTTGTTTTGTAGCACTCTTGAAAATTACAGGAGTTGGTTTCTTTAAAATATTTTTGTTTTATTCATTTGCTAAATCATTCCAGGGGGGTCAATAGCTGTGTATATAATCTTCTCTTTACCCTGTAGAACTCAAACCTGTACCTCCAAGGTATATCTATAATTGCTGTGAGGAGGTGCATATTTCTCCTCCTGTGGTTGGCTCTCTTTGCATATGAGAAATAGTTAACTGGAGCATGAATGTCTTGGAAACTGAGAACAGGTCATACATTCTCCTTTCTCCTCAGTGCAGGTTTTGTGTTTCTTCCAGTGATTAATGTAAAAAACATTCAGTCAGGAGAGTCGGGCATTCAAAAATCCTTACTCTCTCCCCCTTTTTTGTGTCTGGACTGCTTTAACCAGATAGTCAGGATCAAGCTATGTTTGCTTGCCAGTCCAAAGTGTTAACTGTATATTTCCCAATAGAAAAGTTTTGACTACTCATTATTTTGCTAGGTATAAAATTAATTTGTGAGAATTTTCTTCCATGTACTAAGGCTTTCTATGAGTTATGGGACTATGAGCTTTAAATTTTTCCCCCCAAAAATGGGTGTTTGATTTTAGTTAATGTGTAGTCTTCAGATGGGTACAGTATCTTCATCCTGAAATATATTTTGAGAACTTACGTTTGGAATTAACCATGCATGCGGCACCTACGTATAATACAAAGGAACATATTCATACCAGAGACATACAGGTAGGACTTGGTGTAGTCCTGTCTTCTAAAATTACTGGTGGGCCTGGTGCTTTCATGCTCTTTCTTTTTAATTGTGAGGGTTTTTTACTGTGATATTAAACTGAAGATTAAACCAATGACATGAGCTTTGCTTTCTGTTTTGAAGAGTGAAATGTGTAACCACACTTGTCATACATTTAGGAAGGAATTCTCTAGTCTGGAGTAAGATGCCTAAAATATTATCTCCTAGTGTCTTGTGCTTTTCCCATGAAGCTGGTAGCTTCACTGTTTCTGAAGAAAACTGGCACAAAAGAAAGTTTTAACAAAATCAAAAGCAGTTGTTTAGGGCTGGGGCCATGCCCAGTCTTTCCTTTCAGAATATTATAAGCATATGTTCATCCTTGTTCACAATGTCTTCTCTTTCAGTCCTGCTCCCTAAGCCATAAGAAACATCAAATAAAACTTTGAATGGATGAGGACTAAGAACAAAACAATTTTTAAACTTTCTTTGTTAATGATGCACAAAGATATTTAAATGTAATAGTTGATTATTTTTTATGACTAACATTTGCCATAGAGTTCTTTCATTCATGAACGAACTCTGATTTTATCTGAGTTGCTTTCAGATCAGTAACAAAAGCTGATGAATACTTACCGTGCATAATTATCAAGGTATGGATTATTCCCTGATAGTCACAATATGTCCCTTGTTCTATCAAATGACAAAAGTATTATTCAAGAAGAATGTGATGAATAAGCCAGTTCCTGTCTGAAATTGTAGAAGTTTGGAATAAATCCATCTATATGAGAAAATACTCATGAGTACTTTGCAGCTGACAGAGTGTGTGTGAGTTATGAATTACACAGCTCCAAGCTTCAAGGCAATCACATCTGGGTCCAACACTCAGTTCAATTCTACAGTGTAAATCTTATTATCGTAAGAAAGCCTTAGAATCGGTGTCAGCTCAGGTAATAAAATGTTAGTGATTCTGTCACTTGAGTCATTGCCTTAGCCAAAACCAAAAGACAGTCTATTGCTCATCACACATTTAGGCATCAGTAAGATCCCTCCTCATTAACTAACAAGCACTAGTAAGTTAAAGTGGAAGCCCTCCTGAAAGACATGTTCACATAATCACAGTATGAAATGCAAAGACAAGGCTTGCACCTTCTCAGTGACTCCAAGACCACTTACCAATCAACATATTCACGAACTGGCTCACTCATAGACAATATCTGCTCAC
Organism: Certhia americana; assembly: GCA_018697195.1. NCBI lineage: Eukaryota > Metazoa > Chordata > Aves > Passeriformes > Certhiidae > Certhia > Certhia americana. The sequence goes on from CM031860.1 coordinate 8,844,080, forward strand.
TTCCTCACTATATCCTGACATTATTATCTTTCCACCCACAGAAATTCTGTAAGTGAAGTGGGTCTTGGACAGATATTTCAATGGAAGAGGTAAACAGAGCCCTGGTAAAGGCTACAGTACACAACTGCAAGGAAGATGCTTGTCTATGTCTTTTTTTCCTGCCATTGACAGGGCTGAGTACTTCGTACATTCAGGAAAGGAGAAATGGGAAAACTCCATTTTCCAAGTAAAGACTAGAAAAACTAGCATTTTCAGCCCAGCTATATAGAGAGAGCAATGAAACCTCATTCTTGCAAATAATCTTAAATGTCTAATTTCTGCAGGAATACAACATGCATATCTGCCTGTACAAGTCATAGGCTTTGTTTCCCTGAGAGATCTGTGGTTAGACATTTCTGAGTGGAAAAAATTGTGTAAATTTTGGAAAAGTGTATTATTTTCATCAGGAACATATTCATACACACACACAAAAAATATTCACCCAAGAAGCAGCAATATCACACATCCAGAAGAACAGAATACAGTACAGAAGTAAACTATTGCATCAAAATGGACCTTCCAAACATCTGTACCAAAACATTATTCCAAGTATGAGTGAATTAACTGTAGAGTCTGTGTATCTAATTCTTGATTAAGCAGGATTCTTGACCACTTACCTGGTCTTAAAAATACTGAAAGCAAAGGATCAAACTTTATTTCATAAATTTAAATTGATACTGCATAACTTCTTGAACAAGATCTTGTAAGCAAACCTCAGAAAACATAGACGAATTTTTCTGACACAATGGAAATTTTTAAGGCCACCTCTTTATTGACATCCACTTTAAAATTAAAAGATCAAGGAGAATGAGGAAGCAAATTAAATATCATCAGACTAATCTAAGTACAGTTTTAAGTTCTTAATTTTGTAAAAATTATTTAGAAAAACACATCTTCTTATAACCAGTCTGAATTGTGCTTTTTTATATGAGGAGGGAATATAAACCCGGTGAAATAAGCAAGAATATCAAGTTCAGCTGATAACAGCGCACATGCTGCATTGCATTTCTTTTAAACATTTTATTTGGTGTTTCATAAAGGAAGGACAGCACAGAAAACTAACTAAAGAATTGAAATACAAAGCTTCTTTGTCTGCAATATATTTTTGGTTTGTTTTTAAAGCAATTATATAAAGTGGTCTAATTGTTACTTACTTTTGGAAGAGTTTAGTACCGCAAGATGCAGACTAGACCAAAGATATTTTGAGAGTTTTTAGAAAAACACAGAGTGATGCCAGACTGTTACACCTATGGAGCATTTGGGTTTACATGGATTTTACCTCTTGTAGGCAGCGGGAAAAATAGAACTCTGTAACTTTGGCAGTTGATTTTAGATGATGCATTCCATTTCATATAAATTTGTTACAGTAGTTAAGCAAAACAATGGTGCTTCTATTTTCAAGCCATGTTATTTTTTAACATGTACCAGACCTGTCATGCAGTCAGCCTGCCCGCCTGCTCTGAGAGGAGGTTTCATATTCCAAAAGGCTTCCATCCCCCAACTCCCTAATGGTGAAAATAAATCAATTTCATCTGCTGGTAGTTTCATTCCTTCTTCCCCCTCCGCCTTTTTTTTTTTTTTTTTCCATTTCCCTTCCCTTCCTTTGTGGGCTCCTTTCCACAATGCCATATGGCAGCTGAAGGAAGGGTAGAGCAATGATCTGCATTTTCAGCTCTAACAAAAGATGCAGTAGTGTCAAAGAGGCTCATGAATGCATGAGACATACAAGTATAGAGAAGCGCCTCCAGTCCTGTCAGGAAGGACTAAAGGGAAGCCTAATAAACCTGACGTTGCTTTAGTGTAGAGAAAGGCGGCAGTGCTTCTCTCAGTAGTTCATCTCACTCCCATCCATCTCCCCCCAACCCCCCTCCCCTCCCACCCCTTTGGTTCCATGCCAAAATCCCATTAGCTCTATTAATGACATGTGGTTCAAAGTAAAAGCATGTGGCGGAACAAGAAAGGCACAAAATCAACCATCCTATCTATTCGTTTTTGATACATGTATCACGAGATAGAAGTATTTCAGTAGGGGCCATGTCAGCTTGGCTATGTGAACAGCTAAGTCAAAAAATGCAGCATGAGGCTGTAATCAGTTTCTCAGCTGTCCTAATTCATCTCCCTAAAGTCTTAACATATGAATAGTTGAAACTTAATTTTAAAATGCTGACAAAGTTTTCAGCATTTGTATTCAAGGCGCAGCTTGGGCTTTGTCTGCCCCTCACCACCACCCCCCCGCTCCCCCCCGCCCCCCGCCCCAAGACTTTAAGCTGGCTAAATGCACTCCTGAGTGGCTTTGTGTGGCAGAAAGAATACACGCTGTACTACTGCAGCCACTTAGGTCTCCCTTAACTAAACAAAAAAAAAAAGGGCAGACTGAATTCTGCTGTAAGGGTCAGAGAGATACGGCATTTCAATACATGTTTCCTCCTGGAGTATGTTTAAGGGCTGCCTACAATAAAGTTTGCTGTACTTCTGAATTATTTAGACCGAGTGAGTATGTTTGTAACTTGATTTGCCTTCACTAAAAGCAGCCTTTCTATAAGACAAAAAGAGGAATCTATTTTCAAACTGAAGTAAATCCTAGCTTTTTCAAACAAGCAAGCAAACAAGGCAGTGTTCGTTTTATTTATAAGGCAACACTATATTTTATTACAAAAAAGTTGTAGAAAAGTACAGCAGTCTTGATTGACTAAATAATAAATATCCTGTGTTTTTCCTTGTGCCTCAGTATACTTCTGTTTAGTCCATTGAAAGTCAACAAGGAGTTAAATTTCATTCAGAAGTCAGAAAGATTTGCCAAAGTCTCAGTGCCATTTTAAATAGTAATGATAATAAAAAGGGGGGATCTATTGTTAAAAGCACCTGAATCAGTTCCAGAGGTATAAATTCAATCTTTCAACATCTGCACATGCTTTTCAGATTATCCCCAAATAACTCAGAAAATAACTATTGATTTATTGAGTAGTAGCCTTCTTGAGGGCAAAAGAATAAAGTTGAGAGTTTCTATAGGATTTAGCTGCACTTAAAGCCAGGCTGGATTTGCTGGTCATGGCAATCACCCTTTAAAACCCTAACTGTCAGGCAGAGTAGAACTGCAACAAAATAAGTCAGCTATTAAAATTTCCTTTTCTCTTTAAGAACATCTGTTTACGTAGCTCATGTCCACTCAGCAGGGTGTGGATATTTTATCAGCAGAGCAGCAGTTGTGGCTGCTAAGGGATCCAGAAATCTGTTATCTGTTTTTTTGACTTTTTTTTCCACTTTAACATTTGTACTGCATTTAACTATGGGTCTTGTGCAATTTTTTAATTTTTTTTTTTTTTTTTTAAATCACATTATGGCAAGTCTAAGCACCATTTCAAATGCAAGATAAAGGAAACATCCTCACCCAAACCCTGAATCTTGGATATGATGATATTTAATATTTTGATTGGAAGCACCATTAATCCCTGCAGTTTTAAAGATGAAAGTAGCTTTGGGCTCTAGAATCATCAATGCTCTTGTTTACATCAGCCATACGTTAATGATTTCCTTTTGAATTCCACCAAAATTTAAGTAACTCTTTAAAAATTAACCCCTGTATCATCTCTATCTCTATCTATATTTATCTATCTAGACTTCTTTGATGTAGAGATTGATCACGAGTTGAATCAGAAACTCAGGTCTTCCATGTTTGTGGCTACATCTCAGTAAATACCATGGCTGGTGTGCACAGACTGTGGCAGCACATCCATTTTGGCTCAAGGTTTGAGGCAACACTCTTGGCTTTATATGTTTGCATCTCTGTGGGCATATCAGTCAGAGTGACTCACTGCCTGCTAACTAGAAATTCCTGTTTAGCTCTAGGTTTGGGATTTAGCCCATACCTTCCTTCATAGTTTGGTATGTTCCATATGAAGCTAAACTAGGTATTTTGGGAAATGTCAATGTCCATTTTTCAAGAGCACAAGGGATAACTGTTACTTCCCTTTACTTTTACCAAAACAGCATAACTGTAGTGTGCTTTTTTTGTTTAAAGATTATATGCAGAAAAATGTAATCTTTGGGTCTTTTGTTTTGGTTTTGGTTTTTCTGTTTTTTTGATTTTTGGGTTTTTTTATAACAAGCACTATTTAAAACTGAAAATATTTAGCTGGAGAAGTAGACAATCTCTTGACTTACCAAAGGTACACTAGATTACCTATCACCACCACAGCAACATCTCTTTTGGAATACAGGTATTATTTTAACACTTCAGATACCAGGGTTACTTGTGTAAACCCAACGACATTAACAACAAGAGAAAACAGATTCAACATTTCCCTGATAATCTCAATAGCAACAAACTCAAGTGCTTCATCCAAGTGACATTCAAGTGCCCTCTTTTTAATGTTTTAGCTTTTCTCAATGCCTCAAGTCTTCAGATTTGGCAGTGGGTAAAATGCTTTCTGCCAAGCTTGTAGCAGGAAAGTATGACATATTCTACTTCATTGCATGGATTAACTAAGATACACTGAGGCTTGGGAATAAAGTGACTTAAAAGAGAGGTTCATTCCCTGGTCTAACAGCCACATGATGGGAACAATCAGCAAAAGCATAAGATGGGAAAAATCATAGGGAGTTTTGAATTAGAAGAATTTTCTTTCAATATATTCTCCCTCCTCTTAGTCATAATTTTATCTATGCTTGAATAGATAAAATTTGAATAAAATTTCTATGTTTGAAATTTTAAGTATGACCCCACAGGTCTATCTGGCTGCAGCAATTTTTTTCCTAGCTGTTAACAGATTAATTTCTACTAAAATTCTATTACTCCCAGCTATTTCTCTCAGGAATTGTAACAATTCCTCTGAAAACAGATCAGCAGCTTTGGTATAATCTTACTCCGTGTAACTGGAACGAGGTGTGTTGCTAGTAAATCCTGCAACTGGAAGCGACAAGAATAAAAAACTTCTTTTCATTTCTTCCCTGCCACCCAGACAGGTAGTAATGAAAGACATTTTGAAATTTTCTGATTCCAGATGCAGCATTAATTTCCGGACATCAGTGAGAGAATGCAGCTAATGTTATAAACATTGTTCCCTACAGCTTTGACATTAAGCAGAGACAGCACAGAAGAACACATTTCTCATGTGTGAGGTTGACAAATAAAGGAAGTTAACGTGGAATAAACATGTAGATTCCAACAAATTAATTAAAAAGTAATTTTCATTATCTTTGACGTTTATGATTGTGTTTAGATATATTAAAACCAGGGTATATACTGTAAATTATACAGATAGACTTGACATGTTATGCACACAGAACTGAAAGAAAAATTTACATGGACTCCATAATTTTGTCTCAAAACCTGTAAGGCTGTGGGTTTTTGTTTTTGTTTTGTTCTGTTTTGTTTTGGGGTTTTTTTTGTTTGTTTTTTGGGTTTTTAAAAATTTTTTATTTAGGTGGATTCAGTCTTGCTCAATACAGTTGTGGTTATGCATAAAATTAAAACTAAATGCCTCATTCTGTTAGTGAAATGTTTTAAAGTATTTTTTAAGTTACTTGAATTTGGCATGGCCTTTTATGTTTTTTAATCTTTGGACTGAAAAGAAGCATTTGTTGTGAGAATCTGACATTCAAATGCTTAATATTTTAGCTTGCTTTTTTAAATGGGACTGTTCATATAAGTTATGTGAAATGTTGTTTTCCTTTGATTACAGGAATCTGTGTTGTCAGGCAGCAGCTCTAGAGCAGTAATACATCTTAAGACACATGAAGAATTTCAATTCTGAGCAGTAAGGAACTTGCTTACAACTTTGTTGGGCAAAACTTCATAGGTACAAATTCTGAACCTGTATTATGTGCAGAATTTAATTTTCCCTGATCTCAAACAACTGCCTATGGATGCACTGTCCTGACTATAATGGGTATTTTCAGATCCTTGGCCAGATCAATTTCTTTTATTTCTGCTCATGATTCTGAAGGAAGAGCTGTTGCAAACAATATTGCATTCATGTAACAGTGTAGTGATAACATTTTAGCTGATAAGCCTAAGATTCACTAAGGAGACAAAACTAGCCTGTAAAAGCTTCTCTAGACATTCAAAAGTTTAGGTAGTGGACATATGATGAAAAGAAGCAGAAGCAAGTCAATAACAAACTAATTATGAAATAGTTGCAGTCAAAGCTGAAATCAGAGACTGTTTCTCTGAGCCATTATCGCAAATTAATGTACTTTCTGGACATCTCAATTAAAAAAAATACCATCCAAGCACACACTACCACCACTGACATGTATCCTAAGTGCCACTGAAACCCTGAGAACTTCTCTTATATAATAGCTCTTATTTTCTCAAGCCAGAGTTACAAAGTGATCTCTGCCATACTGTCCCAATTATTCACAAATAATATGTATTTAGCTAGAAAAAAAGCACAGGAATTTTCTGCAGTATCATAGCTTTACTTCTTTATTTTTTCAGGAAATACCTCAGAAATACAAAACTAATAAGTTCCAGAGGATGTAGCAGAGAAAAAGTATTGGAAGTAGCATATTTCAATTTTATCCTGATGAATGAGCAAGCAGTTTCAAGCAGCCTGGTAAGTCCTGAACATTGTTAGACTTGCAGCACATAATAATAAATATTATTTATTATTTATTTATATATTATATAAATATATATATTTATATATTATATATATTTATAATTTTTTTGGTAAAAAAAAAGGCACATTACTGGCAAATTTCCATAGCTACATTGAAGAGTATGTAATTAGGAAAGTTTTATAACGATAAAAAATATTTAGCTGCCCTCACAAAGCTGCATTTGGGAAAAGTACATACATTTTGGAGAAAAGCAGGAAATGTTCTGACTTGCATATTTAGTAGAATTTATAAAGAAAAATGATGTCCAGTGTTTTTTCCCCAATTTTCCTGAGCTATAAGGCACTCTGCTGCAGCAGTGCTGACACAGGTGTCACAAATCACCAGATAGATACACATGACATTTTCAAATGTGGTGCACTCATCATCTCTTTAGAAGCCAAGATGCTACTAACACAGCAACAGGATTTAATTCTTTCTCTTCTCCTAGATCTGAATATTACCTGAAGAGGCTGGTTCTTTCATGATATTTGGGCAGTAGATAATGGAATGGGTGGCAATTTTGTTGTTGCAACAGAATTAAAAACCAGTATTATGCAATGTATGATAAAATCTAAAGGATATATCAGTTAAGCCTTTCTGATCTTACTAGACAGTCCTGTGAAGGGATAACTAATGTTACCTCTTTATTAGCAATTATTAAGATTTCATGTATTATATTTATATTTCATGAGCTCTGGAGACCCTGACCATACCATCTTCAGGAAACATTTCCTTCCGAAGGTACATGGTAACTCAAAGCTAACACAGAAATAAGTGCAAAGCAGGACTCCAAATACCAATGTATTTGGCTTTCACAATTTGGATAAAGTACCACATTTCAGTTTGGGTTTTTGTTTTTTTTTTTTTTTTCTATTATTCCCAAATGAGATTGGTATGAAAATGACTTTGGAAGAAACCAGAAAACAATATTTAGGAGATGAAAATTCAGATCTGGGGCTATGCTATATCTCTAGATCTTACTGGCCTTCTTGTTTTGAAATAAAATTACTTTTGGCAGAAGACCAAACTGGTGAATGATGATGCTCTGAGGTATTTAAACTCAGGATAAGAGCAACAGTCTGATTCTTCCAGCATTCTCTTTTCACTTGGAAGAGGAACAAATGATCTCCTTTGTCACAGTTTGCCCCTGCAAGTTTGGGGACTATCTTTAGATAAGCTCACAGGAGGCCAAAGCTGCTTATGTTTTTTTTAGGGGGGTTAAGAGACTGACAATAGATTTTGCTATACAATAAGGTAACTATCTATCTCTCTAGCTATTAAAAAGGAGAGTATTAATATACACAGGAGCAACATCTTAAATATAGGGGTTTATGCTGGTTGAGATGTTCTAGCTTCTTTTAGACCTCAGCATAGATGAAAACATGATAGAGATTCATTATATCTGGAACATATGGCAGCCAGGTGGAATACCATGGGACATCTAAAATGGCACTAGAAACCTATATCTACAAACTTAAATATTTATGGCAGTAGTGTCAGGAGGTATTGCTCCTTCTGAATTGTTTTGCACTATTTTTTTCCATTGGCCCTATCAAGAAAAGCTTCCCACATAAAACAATTAATTTAAAACTTGCAAATGAGTATGGCTTTTTAAGCAATAGCACAGTACTAGCAGAAACTCTATTTCTCTGAATTACCCAGGCCAATTCAGTCAGGAATTGAATCTCTGAATGACCATTTGTTCTGAATCTCTGAATGATCATTCAGTATCTGGAACAATGGAGGGAAATGTACAAGTAAATGCAGTAAGGTGTTGCACCTTAAATAAGCTATCCTCAAAGCACATTCAGTATTTTACTAATCCCTTGTGTTTCAGTATATTAATTTATTTCAGTGAAGTAGGGAAAGGTCTTTTGCATCACTAATAGCATGGCCAGCAGGACCAGGGCACTGATTGTCTCCCTCTGTATTCAGCAATCGTGAGGCCACACCTCGAGTGCTGTGTCCAGTTCTGGGCCCCTCACTACAAGAAAGATCTTGAGGTGCTGGAGGGTGTCCAGAGAAGGGCAATGCAGCTGGGAAGGGTCTGTACCACAAGGAGCATCTGAGGGAACTGAGGGTGTTTATCCTGGGTAAAAGGAGGCTCAGGGGGGACATTATCACTCTCTACAACTCCCAAAAAGGGGTCTGTAAGCCAGCTGGGGAGTGACCTCTTCTCCCACGTAGCAAGTGACAGGATGAGAGGAAATGGCCTCAAGCTGTACCAGGGGAGGTTCAGGTTCGACATCACCCTTCACAGAGAAAGGGTGATTAAAGATTAGAATGGGCTTCCCAGGGAAATGGTGGAGTCACCATCCCTGGAGGTGTTTAAGAAGAGACTGGATGTGGCACTGAATGCCATGGTCTGGTTGATAAGGTGGTGATTTGACATAGGTTGATGATCTCTCAATGACCTCAGAGGTCTTTTCCAACAAAAATTATTCTCTGGTTCTGTCTGTTATTGAGAAACAAACAAAAAGCACCAGGAAAGGTACAGAAGAGACACAGAGAAAGAATTTTAGAAGTAATAAGAACAAGGTAGTAGAAATTAGGATACTTCAAAGCACCAATACTGACAGTATTTCCAAGGCTGAAAACCATGGATTTCATGAACATCTGAAGCTAGCAACAGAATAGCAAATTAATGTTCTTTTTAGAAACTGCAGTATGTTTTGGTGTTGCATTGTTATTTTTACAAACAAGGGAAAATACTTGTGCTAGAGAATAATGAAAACATCATTACTTAAAGGCCAGCAGTACAGAATGTAAACCATTGTAAACCACCTGTAAACCCAGAATGCAAAGCCATATCAGGAGATGCATCCATTATGTACACAAGGTATATATAAGGCAAAGCCATTTTTCCTCGTCTATGGCTTTTCTGATTTGAATAAAAACCTTAAGTGCTTTTATTTCATATTTCAGTCTACCAAAAAACCCCCAAAAAACAAACCAAAACAAGATATTTCATGCTTCATTTGACATCAATGGAAACATGCCACTATGAGTTAATTTTGAATCATACGCATGTTTTTTGTCAATTTTTAGTTGGATACCACCACAGACATAGCAAGAACTTAGGCTGTAATACATGGATGCACAACATAAATTGAGGTGTTTCTATTGAGAATTGAATCTCACCTATGTTGCTTTAAAATGTGGATTTTTAAAAATATTTAACTTCATTTAAAAGCCTAAATCTTTACTAAGAGCTTCCAAGAAAAAGAACCTGGATCGTAATCAAGGGGTCACAAAAACCTGGAAACAGGACAAATCTGTGGGGTAGATAACTTTACTTCATCCCATGGACCTCAATTAAAAGGAGGACTGTGCAGTCACAAAGGACATCCAACCAATTTTAATACAAGGCGAAGATAGGTAATACATATGTATAGACATGTTAGGTAATTTTATGAATATGTATGATTTTTAGAAATGTATAGAAAACTGATGCTTTGTGAAGCAAGCACATGTCTTTACGACCCAAGTCCTCTGTGCTCCAGTACTGAAGAAACCTACAAATCTTCAACCTCAAATTAGTTGAAAGGGTTTTTGTCCATCTGGCACCTTTAGTGCTTCACCTCCATAATCTATAGTTATTTTGAGGTAAGTGGTCGATATTTGTTTTTCAGTGAGCACAAGAGAAAGTTGAAAGGAATTTGAAATTATCTGCACCTGTTTCTGGAAGATTGAAAATAAAGAAAAAAATTTGTCCCAATTCTATTATGGTAATAATTGCTTGTTTTTACTGCTGGCTAAGTTTTTAGTAGTATTGGTAGTAGTAGTAGTGCTATTGTTTAGATTTAGAGAGACTATACTTATGTATTTTCTTTAGGGAAAAAAGTGTTGCTGATGAAATAACTTTCTTCCTTGTTGGAACCAGTTCTCAGTTGGTTTTTGGTTTGTAATGTGGACTATTATTCAGTTTGCCATTGACTTTTCTGTGCTTCCAGCACATAGTTTGCACCCAATCTGACTTTCACACTGCACAACATCTTTCCTACTATTTCTAAAATGAAGAGACACTAAATTCAAGCTTCATTATCCAAAATGACAAGAGCTGTGACATGCAGCCATGATGTCATATTACCCACCAATTTCAGTCTTTCATCTGCAAATCCTTAAGGTTCAAGTGAATTTTGATAATCTTACAGGCAAAGTCCCCCAATCAGTAAATGGCATCAAACCAGCTAAGCCCAGTAAAAATCTTGTTCAGCCACAGCACAACTCCCACCCTTCTTGCTCTGTTTTTCTCACTTTATGGTACTGGAGGAACATGAACCCACCCAGAGTCCCAGGCTGCAGAAGATATTGAGTAAGTACAGATGAACACCCCTCCCCACCCCACTTACAATTCCCTCAAGGCTTTTTGTAGTCAGAGGATTACTGGGGCCTTCCTGAACGAGTAGGTTTTCATTGCAACACAATGCAAAAGGAATGTGAATTGGCTGCTTCCTTTGATAACACTGTGACACTTAAAAAAAAAAAAATTCTCATTTCAAAACATTTTTTCTCCCTTACTCTCCCCAAGCTACATCCTTCAATTCCTACTCCTCCTTACTAGTCAGCAGAAACTCATACTCTTGCACTATCAGTTAACAGGTTTTGGTTGCTTGGTAACTATAACCTCTTGGTGATTCAATAGAAGCAAAGTGTTGATAGAAAATAGGTGAATATTCTAATTTTCAATATATTTGGGACCATTTCTTTGCAGGTTTGTGTTGTGTGTTCATAGCATGTGCACCTTTTCTCATTAGTACAGATGCTGATGCTTCCTTATCCCACTGTAACAGCTGTGCATCATTCTACACCACTTGCATGAGTAAGCCCCTATTCGTGCTCATACAGGTACATTTTTCTGAAACTCACTAGAAGTCTCTGAAAATATATCCCATGAAGTAGATGAATGTGTAAGAATAAGAAGAGTGTGGGTCTTTCAAATATTAATTTTTTATTTAAAATTTCTGAGAGACAAGAAAAAGATGGTCAAAATTCTATATCCCTACCTGTATCAAATGATAAGTCTTGTTAGTAAAAAACTTATCAAGATTTTCAGCTTTTAGGCCTTTTGAGGTAAAATAATAACAGTGTGCTGTGTGTTGACAACGTATTTTGCTTTCCCATCTACATAACTTACAATAGCAGCCAGTGATTGCAGCAGGACTATATGAACCCAGCTACAACAAGAAGATTAAACAGAAGCAAGCAGCTAAACACAGCACTAAGATTCCTGTCAAATTATTGAATAACTAATTCATTAAAGCAGAGAGCCACATTAGAAAACTGGCCATTTGTGCTTGTAGACACACTGTAGTTAGAGTAATTGGGACCAGCTGTTGTACTGTTTTGCTCCTGGAAGTGATCCAACACTATTTGAAAGCAAGGTCAAAACATGGAGGCAGGCTGCAGAGTGAGGATAGTGCTTCTGCTCCCACACTTGAAGCCCTTTTTTCCTCAAGCTGACAGCCACAATGACTCAATCTCCATCCAGATCATCTAGCAATCATAACCTAGCTGGAATGATTGAACCCAGAATTATCTGGTGAAATGTGCATAATTAAAATATCTCTCAGTAATTCACTATGGAGAGAACTTTACCATCCCAAAACACACACACACTTTTACATGTTATTGCATCAGGATTAAGGAAAACCTTCTTTTATTCAAAAAGGAAAAATAAGAAGTAAGGTTTTTAATCACATTTTGTCCAAATTGCTAGTCCCAATTTTTTTTCCATAGGGAAGAAACTATTGTAAAATCTCATTTTAAACTTGGAAATTTCAATGTTATTGCACAGCACAGTATAAGAGCTTACATAAATAAAGATATAAAGGTTATCGTAAGAGCATCTGAAAAAGACTATTCATTAAGTAATCTTTTTGTCCATGACACATATTTTGGTCAAAACAAAAAAGGATGTAAGGAAAATATTGCAAATCAGTATTATGTATACATTTGTGAATTAAATTCTCATTGACAAATCAGCAAATCTGAGCAGTAATGATGAAAGTGTTATGTTGTTTACATGGTCCATGTAAATTTACAATATGCACTTTTCTATCCTTGAGAAAATATTCTTGTTTGAGACTAAAGAAGTCCAATTTGATAAAATTAGAGACCTATGTCATTTTCATGGAGATCCCTGTGAGGAACTTCAAGTATCTTTATGCTACAATTTGTTATTAATATTTTGCAGACACTGGACAGTAAACCCCTGACTACTTTTTCACCTGCTTTGAGCAACAGATTATGATACTTAAGTTATTGACAATCCTCTACAGTTTAGAGGTCTGGAATGGAATGAAAGCTTCCAGAAGAGAGGCATATCTTGGAGAAGAATGGGGGAATAAATACACTGGGCCTTAAAAATTTCAAATTAAAAAGAAAAGAAAACAAAAAAGGTATTTGTGCATTTAAATTATTTCTCCCCCTTGATGTAAAAGTTTTTTTTTATTTTGGAACTTAATGTGAAACTTTTTAAGTTTCATCCCTGTCTGTTCTGTTGACTGCTTCTCATCTCTGACATCAGTTTGCAGCAGATAATCAGAGGAGATGGACATACCAGCTCTAGGCCATTACACATGACGATATGTTCTAAAAAGACTGATGTTCTGTCCCTCAAAACCAGAATCTGGGCACACTGACAAAGAGCTGTACAATGCCCAAGCTGTTTACTGCTATTTAAATCTGTAAATTCTACTTCAGGCTTTACACAGCTTTGAGAAATCAGGCTCATGTCTTCTTGGCATAGCAATGCGTCCCCTGGATGTGCCAGCTCAGGCTAGTCCTAGCTTGGGGATTGCTATTAACAAGGTGGTGTACAACTGTATACATTCATATACTTATGGAAAACTTATTGCTACAGAAAGCAAAAATCTGCTGTATAAATATTTTACAGCTTATCTCGGGAGGCATAAAATAATCTTGACTACAAATTAAACCTCTGTTACTCCTGTTGTCTTCTAAAGTAAATTTCTGAGGACAGCTAAAACAGATTTTTCCTTCATGAGGGATTCCAAATCCTCCAGAACTTAAGGCACTCACCTCTGAGTAGATCAAAATTCACACAACAAAAAAAAAAGAGGCAACATTATTACCTCGGTGGCTGTCAACCACAGTCTGTTGCTAGTGTTGTGCTCAGTCATATGTGAGGGTCACCCGAATGAAAAGCCTTAGGCATAAACATACTTTTAAAAAATGAATGTAAATAATTAAAATTATATTTTCAACCCCATAACTAAACACCCAAGTCACTGCCAAAGATGTTTTTCCTCACCAAAAGTAATCTCAGGATTATACTCAGAAATACATACCAACGATTGACACTAAATACATTACTACAGGTGTGTAAGTCACTTATTCAAAGCAAACTTCTCACTGATGTTACAATCAAACTTCCTTGGAATATAAGCAGAAAAATAACACAATGGAATAAGTAACACTCAAACATTTCCTTTGTTGTAAATATAAATAAAACTTATGAGACATTAAACTTTAAAAGATAACATAAAAACGTCTCAGGCCATATAAATCACCAGAAAACATAAGTAGATATAATTATCCCTTCATAACAAGCTGAATTACATGTGACCAGTCACAGAAATTCTATGCCAATATCACCTGCCAGTTTCAAAGAGAAGCATCACAATGCTCCAAGAGCAAGTCAAGAAACAAATTTCAAGTCAGCAATCACCAAGGGAACCCTCACACTATCTCTCCAGAAAGAATAAAATTACCAATCCTTTATTAAGCTCCAAATACACTGTTTTCTGGAATGACTTGGCCCTGTCATGCTTTTCCAAAAACCACCTCTGTGTTCCTCATCCTCTCTTGACCATCTTTCAGAGAAGAATCACCCCTCACTTGCAGCCTGTTGTGAAATATCTCACATCTGAGGCATATGGCTGTGAACGACTCTCATATAAACGCTTGGAAACTTGAGCAATAACGAAAAAGTGTTTAAACCCTTGTATGTAGTAATGTACTACAGTAACTTTATGCCACAATTTCCAGTTGTTTTCAAATCATTAGGCAATGTTTTAATGAGTGTAGTGGTCTGCCCTGCAGATAGGGGTGGAAATCTTAACTCTAAACCATGGGTCAGCTCTCAATCAGGGTGAGCTGGTACCCACACCCAATTACCTCATTTAGTTTATGGAAATAATTTCCAGAAAGTTCTCAGTTCTCGTTGTTATTGGTTTACTTTTGCTGCAATATTTTCCATATTCCTAATTGCCTTCCCCCATTGGACTATCTCCACTTTCTCCACCCTAAACTCCTCCCCTGTGTTCGTACCATATAATAAATGTGTTGTTACCCTGGACCTTCCCGCTCTTTTTGGTCCGTTCCCTTGTACCATGTATGGCTTATAGTTTGTTATTTTCCCGTTATTAAAAAGTTCTGTTTCTGGACGACTGGATCAGAGTGTCTCTCTCACAAAGACGCCAAGGGTGGGTGACCTGAGACGAAGCGCCGGTTATCTCATCCGGGCTAGAATCGGACGCTTCAAATGAGATCTTTTTTGTGTGGGGAAAAACACTTCTGAGGGACTTTTGAGGAACTTGCATCCCTGGCCCTGATGGCTGAGCCTCACTTAGTGCTGTAAGGCAAAAGTACCTCTGCAGCAGTAACAGCAATCTGGTTTTTTAAACACTTCAATGTGATGCATTTTCAAAGATGGCTTTTAAAAGTAAAACTATAGAGTTTCAGTAAACACTATGCCACTGCTACAGAGTTTAGATAAATTATGGACAGATGAATTCTGTACATTGAGCATGAAGATGGCTTTGTCTTGTTGGATTCATTTGTCTGCTGGAAAGCAGAATGTAAGGAGGTCCTGTACTCATTTCTTCTATAGCACTGACAGTGGAAGGTACAGGACTTATCTTGAAATAGCTCAAACATACATACCTGGGTTACAAAACAGGAGGATCTCTTACAGGTAAACTAATATCCTGATATTTCAAGTAAGAGCATCTGCTTCAAATTTTTATCTACTCTTTACTGTAGAGAAAATCATGACACAGTGTCTATCTTTACATCCAGATTTTGATTAATAAGGATCTTAAACTGTTGAGGATTTTAGAACAAAACCCTAGCTATTTTTTAGAAACCGAAGACAACCAATTCTGATAAATAGAAGACATTTGTTTCACTCTGGAAATGAGACAACCAATTTGGGCACACACTGCAGAATAGTGCAGCCAGTGGTACTTTACTATCTCAGTCAGAAAAAAAAAGCAGAGTCAAAACAACAGTTTTGCCTGTTCCTGCAAGAATATTTCTGAAATATGTCTCTTTACAAGAATCTCTGTGTGTTTTTCAAGATTTAGAAGCTGCCAATTTAGGAAGATTCCCATATGCAAATCTTAAAACACTGTATAAGTTTGTACTTCACTCCTGTGTAAGTTTGTACTTCTCTGTGGGACCAACCACCCTCCTGGCACAGCCTCAGGAAGAGGTGCCCATCCATCTGCCAAGAACCAGGGGGCTCCCCCACCCACCTTGGCTCCTCTATTCTTTGCCTGCATGGATGAGAGCCTTTTGTCATGTAAGTTCATTATTTTGTGAAGAAGGTAAGTGCTTGTGAGAGAAATCCAATTACCAGGATATTATTAGGTTTTTCAGATAGATTCATTAGTGGACTGAACAACCATAAAGTTATTACACATGGAAGTGAAATAATGTATCAGTTAAGCTAGACAAGCAACAGATTCTGCTCAAGCTGAATCTAAACACACCAAAATAAAGTGAATTTCTATGACACTATGAGCCATGAAAGTAACCTCATTGCAAAGTATTTGTAATCATTTCTGGACACTGTTAAATTTTGTAGAAAGCAAGTCAGTTACAGTTGTAGAAAAAAAATCTGAAATGTCAACAATGGAATCTTTTTGTTGATTGCAAAAGACATTTTCCATCTGGTCCCAAGCATGAAAATATCCTGAAGTGACCTGCATATGCCAGAGCTCAGCTGAACAAAATGATAATGTAATCCTGCAGAAGTCTCCAAACAGTGGAAAATCTTTTCATTTAGGACTAGTTCTTTCTTCCATTGAAGACAAAGCAGAACTTTGACTGACTCAGCAAGACATGTCTCAAAAACATCCAGCAAAATTGCTTATGGTATGCAGCCAGTCACACAGAGAAAACTCTCGGGAGAAATTATACTTGGGGCAAATAGTTGTCATAGGTAAAGAAATCTAGAATAGCATTCCATCCCATTGTTATCTAGAGTTTACAGTCAGAATTCAGCTAAGATGATATAGTGCACTGAAACTGTATGAGCTACAGTTAATGAAAAGGATTATTTGCCATTTGCAGGGACAAGGAGTACGAGTTATAAAGTGGTTGCAATCTGAATGATAAACATTTTTCTCCTCTTTATAGCTTAAATTATGTGAAATCACAATATATTGCCTCTTACTATATGCACACAGTAAAACTCACCTACATAAGTCTCACAAAAAGGCTCATAAGGACACCTATGGGTGTCCAAATGGATCTTGTAATGGACACCAAAAATAGATATCAAAACTTTTCTGTCAGCCGATGCACAAGTGGACTGAGACGGGATAAATTAGTCTTAGTGATATAACAGATAATATTTTTAGATATTAAAATGAGGAAAATAACTATCTTAAATAGTAAGGCCATAAATCTCACTGTAATAGAGATTCAGTGAGCTACATTAATTTCTTTTTTTTTTTTTTTTTCATTTTAGGTCATATTTTGAATAAGATTTCATGTTTTTCAGCTACAGCTGAAAATCTTACTGATTTCTCTGCCCATGTCCAATTTTTCCAATTTTTTCATTTTCCAAGTGTTTTATCGATCTGCATAGAGGACACAGCAGATGGTTTAGAACACAGTGTTTCTATACAGAAAGAGACAGTGGATTTCTTCCCATCAGCAGCAACAAATGATTATTTTCAAAGTATAATAAAACACAGATGTGCTTTTGATGTACATTTGAATGAGGCATATTCGTCAGAAAAATTTTCTGCTGAATTTAAAGTACTAGGTTCCATATTTCTAAATTTAGTTCTTTTCCAAAGTTGTATTAGAAACTTGTGTTCAGAAGCTGCAGCACCTGTAGTTTCACAGAGTAACTCCACACTGCTGAAGGCTGTATCACACCAAAACTTCACTGTTTACATATTCTTAGCTAAAGAAAGAAGAGCAAACCAAACATTCTAGGAACTCAGATCACAAAGAAAGATGAAAAATATGAAATGAAGTTACTATAAAAATATTTATCTCATCAATTATGATATTACTTTAATGAATTGCTCATTGCTGGGTAATAAACCATTCCTCTAGGCATAACCTTTGGAAGGATGTGGGAGATATGTGCACAGTGTCCTGGGGGAAAAAGAGACACAGCAGCCACCAGCTTAATCAACCAGGCACATAACCCTGAGACTCCCACCATGTTTAGGAAGGACCAGCAGGAGAAAATCAGAAGCATTTTTTGTGGTACTGTTCTTTGGAATCCATCATATTTCTGTGGGCTGGCACATGGAAATGTAGAATAAACCCCACTTCTCCTGCATTTTGTTTTAAGAACAATCCAAGTATTTGACATTGCCAATACTCATGTCAAGTTCCAGTGCTAAAGGTCCTGGTAATTCTTCCAGAGCTGTGTGAAGTGAGTTTTTCCTCCCTTTAGAGTCAGTCACAGTTCTAAATTCATAACTGGAACATAATTCACACAGCAATTTACATGCACCAAGAGATTATGTGGCCTCACTCTGGAATGCTGCACCACAAAGGAAGTTTCTATAGTTATTTAAAGCAAGCAAGCCTTTCCCCAGCTATTAAAGAAATTTAATCTTCTTATCCTTATATGGAAGAAGTCTTTGTTTATGCATATATAAAAATCCCCTTGTAACGTCCTATCCCTTCACTATTAAGTTTTCTGCTCTTTTCTGCTTTGGCAAAGAAATTGTGAAAGCATCTTAAAACCTTATATTAGGTGTTTATTGACAATTACCAGATAATGAAAACCAGCATGGTTAATGGAAAAAAGTTTTCCATGGATTTTGGGCTAGATTTTCCTTTTCCCATGGGAAACACTGTAAGAGAAGGACAAAGGGGAAGCAACCTCCAAGGTTTCTCAGATGGTTCCAGTGAGGCTGACAGATGGACAGAGTTATTTTCCACTCCCCCCCCTCACTAAACGACTGGGGAATCTGACCCCTGTATCTTGTAAGCTGTGACTGAGAATCAGATGTAGTCTTCAGCAGAATTAGATCAAGCTTACAGGGCTTCCTCTACTGGCTGCTCAGGAAGACCAAAGCACAAGGCAACGCTGACTACCAGTGCCACAGGCAGCAAACAGAAGAGCCTGCTGATTGGTGATAAATTCCCTCTTTGGCAAGTGGGAAAGAAGAGTGTTAGCAGGGAAAGACCTGCATGGATGAGTAACTCTGTCCCAAAAGGGCTTCCTTGTAATACTTTTTATCTTAATTTCTCAGTGAGTTCGAGAGATAGATTGCAAGTTATGAAATCTGAATCTCTCTTGGATGTTTTGCTGGGAGCTTTCCCAAACGCTGTTTGTTTACAGACAGCATACTAAACCAGTGTTCCCATTACTATAAAGACAGACACGGCAAAAAGAATTTGACATCTCTTCCACAAGGACTAATCATACCCTTCAAATACATCTCTTTTTTCATGTAGCTCATCTTGGAGGTATTGTAGCACAATTCCAAAGAGAAATACACCTTCTGTGCAAAAGAAAATATAGCCTATTTATAATAAAATTCCGACATAACAAAATAGCCCAAAAAGGTGCCACAATAATGACAATCCGAAGTGTTTGGGAATGGCCATATGGCTACAGGTGCATAATCAGGGGTACAATACTAAAGCTGATTAAAAAATGTCTTTCATCAGAAACATTCACCTTCAGTCCTTTGGGTTTTCTAATACTAAATATTTATAATTCAAGGATCCTGCTTAAGAGATGAGTGTGTTTTGGAGTTTTATGTAGTGTGGAAAAAGAAGCAGAGAAACTAGTACATGAAAAAGGTCAAGCTCAGTTGACATCAACACCTTTATAGACACAGAATGTTAAATCGGACATTAATTGTTAGGCATGCCAAGGAGGGAAATAGCAATGTGGAATTATTGTTACATTGCGTGGATATTTTATTTCACATACCAAGAACTGAGCAGAGCTGAGATCCCCAATGTGAAAATATCTAGAAGGCATGTTTTTTTTCCCAAATATTTTAATATCGGCAATTAATAAAAATTTTACCTTGATATGCAAATGGTATTTTACTTTTATAAAGGGCAAGATGTCCATATGCATTTCGTATCATATCCATATTCAACATTATTGCCCTAGGGATGAAGTATCACAAGCCATCACCAAAAATAAAATGTCACCCCAAATATCTAGGATCTACAAGTCATTAGGAAGTGATCATCATGGATTTCCACAGCTGTAATAACGTAAGTTATTATTAACATAAGTTATTTTTACCCTGTATTCCAATCTCTGCAGATCAAAAAACTTAGTTCTCTGCTGTGTTTCACGCCTAATCAACTGTTTATCAACATCAGCAGAAATAAACTATTTCTAGGCTTTTTGCAAACTGACATGATGTCAGTTTGACAGAGAAGACTGTTCTCATTAATCCAAGCTTTTTCTCTGCCATCCCGCTTAGGAAGGATAGCCCTTTGCCAATTTCTGTCAGCTGTGGCTGGCTACTGTTTCATTGGACATTTGGATTTCAAGAAAGATTATTTAATTATCTCTAATAAGAGCTGACTGAGAATAGGAAAGAAAATAAAACAGGCAGGGTGGGGAAAGAGTAAGGTAATTATGTGATTGTAGGTGGGTGCTGCATTACCATGAAGGGCTAAAAGTATCAGGCTATGAGGATGCGGGAGGAATCCCAGCACTCTGTGGGTGGTGTAGGAAAGCCACCAGAGAACCAGAGCTGTAGTGGGAGGTCAGCATGGTGGGATCAAATGCACTTGGTTCCCACTGCAAGCACCTGACAGGAAGCAGCTGGGGCTGGGAAAGCCACTTGTAGGAAGGTTGCTCACATGAAATAGTAAAAGATTTGTTCCAAGGTTCTTGGTGAGGCTCTAGTTTTCATCCAGGAAAGGAAGTGTAGTGGTGTAGTTACTCTTCACCAGCCCTGGTTGTTCATTACTTCTCCTGCCAGGGGGTTTCATTTCACTTCTACAAGTACAGTTTTCTCCAAGATAGCTAATTTAAACTTGTCCCTTGCCACCTCCCTTTTTTTATGTTAGATTCTTGCACAAAGTTCACTCATCACTGAATTTCTTAAGGAGGTATTTTTTCAGTCCCCTAAAAAAGCTTTTTCAGTTCTGCCACATTAAGTTTGCTGTTTCACAAGTAATTCTACTCCCCCTTGACTCAAGTTTTGCATAGTCATTTATAGCAGTGGTTTGGATACATTTGACACTTGTAGATGCTGGAACTGGGAAAATAGGACAGTGACAAACTCAACCGGTTTCAGTAATTTATTATAACTAAAAATAAGCAGCAGGAGAGTTACTTGTCAATCTTTACATGAACAACAGGTTCATAATCCAAAGTGAAAAAGTATTGAATCAGAAGACTGGGTGGAAAAAAAAATTAAATAACTTCCTCCCATCACATCTTTAGACAATATGTATTACTTAATTCTTCCAACAAAAAGGCAATCAGAACCACATCTACAATATCTTAAATAAGTATAACTTCCTAAGATAAACATTAGCTCATAGCAGTATTGAAATTTCTGAGGTGACATAATACAAATATGGGTCATTTGTAAATTTGAAAGCTACTTTGCTGTCATTACTGTGTTGCAAAATTCATTATGATCAGTTTCAGCACTGATTCTTCTTAAATCACAATGGTACCTAGAAAACACAGTGAGAGCTTGACCTGTCAGAAAGGCTTAAATCTGGTTCAGTTTGGGTAAGTCCATCTTTAAACTTTTATTTCCATATGTTTGAGATCTTTAGCACAATTCATAACATTGTAGTCTGGGGTTTCATTACAAATTCCCTTTCTTTTATGTGTCACTAAGGCCAGGGGTTCAGTTTGGCAATATGATGCTATTTTTAGATTAACAACTTCCTTCTAATGAGGACCGCAAATAGCAACCTCTTTTCAACATGCCATGGAGTTCAAGCACAATTTCGAGCACAATTTCCCAGCTGGCTTGTGCACCCTTACACCATCAGCTACATGAAAGAATACAGGGTGATGTTAGTGCTTGTCTCTGTTTCAACTCAGCGTGACTTTGCAGTGGTTTGTAGTGAGAGTAAGGTGTCTGTAACAAATCAAACATAAATATATGAAAAGTGAGAAAAATCTTGTGTCATCAAGTCAACATACAGAATTGGAGTGACATAAAGCAGTTTCTGGCCATTTTGGAAGACAAGAAGCCTTCAAGTTTGAGGCATCACTCTTCAAAAGAAGATGACTGAACAGGATCAAATATTTCCTCAGTTATTGCTCAGTACTGCCAGGGGAGGATTGTAGGTTCCTATGTACCCAGAGAGGGAGACAGTATTTCAAAAGCATCACATTTTCTCATTTATTGATTTCACCAATGTCAGAGTTTGTCTTTACAAAATCAAAATTGAAGTTTGTTTATATACCTGATTTAATTATTGGTTTGTTGGGGGTTTTCTTAATAGCATTGTCCCATCCATTCCTCTCACAAGTAAAAATAATCTGAAAAATATTTGCAGCCCCACTGCTTTTGTTTTAACTCTCAGAAGCTTCATCAGAATTCCTAAGAGTACAGAGACATTGTGAGGAGATGTATTATAAAATGGACCAACCTTTCAGGGAAAGATGTCAGGATTTGGCAGGTACAAACATGGGAAGTTTCAAAGTTGTGTGTTGGAGTTTTATTTTTTTACTTTAAGCTGGCTTCTGTCACCAGTTCATCCCACATATGGTTCTTGGGTAAGCCACCTTTTTGTTGTTCTTTTTTGTTACTCAAAAAGAAAAGTTGTATCTATCAATCTATGCACAGTATCTGTTTAATCTATGGCAAGGATCCAACTTTTTTGTACACAACTTTCAGTTATTCAGAGCTTGCTGTCAAGACTAATGCATGCCTATCAGTTTCTATCAATGCACAGTGGATGAATATGACATTGCATTTTTCCCAAATGCCACCAGGTTCAGCATGCAAAAAAAAGCTCAGAATTTAGGTTATAGTACCCTGGGCTCAGATTTATATAAAGTTGCTTGGAGAGAGGATGTGGGAGGTCTTTGATAGCACTGCCATAGCACTGCACCCAGCTTGTGCTTTGTTCCCTGGACAAAAAGGAAAGTTTTGGTATGCTGATTAGGGGCACAGAGAACCCAGGTAAAGTGCCTTGCTGAAAAGATGAAAGTCCTCCTTTCTCTCTACACAGTCAAGGACAGACGGACAAGTGCCATATGCTGGAGATGCTTTTTTCTTGTTTTGTCACAGGAACAGCATATGCTTAAAAACCTGATGCCTTATTCTTCATCCAGATTACAGTTATTTCCTATAGGTTAGTTCCCATTTTGCATCTCTCTTGTAATCTCATTCTGCAGACATACAGTAAGTGATGACTTTCTGGTCAGTTCCAGAGATCCTAGTTAAACTAACATTAAATTCTTATTTTAGGGCATTCCGTCAGTTCAGTCTTATTATATTGGGTCAGGATAGCTTGAGGATATTCAGACAGCTAAAACATCAAACAAAAACCTATCAATACATCAACTTCCCTTCATTATTTGTTGCAATATTTCTACATTCAGTAGAACAATGTGGAGTCCAGAGATTACCACTGGTGACTAGACCGGTAAATTCTTCACTAAAAGAAATAAAATTCAATAATTTTTAAATAATTTTAATTAATTAATTTTAAAAATTAATTTTAAAATTATTCTTATTTTTTGATATGCATCAAGAAAAGGTTCTATCTCAGAATAGCCTTATTTATTTATTTGTTCTTTTGCTTAGGTTCTTTATTTTTTAATTTTGCTTTCCAGAAAGTCAGTAAAGTCATTACACTAACTGGAGAGAATCATTTGAAGAACTACTGCAGGGAATTCTGATAGAACATTTAATTGCACATAATTAAAACAGTAAAACTCATTTGGTTGTAGGTTATGTAGCATTTCAGCTGTGGAAAGCATAAACCATAAAGAGTAACCCTTCCTTTTACTGTATTACTCAACAAAGTCCTTGGGACTCACTGCTCCAACTGATGCAGATTAGGTAAGAAACAAGAAGGTAAAGCACCAAGGCCTATAACTACCTCCAATTTGGAAAGAGGAAGCATGAACCATCACTTGATGCAATACAGAAAGGTTGAATTTCAGCTGGACTTGAAAAAATTCAGGCTGCTTTGGCTCTAATTATAGAAGATGGGGATGCCATTTAAAATAGCTTAAAGGGTAATATGTAGGGAAAAGCTGATGCCAGATTTTCCTGCTTCCTGACATCCTTGTTTAGTCTGTAGTAGGCCTTGTGACTTGCTTGCACTGGCAGATGTACGTGAAGATATTCATAGCCAAGGCAGTTCTGGAGCATACAATTCTTGAACAGTTACATAGAGGGACTATTCAGTACAACAGAAAAATTAAACAAGCAGAAATTCATCAAAAATGTTAAGCTTTAATCTTGTTCTCATTGTGTTCATCATTCTCTTGTAATGTGCTTGTCATTCTTTTGTGCTCACCACCATGGAGGGGCGCTCCAAGGCAGCCTTGACTGCAGTGACCATAAGATACTGGGGTTGGAGATCCCCGGGATGCTGAGGGGGCCACACAGAAAGCTCACTGCCCTGGACTTCAGGTGATCAGACTTCTGCCTCCTCAAGGATCTACTTAGCAGAGTGTAAAATAATGGGTACAAAAGGAAAGGGGAAATTTAGGCTGGATATTAGGAAGAAATATTTTATAGTGAAGGTGGTTAGACATAGGAACGGGTTGCCCAGAAAGACTGTGGTTGTCCTGTTTCTGGAAGTGTTCAAGGCCAGACTGGATGGGGCTTTGAGCAATCTGGTCTATTGGGAGATGTATTTAAGGTTCATTCTAACTTTTAACATTCTGTGATTCTGTAATTTCTGTAGCCTGTGATGTAAAGAAAAATACTTCTCAAATGTATTGTGATGTGGCAAGTTTTCCTTCAAGATTTGACACAATGCCCTCAAAACTTAGTCTTCATGAATATGGCCACAGTGAATACATTGTGCCTTATAACAGTGGGGCCTTCTATGGTATAAATTGGAAAGCTTATTTTGAACTTGAGTTTTCATAGTCTGAGGAAAATTATTACAAAAGCTGAGATGAGAACATGAGCAAAATGGGGGAAAATAGGGCTTCAACATACTTTGTCTTCTCAGTCTATGATTTCTCAAGATACTGTTTTTAAAATGAACCTTTTCTAATTTGGGTTATTGAGGTTTGTTTTTTAAATTATATTTCTCTTACATAGAGAATTTCTTCCTTCACATTTCCAGCTTGTTTTTCAACACAGACATCTTTCAAAATATGAACTTCCCCACTCAAAGATCCATGACTCATTTCTGTAAGTCTATACCTGTCTTGCACACATCCCATAAAGGAGCTGTTCCCAAGGTACTTAAACTAGCTACAATATTCAAGATTTCCCTCAGGCTAAATCTGTTCTATCATAAATTTCATGGAAAAACTACTAACATTTCCCAGAGGCTATGAAACTATCGTGACTATTAAGAGTTTCAAAATCAGAATAGCAAACAAGCAGAAATTCTCATTTCCTCATCTCCAGACAAAAAAAAAAAGGCAAAAAAAGAAATACAACAAAAAAACCCACACCAAAGCACCAAAAACAACCCCAAAAAAGGAAAAGAAACCTAAACCTGCATGGGTAATTCATTATGTTTCTAGCTTTGAAAATTTAAAGTTCAAAAGACAGAAGATAAACTATTTCATAATATGTTTCATAACAAAATTTTCCTTTCGATGAGCAAGCTATTTTTTTTATTTGTTGATGTGATCCATGGAAAAAAGGACAACAAAAGTTTTTAACTAACAGGATGCCCTGGTTCAGGGCAAATTTGGGGTGAAACCTCCGAATGAGAGCCCTCTAGAAAGCAAATTCAAGCGGTCCCTCCCCACTATTAGTTAAAAAAAGATTTCCTTGAAGAAAAGTGGGAAAAACTGTTTATTCAATAAGCAAAATACTCACAAATATGAAAAAAAAGACAATATTGAACAATGGAACCTCTCATTGTTCTGAAGAGATGGCAAATTCAGAAAGTCTTTCTGTAGATCAGAGAGAAAGAGTCCTTTTCATGGGTTTGGCCTCAGGTTTCTCTCAGTCTCTCCCAGGCTGGGGTTTGGTGTCCAGCCACAGTGCAGCTTAGAGTGCCCCTGGACGATAGTCCGGGTTCCCAAACCAAACAATAGCTGAACAGTTCCCAAAAAACTTCTGGCCTCAGCAAACTAAAAAAGAAAAAAAAAAAAAAAAAGTAAGTAAAAGCAAAGGAGAGCTCTTTCCTGCTGTCTGTCTGTGCTGCAGACAACACAGCCCATGAGAAGGAATGCGGGGGAGCAACTGGAATTTCTCTAACAAACTCTGTGCTTCTTCTCCCCCACTTCGGTCTTGGAACCATCCTTAAAACTGCAGAACTCAATATCAAGCATAAACAGAACAGACAATTGGAGATAGAAGCATCATAAAGTCGCCCTAGAACAGAGGGACGTTGCCCCAGTCAATGTTTATAACATTGGTTTTACAAATGAAAATAAGTTTGTGATTTGTGAAACTGAGTATTTTTTTTACTGTGCTCTGTGCAACAAATATGTGTCCAAATATGGACATATGTAAGCAGTACCATGAGGGTAAAGCAAGAGATCTAGCAATGCAATTGAGACCACTCAAAGGACAGAGGCTGAGTCCATTCAGGGAAATATGGCCAGAATTGCCTCTTTCACCTACTTCTGAGCTTATCATGACCCAAAATTATTTGTTGCTAACATTTTGAAATAGTTATTTTTGCACTAATTTTATCCTTGTACCCTAGCAAGACAGAAAAAAAAAGAAACTCAGTGCCTCAGATCTTGAGGCAATATTGCTCTTACCTTCTTTGCCTGAAGTCATTTAAATTAGCTTAAACCTACTTCTCTTCAGATCAGGTCTCAGTCCTGTTTCAAGTTTTCATGTCCCAGTTTTATGTACTGATGATTCTCTCTTGCTATTGGTCCCATAAGCTCAGGCGAATAAAAGAAGCAGAGGCTTGGAATATCTGTAAAAATGAAAAAAAAAAAAAAAAAACCCAAAAAAAAACCCAGGACTATTTGAAAAGTTAAAAGATTTGCTAGCAAATAATTTGCAAATGCGTGAATGAGTAATATCACTGCAGAGGGACAATATCTTCGTATGCAGCAAAGTTACTTATTTTGAGATGAAGGCTGAGTTACTTATTACAGGGGTTCTGTGATAATCTTGACATGACTTTAGGATGGTTTCTAAGGTTGAGGTAGTAACTAAATCAATTATGGTTTTATTTTTTTCCTCTTTCTGGCATGTTGACATAGTTACAGTTCAAATAACTGACACTGAGTTTCTAACCTATGATACTACACTTTTTATACTTTATTTTCATAAAATGCCTATTTATTCTTATTTTTATAATTTTTTGTAATTATTACTACATATTGATACAAATGATGGATTTGTAACTGAGTTATAGCTGTTCATTCTAACATAGACCATGTAAAGATATCTGTTTTCATGTAGCTCGGTGTGGAAATAGATTGAGTTCATCTGCTGATCCCAGAACTCTGAAAGGTTTACAGTTTCATGGATTAGTTATAAATCTAATAGTTTATTTTTTATACAGATATATTTCTTCATTTATTTATCATTAAAAAATAGGTTTTTGAAAAAAAAAAATGTTTTGCACAAACTGTTTGCTTTCCTTAGAAACTCAGAATCTGCACTGAAAAATCTGATACATGGGCACATCTGCACACACACACACCCCCACAAGAGTATTTTTCAATACACAAAGGATGTCCTGGTACAATTACTCTTTTATATGCTTGATTCAAAGTGTATCAATAGACAGTGTATCAATCAAATTTAGTTTTCATAGCAAATACAACCACGTAGAATCAACATAACTGTGATACAACCCTCCCTGTAGATTATGAATTATTGGTGTAAAAGCTGGCACACCATTAATGATAATAGCACCCTTTATCCCATCCCAAGATCACAAAAATGTGCATCTCTCCTAGTCCCATATGGGGAACTCATCAAGCCTCAAGAGATCCAGGTTGGAGAAATTCACTAAACAGATTCCAGGCTTGTTTTCTTCAAGCTCCTTATCAGGGTTCCCAAATAGTGTGAATATGGTCTTGAGTAATTCAAACCCAAAGCTTTGTTGTTTCATCAGACAGTAGTTTCCAGAGATGTCTGTCTCTGTTCCTTGGCTGGCTAAAATCATCTCTTGTGTATTCCCATCCCAGAAATATGTTTCTGATTAACCCACATTGTAAGAGTTTCCTGTGCAGGGGAAGAGATGGGGGAAACAAATAGGTTTTGAAAGCTGAAGTTTTATTCTATTTAGGCCTGTTAAAATCAAACTCATTCTGTTTAAATTAATGAATACAGAAAGAGAAAAAAAACCCCAATTGAATATATATTTGTGATCAGCAGAACAAAATTCCCTTTCCAGAAATAAAATAGAAGGGCTTCCACCAGTGAAACTTATTTTCCATCACCAGTGGACAAAAAAACACCAGAAATGTTGGTCCAAGTGGGCATATGAAATTCACCTGCTGGCTATAAAAGCTTATATTGGAGGATTAAGTTATTTTGTTATTTCATCCTTACAGCAGCACTTAAAAGTGGAAACAAAAGGAGTCTGAGGAGTATGAATGCCCATCCTTGGGACTCTAAGTCAGCTTTCTAGTATACTCTGGTTTTGCTGCGTTCTAGTCACCTACTAACCATTCACATGCTTTTACTTTCCTCATCCTCTGAAATTCATATCTTAAGCAATACAGCAAATGCCAGCCCTACCAAATAGAAAAGGAAAAAAAGAAATTACATGGTCCTGATACCTTAGGATTTTCTTGCAAAACATACAGCATGATTTCCTCTTTCTTCTTTTTGTTCATTTCCTCAGTGTTTGTTCACTAAACGAGTTTAAGTCATGTCAGATTTGGCTTAGGATATACCACAGTCAGAAAGTTCATTCAAATCTCTGGTTAGTCTGACAATGTTTGGAATACAAAGTTAAAGGAGAATGTAAGCTGTTGAAGTTGTTTTCTCAGTCAAATAGGAAGATAATGAAACTTGAGCATCTGTTCATGAATAACTTATTCAGAACACCACGTGACTGGAAAAATATCCTCTGGGCTGACACGTATCCATGTCATTGTACAGACAGAAGTTGACAGTCAAAAAAAAATTTATTTTTTATTTCCATAAGTATGTTATGATTCTAATAACATCAGCACAAAAAAGCACACAGGAGGTGATTTTCTTATTTTGCATCTCTGTTCCTTGAACCAAGTGCTAATTTTTTTTCCCAGGAAAACAGTATTTTAAATACATTTTGTATAGTGTCACAAACCTATTCAAGAAATTTGTGCAGGATAGCACACAGCCCTGCCAAATTAATGTCAAATTATTTCATAT
The DNA here is from genome assembly GCA_018697195.1 of Certhia americana. Lineage (NCBI taxonomy): Eukaryota > Metazoa > Chordata > Aves > Passeriformes > Certhiidae > Certhia > Certhia americana. The sequence continues at coordinate 8,873,389 of CM031860.1, forward strand.
ATCAGGTAAGCTCTACATGTCTCTTATAACCATCTTATCAAAGTGTTCTGACATCAAATAAATTGCGCCAGTGAACTGCGCCACTAAATAATTTTGTTGTGTAACATTGATTATATTAACTCTTTGCAAGACACAGCCAAGTGCAAAAAAAGAAATTTAATTTTAGGCCTTAAAATTTGGATGGAAGTTGAAATAAAGATTATCATGAGAAATTCTTAAAATGGGAAGAGTCTATTTCTTGTTGTTAAGTGCTACTTTAGTACTACGGAGTAGATAAAAAACCAACTAAGAAACTTAGAGCAAAAGATTCACTCTCAAACACACCAGATTTTTTCACATAAGAAGCAGCTTTGAATTGTAATTCAAAGCTAAGTATGACTGCTGAAATATTGCTTGAGTTTGACTTGGTAATATTAAAAAGAGTGTCACAGAAAAGCATTCATCTCTCCAGAGAGTCTTAGATTTCTAAGTAAATGTTTGTTATAAGGAATGTTTTCTTTTGTGGCTTTTTTTTTTTTTTTATTCTTAGTCTAATTATCTTTAAGAAATAGGGGAAAGTGTCCCAAATATTCTTTATCCTCTTTGACGTGGCCAGAACAAACACCCTTAAACAAGTTTTACCTTATATAAGTTACCCCCTGGGATTTGCTACAGTTTTCCATTGCCTTCAACGGTCCTGTTTTAAATCTAAGGTACAGAAATTGTTGGTTTGGGGTATAATTGGCAAAATAACATTTGGACATGTGCAAAGAAGCTAATTGGTAATTCAATCTTTTGCTATGTGATGCCAAAGTTTCTATTCTGCCACTGTAATATTGTAATTTTTCTGTGGTCTCTGATCAGGATCTTTTACTTAAGAATCTACCTCTAATATTACCCCAAACCAACTGTATAGAAAAACACCAAACTAAACTGTGGTTCTTCCAGGAAGCTGCACTTCTAGGTGCATCCCTAGGCAATCTTCCTTCCTTAATACTGGAGTGTTATCAGGTTAATCACAGTCTCTAATTCTTGCAGGGAACAGAAAGATGTCCAATAGCCAAATCCAGCTGTAAGAGACTGCTGTAATTGGATGTAAGAGCAAGCCAGCTGTCCATTAAACACTACATACAGCTGGCCATTTCTGCATAAGGACAAGTTTTGTAACAGCACATCCCCTAGACCTGTATTTTATTTTGTATTTTGGGAGGCTCTAGGAATTACTTCCCCATTAATCCAATCTTCACAAGAGGAAGACAATTCCCTTCCATGTAATCAACAGTGTAATTAATTATAAGCATTCATTAAACATCACCTATCTAAAAGATGAACAAGCCTGATGTTGCTTATGAGTCTGGAATGGTCTTCAGCAAAGTGTATAATGACTGCAGACAATGAGATAGAATAGTCTGAAGCATTGATAGGTGGCTTATTTATATATATTTAAAAGCAGATTTATATAGTAAGGCAGAAAAAATGCCAAATGGAAGTGTAGCTAACCTAAAGAGCACTTGGCTTTCAAAATATCTTTTGAATTTAAAAAGTTAACTCAAGCTAAATTTCTATTCTGTGTAGAAGATGAGCTATTTGTAGGCAGAGAGAACACACAGTACTTGGTTCCTTGATATATGCAGCTTACTGAGGATATATGAATATAAAGTCAAATTTTGGTGGCAAGTCTTTTAAGACTGAACAAAACTATCAAAGAAACATATAAACCTATACTGAATCCATTGGCATGTTCTGAACCAACTGGGAAAACAAACACCATTTCTTTGCTGTCAATTTGTTGTTAGAGCAAATATTAAGGAGACATTTTTTGTTTAAAAAAATTCTAGGAAGAGTCATCAGTAGATAATTAGAGAGCAGGAACTATTGACGTCCTACTGTTCCTTTCAAGCTTTAAAACTTAGAGCCATGAAGACTCAAATCATGGTGTGACAGAAGGCCATGTTGCTCTGAAACATTTTTATAATGTTCTTTTTCTCCTGGTTTCAATTTTCAGCAGTAAAATCAACAGAAGATTCTAAAACCAAAAATATTAAAGGTTAGTCTCCTTATGTATATGCAGGGAAATAATTTCAAACTAACAAAAGCTAAACAGCTAACCCTCATAAACTCAAGATTTGTTACAGTTACTTTCATTTTCACCAGTTCCTCTGCTTGCAATTACAAGTTCCATCTGATCCTAGAGACTTTCAGTTTTTGAGCAACCTGGACTATGTAAGCTGTCCCTACCCACAGCAAGGGGTTGGAAATAAATGATCTTTAAGGTCCCTTCCAATTTAATGATTCTATGATCCATCATCCTTTGATTCTATAATTTTAATATAAGTCCCCACTTGTCAGTAAATGGAGGCTTCCATAGCCTTTTATGGAAGGGTATAGATTAAATAAATTTTTCTCTCTGGTTATGTCTTTCCTAGGAAAGGACTTGTCAAGAGAGAATTCATTGAGCCTAGCCAGGAATTGCCTGATGTCGCTATGACTGGCAGCTATCAGAAGCCCTGGCAAGAAAGTAGTCTACTCTGACCTTTTTATAACAGATCTCTGGGTTATTGTTACACAGATTATGTGGTACAGTTGTGAAATGCGAGAGTATTTCAAATAAGAAAAGAGAAAATTAGTCTTACCAGACTGTTAAGTTTTATGTTTATACTTTGGAACAGTCCACTCTAGATTTTTTAGCTATTTCTTCCTTGAGAAAAAAAAAATCTCTTTCATTTAGACAAGGAGATACACCTCTAATGCTGTACAATATTGGTCTCTTTTTTCCCCTTGTTTCTAGATCATCACATGTTTGATAAGCAAAATTTCTCTGGCATGCTGTAGAGGGCTGGCTTTCTGAACAAATACAGCATCCCTAAATGCCTACATTTATCCAAGATTGGTTTGCATTCTATTCCCAGAAGAGACTGCTCCTCTTGAGTGTGTTATGAGAACTCACTGACTCTCCTAGGTCCCACTGCAGAGCTGGAGCTCTGCACACTGTGCAAGTATGAACAAACCAAGCCAGAGGTAAAGCCTTGAACAACAAAACCCCTGGGGGGTACCCAGAGTTTGTTTCTGAATGTTTGTGAGAAACACAGTATTTGTACACAAAGTTTTTTATTCTAGTCCGCAGATGGAAAATGACACATCCCTATGAGGTCAAGTTCATGTTTTTTTGTTACTGCAAGTTACTCTTGTCCTTTTTCATATGATTCTAGATTGCATATAGTAATAAATAAAACCATTCTGTAATAAAGCTTAAATTAAAATTTTACCCTATGAATAATACATGATATAGAGTATACAGCAAAATTGTATAAAATATAACGAATAGGCCCTCAGTTAATGAATAGGGATTGAATCTGAACTAAACCACCCTTGGCAAAACCAATTACAAAAGTATCTGCAATGAAATATGCACTCCATTAATTTTGCATTTTGATGAACATATTTTATGCATTTATTAAGTTTTTTGGCTAAGTAATATTTTTAAGACAAAAAAGAGAAGTAAGTTTTTTTTTGTTCAAACCAGTTGTGCCTAACATCTGAAGTTTGCAATATGTGCTGTGGGTGATTTAAAATTCATAAAGCAGCTCTGGTTTGTGTAAGAAAGCAGTTTTATTTTATAAAATAAAACTTACTCCAAGAAGTAAAACTAAGCACTGTGCCAGAAAAATACCTTAAAACTTATCTATAATATCATAAAATCTGTATTTAAACATCTGTAATAACAGGTATGGGTTTCTTCTCTATTTCCTTTTGTATTTTTTTTTCCAATCACAGCTAAGCTGTTGGTATTTGCCAGAATTTCACTGATTGCCTTCTCCTGTGCTTACCTCAATCTAAAGAGAATCGGCTGCAAATCTTTTTCAGGGTTGCCAGTCTCTCTGCTTGGAGATTTATCTCTGAAAATTTTCCTTCATTTTGTTTTACAAAGACCTATAATTTCGGGTTTTTTGTACTATATAGTTAATAAGTCATTACTATTATAAAGGACACAAGAGAACCTTCAAGGTGTGACACATGAATAAGGAAAGCAACCTTTAAAACATTCTGAAAGAAGGCTTGATAAAGCATAGCAAGGAAAAGATACAGATGCATTGGTCCTGTACCTCCAAAATATGTATTTCTTCTGACACGCTAGAATTCAGGTATTTTGCCTAGTTTTCTGACATCCCTTAGAAGGCAGTCAAGTAAATGAGAACCTGTTATGTTACACAGTATTTAGATGTTGTGCAGTTAAACTACAGTCAGATGCTGACTGTTTCCTTCTCAATTTTAGGTACAGCAGGGAGCAATGTTCATGCCCTTGCTGAAGAAACTGTATACAAGATAAGGATTAACTTGAGGCTAATTAATTTGGGAAATGGTTATTAGGGCCAGGCAGAATAAACAAATCTAAATGCAAGGCTTACATTTTTAGAAGTTATTTTAGATTATTATTAGGGTGTAGGGAGCAGGTTATGAGAGGATGTGTGCATCAACAAACACACAGGAGAACAGTAATGTGCTGATTAACAAAAAGCCGTTCACGCCTTCTCTTTGGAAGACATTTAAAGCTGTTCAGCTGTTTCACCTGTGATGCTGAAAATTCAAAATTTAGAGATGATTTAGGCTGTGGATAAAGTAGCTTTAAATCATCTAGTGACGCACTGTGTCAGTTTTTATTCTCATCCCTGGCCAGCTCTGACACAGCGGTCATGGTGTGTTGCCCCCAGAAAGCTGTGCAATCTGGGGGGCAGCTGTAGAGCACACAGGCTCTACTGTGGGGCTGGTGCAGTGCCTAGGAACGGGGCAAGAACAAGAGAGGAACCTCCTGTGTGAATTCCCAGATTTATTCCGGAAGAGGACAGTGACAGAAGGACTTCTGACAGGGGTATGCAAGTGATTTTAAATGGGGTAGGTGTTAGGGGCAGATACAAATGAACACCAATAGAGTAGGGAGAGGGGAGATATAACAGGTGGGATTGACAATATTGTAACCAATGAGGGAACACATGGGAGGGGAACAATTCAAATGAACCATTGGGATATCAAGGTTTAGGGAACTGACAGGGAAGGTACTGGAAGAAAAGGTGGGGAATACAATGAAGGGCAGTTCAGGGGAGGATACCAAATTAGGGCTACACCAAATTGGGGAAAACAAGGGGGAATATGGGGATGAATCATTTACAATTAAATTATTAAATTTTAAAAGAAAAACGCACTGCAACAATCTAGCTACCGCCTTTACTGAGACTATGGAGTAAGAATTTCTGCCTCATCACTTTTCCACTGTGTTTTCTCTGCCTCACAATATCCACTGCTCCATCTCTCTTGGTCCCTAAATTCTCCATCAGGACGCTCCATTACATGTCAACACCAGTGCAGAGCAACACAGGGGTTGTGGACTCAGGGTTTAACTAGTATAATTAATCTTTATCTCCATTAGAAATCCTTACCTAGGATTGAGTGTTATTGTTTTTTGGTGCACCACAATGAACAAAAGAGGAACTGACATTCTCACAGGCATAGTGTGAATTGGAGTTTTACAGGCTTTGTGAGACATGTTTTCAGTCTAATCTTAACTGCATTATACAATAACATGTATATGTATATACACTTATGTGGTATATATATATAGCTTATACACTCAATACAAGAGAGAAAGTACATGGAAATGAAATTTTAGAAAAAAGCACATATCTCATTTACAGAAGCAAAATATGCTGAAGGGAGTGAAGAATGGTCAGTGTGAAGAGTTGTATGGGACAGGCACAGGTATGGATGAGGGAGACATGAAAAAAACTCTTATATGCTCTGTATAAATGAAAAAAGTCACCATTTCATATGTGCGTCATTTCTTCAAATCTGCATTAGCTAGTCATAGCTGACTGAAAGTTTTCCCTCCAGCAGGAATTAAAACTAATGTCAAGACTGATAAACTCACATACACTAGGCAAAAATCAGGACTGACCATTTTCATGCAAAATGTCTCTTTTGTACAAACAAAGCAAAATAAGTTTGGCTATCTCTAGTTCTGATCTTTGCCCTTTTTTTTCTTCCAACAAAAAGCAATATTTATGTCAGCAAAATTATTCAGGAATCTTATTTTTGTCATGAATTTCAGAATTTTTTTAAGAGGTTTTGATCTATTTAAAAGAATATCAGATGCAAGGTATTTTCCTTAAAATCAAGAATTACATTTATTGTATGTAGGGTTGCAAAACACATGCCAGCCTAAACAGGGAAATAGTGTGGAGTGAGTAAGCAAAGACTGAGAAAGGCAGTGAGAGACAAAAATAAGCAGATGTTTTAGTGCCTTTCCTTCCCACTGCCACCAAATGAAGTTTCTTTAACATGAAAAAATGCTGAAGCTTTGTTTTGGATGGCCCTGTACAACCCCACATCCATCTAGGTGTTACTGCAAACCTGAGATGTGACTGGTTTTGCAAAGCTCTCAATTTTTTATGCATTGAGATTATATTAATCATACTTCCAAACACCTAGAGTTCCCAAGCCAGACTTTTAGGGTTAAATAAGCAGCTCAAGATCTTCTTAGGACATACGGTGCCAACATTCAGCTGAGGCTGTTTGGATCCTGCCTGCCCTGTGCCCCCTGCCTCCCTCTTGTGCAAGGAAATCATGCAGGTAAGGACAAGCTCGTGCCTATCTCACACCTTTACACGAGGTGCCTGGTGCTCTGGACTTCTGCAACTTCACCACAGTCTTTGTGGTGCCAAGGCTCAGATCAGCTCAATTTTAGAGCACAATTTGAATTATCCTATTACTTTAAATTCCAAACAGTCAGGAAAACTGTCTATAATTTAGACTTATGCCAAGTGCTAAATCAACTGCAAATGTAACTTTTACATTTATTTCTATAGGTTAAAGAATTTATAGTAAAGCTGTTTGTAAATTATAGCTCCAGTTCCCAGCAATGCAGCAATAAAAAAATTGATTTTTTTTTTTAATTTTTATTTTTTAAACAGGGAATTATTATTAAAGATTTGGCTTAATTTCACAGGACGTTTTCAGTCTCTCTTGATGCTTCTTTTTTCCGATGTACACCTGGTCAAATCAAAAATCATTTTGATCTTATCAAAACATCATATTGCATATATACTAAGTTAGATTATGTGTTGACTTAATCAACATTTCAAAACTGAGTCTTGTTTCAGAACAAAGAGTTGTAATGTAAATTATCCTGTTTGCTCCTGTTTAATTTCTAAATAATAATACAGATATGTCTTCCTCATAATGTTTTCATTTCAATGAAAAAGTACATTTCAAATAAAAGAAATCTCACTTTGGGAAATTTCTGCACATTGATCCACATGGGATGATTTGCTCAGCCTTCTTTTATACCATGCTCTGGGTCTATAACAGTTTAGTGGTTTAATGGATCAATGATGGTACATAAGTCAAATATACTCACAAGGCAATTTTGTCTTAAGTATTTTAAAAGCTAAGGTTTGGGGTTTTGTTTGCTTTTATTTTGTGGAGGGGGCAGCAGGGAGGGATTTGTATACAGGCTACAAGATAGCCTTTTTTAGAAAACTGACCCAATTTAACCTTCCAGTAGGTTTAAGAAATACCTATTTTTACATTTACTATACTTAGTGATAAAGATTTTTTACTTTCCCACCCAATTGCCCCAAAAGACCTTGAAAGGCTCACTCCCACATGCTGTGCTGTTTTTCAGCCTGGGGAGAAGTTCACTGTGCACAGCACTGCCACTACAGTCCCTGAAATGAAGGTTTAAGATCACAGATTAAAACTTGACTATAAAGAAGGGATTCCCACATGACCTAAAATTTCTACATCAGATGTCAATATTTCTAGTGATAGGTAAGCATGAAGTGGGAGTAACTGACATTATTCCTTTCCATCTGGAATAGCTGCTCCCCAGAGCCCACAGTGGGAGTGGGGCTGGCTCCTTGGAGCCATGCAGTCCTGCATTTGGAGGCCTCTCCGATTAGTCCTGTAATTTACTGTCACTTAATAAAATGGACCAAGGAGGGATAGAAAAATCCCAGCCTCCAGCTGGGGTGCATGTTCTCAAAGTTAGCCCAGCTCTCAAGCAGGTACAAAAGGCGCCCGCAGCTGAAGCTGGGAAGGCAGAAAGGAGACCTTCAGCCCCCGATGAATTACACACCAGTGCCAGGCCCCAGGAACAGCAGATCAGCCACACTTTGAAGGATAAATCAAAGCTTTAATCGGGACTGTCAGTAAGGCAGGTGTTTTGACTGCCTTTATGGCTCATTTTTATGCAAAAAGGGTTGTTGGCAATACAGAAATCATGGGGGATTGAAAATAAATGGCAGTGACAGCACTGATTCCCACCAGGCAAGGGGGACAAAATTGGTCTGTCTTTTCACATTATGAAATATACCTAACGGCAGACTCTTGAAACCCTGCAAGCACAATGCACACTCTGTGTGCTGGACACTTGCCTTTCTATGTCGTCCTTTCCTTCCCCCGCCTTTTTATTTGATATGCCAGGGGGCCTTTTCTATTCTTTGCTGATAAACTGCACCAGCAGCCACTGCAGGTTCAGAATGTTAAAGAGCCGCCACTCACCCAAGCCAATGAAAGGATCATGCTTCAAAGGGCTGAAAGGACACTGTAGACACTACCCATGGCCCTGGTTTATGGTAATGTCTTTTTCATCTTGGCTTTCATCATTCAATTACATTAACAAATGAAACATCATAAAAATGTGTCCATGAAAATTTTCTATCATGGGAGGGGGCAGGGGGGTTGCTGTTAGGAGAGGCATCTACACAGCAATGCCACAGGGATGTGCCACTCCAGCTCCTCTTTCCCGCCTTGCTTTGATGACTGATGGGGCACCCACCACTACCCAGAGTCACACAGTAAAACTGACATTTAACTTCACTTAATTTCTAATATTCCTCAATATTAATAGTGGGCATAATTTTAAAGTTATTTAAATTAAATAAAATATTTCAGCCCATGGAATTTGACGCACTACGGCATCCAGTAATACTGAAAATGAATGATAAATAGAGCACACTTTTCTAGAAAGGAAAAAATTAAGGCCTTTTCCTTTCGTTCTGCTATAACTCAATACTTTTCACAGTGTATTCTGTAACATAATTTGACACGTTACTGCAGGGTGTTGCCAGCAAATTTCATATATCATTTACAAACCGTAAAGCAGGGAAAAGAGGAAAAAAAAAAGCAAACGCTTCCCTCCTGTAGTTTCACATAGTTATTCATGCCTCACTCAGAGATGACAGTATTTCAGCAGCTTTACTAAAGAATTGATTCTTTTATCCTTCCACAGAAATTTAAAAACGTATTTATAAAAGTAACATCCATCTTAGGATGTACGTCCTTAGGACAGATTGACTGAGGAGAACTTTTGAAAAACTTTTGTGTTGATTATGTGTAAATTAAGAAATTCATTACACTTGATTGTGATCATCCATACTGCTGCTTCTAGCCAGAAAACTTTGCATCTTTGCTTAAATGAAAACATAATGGATGCATCTCGTTACTTAGCTGCATAAAAAATGAGATTACCATCCCCAGTTTAAGAGAAGGTTGATGCTCTCAGTCTCCATAAAAGTTTATACATCTTTGGGTTTTGACCCTCTAAACTACTCCATGAATTCCAAAGGAAATTTAACTATTACATAAAAGTTAACCTACTTCCATTAAAAAAAGTATTTGTGGGATTCTTGCAAGTAATTTAGATTTTGATTTTCCAAACATACATTATCTTTATTCCCATAATAATTTCATCTAAAATAGTTAGATTTTTATACCTATAAAATACATATTTTCTACTTAAATTATAGGTATTCCACATTAGGATTGATATTCATGTTGCCTTCCTAACAAACTTCATTTCGTATAATTTCTCATGCCAATTAGGTTATTCCATGCCAATAAAATTCCATCTGTTCTTGTAGCATTGAGCCTTGAAACCCTAATTTTCTCAAATATTTCAGGACCACAGTTAATGCAAGCTTTGACAACAAACAACTTCCAATAGTTTGCTTGAAGAAAGATGATACAAGTCACTAATCATGGCAAAGATTTAGGTTCTTGCTGATGTTGGCTGAAAATTCATTAACTTTTCTCTCTGGAAGTGTTGTTACATTCAATAATATTTTGGATGTTTAGATTATAAGGTGATTGCAGCATTTTGGTTGAGAGTCTCTTCAGAAAAGCTCAAGATAATTTAATAAGGGTTAAAAGTCTAATTCAAATTTGCCAAGACCCTTGTCATGATCACCTGTTTAACATTCTTGTGAGTCCACTGGTTGTTAGTCTAAGCATAATATAATAAACAGTAATTAATAAGTAATACAAGAATATTTATTTGCATTCATCTTCCACAGAGCTGCAATGATTTTCCTGATGAGGTCAGAATCCAGTTCATAGAGCAACCTACATTGCATTGCCTTTGTCTGCATTGTCCTGAGTAGAGAAGATTTTTTTAGTATAAGAAAAAGTTTAAACCACTCAACCTTTTGAAATGCACTGTTAGCATATGCCTTAGTTCTGAACATGATTTGTAGTAGTAGATTACACCAGAGTAATAGTAGAATCAAACATTCTCATTTTAAATTTCAGATTTTTTTTTTTCTAATTAGTCTGCCTCAGATTTCTGCTTTCTGTCAAAATTCCATCTTACTCATGGGTAATTCTAATATATAGATTCTCATCTCCCTTGTATCAAAATGACAAATCTTTCCATCACTTATCTCCAATAAATTCAAATATGACTTAGAGATGAAACCTGAGTCATATAAGCTGAAATTTTGAAAATATGGGCACTACTGGGGTGAATTGAAGGTGAATATATTGAAAAATTGTAAATAAACTGGGGAATACATCAGTATAAATCTGTATAACTCAGTCTTGAAGACTTTCAGATACGCAGACAAGTTACAACCTTCCTCATCAGCTAGAGCTCTCTGCACACAACCCTTGGTCCAAAGATTACCTGTTTCTACCTATTTCCTCCCCAGAAGAATGATGTGGCAAGAGTTTGTTTTTATCATGTGTTTATATTGCCTATTTCAGAGTGGAATTTTAGTTCCCCACTGGGGGAATCTAGACACTGGTGAAACATAAAAAATAGCTAACATAGTGCTAAAGATTTAGTCCCCAGATACCCAGATACTCTCAGTCACTAAAAGTTGAAAATACTGAAGAGTTCATGTGACACCAGAAAAACCACAAAAAAAAAAAAAAAAAAAAAAAAAAAAAAAAAAAAAAAAAAAAAAAAGCCAGTCTGGGAGAGAGGAGGAGGAGGAGGAAAGAATTCAACAAGCATTTGGATAGTACTCTAGGGCACATGGTGTGACTCTTGGGGATGGTGCTGTGCAGGGCTAAGGGTTAGGCTCAATGATCTTATGGATCCCTGGCAGCACAGTGTATTCTGTGATTCTGTGATAATGTGTGGTCATTGTTTTGGGGTGTTTTTATCTTTTTAGGCCTCATAGACCAAATGAAATTTACATTGGTTTCTAAAAGGATTGTAAATACTGGGTTTGATATAAACATATTTAAGTGGAGAGGCAGCCTACTTTTAAGAGGCTATGCCTCAACTGATAATTAGAACATAATATAGTTGTCATGACCATGATCATCTCCCTTCTTCTAATGAAAGCCAGACATGATTGTACCTTCATTAGTCTGGTTTTTACTACATTATGTAATCAGGAAGCCACGTGTATAGGTATACAAGGCCAGAAGTTCTGGTTCTTGATTTTCAGTTTAATATTCATGTTAAACACGCTGTATTTAGCACAAATTTGTGAAGATCTAGAATGAAAACAGTGATGAGTTGCATTTCCCTCAGGTTTCTCAGAACTCTTGGGTTTTTGGTTTTTATTTTTCCCCAATGGGGTCCTCGTAGCTGTTGAATGTCTAGATATGATGTAAGGCCAGCTTTTCCTTCCCTGTCTAAAAATAAAGGCAGGATTAGCAACAATAATCTACAAATGTACTTTGTGAAGACAGATTAATTATAGTTCACATTCCTTTACTATCATTTCGCAGATTCTGTTTACATGCTGATGAATATGTAAGGGGTAGCAGAGAGTTTGCAGATGTTCTTTGGTTATGTTTAAGCTTTAGTTTGAACAGTATTAAGTTTGCAAGAGCCTGTAAGGTTTACAGAGAATGTCAATGTTAGCTCATTGACAGCTTCAAATGGACAGAACTTTATCTCCTCCTCCCATCAGGTAGCCACCAATAGTTTCTTCAAATAGAATTTAAGATCAATCATTTCCTGTAATTCAATTAGTAGTGCATAACGATTTGTACATAAATTTTCTTTCATTTACATTCACGCTTGGTTGAGAATGCTGACCTTCCAATTAAAGTAAAAAATTTGAAACAGACAATGCAAATCAAATGGTTTGTCTTCTTTCAAAAGCTACTATGACTCTCTAAAAACTAACAAAATTATTTCTCTTAAGCAATATACAATCAAGCAGTTGGACTTACTGTCAACAAACAGTGAAAAGTAACAGTCAACACAATAAGTTTATTTTTAAAAATACTATATATGGAAGCCTCATTTAGATTATAATGGCATAGGGCATAGTATAATAAATTTAATTACTAAAAAAAAGAAATCTTTTATTTGCCAGAAAAAGAAGGTATTTTGGGGTATATATTGCAAGTTATCACATAATATTATTTGGCTATTCTGCTTTAGCTCCATATTTTGTTTCAAAATATGAAAATAGTATGTACATTTACAGTTTTTTTAATCAGAAAAATATGACAATGCAATTTGCTACTTATAAAAAAAATGAAAAAATAACACAATTTCAGCTGCTGTTATAATTCAAAGTGTTTTGAAGTTTGTGAATATTATTTTTTTCACTGGAAAAAATACTTCTGTACATCATTGAATTTTATTACATACTTAGATGCTTCAGAACAGAGACAAACACTAAATGACAAAGAATGTACATATGGACCACATCTCTCTCACATTCTATTTTCAGTTCTTTCAGAACACATTCTCACTAAGAGAAACTGGTATGTTGTGTGATTGCCTATGAAAATAAGCATAAAGATTTTATACCATTCACACTTTTCCCCAACTTTTTTGCCAGTTTCTGCTAATATTGCATTTACTTAAAATATTATCCAATTTCTATGATGGTAAGTATCAGTCTTTCTAGCAGTGTAAGTCTAACACCATTCTTACTATTCTGACTCACATCTATGCATTCCTCTGACATACAGTCCATCTCAGTTTTATTTTACTTGACCTTTATCTATCTCTGTGTAATAAACCAATTGGCAATCTTTTGGGAGAGAAATGAAGCGGTACAAAAATCTGTCACTATCTGGTAGTAAATAATCAAATTTGGTATTTTAGAGTTGAATATTCACAGAGAGTTTAACTAGATTGGAACCACAATACTTACTTGGTTTTAATTTCTAATTTAATAGCTAAAAATTCTAATTCATGTTTTACAGGTTAAAAACCTGTTTAAAAAAATTCTCTCTATTTCCTAAATGATAAAAGAAGATATAATTATAAAGTAATATAAAGAAAAAGTGATAGATGATTAGCATTGACTGTAATGGTCTTTCATTATGTAAGTGTGAGCATTTACACCCATCCCCTATTTTCCCCTATCTTCTCCCCTGTCTTCATTAGAAGCCCTAAATCCCTTTCTGGCCCCAGAAAGAATCAGAGTAAAAGTAAGAAAAAAATAATGTACAATATGAATTTTCTTTTTTAGAACACTCTAATATTAAACAGCTATTTCTTTTAGTAACAATTTTACATATGAATATTGAGCAGGAATTTCTTCTGATTGGGGGTTTCCATTTTGGGGGGTTTCTTATCCCCATGAGGTAGAACAGTCTGTCCTGGTTTTTGCTGGGATAGTTATCTTTTTCCTAGTATCTGGTACAGTGCTGTGTTAAAGATTCTGGATGAGAACAACGCTGATAACACATTGATGTTTTAGTTGTGGCTGAGCAGTGTTTAGTCTAAATCAAAGATTTTCAACTCCTCAGCTGAAGGAGATATAGCTAGAATAGCAGACCCAGACTGATGAAAGGGACACAGTTCTTTCTCTCTGCTCATCACTACTCAAGGGAAAGGCTAAGGGTAGCTACTCATCTCCTGAGGTCAAGAAGGTAACCATGAATATCCCCATCAGACCTTGAGCAACAAGCTACTTCAGGCACCAGTAGATCTCACCTCCTCTGAGATCATAGAATGGCTTGGCTTGAAAGGCACCTTAAAGATTATATAATTCCAACTCCCCCACTTTACACAGGAAAGCCCTGGTACAGTATAAAACTCTGAGTAATGCACTGAGCTGTCCTTTCATTTAAGAGTACCTGCAATCAAAGGCCAGCCTTCTCCAAAACACAGCAATAATCAGTTCATCAGTTTGGCAAGATATTGTAGCTGATCTAAATCTGCTGATTATGACTTCAAAGGATGCAGCTGTTTTGACACCACAAAGATCACAACCACACTTCCTCATAATCTCGTGACTCTCAGATCTTGCAGACATCGTATGGTAACAATTAAAATTAACATTTGCTGACTGGAGTCTTGGAGAAGATTAGAATATTTTTGCCATTAAACGAAGACTCTAGCACAGTTTGGCTTCCTTAACAACCATAACTTCACATTTCAAGATGCCAGAGTATTTCTTTAAAAAAAAAAAAAAAAAAAAAACAGTCAAGAAAATATTTCTTTAATCTTTAAAGTTGATAATTAGTTTACTTCAGACCTTCCACATGCTAGGATGAATAATTTACATTTTAAAATATTTTTTGTGTCTGTTTCTTTGTCCTACTCAAACATGCATGCTCCATGTCATTTATAGTAACTGTCTGACTCTGGCTGCTTGGAACTGCATTTTAAATTGTCACATCAGCAACCACCTTCAGCAAACAGGGGGGAGTGTAAGTATAACTGTGCTTGCAAAAATTAAACAAATCAAGAGCCCAGTCAAGTGGTTTCAGATTAATCTGCCAACATATTTAAAAACATGCAATTAAAAACAATTACTTGAAAAAAATTTAACAGGGAAACAAAAGAAAAGAAAAGAAAAGAAAACGCTTCTTTTCTGTATGCCTGTAGTTGAGTGATTGAAAAAGGCTCACAAAATTAATCAGTCTTGAATTGCTACACATGTGACCTGGCTTTGGTAGTGGTTACAGGAATTTAACTTCAAAACCAGAATAAAAAAAGAGCACAGAGCTAAACCGCAAATAAAGTGGGATGGAGAGAGGCAGATCTCATTTAGTTTAAAACTATTATTTTTAGCTGTCAGCTGCTTGAGGTGAGTCAAAGGGACTTTCCCCCTTTTCAATGAAACTTTCATATTTCTTTTACAATTTTCTGACTACTAGGTCAGAAAAGCTCAAGCCCCAAGATTTTTTTTGGTTGGTTGGTTGGTTGTGTTTTTATGGAGTGGGGCTTTTGTTTTGTTTCATTTTAATTTATTTGCAAAATTTCCAGATTGCTGACAAGTATCCTGTTGGAGGATATTCATGCCATCAGAAAATACCCAGGGCCTCAAAGGCACACCTCCAGCATGGGCGAAGTACAGCCCCAGGGAGGCAGGCAGAAGGAAAGGGTTTGGTGCATGAGTACAGAGAAAACAGCTCTTACAGCAAACCAGATTATCATCGCAGCATTTGGTCACTTCCTATGTCAATAGATTCAATATAAGCACTGCAAGTCGCAAAGTAAAGGAGTTTCACATCTGTGTGAGCATCTCCCAGATTTTCCCTCCCACTTCCCAGCATTTCAGACACTGTTAAACTGCCTCTGGCTAGAAGCGACTGGGTGCGACTCCCTCCAGTTTATTCATGCCATTTCCAAATATAGCCAGAGGGGATATGAGAGTGACATGAGAAGTACTTTCCACTTCTCTCCTTCACTGCTAGCACTGGAAAATGACCTGCATAACATAATAGGTATTTTCTGTCTGTAATTTCCATCTTGTTAGGCTTTGCAGGAATTGGATGTGCTGCTTACACAGAGCTCCTTGCCAGTTTCTGGTCGAAATCCAGTGTTCTGCTCTTTCATTTCTACTATTTTAATATTTTTCTTATTTTTTAATGACTGTCATTTATTTTACTGCCTTTTTCAGTCTTGTACTTACTCCAAGTTCCTGATTCTTACAGAACTTTCTTGCAAGTCCTGGAATCCTAATTTAAACTGAAGCCTTCATTTAAATTTAAACATGCATCTCTGTTACTCATTACTTCAGTTCCCAGTTGCCTCCAGCTAAACAAACACACAGAGAGAACACAAAATTACCTTTATTCTGAATAGTACAGGACATACCATGAGGATAATACATTCTTCCTAATGTTGCTCATGTCTCCTAAAAAGTTCTTCTAGTCCATGGTTACTAAGGCTCTTAGTTGTGATCCTGTTCCATGATGCTGGTCCTCTGTTGTTCTCTGCTCTGTAATTGGTCAAAATGGTCCCAAGGACTTCTCTTGGACAGGCAAGATGCAGATTTTCCATTTGTTGTACTTTGGAGATCAGGTTCCACATTCAGTAAACCAGGCACCACTTTTCTTGTTAAGGATGTTCTTGAATTTTACTTAGTATCCCCCTCATTGTCTTACAACCTTTGCTTTTACTGTTGTAGATGAGAGAAGACATTTGATGGGTTTGGGTTAGGGAACCACGTAGCTTTTTAAAAACTGCATCTGACTAGAGAAAAGAAAAAAGGAGGGAACTAAAACCCAGGTATTTGAAGAGTTAAGCATATGCTCATTGTTCAAAATTATTAAGCACTTTCTATATCCAGCAGGAAAAAAAATATTTTTGTAATCAAACCACCAAGACAGAGTTTTATAGCACTAAACTCTCATAGATACCAACATGTGGTTTTCTTTAAGCTATAGGAGGCTTTGCCCTATTTCACAAAATACTTTTTCTTTAAAAAGGAGACATTTGTCCACCCTGGAGTTTAAAGTGCTGGATATATTGCATTTGGCAAGCCTTTGCTGGTAAATGCCAGTCCAAAAATATCAAATTACTTCATTAATAAAACAAGTTGGAGTGAAAATTGTGGTTTTCCCAAAAAGCTTTGAGAGATAATATGCTGCAGTTTCCACAACCAGTGACACTGCTTAGCCAATACTGTCTTAAATTTTGTTGTGTCTTTCTCATTCATGTGGCAGAACTACTTCATCTCCTAGACAACTCTATTGAAAGCACTTCTCACCCTGTTTCAAGTATGGTTTGGAGTAGAAAGTTACCTGTTCATACATGAATTGTTTCCAGTTATTTGAACTTCCTATGTCTGTATCAGCTCTTACCTGTAAAAAATGGATTATTTCTTAAAAATCTCTCTAGAAATATGGAAATTTTATTAATTATTTGTTAAATTAATTCAATGAATGATTTTACAAATATTCTTATTTTATCTCCAGTTGGGATGTTATTTTCCCACCTGCCACTTGAAGTGATTCAATGATACATACATATATATATATGTAGATAGATAGATAGATAGATAGATAGATAGATAGATAGATAGATAGATAGATAGATAGATAGATAGATAGATAGATATACACCATTTGGAAAGGGCAAGAAAGAAATCCGCTTATCTTCTGGTGTTAGCATCATCATAAACAATGAACCCATTGTATTTTCTGATGTAATTGCCTGTAGCTTTCTTTGCAGAACAGTTTTTATCAGGTCTCATTTTGTCGTACTGTTTTAAATCAGAGTAACACACTTCTGCATACACTCGTATGTTTAAAAAACTAGTGTATTCCCTCACTGAGTCTCTCAAAGTAAGCACATTTGAAAAAAAAATCCTTTTTCTAAAATTAAGAAAACATCCAGACTAACTCACAGTATTGATGTTCTCTTTATGAAAACCACTTTAAACATTTTTGTATTCAGTCATAATTTGTCTTGCAGCAAATTCAATTTCCCTGGAACATAAGTTCTTCTGATCTTATTTTTGGTATTTAACTTACTCTACATCAATCTCCTGAAAACACCATGAAAGCAAACAACCCCCCCGCCCCCAGTTTCATACCAAAACAACACATCAAAAATAATTTTGAGAGAACAGTCCTCTTACCTAAACAGATTGAACGTAAGTATTTCCTTGAATTTCATTTTGTGTTACAAAACAAATTTGAGTCTTATATATATATATATATATTCTAGTTTATTTGCACAGTGGATTAAACAGCCATAAATACTGAGTGATTCAGCCTAGCAGCACTCCAGTGCTGGCTAGGAATGACCTGCATGTTAACTGTTCCTGGAGTTTCAGGATACCCGAGAAAATTGTCCCTAACTAAGTAAGTAGCTAAGCTTCCTAAAATAACCTAGTAAATGCAAGTTTTCTAGTTACTTAAATTACTGAGACTTTTCCAAAGTGATTAAAACTCCTCATGGGTCACAGGCGAATTTACTAAAGCTCTGGAGAGAAACATGGGAGGTGCATGGAGCCCTTCCAGAGGGCCATGACCAGACCACTATCCCCAAGAAGGATGGAATAAGACTGGAAAAACAATTATAACTATGTTGCAACTGGAATCTCTCACTCATTGATAATCTCTTCTGAAACAAGTATTTTAAGGCCTGAGGTAAAACAGAAAGGGTTGTTATGTAGTCTCCAAACTCCCTCACTTACAAATACTTGGAGAGATACTTCTGTCTCCTCTTTATTTCTGCTTTTAGGTATCTGTTTCTTCATATTATGCTTCATGGGAAAATATCAGTGACCTTTGTAATGCTACTAAACATAATACTACTTCTAAAAAAACAATAGCAGCAATCTATCATATTTTAGCTAATTTCACTGGTCTTGTACAATGAGTCCCAGGCTCAACATTAACTGAATTGCCCAAAACCACTCTTTCAAACATGTAATGTATACAAGTAACTCTTCTGTAAATTGTCTGGGAACATACTGCAGAACAACTCTCAAGACAAAAACTAGAACTTAAATATTTTCCCATGCACCCTCTAGCCAGGTGACATTCCTCTTTCTTGTTCAACATTTACCCCCAGCACAACCAGACACTACCCTTTGTACCCATGTTTGTGCTTCCCCTCCTGTTGATATTTATGACACTTTTTCTGACACCCTGGCAGCATCATCTGAGTTTTGGCAGCGGTTTCTGTGTGTTCAGGTTCCAAGAGGAATGGAAAGAACACAAACTGTCTCCAAACTGAAGGAATCAATTTTCATTTCTAAAGTCAGATGGGCTTTCATTTATTTCCTATTGACTCCGTGGAGGAATAATAATAGAGTTGCTGCTTTCAGTGAAAAAGACCATTATTGAGGACAATGCACTCATTCAAAAAAAGATGCCACATCTCACCCTTCACTCCCCAATTTACAAGCTAGGCTTTTTCCAGAATTTTTTTTCTACCTGGCCAGCTCAGTAAGAGCCCCAGGATATAAGGAGGATGTGAATATTTTTGGACATCAGTACCACAAGGAGAGAGGAAATGAGAGAGCAAGCACAAGCCTCCAGCGGCAACTCCCCACGAGCCAGCTGCGCCTGTCCCGCCAGCCCAAAGCATCACCATATGTTTGGCTGCCACCCATGCAGCCAACAACCCTTGGCTGGAGGCATCAAATCCATTTGGATTCCTCTTGCTAGTGCTGACAGACATCCAGCCTTTTCAGGCCTCAGCCAAGCTGTAAACAGACTGTGCACCACTGGGCTCACTGAATCAGCTCCACAGTAACAGAATCTACCCCTGCTCTCATCAACCTCAGACATATCATACCCTGGAGGCGATAGACCCCAGTAAAGATTTACCAGTCTCCATTCCCAACTCCAGCACAGCACCTGGCTTCAGAGGTTTTAGCCAGGAAACCATGTTCCATGTCCAAACAGGCTCAGTGAGGTACTTAAACTGCAGAGCACAATTAGCCAGGTCTTTTCCCTGCTTTTCCTTTCTCCTTGGAAATCTGGGGTAACAAGTAGAATAGGAAGTGAAGAAGACTATTTTTTGGATCACTCAGTTTTAAAATAAGTTGTTTAAAAAAAACAACAGTGCCTTTTGGGAGGTTCTTGTAGTTTCAGTGAAATTGTGTCTATTCTAATTCTTCTACTACATGCTAATTAAAGTTGGTACTGATGATACATGGTTTGCCATTCTACTGCTGCTTCATTTTCAGTAATACACTACCACTAAAACCTTATTTTTAACAACAGTCTTTCTGAAGTATTTAGTCATGGCAATGATACCAAAGATGGGTTTGTAAGTAGATGAAATAACCACACTCAAAAACCTATACAATTTTTTTGCCACAAGAGCTAACTTTTAGTCTTTTAATAAAGCAGACACTTAAGAATGTTTTCTCTTTCAGGATCTATGTTTCAATCTAGAAAAACCCACTATATTTACTTGCAAAAGAGTAGTGTGTTCCACATACAGATTCTTATATTTGAATTTATATACTTCTCAGAAATTATACATTAAGAACTCCATAGCATGCAGTCCTTCACAAGAACATTTTTTTTCTGATTTTCAATTGAGTAGTTTTCATGGATACCAGTGGTTATGCTTCAAACTCTTGAAGCTTCATTCTAGTTTAACTGCAAAATAATCCTGTTGGCTCTTTGCTGACACATTATATTACATGCTTTGTCTAAAACTTGCACTTTAAGACTGCAGTTAATGGCACGTGCACACCTTTTCCAGAAAGTAGTTTCACTGTGATATGAAGGAATTACGTAATTTAGTATATGCTAAAGTGCAGAACTACACAAGCTAGAAACTGTCTCCCTGAACAGTTAACTTGAACTGCATAGTCTCTGAGAGTGTTTTGTTGTAGACTTTTTTAAACAATGTCGAAGAAATCTGTGTTGAGTAATACAGGGCATCAGAATGTGCTACTGCTGTCCACCCACGAGGGAAGGAAGCCACTGAGTTTTCAACTCACAGATGTTTTCAGTGATGAATCCCTGCTATTTCCCATATGAAGTTATGTACTCCAACATGTGCTGGTCTAAGTGCTATGGTGAGTGAGATGAGAACCATCAGAGAGACCTGAATTTTGGTTGCCCTTCAACAAACACATCTGCATTTGGGATTTTGTTTCACAGGTTTTTAGGATCATAAGGATGTATATGTACAATCCTTATATGTATAAGGATTATAATATCAGTGTCTGATATTTTGAAAGGTTTATAAATAAATCATTTCACCACAAACATTTTTCTAGCCTGGATACAAATCAGCATGTCCTTTCTAACTAGGTGACCTAATTATTGCAAGAATTTAAGAGAGCCAGATGGGTCAAAACAAGCCCAAATGGTCTCAAGCCTGCCAATTTTCTAAGCTTATGCTTCCATTATATTTGAATAAAAAATGTCCATCATTCTTTGCTAGAGGTGCACTAAGATGCTGTGGTTGCTTGTCATCATTTTTATACATGCCAACCAGTTAGCACCCAGTTTGCAAATATTGTGGATAACAGGCATTACTTGAAGCAACACAGGCCTGATTAACAAGAAAGTTCTTTTTTCAATCTGTTCCTCTCCTTTTCATCTCACACATACTATATTAACTTGAATGTGGATTTTTTCCACACATCTCTCACATACAGGTAGCACATTCAGCTCATCAGAACAGAAGACTCTTACAATCAGCCTTTTTCCAGGGCAACTTCTCTTACTACCCCACCCAGGAATAAATAGAAAGAGTCTTTCCATATAAAATTATTACTAGGCTCAGACATACCTCCATTTCACCTACATTTCATAGGAATGCACCTTTACACATGTCACAAATTTGTTTTATGTGTAGGCAGAGAAACCATTTTATTTCAAGACCAGCTGAAGCTTGTAAAAAGGAGACATAAACACAATCTTCTCTTATTCAGACTTTGCTTATTTTCCTCGTCTTAGCTGTCTTGGCTGTACATAATAGTAACTGCAGAGTCTCAATTCTCCTGAGATCTAAATACAATCATTGCTGAAATTTTATCTTTTAAAAGCGTAAGACAAGCTATTATAAGCAGAGTACCATATAAGAGAGACTCATTTTCCATACACAGCAGAAAGAATACTTCCTTTTAAGGCATAACTCCTGCTAAGCACACTCCTGGAAAAGCTGGCAGCCCACAGCTTGGACAGGAGCACTCTTCACTGGATTAAGAGCTGGCTGGATGGCCGGGCCCAGAGAGTGGTGGTGAGCGGTGCTGCATGCAGTTGGCAGCCAGTCACCAGTGGTGTCCCTTAGGGATCAGTGCTGGGGTCACTGCCGTTTAATAACTTCATTGATGACATGGATGAGGGGATTGAGTCCACCATGAGCAAATTTGTAGATGACACGGATCTGGGAGTATTGATCTGCTGGAGGGTAGGAGGGTTCTGTAGAGTGACCTGAGCTGCTGACTGAAGTAGAGCAATCATGTTCAGTCAGCAGACAGAACTCCAGCAGTGTGCCCAGGTGGGCAAGAAGGCCAGTGGCATCCTGGTCTGTATCAGGAATAGTATGGTGCTCAGTGCTACGGTCTAGTTGACAAGGTGGTGTTAGGTCATAGGTTGGACTTGATGATCTCAAAGCAATTTTCCAACCTAGTTAATTCTGGGATTATGTGATTCTGTGGTGTCTGTTTAAATCTCCATAGTGACCTTAGGACACTCAGTTGCTATGGAGGAGATAAATCTTGTCAAGCAGGTGACATTGCAATTCAAAATACTATTGTGCACTGAATAATTGTCTTGGGGATGGTTTGTATCCCACAGCCATTTTTTGTGTCCGGAATTGTTCATTGTAACTGCCACCACCCCCGCCTACCTATCCCTACCCTGCCCTCCTATCCCACAGCTTGGGAATTTTGTGGTGGGTGAAAGGTGGCCCAGGATCCTACAGAGGCTGGGAGCGAGGGGTACTCTTCCTTCTGGTGGGGTGATCAACACAGCTGCCATTCCACACAGTGGGTCTGACCTGAGGTCCTCTTGCCCTGTGATTTTTTTTTTTTTTTTTTTCCTTCTTTAGGCACTGTGCCCAGGGCCTGCCAGCTTGCTTCTCTGTCCCCCTGCCGCTTGGGAGCCCAGGGCCGGTGTGTGCTGTGCCGAGACCCGGGAGCCAGGAGCACTCCCTGCCAGGCTGCTCTCTCTGGGCAGCAGCACAGCTGTGGTGGGAATGCTGTGCAATCCCCTGCCCAGCCCCTCTCTGTTTTCCCCTGCTGCTTCAGGGTTTGTGCTACACTTTAGCTCGGCATTGCTTCTGCCAGGACTCTCCGCCCCCGCTGCTTCTGCCGCCACTTTGGGGTTAGTGCTACATTTTGATTCGCTGCCCCCGGGGGTCTTTGCACCGCCACTGTGCCAGCCCGCTGCTCTGAGGCTACTGCTACAGTCCAGCTCACCACCCAGAGCAGCACTGAGACCGGCTGCTCCCTGTGAGTTTTGGAAAAGGAGTCACCTCCTCTCTTTCCCTGACACCTCAGCCGCCATTGCCCACCTGAGGGAGAGGCGGCGGAGCTCTCGCCACAGCGCCCCCTGCCGGCGCGGGGGAATCACCGCACCCGCCCTGCCCGGCCGGGAGCCGCCAGCGCCCCTGCCGGCTGTGAGCGGAACTGCACCGCAGGGGAAAGTGCCCGACAGCCGAGAGAAGCTGCGGATGGCTTTGGGGGGCTCTGCCGTGCTCCTGACACTGCCGGGGGGGTCTGTTCTAGTAAAGAACCATTATTCCATTTTCCCTATCTTCATCCAAAAACCCCATAACCTCAAAGTTATAATAATTTTGAGGGAAGGGTGTCATATTTTCCATTCCAGGAAAATTCCCGCCTTCCTGGACTGAAAACTGTATCTTAAACCAGGACAATAATTTAGTACAAAAGAAATATTCATGGTTGTCGCTGTCCATATATGCTGTAAAAAACTCTGTGGACTCTACATGAAGAGAGGTCTCACAGACCACAGGAGACAGCAATGGCTTCCAAATCCCTTTGCCCAGCATTGCTATTTCTTTTTCACCACAAAATGATTCAGTGTTTTAGTGAGATGAAGGTATTGGCATCCAAACCATAGAATGAACAAAAAAAAAAAAAAAAAAAAAAAAAAAAAAAAATGAAAAAAAATGAAACGAAATGAAAAGAGCTAGGCTTCCTCTCACACTAAATTTCACAGCAATTGAAGGCTAAATGCACAAAACAATGTATGTTCCTTTTTAAATTGTAGGAACTATAGTACTCATATGCTTTCTGTGCAATACATGAGAAGAACTTAATGTTTGACAGCAGATGTCAGACCTGAACAAACCACTAAGAAAAGCAGATTATGGAGGTATGAATTAAACCTCCAGTCTATGGGGAAAGTTCACCCTCCACGGCCATCTCTGAGAGGGCTGCATACTGGACATGGATTAAATGCAAACATTTAATGAATATTTTAAGCTAGAATGTTATTTTACTTAAATAAAACTCCACCATTATATATACTATCTTCAGAACAATTGTCACATTTGTAGAACAATTGTCACAAAATGCAAGTATATGAAAATACAGTGTATACTTTTGTCTTTAGTTGAGCTATGAGACCGCCCAGCTTCAAATCCCTTTCTGTTCTCAGGAAACTTCAAATTCTTGTTAAAATTTCAATCTCTTCTAGCAACTGTCTTACCACACAATTTCAAATTTTCCCATTGAAGCTGCTGCTTTTATTTAATGTTTAAAACACATATTTTTAGCCACAGAGATCAAAAAACAAAACAAATGAGAGTTGAGAAATGACTGGCTGGAAGGGTGGACAATTTCTTTCCAAGGCCTGACACAGCATGCATCCCTCCTTTTCCTCTTCTTATATTTCCTCTGGAGTCAAGTCTCGCCTCCAATTCAGAGGCAAACCTCCACAGCACAGAGCTGGGCAGTAGATTGCAAAGTCATGCAATGAAACTAGATGGCTGTTGAAGCTTTAAATACTTCCCGTGAGCCATAAAACTGTTTGCACAGTCATTTCTCATTGTGTTTCCCACACTAATCCTTGGGAAAAGGGATGGAGAATGCAGGCACTGGTCAGATTTCATCTTCAATTACTACCCAGTTTTTTCAGGGTCTCTGCTGAGTTTTAATTAAACAAAGTATTATTTACCAACTCTGCTGTAAGTAGTTTTTATAGTATGATGTAAACTGTTTCTGTGTGTCTCTTCAGAGAGGCTTTTTTCAGTAGCAGATTACTTGATCCCAGAATATTATTTTTTATAAGTGCTTAGTCATTTATGATTTACTCTGAGGATGCAAAGTACAGCAGGGTTATTAATTATGAATATTTTTTATTGATTGAAGTTATTATATTATCATTTCTTTACTATTATTATTACTACTATAATTGGTATCAACTGTATTGCAGAAAATGTTGCAGGCCAAGTTTTTTGTGCAGGCAGAGTTTGACCCTGGGAGACAGAAAAGAGAGAAATTGTGCCTGAAAATGTAACAGCCTGCATTATTGAAAGAAAACACATGTACACCGTAGTCTTCTAGGTCAGAAGCTACATTAACCTAATGCTAAAATGGAGGCCTCCAAGTCTTCAAATCTTCTGAAGGTTGCAGAAGTGAAATCCTCTGCAGGTTGCAGAGAAAGAAGTTAAACTTCTTGGCATTTTCTATGAATTCCAATTTTGCATTAAAAAAAGGGGAGGAAACTGTAAGGTTAAATATTTTGTTGTGGCTTTCGTTTGATTTCTATTGCTGTTCTTAGACATAGCAACTATAAACACAACCAGGGTAAAGAATGTAGCAAAGACATCATTGAAAGCCACATCCTCCCAATGTGTTTATCTTATTAGGCACTTAAGTGTGATGCAGCAGTGACAGAAATGCAGAAAATCCAGATCTATTATGCATTTTGTTTAATCTGCATACCATCAGTTTTCCCTGTTCTTTACACAGAAGAGATTTGGTGCTAGGGTTTTATATATGTGTACATACACTTACATATAAATATTAAATAATTTCTCTCATTTTTAAAGGAAGCCTGAGAAAAAGAGGAACTCTAAACCAAGCAGGATTAAGACAGATTTTTCTCTCATTTACTGCTATCTACAGATCTTTCAATAAGCTTCCTATCAATAATAAATACAACTCAAACTCCAATGCATTTCAGATATAAGCTAAGTAAACATTCCTGCTCCTGGAGACTGGCCGCTTTATATGATAAGATTCTTGCATCAATGCACATACCAAATACTATTACTGTGTGTTGGTACAGAAATCCCCTCTAGGAAAACCTTATGTATTTTATGATATTTGGATGCTTAGCACTACCAGAGAAATTCACAGCAATCTACTTTTTCTAAAAAGTCCTCTCTGCAAATGATGTCTCTTTAAATCATTGAGACTACCCATGTGACATAGGCCAGCAGGCATAAACTGATTTAAAGGTTTTAAATTTAAAACAGGTTGGTAATCCCTAGTGGATGATATGACTCAAAATGAAGCTTATCAGGCTGCCCTGCAAGCTTGTAGACAGAAAACAGTCTGAGCCTGAATGTCTAATATTTCCTCCTCTAGAAATGAGGAGAAACAGCTATCTGCATTTATTTATGGAAGAGTCTACACCACTTGGAGGGGAGTTTCATATTCTGCTGCTGATTTTGTAACAACAATGTTTTATCCAGTTCAACAGAAAAATAATCTACAAGTTTAATAGCTATTTTCAAACTAACACCTTGTACATTTTTAACATAACCACCATCCCCCCTGTACACCTTACATACTCTGTGTGCACAGGCTGGAATCAAATAACCAGGTAGGCACGAGTTTTGTCTTCAGAATTGTTTTCCTGACCCTCCCACTTTGTGAAAAGTCAGCAGTGGTTTGGGAAGGTTTAGCCATGCAAGACAGCCCTTTTCATGCTGTACAGGCACCCAAAAAAGGCATTGGGTGTAGGGGAATTTAGGAATCCCGTAGAGCTTACAATTACATTGTAATTACAATTGCACAATGAAAAGTTAGGGCTAGAGAGGATTTGAGGGATGTGCTAGCTAGATCCAACTAAAGACATAGAAACTGAGAAATGCAGTCATGGGTGGGGTTATTGGGACACAATATACTCTACAAACATATCTATGGGCTGTGCAGGATTAGTATGTGAGTCAGATATTAAGGGAAATGGGGAGAGACAAGAGGAGTTAACATGAAATAAGGATGAGGGAACTTTGAGAACAGGGCTAAAACTGGACACTGAAGAGAGAAACTGTGGGGGGAGGGGGGGATTGAGATGAGATAGAAATAACCTAGATAAGGAGAAGGAAGTTATGCCCTTGTGAACTTGAGGACTGCTAAAGCATCCTGGCTTCAGAGTAAGCCGGATGTTGCTGTTTTAAAGCATCAAGAAGACCAGGAGCTGCGAGCAATCCCAGAAAAAGCAGTACCCACACTGACAAAGTGCAGCCCTACAGAACCTGGATGCAGCAGGTTTAGTGAGGTGCTGGCAAAGGGATCTGTTGTCAGCCCCCAGCATGACAAGGTGACAAACCAGGATGAGGATCCAAGGTCTCCTGTCAGCAGCAGCTGGGTATGGGTTGGAGGCATAGCTATAAAGTCAGTCCCGGGTCAACCCTGAGAGTCAAAGAGGACAAATACTCATAGAACAGCTGCCTGCTCCAGTCTGAGCCCCTGGAGTGAGGGGGAGGAGGAGGATGGAACCCAGCTAAGGCTTATGGGGCCAATAATGCCTATTAGTAGGAATGAATAGTAAAAACAGGGAAGAGGTGTCAGATATCTAATGAGGTGTTACAACTTCTTTCTCTCAATAACAGATGGCAGCTTGATGAGACTCAAGTCCTGTTGACTTTCAAAGGTGCTGTAACAAACCTCCCAATATGAGGTCCTGGTATTTCAAACCAGTAAAGCATAGCATGAGCTCCTGATATGTAAACAAGTTGAGAATCTCTCCATTGTTGAGATGTCAACAAATGCCTACATGTCTTCCAATGTCCCATCTACAGCACTGTGAAACCAATACCGAGATTAAAGTTTCCTTGCACAAAAAAAAACAACAAATGAAGCTTATGTATGCAACAAAATTCTTGCTTTCTTGGGGTAACAGTAAGCAGGAATTTTTGTACCTAGCACAAAAAGAAAATATTTTATAAGATACTTTACAAGTGAGATTCTCCAGAACAAATGTATTGGTTTTATGCACAGGTTGATTTTGGAATATTCCAACCGTTTTTCACAGTTCTGGCAAAAAAAAATATCTCCTATAAAATATGCATCTGCATAAATTCCAAAAATACAAGTTTTTATGGCCATCTCTTAACATTCCTGAAATGAGCACTGGGGGTTCAAACCCCATCCATGTTTCTCACTTGTAAAACCCCTTTGTTTACTGCTACAAAGATCCCCTTGTGTATGACAGGCTAACAAAAAGCAGTTTTGAAAAAAGGAACTAAAAGGATGACATTGACTTTTATCTGAGCACTATTAGTTACATCATCCCCATTATAGCAATGGCACCATAATGTAAATGACTTTTCACCAAGCTTGAGGACAGTGAGAAGCCCCACTCTGGAAGGATGGGATGTAGCCAGAGCGAATGTACCTGCAGGTTTGCCCTTTTCTAGGAAGTTCAAACATTCCTGTACTACTTTGCAAATAAAAGACAAGCACATTTACAACAGAGAATAAAGCTAATATAAAAATGTAGCTGCTGTGCAGAGGAAAAATATAGCTGTTTTTCTGGAAGATGCAACATTCCTTTTATTTTGGTGTCATTTACAAACATAAAGCAGTTCATTCCAATCTTTGTATTTATGTAAATTCAAAATTCAACTTGAGGTCAGAGAGGCTGATTTTATTGCTGTCTTTCAAGTATACACTGCTGACTTCAACTGGCTTTGCAGTGTAACAACAGCACAACAAATTTACAAGTTTTTGCAGCGATCATAGTGGAAGACCTACCACTGAATTCCATGATTTGTTCACCAAGAAAAACACTTATGTCCCAAAGACAGGAAGACCTCAGCCTGCAATAACCCCTTAATTAAAATAGAAAATGATTCTATAGACCAAAAGCATCAAAATAAAAAAAGGACATTTTAGTTTTCATGGGAATTACAATTCTTTATTATAAGAATAAAACATTCCAAAAAAGGTGTTGGATCATTTCCTGAAACTAACGTTTGCATAACTTTTTCAGTGCTTTGAATTTGTATTTAAAACATTTGAAAGAAATAATAAGGGAAAACAATATCCTTTTTTTTTCTTTTTCCTTTTTTTAGACATGACTGTGTGGCAAGAATGCTCTTAAGTTTGACAAGAATGGTACCATCTATATACATTTAGGAAAACATGCTTGCTGTGGGTGTACAAAAATAAAATTTATTTGTTAAATTACACATAAATATAAGGTACAAATGTATTTTTAAAATACAGATAAAGATAATCACACTTGCATTGTGTACATATGAAAATACAGTATTTTTAATATTCATCATACACAGACACATTTATGATAAATGCAACTAGTTGGCAATAACAGTTCTCCTCAGTCTATTTTTGTTCTATTTTTTTTTTTCCCTTCCAGTTTTCCATAAATATGGAAAATAGGCTTTTGAAACAATTAGTTCTGCCGGACATCTTGCAGCAGCTTGTTAATTTCTGCCACCAGCTCACTGGCATCCATGAGTTCATGTTTGCCATCACTGAGGTGGTTGAGCACATTGTCAAAATCATCTTCTTCATAATTCTCTGGGATCTCCTCCATGGCTGGCAGCCATTTGGACGAAGGCTGCGTGCCCAAGTGAGTCCCCAGAGTGGGCCCATTGTTGGCAGGATTTTGGAAATGTGTGCTGGCTGCCCAGGCTGCCACCCCCAGTGGATAATTTACATTCTTGGCTGGCAAATGTCCCTTCCTGCGCTCCAACGAGTTGGAGTGATCCATCTCATTGCACTCCGTGTAGGCATCCAACGAGGGAGGCAGCAGGCGCTGGAAGACACTGCTCATTTCAGAGAGGAGGGAGGAGGTGCAGGTGTCCCCTGATTCCTCCTCACTCTGGCAGTCCTTCCCAAATGTTGAAAAGCTCTTCTTCTTCTCACTGGCATCAGCTGCCTGGGCATCCTCCTCGAGGCCCTGATGCTGCTGCTGCTGCAGGTGCTGCTGGGGTGACTGGAACTCCTCCCCGGGGATGAACATGTTGCTTCTGTAGTTGGAGGAGGGAGAGGGCAGTGGTGGCATCCAGCACTGGTCAGAGTGGCCCAGGACCCTGCACTCCTCTGTGCACAGGCGCATCGCTGCAAGAGACACACGAGGAAAGTGAGCATCCCCTCTTGCTTCACACAGCACCTGCACTCACAGGGATTCCTGTCACCAGGACAGAACTTTCTCAGAGATGTTCAAATCTGGTGCTTGATTTCACCTTCTGTGCGCAGGAAGGTGGCAAATACAAATGGTCTGGTACCTCCATTGCCAAGAACAAGAACAACCAATACAGTTCATTTAAGACAGTAATGCAATCTCTTAACTAAGGCTGAAGACAAATATGTTAATTCCAGGTGGAAAAACAAGCACTTGTGGGCTTGAAGCCACACAAACCCTTTGTACAGTTCTAGTGCATTAAAAAATATAAAATACAAGGAAAAAATTTCTACCTCCAAGCACTCACTTGAATTTTAGAGAATTCTTCCACATGCAACTAGTGAAGCATATCAGAGCAGTCAAGTGGGAATAGATGGACAGGGAAAATAAAGAACAAAGAATAATAACATGCAGAGGGAATCTCCTTTTCCGTTAAACTCCTTTGTTCGGACAGTGAAGTGTATGTAGAACTCAAGGTGATCCATTGCCATATTACTGTTTTAACTATATCAGTTAAAGTTTAATCTACTATCAGATTACCTAGGGTCTAACTCCCAGCCTGTGTGACTCTGGTATTTATATTGGATTTATACCCTCAGGTGCACTTGCAGCTCTGTAGCTCAGGTTACTGGCCCACACTGGCTCAAGCCTTGGCCTAAGGAGGGCTCTAACCCACTGGATGGGAATCCACGTCAGCCATGAGGGCTGAAGAGCAGAAGACAACAGAGGTGATCCCTCAGCTTCTTGGTTTATTGATGTCTCTCAGGTAGAAGCAATAAGATGGGGCAAATGACTTCAACCCTGAGTGCTACATTGGTCCAAACTGGCCCATGAAAGGGCAATGCAAAAGTCCTTTGCAAACATTCCAAGAGGTCTGAGAATGGTTCCTGGAAGCAGAGAGGGAAAAGTCCAGTTTGACAGACCTGCAGAGAGGGATGCCAGGAGAGATGCTACATTTTCCACTCCAAAGGGAACTAACTGATCATAGGACACAAAGTCTCGCCTCAGGCTAGGTGTCTGTGTGCCTGCCAGATATGCTGGAGAAGATATGGGTGCTGCTGGGGCCAACTTCAAAAGACAGCTTTCAGAAATGATAGACTCTTTGCGTTATGCATATTTTGACCATAAGAAACTCCTGCCCCAATCACTTAATGGTTAGTCTATCGTACACAGAATAGAGTTTCTTGTTCTTTCTCAGTATATACTGACTGCTTAAGAAATATCCGCATTCATGCCCTGGAAGTTTTCTTTGCTCCCTCAACACAATTCTCATCTGGTTCTGGATCCACTCCATTTATCAAAAAATCTTTTTATAGTGGTGTAAGCAGATCTGAACAGAGTATTCCAGTTTAGGATGTACTAGTGGTTTATAAAGTCCTACTCTCATACTGTCAGCACTATCAATTTTTGCACTTTACACAGCCTGTCATATTGTTTTGCTTTCCTAATGACCTTTCCATTCCTGTGAGTATAAACTTTCTCTGTGTCATGCATGCACATATGCATTCATGCAACAGTATGAATTTCTTCAACATTACAAGCTCAGATTGCAGCCTGGATATTGCACAATCTCGTTTCAAACAAACAAAGCAAACTAGAATATATCAGTGACTGAAGTTTTTATACAAGGGACTGAAATGTCTGCAAGTGTTTGTTCCCATATATGACATTTTACAGAAAATTCCCAAGAGTTAGAACAGTCAAAACACATCTAAGTGATCCATGATCACTTCTCAAGTCATCGCAGAAGATGAGGATTACACTTCTAATTAAGAAGATTCCTTTAAGACTCCTTTAAATTCATTAGATACTTTCAGTGGTCCAGCATTTCATTAGTAGTGAAGTTTGTCTTAGAGTCAGTTTTGCAGATGTTGTTATCAGGAATGGTTTTAGTTTAAAATAATAAATTCTGACGTTCCTGAACATAAGATCAAAAGATACTCTGAAGTAACTGAATGGTGGCACAATCTGTCCTTAAATCAGCAATAAATTTTTTAAAAAATGTCCAGATCCACAACAGCTTTTTTTTCCTCTTTTTTTTATTTTTTTTCCAGAATTTAAATCTTGCTGGTTAAGATTTAAAAAGAAAAAGAAACAAGTCTTTCAAGGACAGTTATGGAACTTTTTGATCATGCAATTTGTGGAGTTTTAAGGGACTGGCTCCATTCCTTTCTTGTTCCACCTTAAACAGAGAAACTGAAAGTTTCATTTCAAAAATGAACACAGCATTTTTGCCTGTGTCCAGACTGACAATGCAGAAACCTTTCAAAATGGAGAACAGGAAACCTTCAGGAAGTTTTCTTTTCCTTTTCATATATTCAGACTGTAGATCAATTCAGCTGTCATCTGAACAGGTTCAACAGACTTATCTGAATGATTAAGGCCACGAAGAGCAATAAATGGGCATCTGGGTGAGACTAAATACCAATCTTGATAGCCCAACCCGGTTCCGTCTGCACTGAGTTTCCTTTACTTTGAATTTAATTAGCCTGGCATTTATGGAAACCCTATGCTTAAGCTTACTGTTTAGAGAGGGAATCGTAAGAGCTGAAAATGGGTCATGGGCATTTCAGCCAGCTAAGAGGACAACCATTCCTGTCTGCTGGCAGCCCGCAGTTGCCCACTGTAAAGGGAACACTCTTTCCTTGGCAGCAGCAGGGCTGGATGCCAGTGTAAACACCATTGCACTTCAAGTTCCCCAGGCCAACTGAGAGCTCCGGGAGACCTCTCCCCCTCCCTGCTAAAACATAGGAGAGAATGAGATATGCCTCATGCTAGCTGGCAAACGAATAAATAGTAGGAGATAGGGAGAATGAGGATAAAAATATATCAGAAGTCCAGATTTACGTTAAAGATTCTGAAAACAAGAGTAACTCTTCAAGGCCTCTGGTTTTGAGCACATTTGAGGAGATAGGTGAATGATGGTATGTGATACAAGACCTCGACCGGGGCAAAATATGCACAGAAAAACTTAAAGTTAAAATGTATAAGAAATACAATTTGAACTTTTGGCATTCTGTCTTGTCTATCATAACAACCCTAATTAATACATGCAGGTCACTTTAAGAAGGCCATCCAAAACAAAGGGCCTCCATTTATAAAATTACTTTACTAAACTTGTTAAATTTATAAACTTGGTTCGGTGAACCTTACTGAAATTATCTGTCCTTCTGGTTATACAGAGAAAACTAAATATGATGTGAACTAAGATCAAGATTAGGGTACAACCAGAGGCTTTATAATGATTAAAGTAATTACAAAATTCTTCTGTCTGAACTAAGCATGAATTCCCATGACCTTTTATTCAACTTTTATTTGGGCATAAATGTAAAAGCAATACTTCATACAAATGAATGAAGTATTTGTGTATTTGTGAATATGTGTGTTTATCCTACTGCCACTTACCCTTTTTTTGTTTGTTTTGAGGTTTTTTGGTTGGGTTTTTGTTTGTTTGTTTGTTTGTTTTCTTTTCTGCCCTCTGCCCCTGAATTGTACCTCTTAAGCTCTTTCTTCCAGAAATTAGGGTTGCAAGATTTAAAATCTGGGAAATATTTAGAACCTTCCCTTGTTACTCAAGTTCATTTTTCAGTGGAAAAAACACTTTTCTTTCTTCTCAATCCATATTTCTAATTCACTTTCACACTCAATTTCTAAATGGCAAAATTTTGCATCATATGGATCAAATCCATTGCAGAAAACTTATTCCCAAATTATAGTTCACTGTAATTTTACCAAAACCAAAACTGCCTAGCTTTGCAAAGCATCCACCCAGTCATTAAAAGTCTAAGGACTTGGAGCAGATCCTACTTTTAGGAGTAATCTAGAGCGATGTCATGATGCGAGCCACAAAAAAGTAGGCATTGCTCTGGGTAGATTTGCAGTTGTATCTGAGGTTTCATTTAGTAGATACCTCAAGGCTTCAACTCAGTATTTATCACAAAGCAAAGTAAAAAAGGAAGGAAATATAGGACTTGAAAGCTAAAGAATTTTTGCTTTCTTAGTAGTAGTTTTATCAAAGTGACAGCCAGGCAGAACTGTAAGTAAACGGCTCAGCTTCCATTGTACTCTTACCTGCAGGAATTCTTCCATCTGTAAGGAAAAGGTCACTGAATCCTTCCCCAAGAAGTCTATCAATTGGAGACTCTCTCCCCAAATCATAATCACTGTCTCCAGCTTCACTATCACCCCGGCCACTGTCTTTCAAGCTGAATTTATCCATATCTTGTAAGGCATATCTGTAAAGAGAATTGTGGAGAACTACATTATCTCGAGAAAGTTATAATCCACTTTTTGTTTAAAAATACATGTCTGCATTTTCTGATCTGGGTACATTCACATGTAGCAGAACAATCTGGATTCTTACCTGTAGCTTCTGGAATACTTGTTTCCTCGAAAGCTTGGCCTTGGTTGATACTGGCCCTGGTGAAGCATCGAGAGAAGCTGAGAAACCTGCTAAAAAAAAGTGAAAAGACTGATTCCTTGAAATGAAAGCTTAAGCTCCTAGCCATAAAACCACCAATTTGCTTCTCAGTTTTTTTTGTGATTTTTTTTTCTTCTTTAAGATTTAATTAAATCAAATTCCTAAACATATATAATGCAGTCCAATAGACTGAACTCATAATAATTAATTCCTTAACAAGTAAAACAAACAATTACACATAGGTGGAGTTTTGCTTTAGTTTAATATATTAGAATCAAGCCTTTACTATTCCAGGATCCTAATTCAAAACAAAACAGCCTTGCTCTACATGTAAAGAGTTACCAGGACACAGCTCTAATTTATTTAAGCCATGACCCAGCATTTGCAGTAAAAACTGAGACAGGGAGTCTAAAGCTTGAGATATGGTGATCATATGTTACTGCAGCTGTACTCTGTGTCAGAATGTTTTAGTTCTGCACCCCCATTAATTAAAGTTTCCTGGTTTGTTTCTGAATATAAATACTCAAGCACTCTTTCTCAGATGGAGCTGTACAGAGAAGAGGGAGAGGGAAGGCAAGGAAGAAAGTGAACAGTTAACCAGTGCAGAGTACTATGTTCCACTCCATTGTTTTATTACGGGAAGAACCAAGGAATAATGCTATTAACAATAGCTTTAACTCTATTCCTCAGGGTAATGGAATCTGTTGATATTGGAGTAAAACTGAAAAGCTGTGACATCGAAGAGAAATCCATGACACATTTGCAGGAGGCATAGACCTGGCTGCTCTCACAGATTGCATGCAGGGCAAATGCTTCCAAATGCTTCCAAATGAGTGTATAAATGGACATGCAAAACCAAGGTCTGAACCTTACCTCGACAGCTGGTGTAGCATGAGTGAGTTCCAGGGAGAAATTTTCAGGCATGTGGTTTGAGGAGATGGTCACCAGGCTGTTCAGTGATTGGTGGCTGTGGTGGCTCTGTCGGCTGCTCATTTGACCCCTCTCCAGGGCTGGGGACGATGATGGTGAAGCTCTGTGGTGAGATCTGATGGGTAGAGTGCCATTAACCGTTGGCACCAGTGTAATGTCCCCTTTGTGGATCTGCCTGGAGGGACGTTTTGGATGGTGCTGGTAGGTTGATTCAGCCACACGACAGTTGTAAGATCTGGTGTCCTTTTTCTCTCGATTGCACCTCGTAGCAAAGATAACCATAATAACCAATAACACAGCACATATTGATCCTAAGGATATAATTGTTATCATGGAGATGTCCAGGGAGGGATGGCTTATCAAAGTTGCTTCGGTGCTTGAAAATGAATAAACATGCTCCAAAATGGTACATTTCAGAAGAGCTTTTGTACTAAGCTGAGGGCTGCCTTTATCCTGGACTATCACCAAAAACTCCCATTGTTTTGCTGGAACTGATTCAACACTCACATTGATAGAGATGTCACAAGTTTGGGGATCTATCATAAAGATGCTGTTTTCCTTGTCAGCTGCTATGGAGCAGCTGAGTTCAGAGTTCATACCAGAGTCTCTGTCTGTAGCCCTTATCCTAGTGACAACAAAGCCAATTTCAGCATTTTTGGGGATTGAGATTTCTGCTGTGTTGTTCTGTAGCACTGGTCCCACGATGATGGGAGTGTTGTCATTTTCATCAATGATGGTGAGTACAACTGTAGTGTTGCTAATGAGCTGCTGGCTCCCTCCATCCCTAGCTTGGACCACAAAGGCAATTTGATTTACTTCTTCATGATCAAAGGTTCTCAGGGCATAGATCGCCCCATTGGAGGGATCAATGGTGACGTAGGTGGTTATAGAACTTCCCAAAACAGAGTTCTCCAAAATAGTGTACGTCACCTGTCCATTGTCACCTAGATCTGGGTCTGTGGCTGTGACTGATGTGATGTATGCTCCCGGAGAGTTATTTTCCAAGATAACGACTTCATATCTGTTTGTCTGGAAGCGGGGTGGGTTGTCATTTTCATCACTGATTTGGACAGTAAAGTGTTTCACTGTGGAGAGACTTGGCGTTCCCTTGTCCTCTGCTATTACAGTCAAAATGTATTCAGATCTCTTTTCCCTATCTAGAGTGGCATTAGTCAAGATTAAATAGTTATTTTCATAAGTCTTTTGAAGTTTAAAGTGGCCATGCCCATGGAGCTTACAAACAATCTCTCCATTCACACCAGAATCTTTATCTTGCACTCTGACCAGGGCAACAAAGGTGTCCAGGGGTGACCCCTCAGAAATGTAAGCTACCTCTTCTCTCTCTGTGGACATCAGATTTAAATTGATTTCTGGCTTGTTGTCATTCACATCCACAACTTTTATTATAATTTTGCAGTGAGCTGGAATAGAATTTGGCCCCATATCATGAGCCTGAGCATCAATTTCATAAGATTTGCTTACTTCATAGTCCACTTGCTTCAGCAGGGTCAGGTGACCTTTTTCTGGGTCTATCCTAAAAGTTTCTATAATTTTGGCAGACACATGACTGCTAAAGGAGTACACAACCTTCCCATTGGCGCCCTCATCTGGATCAGTAGCATTGAGGTCTATGAGCAAAGTCCCAATAGGAGAGTTTTCCAATAGCTGGATAATATATGACTGCTGCTCAAACACAGGGCTGTTGTCATTGGAATCAGCAATGCTGATTTTCAGGAGGGATGACCCAGATCTCTGAGGCACCCCTTTGTCAGAGGCGGTGAGTTGGAGTTCGTAAATAGACTTCAACTCACGATCC
This sequence comes from Certhia americana, assembly GCA_018697195.1. Taxonomy (NCBI): domain Eukaryota; kingdom Metazoa; phylum Chordata; class Aves; order Passeriformes; family Certhiidae; genus Certhia; species Certhia americana. Next base: position 8,910,801 of record CM031860.1, read on the forward strand.
AGCTCTTTAACCACAATCAGCTCTGCATACTTAGCACCGTCAGTCCTGGTTCTCACATCAATACTAAAAAAATCGTTTGCAGAAAGGGAATAAGTGTGAAGGGAGTTGTCTCCCACATCTGGATCAAAAGCACTGTCCAAAGGGATCCGAGTTCCTACAGCTGCACTCTCTGATATCTCAATAGGGATAAGAGCCCTGGAAAACTGCGGAGAGTTGTCATTAATATCCAGCACTTCAACTTCAACATGGAAAAGCTGCAGATGTTCAGTGGGCAGAGTGATCACATCAAACTCTATGGAACAGTTCAAGTTTTTCTGGCACAATTGTTCCCGATCAATTTTAGCTCCTATGCTGATTTCTCCATTATCCTCACGGACTACAAGCAAGGGAGAATTTCCCCTCTGCATGGCTCGAAACCGAACTGAAGAAGGGTTAGGCATTTTAAATAAAACATCAGCAACATCCTCTGATAGTCTTGCAATTACTGATCCAACCCTCTGCTCCTCATAAATCCTGTATTTCAAATTCTTGCCCAGCACAGCATTATTGCAAGATATTACGATCAGTGCAAAAATTAATAGAAAGTGCATTTTACAGTCGATTCGATACATTTGTAAGTTTTTGCAATTAATTTCTCCCAATAAGTTAAAAAGCAATTATTTTGTCTTCCTTCGGTACCTTAAATCCAAAGCACATCTGGTCCTTTCCAGCTTGAAAACGCCTTTTCTAGCCAGCCAAGTATTAATACCTTACAGATCAGAAAACTTTTTGCTTTTTTTATACACACCGTGCCGGGACATCCAGATACAATCTGTAAGCAATCCACGCTTTCTCATTTGACTCAGCACTCCTCTTCCAGGCTGAAGTGTTCCGGGGCAGCGTGCTCCTCTCCCACCATCAGTATCCAGGGACCGCCGGGAGCTGGCGGGATGGATCTGCACTCCCTCCTCCCGTCCTTCTCCGCACTCGCCGCCGGACTGAACGCCCTCCCTCGCCGGCTCCAGGCTAAAATCCTCCGCAACTTTACTCCAAGTCCCCAGACAAAGCTTTTGCTCGGCCTGTGCTGAGCCCTGTGCAGCCAATCAGCCTAGGAAGCAAGAGGTGGGGAGGGGGGAGAAGGGGAGATGAGGGAAGGGGAGGGGAGGAAAGGGGAGGGAGCCCGCAGCCCGGCGTGCCGGGGCGGGGGGACAGGCAGCGCGGGTGGCCTTTCCGCCAGCACCCTCTTGCCGCCAAGGATGAGGGTTGGAGGGTACAAATGACTAATGGGCAACTTTAAATCAACGTCTTTCGTCCCCACCCCCCGAATTTTCATGGCAGTTTCAAGCGGGGTTTTGTGATTTTTAATTCCTCCCCTTCCTGCCACGAGAAATGCGATCGCGCTCCTTATTTCCATACTTTAGGTTACCCCTTGTTTAACTCGCTCAGAGCTTTTAAGTGGGTTTGCTTAGTAAAAGAGCTGGGGGTGACGTCTCGCTATCCGTGCCTTAAGAGTGTCTTCTTGCTGCTTGTTTACCTACAGTCTGCATGTTCCCAATATACGTGCCCCTGCCTGGAGCCCTGCGAGAGCTTCTCTACTCCACGAAGCCTGACCTCCTTCTTTCCAAGTCAGAATATTTTGCATTCTCCTGTCCTTCCCCGGCTTCCTCTCTGCCCGCAGCGCAGCTGCCTCTGCCTGAGCCCCGTTCCTCTGTGTGTTCATGTGTGCGATTGTCTGAGCTTTTTTATTTGCTGTTCCAGTGCTACTTCAGATGATCTTTTTCATCCTGTTTGAAATGGCACTTCATGCTGCACCGTGACAGTCTGTGCTAAGCACACCTTCTTCATGCCAAATATTTTAAAGGAAAAGAAGCCACAAGACAGGCTGTTTGGAAAACGACAGATTCCTCCCCCGTCTGATGTTGCAGAAAACTATTTTCACTCCCACACATTTTCACACAAAAATATAATCTTATGTTTCAGTCAAGCAAGTATTTTGTGCATAGTAGAAATGTTACAGATCCACGTATGAGCTTCAGGCTACAGCCTACATACATGCAGGCACACAGTTTGTGGTGATTAGTTTTGGTAAGGTTGGCTGCCACCCCATTCCTAATCACCACAAACTGTGTGCCTACAGCTGCATACAGGACATGGAAGCTGATGCATTCTTCTCACTTAAAATGTATCTATTTATGTGACTTCTACTTCCTTTTTACATATGCTTTTATAATTTTATCCACAGGCTTGCCATGTTTCTCTTTGTTTTTCTGTTTTGTCCATTTGTTTATTAGCATCGCACAGAAGAATACCATCATTCTTTTATTGCTCTTCTATCTCTGTTATGTTACACCCATGGCATATCCAAAAATATAAAGAGTAAATCTCGTATTTGCCCAATTTACTTACTCTCAGCAGAGCTCAGCCAAAGTCACTAAGAAGGTTTTTGCTGAAAAAGAAAGCAGTGGAGGCTCAGTGTGAACTCTCCTTCTTTTTAAGCATTCAAAAGCATTTTATAAGCCATTGTCTCTTTTTTCTTTCTTCCACAAACTAGCACCGTGTGGCAAATTGTGCAGAATAGAAATGGCCATAATGAATGTATTTAGTACTGGGTCACGCTGATGAACATTCTGCCCCCATGAATAATACTGTTTTACAAGTTTGCAGCCCTTTCAAATTGCTGATCCCCAAACCCTATAGGCAAACTAGAAAAGCTAACACAAGCAACTGGGACTTTAGAAACCCATAGCCATCTGGCCTAAATCTCTAACAATCCAAGCCAATAATTATATCAATTCAGGCTTTAGTGAACCCCTTTGCAAACACCAAAAGAGCAAAGAAAGGAATTAGTGACCATTCTAAGTTCTGGTGGAGAGAATTCAAAGATAGTATAATTCCATTAGTTCATGGACAGCTTTTTTTGCAGCTCTGATAAATCTTCCTAAAATATTTTTCCAAAGTACAAGTGTAAACTCTTTTCTGACAATAATTGGGGAAAGAGGTTCAATTAAATGCTGTTTTTAGTGTCAATAAAAAGTATGTTGTTGACAAAAGAAGTCACCACCCCTTTACATGATGAGTACAGGAGATGAATAATTCATAGTAAAAATAATTCCACTGCTTTAAAACTATTATGTATACTTCTAAATGATTACATGTTCTTCCAAGGAACTGTTTAGTAGACTTAGATATGCAGAACTTGCTTTATGCAATTTTTATCACTTTCCAAGTAATAATTCTACTTTGTCACATTGGTCTTTTTCAGAGACATACTCGATATAATAATAGGGAGCAGAATACCGACCAATAGGAATTACAGCACCTCTTTTCTTTTTTTCCCTTTCTGAAATAATTTTTTATTTTACACCTTTATCAGTCATATCACATGCCATATTATCACTTAAGTCCACATTGTCTTGCAACTGACTACTTGCACTTATAATGGTGATAAAATGTCATTGGCGCAATAGTCCTTACCTGAATTCTGAACTAAAGTAAGGAAAAGGTCTCAATTTTCTTTTTTCTTTTTTCTTTTTTTTTTCATTTGATAAGCTGCAGGTGAGGAGGAGCATATTTTTATATTGTTTGCTTACATGGAGCAATATTTAAGCATGTAGCACTTCTAGAAGTGATGCTCCTCTAGGGTGCTTAGGAGTAATCACAGCACTCCCAACACAGCTATTTCCAACATCCAGTGAAAGAGTTTTGTCTAAAAGTCTCTTAAATTCCAGTCCACCTTTGACGTGACAGATTTCCCTCACAAAGAAAAGAGAGAGTCCCACGTGCAGGCAGCAGATGCTTCTTAGTGAGTGTGGTATTGTGAGTGCTCTTAGGCACATGACCAGAGTGCTTCTGGCCTCCTGAAAACTAATCTCAGCTATTCACACCTAAACCAGACCTATTCACCACAAGGTTCTTCCCAAAAGTTGCACTCCAGTTCTTTACTGATGTACTGAATAAAAACAAACTGATTCTAAATTGCACTTTCATTTGCTTACAGTACTGCTTCAGAAACCGCAGCTGTAGAACAGATAAACTATTTTTCACTTAGCTGAAGGGAGGTTTATTTCTGTAGCAGATACATTTTACAGTCTGTTTTGTTACAGATTTCTCTTGTCTGAGGAGTTTTACTGAGCTCTCAAGCCTATATTTTCTTCTAAAAGTTTATGATCACCTAGATGCACAATATAAATGCAAAACCTAGGTGAAAAAGAATTTTACTTTGAAGAACTGTTTTGATAAATAGTCCCTCAGCAAGGATGGGAGAGAAAAAAGAAATTCTTAACAATGATAGAAGCACAGTACCAGAAGTGCCATTTGGTTCATTCCTCTCCACAAGACATACACAAAAATGAGGTTTTATTCACTTCTGTATGATTTATTACCTTATGTTGCATTATGTTACAAAATGTCACAAGCGCTATGCTCTAGTGCACAAGACATTGCAAGATAAAATTTGATTTGACACCTGTGCAATGAATGTGAAAGACAAATCTTCCTAAGTCGGTAGTGTATTTAAAAAGGACATTTCCATCACTGAGGAGCTTTGTCTCTCCCTCTTGCTTCTCTCCCTTTGCTTCTTTCTTCCTCTCTCGTTCCCTCTTCCTCCACCCTTCTTCAACAAACCTGTTTCCCAAAGTAAAACTAATATTTCCATCTGTTGCCACATGAGTCTAGACTGAGTAAGGAGTATTTATGTAGGCAAATGAGTGTTGCCATTTTATACTCACTCTTGGGCCCAAAAAGCTGATCAAATGAAAAAGTGATACTGTTCTCTGGAGTGGGTGGAAGGAAGCTGACATTTCAGTCCATTTTTTTGCATAGGCAAACATATAACAGACCTCATCACAAATTAGTGCTGTGTTTGTCCAATCTACTATTTCATCAGTCACACTTATGCCTGATATTCTTTTGAGAACTGGGGGTCATCAGAGGCTGACTTACTTTAACAGATATTAAAGGCAGAAAAGACGGTTGGACTACCAAAAATACGGCCTCTGGATCACAGTCTTTTTCATTAACACCAAACATCTCAGGCAGAGCACATATTTTGATCTGTAGAATATTAAACAACGTATCTCAGACATCAGTTACCTAGTTCACATGAAAAGGCAGTCAAAAATGGGGTCAGGGATTCTGGCAGAAAAATCAGAAGAGCAAAAACTCCACATAATGTTTGGCAAAGGTAATAGCTGTGTCAGGAGGAAGTATTTTCCTGCCCCAACAAACAGCTAGTCAAAGCACTGGAACAGAAGTCCAAGACTCAGAAGAGGAGTAAACAGAGAAATTTAGTTCAGAGCCCTGACCTATAATTTTCACTTTTTCAACTTGCTTAAAAAAAGATCTGATGGGTTATTAAAATACCTCAAACCACCAAATTCTATACACCTGCTGATGGGAGAGAAAGTTTTTGAAATGTGACTTTAAAATTAGGTTTTACATTATCATCGATCATCATAGCAAAGAGCAGGGGATCATTTTGCTTTCTGCTACATGAGTAAATTTCCAAGGTAGTTTTGCAATGCAACATTGTGTACATAAATCATGAGTTAAACCCATATATTTTCCATGCATGGTAAGTACCTAGATAGTCTCTTTCTGCACCAATAAAATTTTTATGTCTCAAAGGCTCACCAAGTGAAAGAGAGAAATATGCAAAAGTCTTACAATTTACTATATCTCTGTTTTAAACAAATGCCTGCAATATTTCAGCAGATGCTTTTGAATTTTTTTGAGGATTAGTTATTATGGCACAGTATACAATGGAAATTCCATTGTTTCATCATTTTAATGCATTTGTCATTTTGTTTAGTTGTAAAACATTTTTTTACATTGCCTTGTAAAGTATGAAGTAAAGTGTCTCTAATTGATAGCTGTTTATCCAAAACTGCCTTTAAGAGCAATTCATACACTAGAGCTGAAAGAGGGTCTGAAGATTTTGTATGTTTGGGAGAAAAGGCAGCAGTGAGGACTGTAACACATTTCTTTTCCACTGCACCTAAGACAACAAACTGTCGCCTGTTCCACTTTCTTACCAAGCTGTAGGTCCTGTTGTGTACAACAGATATATCCGCTTATTTCCTAAGGCATCATTTCTTCTTTCTTATGATCCCTGCAAATGACATACATAAAATGTAGAGAGCCAAAGGCCTCAGAGAACAGTGGCCATAGCATTTGGTTCATGCAAAGTGGAACTCAAGGAAAAAAGGGACTCTTTCACCACCTGTGCCCCAGTGGTGCAGCCACTATGGGGTTGAGGTGGTCACTACTGCAGGAAGAAACCCCAGAACTCTTTTCTCCCAACAGGAAAAGCACCAGCAATATCTGTGCTCTTAGCCTGAGGTACGGTAATCAGTCCTACAAGGTGGTGTACTGGCACTGGATTTTCAACATCTAGTTTTATTCCAGATATTAGCAAGCTCATACACCACATGCATTGGAATTTGAAATACTTTATATGAATAAATTGGAAAGGCTTTCTGTGTCTTAAACTGTTTCTACTCTGCTTTGACAAATGTGTTGCTCCTGTACCCTGCAACACACTGTCTAGGATGTGATGATACTTTCAAGGCCACTCTTTATAAAGAGCAGAAAGAAGCACCTGCATAGGAAATACTTTTCTTCGCAGGTATGGGGTTCCTGTGAAATAAAAGATTTGAAGTTTGGTGTAGATGTGAATTTAGTCAGGGCTGCAATAGATAAATGTGTCAAATTACTGGCTCAACCTAAGCTTTTTATGAAGCTATAACATCCACCATTATGCCTGGAAATTTAAAAAAGAAGCATAATTGGTGTTTTAAGTGTCTTTTTACCAGAAAAAGCACATGTTCAGTCTCCCACTGACAGCCAAAGACAAATGATCCAGATCCACTAAAGCACCTACTTTTACTACTTGGTCTAAAATGTTCCAAGGATGTCAGGGTCTCTCAAGAAGGAATGTGTCAATCATCTTCAGCTCAGCAAGGGTTCAGCCATGGTGGAGCCAGAAGTTCCAAGCTCCAGAGTTTTTAAGATGTTTTTGCCTTCTTTGTAGATATGATGCTGGTGGATCAGCCAGCTTTAGGTTGATGGCTGGACTTGATGGTCTTAGAGGCCCTTTCTAACCTTAATGATTTTATTATTTTGATGCCAAGGCTGACAGGGAACCAGCCCAATGCCCAGAAATATTTTGAACAGCTTCAGAATCAGTTAAAATGTCTTGAAGAGCATGAGCCCCAAAGGACTGCAAATCTGGACACAAGGTTTTGTGGCAAGAAAAGACATTTCATCAGATTTCTCCAGAAACAGCCGCTATTGGGCAAATATTTCCTGGCAGGATCTAAACCTCTCTCTCTACTGCAGAATTTAGCAAGGTTGCATTAAAAAATATTGTCTTTAAGGAGCCCATAATTGCCTTTCTCTCTTTAAAACCTCAGGTACAGTCCACCACCCAGCCTGCTTTGTGAATAAGGAACAAATATGTTGTCTATTTTATTTTACAGTAAATATTTATACAGTACTCCATATGGGTGTCTGCATCTTGACTTTTCTGGGGAAAAAAGAGGAATACATACTCCCTTCTCCAGTGTAATGAGAAAACACATGAAAATTTAAACCTGCTGGAGGAAGAAGACACAATGGGAGCTGCAATGGGAAAAAGGCAGGCACAGTTTTTCAGCAGAATATGTAACATATACCAAACATCTGGCTTCCCAAGTAAGCAGTTAACAGTGCTCAAGGAAATTATTTCTCTACAAAGAATCAGATTTTCTTTTTTTTTTGTTGTTGTTCAATAGCTGCAGTATGGCAAAACTAGTGCCATAAAGTCATTGCAAGAGACAGCAAACAACTTTGTTATCATAAAAGACACTTTTTTCCCTCCTTCTTTAGTTTAACAAAGGCTCTAGCAGGTGGCATGTGGCTGAGACAGGGTCTATCATCATCTCCAGGGTGTCAAGACATCCCTCAAAGTTTCTGTGGGAGGAATTTGTTGGTGGGATTTGGATTGTAAAGGCACGTGAGCATCTGCTGCCTGCTTGGTCTCATTACCATTGACACAATCAGCTCCTGCAGCTCTTGCCCAGGCAGCCAGAGCAAGAACTCAATTTTCTTCCTCTCTGACAATGCTCATTATCATTCATTTGAACCTATGGGTTCCTCTGCCTCTGAATCTGGGCTTGGGGCTGTGAAAACAAATAATACAGATGAACACTCAGGGAAGGAAGAGCAAATTGAGGTAATAGCCACAAACAGCCTAAAATCAACAGCTTTGCAGACAGCACTGGTGATACACTTTCACTATTCTTCGTAGTTGCTCTTTTCCCTTCTGTGTAAGTTACTTCGTTCCTGAAAACTACATTCTATGAATCTGTGCTAATGTCTGCTTTCTGTAAGTAGCCTATAACCTTTTTCTGTGATTCAGTAATATAATTCAGTAAAATAATTACTGTGTGTAATAATGTCACTATTGCCTTTCTATATTCCCAACCACTTGCTAAGTTCAGAAAAAACTATTTTTTCCTTTTTTAAAAAATGATATGCAGAAAAAGTCCACTTCCCATCTTTTAGTTAATTTGGAAACAAGACTAGCAAATAAAATTTTTACTCCTTATGGGAAGTACGATCTTCTGTTTATTCACATCTTCCACTGGCAGCCACAGTATAAACAAAAGATTTACTCACATCTGCAGATAAAGACTTCACATTCCTCTAAGTGCCCTCACTCCATATAAAACTAAAACTATTTTACATTTCTTTACAATAGAAGCTGTATAATTTCTCCTTGCAGGCCTTAAGTCCCTTTATTGCTACAGAAAAACCCTTACCCCATAAATGGATTATTAGAAGAGTCACACATTTTTCAAATAAATCACTTGTCTAAAAGCAGCAAGGAGGGGAAGGAGGAAGAGGAAGAGAATTTAAACCAATCTATCTCCTGTATATACATCAAGGATTTCTGTCTATGAACAATGAAAACAGAAGGGCTTCAAGGCCTGAATCTGCAATAATTTTGTAGTTTTCAAATGTTGCATAGCTAGTGACTTGTGACCTTGCTGGAGAATATTAGAATAAAACAGAACTACTTTTACCTCAACACGTCTTTCCTGAGACTTAGCCTTTACAAATCTTTGTAACACAGGAGAATGGAAAACATCACAGAAAGCTGGAGAGGAGGCAGGGGCATGACATTTGCTTTCAGATGTTTTTAAAATTCAAGGAAGTGTTATTGTTTCCATAAATCATGACTAGAGATTTATTTTCTTCCCCTCTTGCTGTCTTGTTAGAGAAAACATAAGATGGGCATTGGCTTTGCTCAGGGCTAAAAAGAAATAAATGGGAGCATTTTAATGAATTTTCCAAAATGATGACTGTCACAGTTTTAATCCCAAATTCCAGGCAATACAGAAATTGTGCAAGCCTGGAGCACTGAGGAGACAAGAGACAAGGCCATCTCCCCCACTGATGAAGTCCAGAGCCCATGCTTGTTTGCAGAAATGACCCAATTCCCCAGGCTTTGTCATGGAAATGTGAACCCTGGAAGAAAAGCCTATTATGTCAAATTAAAAATTATAATATAGAGTTTTAAGTAACTGTTTGCTGACTGTTGTCATGCACATGTGGTTTGTTGGAAGATTATGTAATGGTTGTAGCAAATTTCCACCAGCAAGAATCAGCCAGGATGAACTCTGAAATCAGCTGCTGTGGGGGTTCACATCATGCAATTACTGAGTGAAAGACCAGCATGTACACCCTTCAAAGTTAATTTACATAAACCCATTTTAGAAGTAGAGCATTATGTATCAACTGTATGAAATGTATTGTGGACATATTAGCATTCACAAAATTCATTAGAAGCCCATTAGTTCAAATGAAAGAGTGCTGTTCCTTTTGCATTACAAAGTTTAACGCTTTTGTGGACAGCAAAAAATATAAAGTGTATAGAAAACATAGCAAAAGTATAGGCCATGGTTTTCTGTTACCATTTCAATAAAGTTTTCTTCTGTCAGAAAGATTTTTGTTTCAATTGAACATCAGTTGAAATAAATATGTAAGACTCTTCCAAAATAACCTTAACTTACTGGAATGCATTCTCTCAACAGGCATATAAATATGGGTACACCCAAATTTTTCCCTCAATTCTGTGGTCCAAAACATCTGTGTCAGGTCTTGGAACACTTCTGTATGACGTAATGAGGCATCTGGCATTTCTTTTCATAAATTCACTACACCAATAAATAGTAATAGTGTGGTGACTGGAAACTAAGCATAAACTGAAACATTTGCTTTTCAAATGTAGCTGTGTGGACTTTTCCTTGAAATAAATTTTGGTTTATATATATATATATATATATATATATATAAAAAATATATATATATATGTATGTATATATATATGTATATATATGTATATATATGTATATGTGTATATATATATGTATATGCATATATATGTGTATATGCATATATATATGTATATATGTATTTGTATTTCTATGTATTTATGTATATATAAAATTTTTAGAGAAATAAGTGCAGTACTAGAAATGTATCTTGATAACAAGTATTTATAGTTGTTGTTCATTGATACTTTTCCTTAGGACATCCATGTTTTTAAGATATTGGTCTCCTGTTCTGTACTTTTAGACATTTTGTAGACTTCTATCACAAAATGAATCTACAAAGGGAATGCAGAATAAATGAAGCACATCCAGTATGGCATATGGACTATATCCGCTAAAGAAGTTCAGTAAACAGATAAGAAAGGAAAATTGGTAAAATAAATTGCAAAGTCTAAGTGGATTTGCTGTGTTACTATCAGGATTAAGTGTTACACAAGCTCCACTATGAAGATTCGTATTGTAGCTAGGAACAATCCAGCAACTTACAGCTCTGCTGTGTTGTTGTAGCACTGATTTTTTAAAATATATTTTTATATCATCTCTGGCAGTGTTCAAATATTATTTTTTAGTTCCTTAATAAAGAAATGGTTCAATAGTTAACAATAAAATTCCTTCAAAATTTGTCACTTGAATTCTAAAAGCTATGAAACCAAGTGATAATTGTACAAGCATATACTAAGAAATTCTCAGTGTTTTTGACAAGTTTAAAGAGTTTTGTTGTTAACTTTGGTTTATGATCACTTTAGACAAAGCATTTGCACTGATTTTAAACCAGTTAAGTAATACATAACCTGCCATACATGTTATATAAGCCATCAGCATGAATTTCCTCAGGCCTCTTTGAAAAGTAAACCTGAGTGCTTTCTTTTTCAGCTGTGCATACCTTTATCTTAAAGTTATTATTTTTCATTAGGGATTACCTCTGCTCATTTAGAGATCTCAAAGAACCTTTTCCTAAGATGGCTCTAACACCAGCTTTCATTTACAACTAATGAAGACAAACTCCAGAGTCTTTGTTGATCTGAGCACGAGAAGGATGGAATCTGTTGAGTCAGATATCTACACGCACGATGAATTATAATTTCAGACAAAGTGCATATCAGTGAATCCTGATGAAATTTAAAGGTGGTTCCTAGATCACATGGATATCTCATACCTGCAGCCAATAACATTTTAAGAGTATAGCTTTGGAAGTTATAGTTTATATATCCTCTTAACTAAGTTCTGTTCTGATATCCTTCCAGGTCAAGCAGCATTCAAACACAAAAAAAGTTGATGTGGTAGTTATCCAGCAAGGTTATGAGTCCTGCCTAGTACTTGAGAAAACATTATTCTCAGAGGTACTCCTTAAGCATCACTGCAGTTCATTATTGCCTGATGGCTTGGGATGATTTGACTTCCTTGTGCCATTAGGGACTTCACTGGAGGCGAGTATCTTTCTCCAGCTTTGGTCTGACTTTGGATGTAAAGGGCCATCACTTCAGTTACATGGAATAAAATGAAATACCTGGAGGCTGCAGAAGGAGCTACTGTGTTTCTGGTTTCCCTGGATTGTATATATTAACAGACTCTGAATCCCTGTGTCCCTGAATGTCTCTAAAGTCCACCTCCCCAAATATCTGCTACTGGGCCAAATTCTACCAGGGAGCAGGCAAGGTCTCTCCTTTTGACAGGATTAAAAGGAGATAAAATCTCTTCCACTGTATGATTGCTGATGTGGGCCACATGCAATTTCTCTTTTGGCATAAAAGTTTAACTGAACAGCTATCCATCATTTATAAATTAATTTCCTTGAAAGACAAAAGAAATGTTGGCATTGTAGCAGCAGTAACATACCTGAAAGAATATATCTTTTTATAGAAATAAAAAAGGAAAGAAACCCTGAACCTAAGCCCTACCAAGGAAAAGAGACCAAACAGTATTACCTCTGTTCTCAACTGAGGGAGAGTCATAGTCTACTGATTCACATGTTGATTAACTGAGAAGGACATTTCAGAGACACTTCCCTTCAAAAATTACTAGCCCTGATATCTGAGTTTAATTTATGATGCCTCAAAAACAAAACAGCAAAAGGGTTTTTTTTTTTTTTTTTAAATATCTACTTCCTTTTTAGTAGATATTCCACAATGCAAGAATTGTGAAATGAGTTTCATGGAGATGAGAGCCCTGGAGGCTGTTAGGTTTGTCACTGTACATACACACAAATAGTGAGAGAGAGAGAAGGGAGAGGGAAAGAGCTCTTCTCTGACATGTCATCATTAGAATTTTGTAGGGCAACTAGCGTACTGTAAAATCCATTTGCAAAACTGAATAATTTTATCATGAAAGCCTGGTGTACTTCAAATCAAATTTAAATTGCATATTTAAAGCAAGAATCATAACTAACCCAAGAGGAAAAGAAATAAAGATCAGTCTTGAACTGAAGATATTATATAAAGATAAATTTACATACGAGTCCAATAAAGCCACCCTGGTTTTGCTAACGGATAAGTCCTATTATGTTTTCTTTGTCCTATTCTTCCTAAGAAAATATCCCCAATCGGTTACTTTTTGTTGAAAACTGAAGAAACTACTGATTTATAGCAGTTCCCAGATTCTCAGTTTGTAGGTACATCTACCTTACTACATGGCATACCGTGTGTTATTATGTAAAATTGCTCTCTCAGTATTCTTACCACTTATTACAGTAGTAAGGAACGGATAAAAAATCAAAGCATGCAAACATACAGCCCTAAAATCTTCCCTCAGTTCTAAGTCTGTTCTTAGACAGGGCCTTGCTTCTCAATGCTGTCTGCTATAAATGCAAGTGGCTATTATCTGAGGTAGCTCCCAGAATTGATGGTTGAGTCAGTTCTTTCAACTTTATCGACTTAATACTGAGGTGCCTGATGCACTTAGCTACCATCAAACAATCAGAAAAATATCCTTATAATACCTGTTTCTGTAACTAATCAAACTGATATAGAAATAGGATTAAGTTTGTTTGTTTTATTGTTTGTGCTGGTTAAAGAGGCCCTAAGAAGGAACATCTTTCACAGTTAATTAGATTTTTCTTTCCATTAAGTGTGAATTTTCCCATCTCCATTTAAGTACAAAAAAATTCACATCATTCTTTTAAACAATCTCTTTTGCTAAATTACTTCAGCGAATGATAGCCTATTATGTGACTTATAGGGTTGTTATGGTACACAAATGCTATAAGCAGTAACAGGGAATACCTACAAAGCTAGGTATCAACATTACCTTGAATGGAAAATCCCTAGGAAAAATACATACATCGGTCTTTTTTTTTGAGATTTGAAGGAAAAGTATTTCCTTTTCCCATGATTATCACTCTATTTGATCTAGATGCCTTATGCTATTTTTTGTTTTATCAGAGGAATTTCTCTTGCTGATTCTCTACTGCTCATTGTGACATCTTCTGAACCAGAAAACTAGCTTATATATGTGTAGATATACATATATATGCCCACATGTATACCTTTCTAAAAATAAGTGCATTCATGCCTGTGCCAACAGAACTACATTCAAAGTGGGTCCCACATTTGGGGCTTTCTCCCTTTAAATTTTTTTAGTAGAAAGGGTATATCCTATGTTAAAATAGGTGATTTCCATGTAGGACTTTATCAAGTCTAAAACTTTGATTTTGGCACCACATTTCATGGGACATGAAGAGAGAATGGACAACTGCAGTGCTGTTGTGTCTGTATAGCTACGCAGGGAATTTGCTGTGTTGTGAATTCATCTCCTTTTTCAGGGCCAGTTGACAGGCAAATATAGTCCACATATATCGGCAAATATAGAGTAGGGAAAAAAACCAAAACAAAACACATAAGATGTAACAAAGGCATTGAGAAGGGATGTCAAGTTTCATGGCCTTGCATACAGGAGCAGGGCAGTTCTGCTGATGCTGAGGCCCATATGCTCAGAGCCAGGACAGGTGGGGCTGATTAACTCCCAACCAAGTTACAAAGGTTTTAAGCAGGAAAGTTCAAGATTTGAGCAGTGAAACACTTAGGAAGAGCCCACAGATCAAGAAAATATTTTATTTGAAAGCTTTGCTTTCTGGGAAAGGCAAGGGAAAGGGAAAAGGAAATGAAAAGGGAAGGGGAAGGTGAAGCGGAAAGAAAGTTTGTCCAGTCTAAATCTATTTTTTCAACAGTATGAATTCTTCAAAAGATTGAAGAATCCATATGACTTGGAGGTGCAATTTAATAGAACATATGAAAAATGTCATATTTCTTGTACAAGGGCCTGCCTATGACATATAAATTATCTGTAGAATGCATCAAGGTTCATCTTACATTTGTCTGTATGTGCATATATGTATACATATGTGTATACATATGAATAAAATCTTTTTCTAGTGGGTGACATTTCAGGTCCTTAGAAAGAATGAGTAAAGTCATAAGATTAATATACTGATAGAAATACAGTTGCTTAAATGTTTTGTAAGGAATTAATTTTGTTCAGAAAATGTTAGAACAAACATATCGGCATAAAAAACCCCAGACTTGATAAATCAGCCTTTTCAAAAAGTATGTATCATTACAATAGTCCTGAATCACTGGATTTAAGAGTAACAGAAAATCCAGACACAAGTTTAGAGAAAGTTAAGATCCAAATGGAAACAAATGCCACAGTATGGAAATAACCTTAATGACAAGACTACTCAAAATTTTACTGAACCAAAAAAGTACAAATGATCAGGAGAAATTAGGGACATTCAATACTTAGCAGCAATAGCCAGTTCCCATATCTTTACTCCACATAATGATTAAACCTGGTAATGGGCAGTTGTTCTATAGAGCTTATACTGCTTAGAGAAAAAATGCCTCAAACAGCCCGAAGCTTTCCAGACCAGCCTGATGTTTGGTTTTGGACTGGCCCACTGGAGAAAACCCTGTTATTTAAATACCAGCTCAGTCTTTGTACCTAAATTATAAGAATTGATTCCTTCTAAAATTTAAAAAGAGATTCTTTTATTTCATTTATAAAGCTTTAGTTTTGTAAAATTCTATCATTCATACTCTAGGTCAATTCCAAGAAACATGATGATTATTATTCAAAACGACAGTTCATGCTGCTAAGGGACTCACACCCTTGCCACTTCCATGGCCTTTTACAAAGTCTACTTTTTGCCTACCTTTATTTTTGCAAAACCTAATAGAACATGACCTAATTTTCCTATGTACAGGCATGTATTTAACCTCAAGAAAGAAACTGTCTGAAAAAAAAAGCACCATGCACACCTCCTTGACAAAATGCGACTTCACTTGCACAGCCCAGCCAAGAACCCACTTGAGCTCTGGTGGTGAAGAGGGATTCAAACAACTCTCTATTTCATACATATTTAAGGACTCATTTACACAGGAGTCACATACATATATTTTTACTATAATTTTCAAACTTACCTTTCCAATGACTCCTTATTGATCCAAAAGAAAGGTGTCTGACCTGAAAATCCATTTTGTTCCTATGTGGATGAGATGAATAGCACATTAAAAAGCAATCATTTCCTCAGAGAAAAATATACATGGAGTGGAGAACTTCTGGATTTGAAGATCTTTCTTTTACACTCTAGAGGGAAAAAAAAAGAGCATTTATTAAAAAATTTTTAAAAATATAAATGAACAAAATATAGGACTTAAAATACATTGCTGGGACTGATTGCATTTGAAGTTGTTGCATTAAGTTGCAGTTTCTGCAATAAATCAGTAAATATGATCTTAACTCTGTTTTGTGTTAAGAAAAAAATTCTCCATGAAATTTCACTGTATTATATTTATTATTGTGGAAAACAAACTCAAATGTCAAAAATAATATTAATGTTAATATTTATATTAGTAGTACTAATAAAAATAATAATAACAACACATAAGTTGTTTCATTGTATAAGAACCATTTTATCAAGGGGCCTGATAATTCTGATTATTTTAATTTTACTAATGCAAACTCCTGATATAGGTGCTTATCTGAATATATCTCTTACTTCTGAACACTGCACACTCTTTGTCACCTAAATTGCACTAATTTCTTGCTTCTGCAATTTTAAAGATTGGCTAAAAAGAAGATAATCCTTCTTTACCCTTTTTGTAAATATGTAAGTATACATATTATGTATTATATACATGAATACATATACACAGATATATAATCAGGATTATACTTAAATTAGTTTTATTAATAGTTACATTTTTAAGTTACAACGAAGCCAATGAAGTTACAGTTGTGTTGAAAGCTATTTGAAATTTTTTTAAAGGAACTCAAATTTTGTCACTGGAAAACATCTTTGCTTTCAAATGCTTATGCCCAAATTTTCCCCAGAAAATCCACCACTGTCTTCTAGCAGTCCCCAGCAACAGCCCAGGGTTCCAAAACAATTACAGAAGGATGTGAATTCAATGACAGATCAGATTCAAGGGCTATTTTCCCTGATGTTTTTGTGCCTATATCTGTAGGTGGGCAAGTTGAGTTTATTCATCCAGTCGATTGAACGTCTGTGACAAAATCTATCCTGAATGTAAAAATTTTGTCTCTGTTAAAACTTCTGCATATGTAATTGTATATATATATATACATATATATATATATGTACACCATTGCAAATGTACATTTTCTGCACACTGAGCTATATTCCATAAGGCCTTTCTGGAAGGAGCAGCCAGTTTATTTTCTGAATCCAAAAGTTTGGATTCAGCTTCTTACAGATAGATGCATATTGGGATATCTTTGAGGAAATTCTTCCTTGTTATTTCTTTTCTGTTTATCAAAACCAAAAAATGTTAAGGCTACGAAGGTGTACACTGCTCATGGGATTTGAAAGTTTATGAAAGTATGAAAGAAACTTCCTTTTGAACTCTGGACACAGAGGAAGAGCAAGGAAAAATTGTTTCAGTGGTAGGAATGTGTTTAATATCCAAAGCCACAGAAGGTGTGCTTATTCTATATAGATGCATACATAGTTTCTAGCTAGGTACAACTGTCTCTTTCCTATAACTTGGAAAGACATAGTATCCTAGATTTGCAAATCAAATTGAATACACAATTAAGTGTGCTAAAGTAACATCTCTGAAATATTAAATAAAATAATTAAAATTCATATATAAAGTCTATTTTTCAAGGGAGTGTCTCTTAGTCTGGAAAACTGGTGTGAGATTTGTCAATGCACATGGCCATTTTGTTAAGGAAACACTCTGAAGCAGCAGTTTAGGACACCTAAGTATCAACAAAAACCACCCAATCTTCCCTAGAAATTTCAAAAGTAAAAGCAAGTTTTTGTCTAATTTCAAAGTCTTCACATCCTTTAATAGCAGCTTTGGGGTGAAAGTTGGATAAGGTCTTCATATGCTGAGCTACAAAGCAGTGAAAACTACCAAAGTGATGGGCTCAGTTCTATTCAGGAGTTTGGATTTCAGCTCATCAGCTGATGTGTCTTTTTCAACCATGAAGCCCGACCTTCATCCCTTCTCCTTCACCCTCTGATTGGAAGAGCAGTTCTCTGTTCACAGTCAGAGAAGCAAAAGGACAAGTGGGAAAAGGAAAGAAGAGGAGAGAGTACGCAGGAGAGACTTTCCACGTACACACATCTCTCCTACAGCCTGTTTGACAGATCTCAGTGGAGAGTGCACTGTAGGAAGAAAAACATGTCACTGCTCTGAAACTGTCTTTTCTAATTCAGTGCATCCATGTATTGTTATAAATCAGTTTCCCTGCCTCTGAAAGATACAGAGACAAGAGAACATCTTTGACTGTTAGCTATCAACTCATATAAGGAAAACTTTCTTTTAGTATTAAGCTGCCAGCAGATAAAAAAAAGACTAAAAATATAAATTAATGCTGAATGTTTTGCTAAGGAAAGGGTTCCTTCAACTCATGTGCTTATGCTAGTAGGAGTCAGACATTTACTTTTATTCCTGTTTTGGGGTTTTTAAACGGACTTTTACAAGCATCAGGAATTCTTCATTACAAATTGCAGACACTTAATGTTTCCATATCCTTAAATCCTAATCACAGTGTTGCCGACTGTCAAAGCTGTTGTATAGTCAAGGATCCAAGCTTCATGCTTGAGGTAAATTTATTACCATTTTATTAGACAATATCATACTGATGATACTATATACCTTACACTTGGGGAGTCATATTTCACAACCAAGTTCCTTGAAATCTATGTATACATGCACACATTTCTGCAGGGACACTGGCAACTTTACTATAAACTTATGATCAAATGAAGACTTGAATAAGAAATAGAAAGATAATAATATTTTAATCCCATTATTGAAAGGATGTACTCATCCCAAGGTCAAACATAAAAGCCAAGGATATTTCAAATTAGTAGAGGGGGTCTGAGAAATTCTTCCTTTTTATATATACCTCACCACTGGGAGTGGGTAGTGTGCCATTAACTCATGGATTTTTTTGGATAAAGGGTTAGAAACACTGAGAATATATATTATCCCCTAGCCTTAGTTAGCCACAGTAAGCAAAAAACTATTTCCCTGAGCATCTCAGGAAAACAATAGACCCCATCTTCACATTAGCATCTCTGCTTTGTTTGACAGCTGTCCTATTTTAGGGATGGACTTTGCCACCTAAGCCTCAGGATGGACATGTTATTTATATAACTTTGGTTCATCAGTTTGCTTCATAAAGAATGAAGCCTTTCTCTAAAGGATAATCTTTCGACCTCTAACAGTCTAGTGATTTATAGAGCAACAAAGACAACACACTGCACTTAAAAAGCTTTAAGACACCATTTAAAACTTTTATAGTGAAACCTTGCTTCTAACAATACACTTGCTGCTCTAAGTTCAGACACTTTTCTGAATGAAGTAACACCTTTTACAAAGAAAAATTTACTCATGTTATAAATATGTTTTATGCCAACCTGTGAAAAACAGCTCAAAAAATATAGCTAGAATTTCATGGTAGTAAAACAAAGAGCAGTGGACAGCAGAGCAGAAGGACAGAAAGGCTGCACAAGAAATCTGTGAATGTCTGATGGAAGGTAAAATGACATCTTAGATGTAAAAGCACCCTAACCATGTAAACTAGAAGGATGATGTACATAACCATTCTAGTGGAATGGACATGATTTTCACTTGGACAGATAAGATGTTATTTAGATTCTGTCATGAAATATAAGTCTTCATTTTCCTTATACATTCAAGTAACTAGATTTTCCACTCAGCAAAGCAGCACAGTTAAGTAAATCAAGGGATGGCATCAGATGCTCAAAGCCTAAACACCTTCTTTCTAGCGGGGCTGTGTTTTACTTACTCTACTTAGCTGAATGTAGTAAATTTATTACTAGGTATCTCAAATGCACAACTCCCTTTTCTCATTATCGTTTCTGAATAAAAACTAGCTTGTGTTCCTGTTCATTTGATTTTTTTGTTGGAATGGGGAGGAGGAAGCAGGACCTTGTACGGACCAAACCTCTTTGTGTTAACAGCCAATGCCAGCACAAAGTGATGTGTGTGTGTCTATCTGTGTCTGTGTCTGTCTGCATCTGTGTCTGTCTATCTGTGTGTCTGTATAAGGGATGTTCATGAAGACTGGAATAGCATAAAAGAGTGGGTAATTTTTTTCATGCAAATTTCAAACTATTCTTTCTATATAGCTAAGAGCTACATTCAAAGATCTTTAAAGTCAGGGTCTTTTCTGGCTCAAGCGTTATTCAGATCAAGTTAATGGAGAGATTATCAGAGTACATCATTACAAAATCACCACTTAGTAAGGATTTCTTTCATTTTTCTTTTTTTTTCATTCCAAGGGAAAATGTTATTTAAGTTCTCTCAGGAAATTCAAGGTTTCACTTTTTTATAAACTAAAGTAGCTAGATTTTTTTTACCCATTGCATCACTTTATGAATAACAATCCTGGACATTTCCAGGACATGTTTTCTCCTCCAGCTGTCAAAATATTTAATGTTCACAATTAGGCATTGCAGTTGAAAATGCTACATTTTTTCTGTAACTTTAGGAAGAAATTATACCTTGGTCCCACTGGCTCATCTAATAGTAGGTTTCTGCACACTTCTGAGATAAACTGTGCCTATATGCAAAGTCCTAAGTGCTGTGGTGTTCAAAAACAGATTGAGGAGCACTGGCTAGTAGTTTCCCTTCCTTGGCTGGACACGTGGATTAAATTATCACTTACAAGCCTCAGTGTGTCTTTTGGGAGTGGAATATGAAAAGATGAAAAGAGAGAAAAATTCCTTGTCAGCTGGAAAGAAATGGTGGGTGCCATCCTGGGGATTAACAGTAACTGAGCTCAAAACAAGAGAAGATGTGGAAAAGAATAGAGTCTTTCCTGAGCTGTGGGACACCTCCAAATATGCTCTGTGAAAGAAGAGTCCTGGGGTGAGAGGAGCAGGAGAAATATGCAACACTCACTAGACTGGGGCTGTCTAGATGCTTCAAGTGACAAGCAGAAAGGAGTCCCAGGGTCTATGTTGAATACCAAGGAACAGAGTGGAACAGAAGCTGGGAAAAATGCTGTAGAGGGATCAATTAGTAGCCAGCAGTACAGGAAAGAGAGAAACTCCTGGAAGCAGCAGAACAGAGACAGTCTCCTGGCAGAACTGGGGAAGAAAGGACCTGATGAGAATCTGCAGCTTCTTCCTTTGCTTTTCTGATGATTTGATCTCAAAGCAACTGCACATTTCTTGTGCAGATGCTTAAACAATATAGAAGTATTCTGCAGTCAGCAGACTGCAAACCAGCCTAACAACATGGCATAATTTCTGTGTTCCTGCTGAAGTGGTCCAGGATGTTTTCAACTAATCATAGTTTTAGCAAAATATGCTGCTTCACCTAAATTATATATTACTAGAACCTGTTTCTCTCAACAAAACTTTAAATGAGAACTTGTCTAAAGACTAAAATCATCCAGTAAATTTTGACCACAGAATAAGTATCTGCTTCTGTTCTACTCCTTTTCTCAAAACATTTGAAAGGTTTTGCTTTTATCTCACTTGCTTACCAAATAAAGTTAAATTGCAGCTCTCAAAAAACTTTCACAAATGGGAATTTATGAAGATAGCCAAACAAAATCCAGTTCCCAGGTCATAAAGAGTAGGTTTCAAAAAGCTGTTTCAGTCTGATCTCTCCATTGCAATGCCAGGAAAGGAACATCTACATAAATAAGCACTGTACAGACTTCAGTCAGTGTATGAGTAAAGGCATCATGGAAAGGAGCAAGGAAAATATATAGGAGACTTCATAAACAGCAGTGCATAAACCTGAAGAAGACAAGTTGAAAATTTAAAAGTAAGATAGATAGTATTTGTTACAAACTTCTGTAATTAATTTTCATATTGAACATTATTTGGATATTATTGGTCCATAATATCCATAATATTCCTTTGGCTAAACCAGAGAATTAGTAGAAATTTCAGAAATATCCTAGCAAACTTTGCAATTCCAGCTTGCAAAGGCAAGAGTTTGGAAAGATGTCCAAACTCTTTGGATGTCTTTGGAAAGATATCATGTCCAATAATCTGAATAATTGCTGCAGGAACCTTTGAAGGTACAGTACCATGGATGGTTAGTCACCTAACCACAACTGAAATACTAGCCCAGTGAAATATTTAGACACTTAATGCAATAAAAAAATATAAGTCTAGTCTTGACTGCTCCTCTGTCATTCAGCAACTGGAAAACCCTAAGATTCTTCAATATTTCATGCAAATTTGTCTGTGTATTACAGCAAAAACTGCAAATTAATCAGTCCAGGCCATAATAACATACAATAGGAATAACATACAAATAAAATCAATTAAATTTATATAAGATGAGTGGCATCTGTAAAATCCAGCTGTAGATAATATTGTAGACAAGTAGAGAAATGGAGATTTTGATTACTTGGATGACAGGCACCATTCTGGAATTTCCCTTTTTTAACAAAGTGAATTCAAAACAGAGAAGTTCAGGTCTCATCATCTCCTTCTGGAGATACCTTGTATTATTAATAAAAGGCTAGATTATATTCCTCTGAAGAAGAAGAAAGAGTATAAGCAAACGTGCTATTCGATCTGACACTTTCCCATATCACAACAACATTTGAAGCTTTTATTTCAGGATAATGTAAAAGTAGTATTAAAGGATGATTCTGGAGAGAAGAAAAAGGGATAAGTGGAAGAAGGAAGAAGTTCTGACGAGTTTATTTTTTACACAACATATTTTCTTCAAGAATATTTTTGTATAGTTTTTTGGTCTTTTTTTTTTTTTTTTTTTTTAATATTTATTTCATAATCACCTGGTCAAGTATTATCTTTTTGAAAAATTGAAGTGTAAACAATGAACAAGGGATCAAAGAGAGCTTGAAAAAATTAGGTAATTTTTTTGTACCAGGATATAATATAGAAAGGAAATAATAAACTGAATGTATGGAGATAAGCAAACTATCAAGAAGGACATTAATAGGACCATTATGGAACACAAGTAGGATGCTGGTGACAGGAAAACTTAATATTGTTGGAGAAGCAGAATTAATTCTTGTCTTAGTACTTCCAGAGAAAGCTGAAGGTGACATCCTGAAGAATGCAAAGGTGAAGTGTTAAAAGTTTTATGATAATGCTGAAGCAGACAGACCATTAAAAGCATGTGAAGTTTGCAAGGCTTTAGAAATTCAAGTAAATGGAGGAGAAAAGAACACAAGAATTTTTTCTGCTTGCTTGAGAGTTTGAGTGATTACTGTTCAAACAGGGTGAGTAATTTAGAGCTGATATTTATTCATAAAACTCTGAGTACTGCAGACGTATGCACTCAGCAACATTAACATCATTAAGAAATTAGATATTTACACATAATTTAGAGTTATGTGAAATTGCTAAAGGCAGCACGGCTTCAGTAAATAAATTTTTCCTTCACTAACATGCATTGTGGCCTGAGGGAAGAAGAATTGACATAGTATATGCTAAAGAAAATCCTGTGGAGGCTTTGAATTAGTTCTAATCTATGATAGAACTCTTCGAATTTGAGGGTAACATATCATTGTGTTCTAGGCCAGGTTTGGGGTAATGTCTTGTTAAATGAATGAAATAATCAGTGGGTATTTGTTTTGAAGTCAGATGCACTATAACACCAGCAATTTAGCTAGTACCTCATCCTAACCAAAGACTTTTATTTTTTATATATTATAGAGCCACTAAAGTTATCTGAATTTGTACAAGCAAACATAAAGTTAGATGAGTTTTACCAGTGGTGAGTTCTGCATTGACTTGCGATACTCACTGTGATACACTGTTCAACCTTGAAGTAAGCACTAGATTTCTGCAATGAATTTCAGTACTTGAAGAACTGCCACTATACAAAACGAGATAAATCACACACAGACACCTCTCCTCGAGCAAGGGAAGAAGAAAGAGGAAGTTTATTGTAAGACTCCAATTTATATATGTTACAGAAGTTGTTCTCCATTGGTCTGACAGGTAACTTCCTCTCAGACCATACTGGTCAAACTAAAGGTCCATCAATTCTCACTTCCTCTAAGGAGATATGTAAACAATTGTTGTTTACAGAGACATGTGTGTGGGGTCTGACTCCAGGAATTTGAAAACATCAGAAGGCTAGAAAGAAACAGCAAAAGCAGGGGCAACAAAGTACTTCTTGCTGTGGTCTAGCAGAGCCTCTACTACATCTGGTGCAGTTCCCATTTTTTCAGGATGCTTTATGACTCATAATCGAAATAACCTGGAAGAAACAAACACACATACACAGACAGAGAGCAAAAAAAAAGTACTATAGTAGGAACATTTGATCTTCAAAAGTACCATTGCTGAGGAAGAAATGAAGGTAGGCTAGCTCAGGGTATTCAGAAACTATGTTGGACCAACAGATCAGGTTTCTTCATTATCGAAGATCATTTTTAATTGTTTTGTTTCTCAAGAATAGAAAGAAACTCAGTGGGGAATAAGATTCCCCACAGGCACATAAAAAAGATTGTTGCTTTGAACTAGGACAGTTACACACAGAAAATCATTGCAACTCAGCTCAAACCATCAGGCAGCAGAATAAGTTTTATGCCTTTTGCTACTCAGCATTTTATTCTAAATATTCTTTTTTTTCCATCTTAACTCATCTAACATTACCTGGCCCATGCTGGAGGCCCATGTCTCTACCATCATATCTACTCCTCCACTTGCAGATAAATGTAACATTGCATTGAATAGTTGTTAGAATAGCAGAGCTAGCATGCTAAATTTAGAAGGGATTGCCAAATAGTAATCAGACAACTAATTTTTCTAGGTGATAAAACTTCTAATTATAGTGTGTATTTCCAGACAGTCTGAATGTAATATAGAGAAAATAAGTGAAGGCAGTGTGCTGGGCAAAGTTTGTCAACATTGTAGCACTGACAGAGAAGAGACAGCAAAATAAACTTATTAAGATTCAGAAAAAAATTATAGAATAGTCATCACAAGGAAAGCCCTTCCCATCGATGTCTAAAAAAGAATGATCTACCCTTTCCAACCAAACCTGAGAAGCACCTATCTAAAGCAATTTTAACTGGTCTGGCTTACTTTCGGCAGGCTATAAGATCAGAGGAGATCAGGGAGTTGTGTTGTCACTCGTACAGAGCCTGAGTCTGGACAGATTTACTATTTGCCATAGGTGCTGGTATTACAAAGATGCAAACTTGGCATATGTTGGAGGTTGGGATTTTTTGGTTTTGTTTTCCTTCTCTTAGGGAATTTTCTCCCATTTTCCTGCTGAAAGACAATAATGACCAGTATTTAAGAGAGACAAAAGAAGGAACCACAGAGAAGGGGGAGGAGTGCAGCTGGCTTTACTGGGGAGCATTCTCTTGGGAAGGGCAGAGATACCTCGAGATGTGGGCTGGGGGAAGCAGCTGGGTGCAGTTCCGAGATGTTGGTTTGGGAGGAGGACAGTTGAGCTACTGCTTACTGGGGGGGGGGGTGTGTGTGTAGAATTTGTTGCTAGTGCCGGAGCCCAGCCCTGTCCTGTTTCTTCTGCTGTGGCGGAGCCTTTATTCGAGAGCAGACATTGAACTGGTATCTTACTCACACCCTATCTCACTAAAAAAAACCCAAAAAGAACCTTCACCGTCTGCTTGGGTGCCTCAGGGGAAACCCTGGTACTGTGAATCCCTTCCCACTCTGAGCAATCCTCTCCCTGCCATGTCAGGTAGCCTCTCCCTGCTGTGTTCGGGCCCCGGCCCTGGCTCTGCTACTACTCTAAGTAGCAGAGACAGTACAGGGGCCAGAACACAACAGGGAGGGGCTCTCGAACAACACACAGTACAGAAAGTACTGTATTCTTTTGCTACACTGTAGCCATACACCCTCTGCCTGCAAGGACCAACTCCTGCTACAGCTGTCGCGCTTCTGATACATCTCATTTACTACGCCAGGATTTTGCTCATCCCTGTCTTTGCAACTTGCTGCTTTGGAGGTTCCTGCTACAGCTCCCTTTGCTATCCAGAGGGGGCACCAGGATCTGCTGCCACTGTGAGTTTGTAAAGGCAGCCCCTTCTCCGTCCCTCCCGCCGCCTCAGCCGCCATTGCCCACCTGAGGGAGAGGCGGCGGAGCTCTCGCCACAGCGCCCCCTGCCGGCGCGGGGGAATCACCGCACCCGCCCTGCCCGGCCGGGAGCCGCCAGCGCCCCTGCCGGCTGTGAGCGGAACTGCACCGCAGGGGAAAGTGCCCGACAGCCGAGAGAAGCTGCGGCTGGCTTTGGGGGGCTCTGCCGTGCTCCTGACACTGCCGGGGGGGGGTGTCTTGTTGTACATATATTTATATTCTAGTAAAGAACTGTTATGCCTTTTCTCATATCTGTGCCTGAAAGGCACTTAATTTCAAAGTTATAATTTGGAGAGAAGGGGGTCATATTCCAAGGGAGGTTTCCACCTTCCTTGGCAGACGCCTGTCTTTCAAATCAAGACAGCATACCACAGTCAGTGCTCCAACAGGACTTAAATTGTATGCATAGAGAGGTTGCTGGATTCCCAGCCTGGATCTTACCCTACAACAGATAACCCTGAGCATGATTCTTATCTGGAAGAAGCAGGTGATCTTTGTTGCATAAGACACATTAACATCAGCCAACAGCGTTCCCTGCTCAAATAAAAACAGTACTTCCTTTTCCCCATATAGAGCTAGGATTTCTTTTAACGATACACTCTAGATTTCAGCTATGAAAAGACAAGGTGTGCCTGGTGTACAGGCAGTATCTTTTCAACTCAGCAGTGGCTCAATAATTCTCCTCATATTCTTCTCATAATTTCAGCACACCAAGGGAAACCAAAGCACTGTTGCCTTTTCTCAGAGTGCTGTGAGTGCAACTTTCCCACTACTAATTCCTTCTGTCACATTACTAGCATATTAGATTGGTTATGTTTTATTTAGTCACCTGAACTTTCTTATTCAGATTTTTTAAGCTATACTAAAACCAAATTCAACCCCTTGATGGTTTGAGTTGGCTTTGTTTTTCCCTTCAAAGTTTAGTGCACTAGGTCTTGAGCACTAGCTTAACAGAGTTGAATTGTTTGTTTTCTCAGAATACCTTGTCTCTTGAGAGCCAGAGATCTTGCTTGTTAAAAGCTTTTCCATGTCTTAAGTAGATGATGGACTTTGTAGGAACTGGAATTAATTAAATACCCTCCAGAAAGTTTATCCCTGAAACAGTATAATTTAGAAGATTCATTGTATTTAGAAGATTCATTGTTTCCACAGATACTAAATTGGTTATACTTCTCCTAGAGTTAGGTGTCATGTTTTTGTCTGTAAAATATGGAAATTGCTTTCAGGTCTGGAGCTGAAAATATGGGTGATGTATTCAAGAAAGTGACTGTACTTGTGTCTCAGCTAGTAATCATGTTTGTAAGGCTGTCATTGTTCCTCCTTCCTCCTCCTCTGTTAATATAAATATATTCTTTAAAAAGAGGAGTACAACACAACATTTTGAAGTCTTGCAAAGTGAACTATCCTGGAAAGCAAGCATCATAAAGACAAGGAGCTATTTCTCATTAACAATAGTAAGATGTCTGCAAGACTAAGGTATCAGGGAATAGAAAGATGAAGAAGAAAACAATTACTTAGAAAATAGTAGGAGCTAGAACCCTCTATCCACATTTTTATTAATTTATGCCTAGTTTACCCTTCTAAGGGTAAAAATAGACCAGTAGACATTAAGTTGTGCTACAATCAACTCATCCACTCAATCCTGATCTTCAACTTTATAGATGAGACTAGTGGTTGCAAAATGTTACCACATAGCAAATACTAGGAACTTTCAGAGCCATTATTTCTGAAAAGATGAATATTCAAAGGCTCCTTTGACATAATGAAGGTTAAATCCTATATAAAGTTTTGCAGACCCATGTGAGTACTGACTGGGCTCTAAAAGGGACTGAATACTGCCTGTCTGTGAGCTGCCTGGGAGCTCTGTGGCCATGGATAGTGCAGGGCTGATCCCGTGTTCAAATTGGAGTGGAATGGAGCTTTAAATGGCTTTTTACAAATGCAGGTACACAAGGTGAGCAGAGATATAGCTCTGAAAGAAAATATCTGTGAGACATTTATTTATACAGGGAAGTTGTTAGCCTGAAAATGATTTCACACCTGACTCTTATAAAGCGTAGCAGCACGGGTGGGTGGTAAATTGCTGCTACCTTCTCAAAAGCATCTCCTCACAAAACTGTTTCAGCAGGCACACAGACAATCAAACAGACCACTCACACTTGCTATGGATAGCAGTTGATACATGAGAGGCAGGAAGGGTCCTTTGTATGGAGTTCCAACTAGGTTTATTAAGCCCACATGCCAAAGGGCCCCACGGACTAAAGACAAAATAGGGCTGAGGGCACAGGGTTAAATATGGGACAAAAGGGGCAGATCTGAGGATCAAGGACCAATGGGAACAGCTAAAAGTGGTGCAGAGGTGGGGCAACCATCTGGGAGATGGGTAAACAATGGGATAACAGGGGTGGAGCAATGTGGCAAAGTGGGCGAATGGGTATCAGGAGGGGGAGAACATTCTAGGGAATAACCGTATAGAGAAAACAGAGGTGGCTTGGGCGAATAGGTCAATGGAGAGAACAGAACTGGGGTAAAATAACATAAAGTAACAAAGGATTGTAGAGAGAAGCCTTTTGTCATGCTAAGCTAGGTGTTACTTTGAAGACTCAACATCTTTCCTTCCAAGAAACCACTTCTGGAACTTCTCTGGGGGAGTTACAGGTCTTCACAATAAACCACATCAGGTATTGCCAGCTATCTACCTGCAAATATCCCACTCATACCATTCATGTGCTGTGATCTTGTCTGGAAAGCACGTCAGTTCAGTGCTTGCAGCTGTACCTACTAAGGAGAGAAAGAAAACACCATTTTGTCTAAAAGACAAGCAATTCCAGACAGAAACCATAGTTAAAACCCTGCTTTTTAGGAGGAAAAAAAAAATTAAAAAAAAAAAAAAAAAAAAAAAAAAAAAAAAAAAAAAAAAAAAAAAGAAAAAAGAAAACAAAGAGTATAGAAGTAGCAGGGTAACACTTCTAAAGCAGTTTAAAAAAAATATTATCCTTGTTTAAGTGAGACATAGCAAATTACAGACAGCATTTTTGGGCAGTTTCACCACATTTAATTCACAACAGTTGTTTTTAAGTTTAGTGGCCTTCCATACCTAGGCAATTCTTCTATAACCATGACTAAGCACTAAGAAACCTTTGTATCTGGAACCTAGGACCATTTCTAACATCTTGCAATGATTTAAATTGCAAACCAATTTAGCTAATCTGACATAAACCCCTATATAATTACTTCGCATCAGATTTATATAGATAGAAAAAGATATATCCGTTCCCTCAACAACAGTTTCAGTCCAGAAATTTTAGGCAGAGCATATTAGTTTGTGACCAGCTTTCAGCCAATTTAGTTTCCATATAATGTTGGAAAAATAGATATATCAGTAGCTCAAACCCAGTGTATTTACCTCATACTTTCATTACATAGATAAAAACGCCTTAGATCTCATTCTGCCACTGTACTTGCAGTCAATGTGTAGATCAGTCATTCAGTGAAGTACTGGTGGCTTATGGCTTATAACAGTGCTGGTGAAGATTGCAAAAAGATAGAACAAGAAAGGTTTGCTGCAGTGGCTGAGTTCATAGCCCTTTGTTACCCGCTTTTATAAAGGTGCTCTTTGTTGTACCTTCATCTTTTTATTTATTTGGTTTGGAAATGTCCCTATTTGTTATACCATATTATAAAATCTTTACCCTGTTTCCCATCTGCTGTCTTCAAATTATTCAATTTTAGATCATCAGTTGAAACGTGGCTTTTCTGCCACAGTTTCGCTAAAATCCATCTTATCCGTCTGATGTAAACTGACATGGGTCAGTTTTCATCAGCCTTGGCATTAAACCTCTCTGCTCTCCTTTGAGCCCTATCCAATATATTAAGAGTGGTTGGAGTGGGAAACAAATGATGTGACTCTTAATTCTACTTTTCTCATTCAGATGCCAGTACATCAAAACTAAATTTCTCTGGGCCAGAGCACTTTGTCATGGTACCTGGAGTAATACTAGTTTGTGAATTATATTTGGTCAGTTTAGTGTCTCAGTTTGGTCACATTTATCTCTTTGAATCACTGAACTCTACCATCTTATTTTTTGTCTTGCAGAAAGAAGCTGGCAGACATTTTGTCTAGTGCCTTTTTGGAGCTGATTGCTCTGCTGACCCTCACAGCAGTCAGAGGAACCCAGAGGTCTCACAAGCAGCATTAGGACCAGCCACTGAGGGTACCCTGTCCTCAGCCTCCACTCTCTCATCCATTACTTCACAACTATGTAAAT
The DNA here is from genome assembly GCA_018697195.1 of Certhia americana. Lineage (NCBI taxonomy): Eukaryota > Metazoa > Chordata > Aves > Passeriformes > Certhiidae > Certhia > Certhia americana. The sequence goes on from CM031860.1 coordinate 8,940,975, forward strand.
GGCATGTTAATCACAGATGATGTAAAACATCCCATTTCACATACCTTAGCAGATTAACAGCTCACTGTCTATCCCAAAATAGACACATGAACACATGAGAACATTATGAATTAGTAAACAAAAATTAATTTATAATTACTAGAGGATTCTATATTTATACACACCATTGTAATCAGGCTTGAGGTTCTTGCCTGTTATTGCATTTAGAAAATATCCAGCAAAATATAATGCATTCAGTCTGTGCACATAATCTTGATAAACCCATGATACAGACATAATTTTGAAATTCTATTATGGATGTGTCTGCATTCATTTGCCTTAGGTCTTCAAATGATCCATAAATTAAGAAATATTATTCATAATTTCAGTAAATACCTTAGAAAAATCCATACACAGATTTCAGAATTCATTTGGAAGTGGAACCTGTCATCCTGAGAAAGAATTGATTTTGAATGTTGTCAGTAAAAATAGATATTTCAATATGCTCCTTTTTAAACTAATAAGTGCTCAAGATATGGGTTTGTTTTTTTTTTCAAAAACGACAAGTTATGTTTAAAATAGAGCCTTTTTCTGTTAAACTTGTGCAATTAAGAGGAGAAAAAAGCTTTTTTGCTATGGAAAATTGTAAAAGGTATGTATGGGAAAAGAACATATCATGTCGATTGTCGATGGTCACAAACACCTAGATACTGCTGTATGGTGTCAGCTTTCAAGATATTTTAGAATAGAACAATTCGAATGAAATTACGCTCTCAGCCATCTAGAAACCTGCACACAATACAAGAAATATTAGGTTGCTCAGAGTATCCATTTATCCAGAGGCCTTTAAAATGACATTTTATCAAATTTTTTTTAAAAAGTACCTTTTAATCTTTCTCTTGGAAAAGAACAGGGGTCTTACTTCTGCCATCAAGGAACAAGGGAATGGAGTTCCCCATGGGTTTGGGAGTAAAATGAGGACCAGCTGTAACTAAAAGCAGAAAAAAGCCTAGCACTTTCCTTCATTCCTATTTTGTCTGTCCTTTTCATTATTTGTCTATTACAGTTTCCACTGATTTCTTAGCTTCCCTGATAAAAACAAGTTGGTTGGGGGGGGGGGGGGGGGTGTTAACTCAGAAAGTAGACGAACAGATAAACAAGATTCCCATGAGAAAGCAGCTCAAGTTCATTAGTATGTTCCTATCACTATGTATTCCTTTTAGCTTTTGAAAATCGCATAAACTGATAAACCAAAGATTTTGAGAGAGAAACTTGCTATGAACTGAGAAGTGTAGTTAGGCAACAGTTTCCCAAAGACTTGTCACATTTTGAGAAATGTGTCAGGATTTGATTTTGCCTTATAAGGAAGTATTAAGTTGCTTTAAAAATATAAATATGTTTATAAGTTGTAGAAGGATGACATTCCAGGACACTGCATGACAGATTATATGTACTCACAATGCTGGTAAGGGTGCTTCATGAGTAAAGCAGTTACATCTTTAGAAGAGGGACTAAAGGGGAGGGAAAAATTGTCCAAAGGACAGCAGCTACAAATACAATAGTTTTTAAAAACTTATATGTGATCTGGATTCTAACAAAATCAAGGGATTTATGAATAATGCAATATAAGCCACTACTCACTGGTTTTGTATCTGTTACAGTGGCTGACACATAGCTCAAAATAGAATAAAATTAATTGTGCAAGAACTAAACTGGGATTTCTAGTAAGCAGGTTTCAAAGCACAGTATGATTTGTTCTATTAGGATCTTCCTCAGTCAACAGTGAAATAGAGAAGTAGGAGAATGGAATAGATAGTGAAATATGAGCCCTAGTATTTCCAAGGAAAATCTTATTTGCTTGAACATAGTAGAGAGTTGTCAAATGTTATAAGCCAACTGAAATGATCTGTAAAAATTGGGTTTCCTCATATACAGGGCATGGATGTTCCACTGGGTATGCTAACAGCTGTGTAAAATCCAGTCTATTTTTCCATAAAGATATGCCTGAAGCAGATATTAAAAAGAAACTGAATTATGGATTAGGATTGACTTTGGGGGAAAGAACTGAGAAGAACTCAGATATGAATAGAAACCAATATTTCATTGCCTAAAGATCAACTGTGTTTAAAATGGTGAGACATTTAGAAAAACTTTGAAAGAATCACCCTCAGGAGAATATGCACAACATAAGGACAGTAAACCTCCAATTGCCCCAAAAGTGCTTTTTCCAGGAGCTTAGTCACAGAAGTTTATTTCCCCAAGGCAAATTGTCAGTAGGTAAGTATTCTGTTCAAATACATCTGAGTTTCTTGGTGATAGATACACCCACCATAAGTTTAGAGACAGCAATGGCAAAGATCAGTTCACAAGTGGAAGAATATTTTAGAATATCCCAAGATTTCCTGCTTTGCTTAGCACAGTCAGGGAAATAAATAACTCTCTACATAAAAGAAGATCATAACAACCACTGTGTTAGTGCCCTGCTATTTCAAAATCACAATGTTGACAACCCCCATGCCAACAGAAATGTGAATGAAATAGTGAAGAATAACTGCATTTATGAAAGGACTCTATTTGACACCATTTGGCTCTGTCACTGATATACTGATGGAGAAAATATTGCTGTTGAGATTTGCTGACAGTGTCCAAAACCTCTGTGGCTAATGGGAGAAGTGGGAAAATTTTAGGAAACTGCATTTTAACCTGATCTTTACTTTGGGAAATTGCATCAGAGATCAGGTTCAGTAGAAACAGTAAAATGCTACTCTACCTAAAGACCACTTCCTGAAGGGAAGATTTGATCCCAGAGTTCATGCAGCATGCAGTACACATTTCTACTATATTGCAAAATATTAGTCTCTTTATACAAATGCCTTGTGTTCCAGACAGACCAGGTATTGTTCCAGACAAAGCAAACTTGACATGGTCAAATCTAGGATTTCTTGTTTACCCAGCATGCAGGGCTGTAAATTACACATATATGAAGACATAAGACATACTGCAGGTGTCTGCCTTCTTACACTCCTAACCTCAAGCATGGGTTCTGCCTGTGCCAAGTGGACTTTCCAGACATGTCACTGAAGTTCAAGAGTTAACTGGCCTTCTGGGTGGAAGGCTTTGATCAATCAGAAATTAGGCTGACTCGAACATGGTTTACATTAAAGAGAAAAATAGGGAAGAAGAATAAAGTATCATGCTGAGGCTCCATGTCCAGGACAGCATGTAACACTCCAGCTTCCAAAACAGAAGCAACTCTCTATCTCTAGCCCACAGTAATCTCCAGGAGAGCGCTCCAACTCCAGGACATCTTGACAGGGGGATGAAAGTGATACTTAATCTCTAATTTAGTAATTTAACAGCAGAGAACTAATCATTCACAAAACTGAAAAAGGCATTCACCATAGCATTCATGTGGGTAGGCTGATATGGGCTGCAGTGGCTGAGAAGTAGATTCCTCAATAAGAGGAATGAATAAGTAAATTATTGCAGCTTCATTGTTGGTCCGCAAATGTTCTATCTAAAATTCATCCATGTTAGAGATCTATTCAAGTTGTGTTTTCTTTCTCTGTTTTCCCAGAAGACTCCTGTGAGTCCTGTTGAATCAAGACAAAGAGCTTGAAATTATATTAGCACTGAATTCATACCTCACGGAGGAATACATGAGGGCAAACCAAATGTGTATAAAATATGATTTTCTTTGTTTTCAAAGCAATTTTGTATATAATAAAAAGTTTATAAAGCATTATCTCCTTTTTTTTCCCTAGAAAAGATGATAGTTCATTGATGATATTCACTGATAACTCTTTGCAAGAAGGAAATTAACGGTTCAGGAAGACACATAAGTACATTTTAAGGTACTATGACAGTTCTTCTGGAACAATAAAGTATATAATGAACATGGTCTAGCCCTGATAAATGGCAGCCATCCGCACCCTCCATCCTCCTGCAACCTAAGAGATGCAGGCTTCCTGGTGATGTTTTTCTGTTTATTACCCTCTTATACCACTTTCAAAGCAGAAGCACAACTTGGATTGTAACACTCAGTACTGTAAAATACCTATTAGTTAAAGGAGAATTTTTTAAATGAATAATGTCTCAAGCCTAGCAAAGCAGTGACAGGATTAGATTATTTTAGTGGGATCTCAGAAAATGGTTCTCTGATTTGTTCAGAAAAACCTTCCAGTAAAGGATTCAAAATGCAGAATAAATAGAATAAATAATAAAATCATAACTTTCAAGCAAAAGTCCTTCTGCTGTCTTTGAGAGAGACCAGTGTAGAGGTTTTCAAAGTCTGTAGTGAATGGCATCTGCATTTGACTTACAGCACCTAATGCAAAGGGTTTCTGTTAGGAATCATTACCACCTAAACCGGAGTCAACTGATATTTCAAAGGTAAAAGCTCTTCTCATGGCAGGGATTATGGCAATATAAGATGGGAGTTCTAAGTTCACAGTCATGCACCAGAGCTAGACTGATTTGCCCACTCCTGCTAGGCATAATGACTGTGACACTCAAAGTATGGCTGAGCTCTCTAATTGCCATTGTACCTTCACTGGGACAAGACTGCTTAAGAAGCTTGTGTTAATAGCACTGCACTGCAATTTGTGCTGAAAGCACATAGTGAAAATAGTATATTGTAACAGTAATTACTTCCTGACTGAAGTACTAAGTCAAACATGTTAGAAGTAATAAACTTAGGCTGGAGAATGACCCATAATGCTAATCATTACAGCAAGGAGAGATCTGAAAGTGTTGAAGATGATTGTGGTTACTGCTGGTTCGGGAGCGAATGATTTTGAGATCAAAAGAATATTTCCTTTGTTAATCTCACTGGTTGATTTATCTCTATCATTCTGGATAATATAAATAAAGTAAGTTGACAACAACAATCTGCCTTTTTAACATCTCCAGAGGAACTTCTAGCTTTGATACAACTATGGTATCTGCTTTGTTTAGCAGACACTATGGCAGAGAGTCCTAGAAGATTTCAAGCATATTTATTAGTTTGATATAAAAATATAAAATACTGAAGCACAGAGTTACTGCTTTATTTCCTCCTCTCAAAATTGCAACTGGGCCAGTAATACTTAATACAAAGTTAATTTAGTCAAGATGCTTGAGAACCACTTGGCTCTGTTTCTAAATTCCTCCCTTTGTCCTTTGCAAAGCTTTGAAGTGTTACTCTGTGAGGTGGATGTTGTAATGAGCCTGTTTCTAAGAGGATCAAAGTAGCAGAGCTGCCCAAAGCAGCATCAAAGATACACAAGAGAGAGACGTTTAATGAGATAGAGGAACATAACTCTTTTCCCCAAAAATAAAACCTTAAACCAGGATTTAGATTAAATATTTAAAATTGAAAATTATTTTGTCTGGAGCTTGCTAGCAGAGAGGATAAACCTCAAAGAGAAGAGGAAATATCTCCAGCTGATTCGGCTAAAATTTAATGACTGTCATTTGCTGGATGGTTTCACCATCACTTAATGGAGTCCAAATACCTGAGGCCCAAGCGAAAAGTGATAGTGACGACCAGCATGGGAGCAAGCTTGAGAGCAGCCTTGTGCTAGAGTAGATTCCTTTCCCATGGGTATGAAAATAGAAAGCAAACATACAGAAGGAAGTTGCAGCAAGCACTGCAGAGTAAGACAGCTTGGAAGGGGAACAGGGGGGAAGGGTGGGAGAAAGAAAAGGAGTGGGAGGGAGGACTGGACATGGAAATTATGTGACAGGAAATGAGTTCCTTATAATGTCTCTTGCCAGAAGATAAATCCTAGCACATGTAAGTCGTCTTTTTTTTCCTTTCTTTTGCTCTTTACGCAGTTCCTCTGAGGGTCAGAGAGGAAGGAGCAGGGAGAGGAAGCGGGAAGATTCAATGTTTACTTACTTATTATGTGACAAAAGAGCTATATGATCCAGCTTTAATATCAGAAGGCATGTGACACCATAAAAGACACAAACAGGATAATATCTTGCTACTCATTAGATGGGATTTTTTTCATCTTACTTTATTTGACCGCAGGGATTCTTCAGTGTGTTGTAGGGTTGAAATATCAGTAAAAATGTGTTTCTAATCAGAGGCTGAATGTACTTAGAAGAAATGTGTTTCTGTTCGGAGGCTGAATGTACTCATTGCACTGCATTCAGTAATGAAATGGGGGCTTATTTGTGTGACTTTACTATCTGTGAAATATGGCCTCTGCTTATGTTTGGTTTTGTTTAAGGAATTACCTTCATCATCTTTCAAGGAGGTAGAAATGTATGCCACTGACCTGTGCTCAACTTGGGGACAAAATGACAAGACTTATTTTTGAGGTTGTGTGTTTTTTCCAGAATGTAGCAGAAAACTGGCAGAAAATTTAAACCTTGATAGCAAACCAAAGTGCATTTCCAGCTTATAAGAGATTAATGAAATATGATACAGTGATCAGAATGAGTAACGAAACTGGACACAAAGTAATTATTTAATGCACTAACAATTATTGGATATTAAGCATGAAATGTAGTCCTCCCATGTTTATTTTCTTCTCAGCCCACACAGTTCAGGATACCTATCTCAGCATGTGCAATGCCATGGGCAAAGCATTGTACACTTTCAGATATAAATAACACAGATACTGCCTTCTTTTTTTTTTTTTTTTTTTTTTTTTTTTTAAATTAACTGCAACATTAGCAACACTGATGAAAGTCTGACCATAGCAAAATTTAGTAAAGTCATGTAAGAGGCTTCTTTCAACAAAAGCTGCTGAGAACCCAAGGGTTTCCAGTGAAAGAAATTGGATGGCTCTATACATTGTATTTAAAAAAAAAAATAAAAAATTTAAGAACGACGATGTTAAACCATTTTCAAGCACCATAATTTCTACCAATTTCTTCTGCTTTGGTACCAAGGATAACCTATATTACTCAGCTTTGGTAATGCCTTAACTCAGGAATAAGAATTTCTTCAGAAGAATGTTTTATTTCCCACATAAAGAATCCCTAAGATTCTTTCAAGCATTCTGCTTGTATTCTATTGATCTATGTCATTACTATCAAAAATTATTATATTTAAAATTAAAGCAATTTGTTTTAATTGGAGAGCAGAGTTATATGCAGCCTTTACAAGCATAATTTCTTAACAGTGCTAGTTTAGGCATTGTTTACTATACCTGTAAGCTGGATTCATCTTGCTATTGGAAATTTGGGGTAAAAAATGAAAAGAATTTTTTCCTCAAAAGGATAGGATTAGCTAGTGTCAAGTTGTGGGATACTGCTCTCCCAGGAATTTAATGTATTAGTTTAGCTATGTAGTATGTGAGCTATTTACCTCAGTGTTGCAGAATTAATGCTGCTAAAATGAGAAGGACTTGTAGCAATAGGTGATACATTAAGTCTTCCAACAAATCTTCCATTCAGTGTAAAAATAACTTGCAACTCTGTTGTGTATGTGTTTCCAGATTTAAGTTTTCAGTACTGTTAGTCATATATTTTAAAGGTTTCTCTGATGAAATAGAAGCTGCCTAGTCCTTTCTGAGCAGTTGTTTCCTCTGAGTACCATCAATCAAGAGAAATCATCAAGAGAAACCTTTCTCCCAAAATCCTCTCATGCCAGGCAACACTCAAGAAGAATTCCAGTTCCAAACTGTAGCAATGACCTACCTGGAGGCTGCAAGGCTCTCAAGATACAATGAGTGCTCTCCGTTAGCTTCTCTGAAAAAAAGCAAAACAATATGTACCACAGGCTCTAACTATATCACATTATGTTTAAATACAAAATATGCATCTCTTTCTACAGATACCCATACTTCTTGCTGTCATTGCTGTTGTTGACAGGACATAATTTTTGTAAACTGATGAGATGCTTAATTATGCTACTTGAATAAATCTGATATAATAATACCTTCACTGTCAAAACCATATATGAATAACAGCAGCTGAAATCAAATGCAGTTTGACACTTCTGTGCTACTCAGAATCTTGCACTGAGATGCCTGAGTTGAGCAATTCTTGTGTAATGTCCTGTCACATGATTTTCTAAAACTCTGTATTCAGTGAAAATCAAGATAGATGTCATATCCTTATGCAGGGATAAATATTAGATATTAGTCCAGATCACATGGCCTTAGGATTCTCTGTAGCTGTGGTACCTGAAGCATGGTATCTTTGATGCTTTAACTTTAAAAAAAAAAAAAAAAACTGGGCAAAACTACCTTCATGCAATACAATTACTGTCCATTTACAATACATATTCACAAGCAAGGCACCCTGGGAATATTATGAGGCTGCTGAAGCATTTCATGAATTAACATGCTTTACCTACCCTTGAAGCACCAAGCTTCTAGCTCATTCTCTGCCTATAAGAATAAGGAAGTTTTACCAGGTGGCCCAAATATAATACATAGAGACTAATTTTAGGAACAAAGACATCTGTCTAAAGGAATTGCAATTTGCATTTATTCTTCTAATCTGTACTTGAGACTGAGTCCTCATGAAAAATAAGTTCAATAAGTTGCTTGACCTTGTTAAGAACATTTGACTTCACTTGTGTGTCATGACCATATGATAGTGCATAAGCAGTTTACTTAGAATATAGCCAGGTGCTAAGTAGTTCAACTCTCTTCAATTAAAATTACGAACACTTCATTTTTGATTTGTTTTATTGTACTTGGAATTCTTGGGACAATTAAACTCATAGCTGCATATGTTACATCTTAAAACAAATTGTAAATCTGTCTATTTGAATATCACGAATTTTGCTAGTTGGTTTAAATCTTATGTGGAAACCAAGAGCTATTTTGTCAAATTCTTTGATCCCATAAAACATATTAAATTGTGTGTTTTAACAAACAATTTCCTTTGCATTGTAAAACATTGATTTAAACATTAGTTATTGATATTTCAAATTTCCTGTCTAGAGTTATCAGCAGGTTAAGGATTAGATAAACTCATGGTCAAAGAATCATCAAATAGATTAAAAAGGGGTACATGTCTGCCTAGTCCTAAACCAGATAGTACCACAATTCTGGATGTCCTGGGACTGAATTCTGGAAGTACAAAGGCTCACGTGTCCTTCCCTATAGCACTCCTGGAACCTAGGCCACCAGTGTCACGCAGCAGAGCATTTCTTCATTCCTTAAGTGAAAATGTTATTCAAAACAATGACAATAATAGTCATAAAAGAAGAAAAAAATTACTTACCTCTCTGGTTTTTTGTATAAAATTGTCTTTCTTTTCCTACTATAAAATTAGTGAGAGAAGATGAATATTGAATAAATATGCTTGTGACTAACACTGATTTACCATGCAGAGTAAGAATTTAACTCAAATGCTGCTTTTCATTTTTCAAAAAGCAGCAGTATTTTTTAAGATGATTAGCAATGGTAGTGTCTTTTCTCTTGACAGAAAAAAACTGCAATAACAAGTAACACAATAGTTCTTTTGTGACTACCACTTGCTCACGAAAACATTATTTCCTTCATTCATCTGCATATGTTTTTATTTGCAGAAGGAAAAGCACAATGATATAGATAATTTAAATAATGAAAGACATGAAACTTGGATGACTCATTTAAAAATTCTCAGAAATAATCTTGGTGAAGTAGTTTTAGTCATCTCATTCTACTTTTCTCAACGGCTGACATGTGTAAAAGTGGAACATGATCCTTTGCACATGTTCTCCATGAGGGTGGTGTGTAGCACCATCATTAACTTAAACAAGCTTACTCAAAGGCATTGCTGAATCCAAGCCTATGGAATTCAGACTGGCATTTCTCCACCTCCTCTGACCAAGGAATAGTGTGAAAGGACAATCCTGTTTCTCTACACCAAGTATTACAGTGTTTCAGTGGACCTGTGTGATCTGTCCCAACAGCTCTGTTGCCATCTGCAATCAAATATATGCAATCTGCAATAAACGAACTGAAACAGCACAATTTGGGAAATGGATCCTTTATAGAAGATATTTATCTGTAACAAAAGCTGTAATTTGATTTTTGTTATTAAAAACAAATCTGTCAGTTTTAAATGTAATCTTATGCTAAACCCAAGTCAAGTAGTTGATTTTTTAGAAAAGTAGTATTTTGTTTAGAGTCTCTTTCAGGAACCACTTGAGCTTCCCTTATTATCTCATGGGATGTGGGCTGGAGTATACCCCCTTGAAGCATCATTCCTTGTCTGATGTATCTCCCAAATGCTTCCCTCCAGTCAAACCTCAAAAGTGAACTACAGAATTAAATATATGAATGGTACCCAAATGGATAAACAGAGTAACAAGAGAGCCCAGCTTACTGGAGTTGATAAATATTTAATAGGAACAAAAGAAAAATTATACTGGGGCAGATAAAATGTTAACTTCATATACATTTGGGCTTTTGCAGTGGTCAGTGGAAGAGGTAAAAAAATACAAGAAAATTAGAAATTAATTGCTTCTTCTGACATGTTGTCCCAGTTCCCCAAAACACACCATTTATAGGACTTCCTAAGCTACAGTTTGCATCTAAGGTACTTTAATACCAACTTTATTCTTCTTCAAATGAATCTGTTTAAATCCATCCATACTTTTGGCCTTCAGAATTTACAGCAGTTATAAAAGCTTCAATTTAATCATGCATAGTGAAATGAAAGACTTTACTTGATTAATTTCAAAACTTATATTTTAAAATGGTGTTGGGTGTCTTCCAATCATTTACTTGAGAAATAGTGAATAATGGTCCCCTAGCTACTGTTCCAAGCACAATTTTTTAAACTTATACCACATCCCTCTCATTGCCTCTTCCTCCATGTATCCTGCCTTCTTCTGGAAATGGTCTCTATCTTTGATCTTCCCAGTCCTCTCGTATGTCCCTTGAATTGTAATTTCCATATCTCTCTCAAAGCAGTTCAGGAGACACAAAATGACCTTAAATGTATTTAGGACAAAACATTTCAAATTTCCAAGTAGTACAGTTGATTTCCTTCCTATGTATTCTGCATAATTTAGTTCAGTCCCACTAGGATATTAAAATAATTAAACAGATTTAATAATTCTTCTGTGAATAAAAAATTCTATTTCAATCAGTTTTATCAGAATTTTCCCTAAATTTTGAGAAGTGTGTCCGTACATGTATTTTTCTGATCTATACTGACATCAAGATCAAAGTCCAATTTGCCACACAATTTAAGACATCTAAATAAGAAATTCTTTTGATTAAGACACGCATGTATAATTTTTGGTTTTCTTTTTTAAGTTGATATATTTGGTCACCAAATCTGGGAGTCAAAGTGGCTGCAGGCAGGTGTGAAACAGGCTTCCTTCTGAAGCTGAACGAAGAAAATGAAAAAAAAACACATAGTAGATTTTAGTCAGTTAATGATTCTTTTTCAATGAAGTCACCTTGGTAAAACAAGGTAATAACCTGTAAATCTGAAAAACTCAGTTGATTTTAGTGCATTTGCACCCACTGAACAGAGAAAAGAATTTATCATCTGATGTTTTCTTTTAAACAGTCCTTCTCCAAACACCATGGAGGAGACAGATTTTTTTTGGAACCTTCTAACATTGTCAGACTAAAGCTTGACAGTTATGCACACATGGTAGGGGGAAAGATTGCAGTCTCAGAGAAATGTAAAATCTAAGCCAGGCCGAGGCAGCTGAGATCCTGTGCTGAGGCACCAGGGCTAAAACACTTTCTCAGCTTTTCTCAGCCAGCATTACTAAAATAACAAAAATGCATATGCTTATTTTCAAGCTCTGTGCCTAGAGAACAAGCACAACATGGCTATCGTCCCAACAGCCTGTTTGCTTACTCTGGAGACAGTCGTCTATTCCAAGGCACCCCCCACCCCCTCCACCAGTCATAGTAACTTGCCTCCTTCACTGTGAAAATAAATCAATCTCTGCTGCTGCTGTTCAATTGCTTTCTTCTCCCTGCCTCAGCTCCTCAGTCCTGTTCTCCCTTTGAAAGCCCCTTTCCACTGCACCATATGGCAGCTGGGAGAAGGGCAGAGCTGTGATCTATCTCATAACAAAAGAGGCTGTGGTGTCAAAAAGCCTCATGAATGTATGAGACACACTCATGTATAGCGAAATGCCTCTATAGCTCAGTCAGGGAGGACTAAAGAGAAGGCTGATAGGCCTGACATTGCTTTTGGGTTGAGAAAGGCACCGGCTCTCTCTGCAGCTCATCCCTTCCTCCCTCCCTCCCCTTCTTTGGTTTCATGCCAAAATCTTATTAGATCTAATAATGACATGAGACACAAAATCAGAGTGCGTGGCAGAGCAAGAAATAAAATCAGGCCATCTTATTTACTCCCTATCACTATTTTTGAGACAAAATCATAGTACTGAGAGAAAAAAATAGCCACAAAAAACTAGACTTTAATAGTGTGCCAAAAAATAAACAAGTGAATCCTATCCCCACCAAAAAAAGGGATTGAATGCACTCCTGTACATTGCCTATGATGGCAGATTTACAGCAGAACTGCAAATTGAATGCTGGCAGGGTGACCCTGAAATACTGTTTAAAGCACGCTGTTTAGCTCATTTTGCTTCCTCAAGCCTCTGATGATACATAAAACATTACTCTGGGGTCAGAAAATTAACTAGACCTTTGACTACATGTGCCCTTTGAGCTGTTACAGAGGAATTACACTTAATTTTTTACTATGAAAGAAATGCAAACTGGCACTTACAAAGCATACATTCCTTTACCCTCTTCTGTTTCACTTTCTCATTTTCTGTTCTGGTGATTCTTGCATTCTTTATTTCACAGAAATGCCTATAAAATGCTTTCATGACCTTCACACACACAGTTGGCACAATGATAGAATTTACAAATCTGAAATACACGGATTACAAACTTTTATCACTACAAGGGGGGGAGGAAAAACCACAACTCCTGTGCAGCAGAATGCAACAGCATGTATTTAATGAATAACAAGTTACTGAACTTAAATATTTCATATAAAAAGTTCAGTTTGTAAGTTTCATTATTTCATTAATAGCTTCCATTTCTGAATGTAACTGGGGACAACTGTGCTGTTTTATCTCCGTGAAACAAAGCCTAGTTAAACCCTTAAACTATACTTAAATTACTGTTTCTGCCTCTTCCCTAGGCCTCAGAAATCACACAACTCTCTGTCCCTGGGGTTGCTTAAAGCAACCTGGGCAAGCTTCCAAATGCTCATATACATGACCTTTAAAAGAATTCCAAAATAATAGCTCCCAATGGAATAAATCCATGAACATGAGTATAGAAACTCAGCAGTGGCATGGAGGTTAACAGATGAACTTCTATCAACACTGTTGAATTGTGTCCCTACAATCAGCTTAGAAATTTAGTTTAGAAGATTTTACCTTAACATACATAATTGCATAAAAATGTTTATAGTATCTCCTGAGTCTTGTAAAGCTATGGAACAGCATTATACATATGTATATATTAAAGATACTGTTTATATGTTCATCACATGTCACAGAGAACTTCCAAAAATAAACTATAATGAATTATGAAATTTTTCCCACTGCAAAAGACTTTGAAAGTGTCAGTTTAAAATTAATTCTGCCATGTTGTTTGGGAAAAAATCTCCTATAAACTGCTCAGGAATGCTTCTAGAATGACTCTGGGGAGGTGGGCGAGTGTGGTATTCGACAGACTTAAAACCTCAGTGCACTCCGGGTTTCTTGTAACAGAGTTTAAACTCTCTCTCACTCTTGGGAGTAGGACTTATGCCGGGTCCCTGCTGAGAGGGAGGGAGGGAAGGAGTGAAGGCAGAGAACAATGCGACCATTCAGGCTTCTCATTCAGCCCAGCCACATCTGTTTACACTGCCTGTGCCCACCTCTGAAAAGGGTGTTCTTCCCACCTCCATTTCGTCTCACATGGCCCTGAACAGTGAGTGGTTTTCTGCTGTTAAGCTGCAGTTTCAGATTTATTTTATGAGGACAGAGCTGACATAGCTGACACAGGCTAACAATAACATGCACGTTTCTAGAGTCTGTTTTGTATTTTATTGTTATCTGAGAACGACTGTAAAATTGTCCAAATTTCTCAAATTTCAAAATATGTCTGGCACAGAGGTTATTGACACTGAACTTGGGGGCCCAAACTTCACAGTCTTTCAGTTACATTTTTAAGGAGTTTTTTCCTCTAAAACAAATTTTGTGCCTCAAATATTTTTAAACAATACTGACAGCACTCAGAGAAGGACTAAAAAGTGTATTTTACCAAAAAGCATTTATGTCTTACATTTTGTTGTCCATGGTTAGAGTCCATAGCTATACATTCTATATATTTAGATACCAGTTCTGCAACTTTCAAACTAAGTATCACTTTATACAGGAGATACTTCGCAGAAACCAACATAATAGGCTAAAATGATTGATAACCAAGAGACACACCACCCCTCCCTCTTTATTTGAATTGAAACTTTAGCTGATATAAATGATGCATGTATTTCAGAGAGTCAGAAGAAGTCCATGAAAACCAGGGAAAAAAGGAGATGCTAAAAGTTCCTGAAGCCTAAGGCTGACCATTCTCAGTGTACCAGTGTGTGATCAAGTTTTTTGAAGCAGTGTATAAACACAAAGCAAACTTTATGCATTCAATGTCAGCATGATTTGTTTCTGCTGATTAATTCATGAACTTATAGTTTTTCCCAAATAAGAAATGCAAACTCATGTGTCTGCCAAATGCATCACAGTAATTGCACCATAAAACTGTTAGCTTTGCCAGAGTACTGAAATTCATGCTGTAAGTGGCATGATGGTATCATGATACACTGGATATATAATAGAGAAAAACATCCATCAAGTTTCAAAGAAGATTACAATGCAAAGTTCTAAAAGAAAAAAACAAGATAGTCTACTACTTATAAAGTATTAAATAGCAAAAAATGACATAAAGACAAAAAATGAAGAACCTGAAAAAGAGTCTCAGAAGAGGATTATTGAAATGTGAACTCTTGTTCTCATGTGAATTGCTGTGAACTTGTGTAGTGCTTGGTGATCTGCTGTGCAGACCTTGTTGAACGTTCAGTTCAGTCTGACATTCCTGCTTCCAGAAACCAAACTGTATTCAAGATTAGCTTACTTTATATTATTTATTTTTCTAGTGCTTTTCTTCTAGGTTCATTAGTTTTTCATGATAATGGCAAGACCATATAAGTAAAGAGAATCTGAGCAAAAAATTTGTTTATTCAGTATTGAACTTGCTCAGTGATGGCTGTCACATTGTTTTGAACTTCTCTTCCATGAAGATATTTAATCTAATGATTTCTTTATGCACAAAGCAATTATTTATTGGAAGGTCTAGAAGAATCAGGGACTGTTGTTCAAGTTGAGCATTCTTGTCTTCTCTGGTTTTGTTTAATATAAATGGGACAGCCTAAATATGAAGGAGCAAAGGACAGAGAAGCCCTCTTCCTTGCTATCCATGTTCCTATATTGTACAAGAAAAGAGAAGGACCTTAACTCTGGAGAATAGGAACGGTGGTTAAAAAGGGAGGGACTGTCAAAGGCTCCCACAGTTTTTGAGATTTTCCAGTGTGTGCCCATCTCTAACTAATGCTTGTCTGCCCCAAAATCTGCAATCACACCACTTACATCCTTGATAGAAAGGAAAGAGGGCAGTGAATTGCAGTCTCATAAATTGAATTGTATTAAGTTGTGACTTAATGGAGTCAATAACGATCTACAGCTCAGACTTTGTCCTTTACATGTCCTTTACGTCCAAATATCGCAGCACAGATGATGAATAGGTACTGGTATCTGAGAGATACCATTAGCACGTAATAGAAAAAAAAACCCCAAACATACAGAGTGAAATCCTAGGCAATATGGATCTTAGCTGAATATAAGAGCTCCCTAGGATCATTGCAGCCTTACCAAAACAGCATCCTTGAGAGCAACCTACCCTCAAGTCCAAAATAGCCTTGCCAGTGATGTCAGTGGGGCCATCATCTTGGAAGGTCAAGATTTACAAAATAAATTTTAATATAACACGAACAACTTGCCTGAAGATTTAAGAATATAAATGTTTTAGAGTCTGAAGTATAAATCATACACTGTACTGCAGCTAGCTGCAAAAATAGGCATTAAAAGGCAAGTAACTGAGCAAAAGGAGAAAATAGAGTTTTATAAAATCTGCATTACAAAATCAGGTCATTAAATTCAACTAGGTTTTTTTTTTCTTCTTCTTCTTCTGTATTTGTCATGCAGAAGGTAAACTGTTACTTTTATTGAAGAAAGTAATTTAGCTCCATTGCTAAATGCTAGCAGAGTATGAACAGCCTAAAATTCAAGGTAGACACATATTTTTTAAATTAAAAGACTGTCACACAAGAGTAAATGGCACAATATTCAGGGTTACGTTCATACACAAACCTCAGTGGCTTTTTGCCCTACCTTTTTCTCCATTGTTATTTTTTGGGGGTTTGTTTTGATCTTTTTTGTTTTTCACTTTAATCATTCCTGTTAACTTAAATGTAGAGTATGCTCAATGATTTTGGTTAATGATTTTCATGTTGTTGAAGCATAGGTTCTAGTTCTCATTACAAGGATTAAAGTACTTTATTTATCTACTAAGCAAATACTACAAGCATAGAGGAAAAGATAACTCCTCAACAGTTTTTACCCTACAATTCCTCATATGACTTCTTAAATATGAAGCTATTTAAAGTAGCATGTAAAGTAGTTTATCAAGACTTCCTAAAGGATTTTCATTTCCTAACAATCATGATCTTATTTTTATGGTATGTGCATGGGCTCCCCTAAGAAAAAAATATGATGCAAAGCAAAATTCATCAAAACATCTCTGACAGAACACTGTATACTGAAAATTAAAAATCAGAATCATATAGCTTCTGTGTGTTCACAGATTTAGACTTCACATCTTATCTTTCCTAATTGAAGCAAACAATTGTGTGATTTGTAACAGGTTTTAAACTAGTTTCTTTCTGGATGGTGCTTCTTTTCAGAACTTACAGAATAACTGTAAGCATAATGAAGTTTTTGAAAGGGCCTGAAAATAAACTGAAACATTTCAAAGCCAAGATTTCAATTTAACCCCAATGAAAACAAAGAAACACTCACACATCCCCAGCATATAATTATTCTCACAGAGGTAACACTACCTCTGCGTGTAAAAGTGATGACTTTTACTACACTGCCTGTTGTAGATAAGGATCATTTCAGTTGTGTCTGTCTGGATGCTTATGCTGCTTACTTGAACATTTGAACCTGTTTCTTGAAGGGGAGGGGGCAGGAGAAGGTGAAAAGACTATATAGCATTGCTAATCCCTTGAGCCATCTGGTGACCTGAGGCCAGGCTTTAGGTTATGTGTATATTGAAAACCTATTTCTTTCATTCATCTCTTCCCTGTGCCAATTTGTCATCGGCTTTTCTTACTGTCAAAGGATTCCTTGAAGTTAATCACAGTGAGAATCAATGACTTTTTATGCCACAGTAAATATTCATGCTAGAGAGATTATTTTTCACTTATTTCTTCCCCTCCCCTCTACTACTTGCAGTGATTTGTAAAACTGCTGATACATTTTCTCCAAGCTGAGCGGAAAACAATGGTAACTTTGTCTTCAGTAAAAGGAAAACAACTAATTTCTTTAGCATTTCCGTGTAATCTGGATGACTTCTAACAGATGACATACTCTGGAATGCCATGTTATGCAGGGCTTGAAAGAACTGCACCTAGACACTACCTTCTAATTGAGCTGAGGCAGAATATGCATGTTTAATTACCCAGGAACCGGTCTGCATCTACACTTGTACATCACAAGCCTCTCAAACCTGCCAAATTTGTATCCATACCAATACAGCAGATTGCACATTAAGCCTGTCCAAAAGACTGATGATGATTTTCTAGAGTGTGTATGAATTTTTCATCTGTGTATACACATGGTTCTATATGAAGCCAAATCATGACTTGTGACTGCCATGAAGCAGCAGAGACTTCACAGCTGTTTGACATCAGTAAGTTTCCTCCAGATTGGACAAAATGACACCTCACAATGTTGCAGTTAACTTTTAATGCCTTTTGCACTATTTCTCGATTTGTGCATCATAATATATTTTCTATTGTGTTCCCCAAAGTAGCTGCAAAGTAAATCTGTCATAAATACTCTGGTTCTGTGCACTTTGAAGTGAAATCATGTTCTACTGCATGCTCTCCCCATATATTAATTCTTCATCATCCTTTTCTGGCTAGATCGCAGATCTGATTTGTGAACCTTTCTTTATATGAATATCTTTTAACAAAAAGCCAAAACCATCATTTTCACAGTTAGATCTTTTTGTGAATAGCAAAATAAAAAGAGAAAATTATAAAGCACGGAAAAGGTAGAAAAAAGCACATCTAAACATCTGAGAAAGGGTCCAAAAGACCTCTGGAATTTGGGAGTCTGAGTTGTTTTTAAAAGGTAATCCAAGAAGTCAATATCTGTTTGGGAAGGATATTGAGTTTTTAAGTATTTTTTGGGGAGCAACCCCAGTAGGAAGCTAAGCCCCACACAATCATTCATTTGCTCCCCTGTGGTGGGATGGGGAAGAGGAATATGATAGGCAAAGGGGAAGAAAATCCTGGGTTCAGATAAAGACAGTTCAGCAGAGAAAACAAAAGCCATACATAAAATCAAGGCAAAATAAGGAATTAATCTAGTACTTTCTAACAGGAGGCAAGTGTTCAGCAAAGTTCAGTATCCATAAAGGTTACTTGGGAGGACAGACTCCATAAGTCCAAACATCCCCTTTACTTTTCTCCCAGCTTTTATTGCTGAGCATGATGTCACAGGGCTTGGAATATCCCTTGGGTTTGTTGGGCTGCACAGCTCAGACTCTCCAACACCTGGTGCAATAACAGAGACACAGTTTTTAAGTTCCTGTTCAGTCTTTCAGATTTGAGACAATCAGTGCATCAAATTTCTTCTTACAAGATAAAAATGTTCACCATTCTCACATGAAAGGGAAAACAAAGCATATGATTAACAACTAAAATAACAACATAAAATATACAAACCATTGCTGACTGAGAACACCCCACTGCCTTGCCAACAGCAACACATTGTAACACATTAGTTGGAAATAACAGCCTGAAATAAGCCCAGTTTGTGCTTAATGCAAAACCCTGCAAACTGGAAATTACTATTAAGCAGTTGGTATAGCAATACCTCCAAGAGGTACTAATGAAGGTGGCACTTTACTATGACAAAGGCTGTAGAAACATGCAGTTAGACACAAATAAGAACAGCTTTTGGGAACTGAGGTATTAATTAGACTCAATAATTGTGAATTATAAATTAGGATTCAATGTTATGTCTGGCCTGCATCAAAACAAGGCCCACTCAAACAGTAGTTTCTTGTAAATTGAGCTTTAGTATTTACTAAGATTTTTTCAAGTTTCTACTCTAATCAGTACAAAACTAAATTCCCACTAAACTAGGGTGAAACACAAAGCTGAAGTGCAGGATGGTCACTGGAACAAATAATGAATTTATTTTATTTCTGATAACTTATCTACAATGGCTATTGCCTTTATATCATAAAACATAGAATCCTGTGACTATTGTCAAATATAAAGTTAAAGTAAATCCTTGAAAAAGATAACACAGGATAAAAAATGTATTTCTACCATCAGTATTTCTAGAATCCAAGACCAAAATAGTGCTGAACAATTAAAAGACTAAGATTGATGAATAACAAAAAGGATGAGAAATAAAAAATTCCCACTTTATAAGGCATAAATGAGCCACTAATTGACAGGAGATAAAAAACCCCTTCTCCTGTTGCCTAGTTATTCGGCTGTGGATTGCAGTTCTGTCCTCCAAAGCATCTGGTACTGGCCATTACCAGACATCAAATAGAGGACCAGATGGTCTCTTGGTTTCACTCATTACAATGGTATGACCACTGAAATGTAAAAGCTCTTCACAGACACAGAAGGAGAGCATTTACCTCTGAATGCCTGATCTCTTAAGGGGGGAAAAAAAAAATAAAAAGGAAAAAAAAAGGACTCATCATACCTCTGTGAATCCAAGAGAATAGCAACCCAATTTACCTCAGAGACACTTTGGGACACAAGAAGTCAAATTACTTGTGAACTTTTCTCACTGGAGGATCTGGCCTCAACATGCTTTTGTGGTTTCAAGTATACATTATTACAAAATACTATCCTGAGAATGATTTGAAAAGTTAAAACAGGAACTAGTGGTATAACCTGACAGGACAATACCATAACAACCCCTCAGCACTGTACTGTATTCTTGCTTCCCAAGTCAAGTTGTCTTTGATTTAAAAGCATCATGTATGTTCCTGTGGGTTTGCTTCACACCAGAGGGCTGAAGGACTAGAAGAAGTTAGATTGCTGAAAAATTCATACCCAAGAGAGGGAAAAAATTCGCATCTTAGAGAAGGATGGTGTGGGGAGCCTCAGAAGTGCTGAATATGTGGTAGTTTCTTCTTGTCTCCCAGAGTCTCTCTGATATTCTAAGTATGTGGGCTCATCATTTAAATTTTCCTTTCTAAAAGCGCAATACAATAAAATATATGGACTTGACAGAAGAAAGGGAATTGAAATAAAGTAAAGAAGCCTCATATTTAGGCTTTCTTTGTGATAATGTGCCTCCAGAACACTTCCTCCTCTTTTCCAATGTCTCCACAATGGTGGCTCTCGAAGAACCTGGTCTTGAAATCATCACCCACCCTAGAAACAGGTAATAATGACTACTCCGGCTTCTGCAGGTAGAAGTTTGAACATATTTATTTATGTTTTCATCCCTTTTTAACATCTAAATAATAATTATTTCTGTCTCAGTTACTGTTTTCCTAATTCAAATATGAAAAGTTTGAAATGTTTGAACATGGAATCTAGTTGGGTACATTTCAAGTCATTATGTAGCCAAAGAATGCATATCTGGAAAGATAATTATGGAAGAAAAACAAGTGTAGGCTGTTCTTCCTTGGATAGAGGAGCAGGATATGTGTTTTCATTATCATTGCAGTAATTTATAAAGGAGAGCTTCTCTCCCATGATGCAAACCCTCAATATACCAAATCTGCAGAACTGTCCTGCCTCTTAACACATTCTCCAGAGAGAACACATTGCCACCCTTGTCTTCTTTTTTTCTCCCCTTTCTACTTTCGTTACTAATCCTAACCCTCAGAGACCATTTTGCTGGAAAAACAAAGCCCAAAAGCAACTGCATTAACTTAGGATGTAAATGGCATTAGGAGCTCCAGAGATAGCAACTTGTCTGTCTTGAGTCTTTTAGGAAGAACTACACACTAAAAATGGTATGGAAAAACACTGATTCTCAGTATAAAACAGCAAATTACAAAATCACACCCTGTGTGATATAAGCAATGGAAATACACTACTGCACATGACACACTAGCTAATGTTCAACAAAGCCAATACTGCATGGAAAATACAAGCTCTTCAGCATCTGTTTTTGTTTTGTTTTTAAAAAATCTCTGTGCAAGGGAAACTTCTGAGCAGCACTGCTATTGTTTAGAAGGGGAGGCAATGAGGACAGAGCTGTTAGCCTTATCAACCCTCTTGAAAAAAGGGAGTGGTCCCATGGCACTGCTGGGAACAACAGTACTGTGATTCAGCTCACTGCCTTCAGGCAAGAAGGGATGTAAATATTCATACAAGGACACAAATCCCATTTTTCCATAATATGAATTTAGATGCCTTGTTTTCCACATGACCCAAAAAAAAGGCCTTAACAGAAAACACAAGGTGGATTTGTTAAGTTTTCTGTAGCTTCACCTTCCTGTTTTTGTTTTTTTTTTTTTTCTTTCTAGATGGATCACATTTCCAGTGTGTGATTTTCAGACACAAACAGAACTGACTTGTAGAGGAAAGTAATAGAGAACAGCAAAATATGAAATAACAGGTCTTAAAAATAGCCAGTACCCTGGATGATAATGCTATTAAATTACTTTGTACCAAATTCTTTCTCACCACTTCATGTTTATTTTTTCAGAAGGGATGAAAAAAAGAGGAAGTGAGTTTAAGAAAAGGTCACATAGGAAAAATCTTTTTAAAAAATCCCTACTAAATTATTTATTTTTTTTATGGCTTCTCCAATGTACCGTGGGTAGTATAACTTGCGTATTGGTGGGAAGGCAGAAAGCTATTTTGAAAACCTCTGGCCAGAACTGTAAGCTGGGCATGACAAGAAATTCAGATATATTGTCATATTCTTTAGATGGAAAATTGACCCAGAAAAAAGAAAGAAAAGGGAAAATGGATATGTTTTTTCCAGGTAGCACTAAAAAGGAGATATGATTCTGTTTTGCTTCATCACAGTTGTTTTTTTGGGGGGGGGCTCTGCCAATTTGCTAGCAAGTAGCATGTGGTCTGAGTGACAATTGTTTTAGCTGTCATGGGTTGCAGCATGTTGTACTATGATAAAAATCAAAGCAACAGCAGCATTAGCTTATTCAGTCATTCTGGCTTTTTCATTATACAAATAATGGGGAAACTGCACAAATTCCTGCAATTGCCATCCCACACCAGCTCCCAAGGCTCCTTCCTCAGTAACTTCATGGGCCTAACAGAAAAAAAATGAGGATATTCAGTTACACAGAGATAGTATTTTAAGAAAGAAAATGAGCTGTGAGGTAACTCCTTCACCTCCCGAATTCAGGAAGTTTACTTCACACCCACATAAGAGCAAAAAGGAAAATCTATACCAAAGATACCATCTTGCTCTACAGCAAAGGCACAGTGTTAAAGTATCATCTGAGAAATAGTATTCCAACATGGGAGTTCAAAGATCAAAAAGTGCTTACATTCTTAACAAGATTTGTTTTTGACTGAGAAAATAAATTCCTTTGTATGCATTATAACATGTGCCACATTATTGTAAGTATTGTTCTCCAGTGAATTCATAATTACTTCATTAGATATTATCAAAATACAACGGTTATTAACCCATATTCTTTCTGTACTCCTACCAGCCTGTGTTGTGTGAAGCTTTAACTGCATGCAGCTCTTATGTTTGTGAAGGAAGAAAAAGTCACCTGACCAATGAAGCAACCACAGAAAGTATTTTCAATGCCAAATATATGTGTTAGCACTCACTGGACTAAATAACCAAATAAATAAATTGATAAATACCTGCCCCAAACCAATCCCTCTCTGACACTTGGAGACATTTCATTTTATTTCATTGTTCCCTCTTTTCTCCCTGTTTTTGTCCATTGTGGTAGGGCTTTGGGGGACAGAGAATATTTGAATTCTTAGTGAGGCTTTTCTGATATCCATTTCCTTAGAAATGTGGCCAAATTTGATATTAGACGGGAACTCTGTTATTTGAGTTCTCATATGAATATTCATAAATCAGAAGGAAAAATTCTATTACTTCCCTTAATTCAGGGGGTACAGATATCAGAGATTTATAAAATACATGTAATTTCCACTTAACTTTCTAGTGTGTTATGTTTGAAAGTAGTGGCATTTGCTGTGCACTTTTTCAGAAATAGGAGACTTATAAGAAATGGCGTTAAAAAAAATGTTCCTAGCTACCTTATTTTATAACAATTTTCAAATAGAACTCATACATTAGAAGCAATACAATGATATTATCGCTTTCCAGCCTAAAATATAGTTTCATCATTCATCCATCTGTAGCGATTCTTCCAGATTTGGGCAAAAGCAAGCAGGCTGAGCTCATAAAGCTACTATTGCTCTGACATCACTTAGGAACTGAAGGTCCCTTTTGAAATGGGATATGTGACATGCTCAGACTACAACATAAACTGGAATAATTGCCCCTGGGGCCCAAGCATCAGGATTGGCTTAGCAGGAGATGTTCAGACACTTTCTAAAGCTGTCTTCATGGTTCTGTGTTCTGCTGTTGTACCCCAGAAGGTATGTCACTAAATTTCTGAGGACATCTCCTGCATGTTGCAAAGCTCAGCTGCTCTCTGGTTAGTGCCCAAGCTATCCTTGTGGGTACATAGCAGGGGAAGGGAAGATTTGTGGGAACAGACTACAGTATTATTAACACTTGCTTTTTCAACATTTCTCAGTATTCCAATGGGAGAAAGCACAAAAAGGGAAGCTATTCAGACCTAAAAAATACTGTTATTTGTTGTTGGCGTATGCCTTGGTGTATTGGTGGGAATGTGGGAAGCAAAAACAAAGAGGAGTCTGGTAATACTGTAGTGAGTGTATATCTCTAAGGATTTCTATCTTTTCAAAAGACAAAGCACTTTGGCTGCCTAATCTTCTAAGACAACATCACCAATTATACTAAATCTCTGAAAATTAGAGGGTCTGCAAGCACTCTTTAATTATTTGAGAAAATACAGCTGAAAGGGAATCAGAATGCTAAAGATGAGGAGCAAGAGCTAATCACCTTGAGATTATTGGTTCAAATCAGAAGTGGAGACAGATGTGTATTTCCTTCTTTACCCATCTCTTTTATCTATGTATAACTCGTTGTAATTTTGTAGGATCTCTCTCCTGACAATCCAAAGATATAAAAAGGACAGGGAGCTGAGAGATACAAGGTTTCACATCTGCTGACAGCTTGTTCTCTTCCTCCTCTGTGTTACCACTATTGAGGGTATCATCAAGACAGAGATGCTCGTACAGAAAAATTCAACTTTTGTAATATGTCAGTCATGAAACTATCTCAAAGGAAAATCCCAATTAAAAAACTAGAAATCCTTTAAAGACAATTACATTAAACAGAGATGGCACCCAAAAGAATACAGGGCAAACCTATTGTGATTATTGACATGGAAAAGAATACCATAGTTTATGGATGATTTTGTAAAAGCTGTGGTTCATAAAAACAGCTAGGTTTCTCTTGAAAACAACCATCAGACCCAAGTGTATGAGCATGTCAGCTTAAAAACGAACACAGCCACCACAGATAATGAAAGCATACAGCTGACAATGAGCCTGCCTGTGGATAAAGTTCTGGGCAGCACCTTAAAGACACCATGCACTACCAAAAGCCATCAATTAAAAAAAAAAAATTTAAAAAAAGAAAAGAAAGAAGTTCAAAAAGGATGGAATTTTTAGTCATCATTGACCTATTCAAAGGTATTTAGCTTATCTTGATACATGGGTCCTCTACATGACAGGACAAATACATTTTGACAGCACAGTGTTTAGAGGAAAAATAAAATATGCAGTCACATACAAGTTACTTGCTAGACTGCACATTTCTTTGTGCACAGCAAGGACAAGGAGAAGCCCCTTGGGTAACTGTATAATGGAACTTTGCAAGTCCATAGCTGGATTCATTACTTTGCACAGTATTCAGAAGAAAAAAATAGCCTCTGTCAGCATTGATGACAGTGTGGTTTCATAACAAATTTATTTCAGAACAATGTGTTTGATAGGAGGCTTTTGAGCTTCCTATGTCTGCGGTGCCTGGAAAACTGTCTCCCCAGCTGAACATTGCACCAGGAAAAGCTAGACCTAAGTACTAGGACTATTTGGATGTGCTTATAGAAGAAATCTGTATATAGGCTACTTGTGACAATTCTTAATCATGGAGGGAAAAAAATTATCTTCAGCAACTAAGCAACTTTATTTCCCCAAGCTGGAAAAATATGGTATAGAAAATGTCCAGGTTCCCTGTGAAGCAATGCTGGATTTGTTACTGAGAGAAATGTTTGGAAGTTTTGTCTTTCAAACCCTTTAGACAAGATCCCACATTCATGTTACTTCATGTGAAAGGAAAAATAAAAGTATTTTCTTGTTAATTAATCATTATTAAAAGATAGGGAACAGATTAAATGTTTATTTTTCAGATGTGATGGAATATTTTTTCTGTCACAAATCCTACATGGACCTGTTCTGAGACCCAGAGTATTCAAAAGAGTCATAACCTGTCATAAAATTCAGATAATGAGAAGGAAAAGCTTGAAGATAGTACAAAACTGCTCAAGATAGTCAACCTAAAAATGAGCTGTAAAAGAGATTCTTGATTTTAAGCAGCTAGATGATGAAAACAGACACTGAAGCAACACCCCTAAAACACATAAGAGCTCATAAATTTATCACCTACACAGTTACCTTGGTGAGTTAATTCTTGGACAGGTAGAACTATCTCCCTGCTGTTTTATAGCTTCTGAAAGCACTCAATTTTGTTACCAGTAACAGAAGACTGGAACAGGATGAATCAATGAAAAAAAAAAAAAAATCAAAAAATGAGAATCATATAGTTGGTGCATTGGGGAAAGTGGCAAGTTTCCTCAAAAGATTTTTTTCAACCTTCTATAATATGAAGTTTACAGTGGAGACTGGCTGTAGAAGGGACTGTCAAAATCAAGGTCCTTATCTCTTTCAAATGGACACAACATCACTTGACAGTTTTCTTACTGTCACACTTGGTCCTTCACCAAGGTTTGTCATCTTGTGTTGTGGTGCTCAGCTGTCATCACTCCAGTTAAATGTGCCTGTCCCTGAGTCCTGCTGCTCCAAATGATCTGCTACGCTGCACAGCACTTTAAGGTTCTGCAGAGTATCCAGTGTGAGATAAGAAAACATTTAATAAATGTTTTTATAATTAACCTAGTTGTGCTAAAGGTAATGATTGCAGATTCTGCTACTCAGCCCAGTCTATTCAGCCATGCATGAAGTATTAACTGTTTAAAATTTTTCTGTATTGCTATGGCAATCCTCATTCTCCAGCAGTCTCTTAAATCAGCACACAGAAAGGCATTCATTTTCCAGGAAAGCTGCTTCTCCTGAGAGCTCTGAAATGCTGACCTAACTTCCATTACATATAATTTGACTCAAGAGCACATACCAGTTTAATCTGCAAAACTCTTTTAGCTCATGACCTGGCCTATTGTGCAACTCCAAATCTCACAGACACCTACACTCAAATCACTTGGGTTTACTGCCATTACAGACTGATAAATAACTCTGCTAAGCACTGTGTGGCTTTACATAGGTGACTGAATGGCTCCCACATCTCATTTTACTCAATATCATTGAAAATCATTTCCTCCTACATCACAACCCTGGAGCACAGGACAGGAAGAAGGGAGAGGAGAAACATCATGTAAGGAGGATGGGAAGAGGGAAATGGAGAGTGCATCACCATGGTCCTTATCTTGTCAAATGGATAGCCAGCAGAGCAATCAATAATCTTGAAATATCTGGATATTTGCTAGGTGTGAATTGCATGTAGAAATAAAGTACTTTAGGGTTGCTGAAACCAGACAATGTCTAAATACAATAAACTGCAAAGCAGCATTCTGTAAGTCAGTTACAAAGGATAAAACTATTCCCTCGTCATAACCTTTTTCTTAGGGACCTCATATATGCAATAAATCACAAAGCTGGTGCTCTCAGTGCCCTGTCTGAATTCTCTTCCCGACAATGTGGAGGTCCCTGAGTACTTACCTATAAATAAACATAACCTGAAAAAAATATTGTCAGTTCTTCCTCCTGCAGCCCAAAGGCAAATGGCATATTGAGCCCATCACTGGTTAGCTGTTAGAGCTTCCTCTCTACCAGCTAGAAACATTTCAGTCATTTGTTTGAACTCAGTTTAAGCTTGGAACAAGAAAGCAGAAGCTTAAAAGTAACGCAAAGAGGTGTTGTGTCTCTGTGACACTGGGAAACCAGACAGATGTGAGAACATTTTCATCAGTTCATTCCCAGATATTGCTGAGTTAGTAAAAAAATCCCTCAGTTAATATGGAATAAGCTACTTAAAAACATATTAACATAGCTCTCAGATATTAATAAATTTAAATAGCTTTTCCTGGACTAGATTTTCATTCACATGGAAAACTATTGCATCCAGGGATTTGTCTTGCCTTGTGAACAGATGATCTTTTTCCCAACCAAAGCTGGCTGCGTAGTTTCTTTCATTTTTCTGTGTCTTGTTTTGTTCATAGTCATTTGAAAATTGCATAGCTTTAATAAAGGGAAAGCATTGTAAGAAAAATGTGTTTCTTCTTTCAAGTATTTTCATTATTAGCTTTTAGGTCACATTTATTATGTGACCTAAAAAATGCTCACAAACACACCTTTGAAAGGATTAGGTATTGTAATAACCATTTTAATAAAAGATTGCTTTAAAAATGCCCCAGTACTGCTATTTCAATAAATGATAGACGTGGCCCTTCACACCTTGCTAAATACAAGTGTGTTTGAAAATCTTATTTGCTCTTTCCCAATTCTTTAAAATTACATCAGCTCCGGTTCAGTACCCACTACCCATTGTCAGCCGTACTCTCTGAGCCATATTGTCTTCAGCTTCTCTCTCCTAGGGTGAGGTACCTATTATCTAGGCTGATACTTCTGCCTTGGGCAAGGCTCTTGCTGCAAACAGCAATGCCTGAAGGTCAACTGTGCTACAGAGAGAGGGTTTGTAGCTTTTCTTGGTAGCCCAAGACCACTGTGGCGAGCAGCCTGCAAGGCCACCAGCTCTCACCCATAGACATTGTTTCCTAAGGAACCACACTAGGAAATACCAATCAATGGGAACACAAACCACAGTAAGGAGGAAGCACAAGGACAGTTTAGCACCCTCCTTAGCACCACTCGACATTTCCAGGGACATGGATTTTTCATTATAGAGGTCACATAGCTAACGCCTTTTCAACATATGGCTGTGAATACCCACCACATCCCCACCTGCATGCATCTGCTTCAGTCATATTTTTCAGCATCTTGGCCACAGGCTGATGGGCTTTGATCAAAGTCAGCCATTAGAAATTACTATGCAATTCACTCACCAGTGAATGTGCATTGAATGACACTGAAAATTACACCAACCATGGCAGCCAAAATGCCTTGAAGCCTGGCTAATGATGTGCAACACCCCCCCGTTCACATTTCTCAAGGAAATTCACCCATTTTGACTTTGAAAATCTGAAATGGGACAAGAAGTTGGCAGTAGGATTAAAAGGGGGGGTATAAATTGCATCAGTCCCAGGAAGTACTGAACTGAAATGCCTGTGTCCTAGGCTCTCTGTGCCTCCCACTTGGAGTGAGAAAACTGATTACCATTACCAAGAAGATGCATTTACTTCTTTTTGAACTGCAAAAGTCCTGCTCAAGTTACCTCATCCCCCTGTAAGACCAATCTGAGGAGTTTCTTACAGCACTAGAGTTTTGCTGCTCAGATTTATTGGACATGAAAGAGCAGACAGGCAGACTTGAGACAGGAAATAGCATGCATCACCCACTCTTGAGTTTCCCTTCTGCAGCTCCACTAAGTGTCGGTTTTGGCACACACATTGGAAAAAAATATTTTCCATTAATAGTCTGGACTAGTGGGTTAGACAAGTACACAGCCTTCCAAGAGTGGTGAGATCCAAAATACGTTTAATTTAGTCTAAATAAGACCCCAGAGATCTACGGAACTTCTTGGATATTTGTATATGCATGTCATTTTATAAAGAAAGGTACAGACATATGGTTTGCATTTTCCTTTAGCTAATTATTTTTTCAGAGATTTAGCATTAGAACCATACTCTGTAGGGAAATACAAGTGTCTTCAAATGGAAAAAAAAAAAAAAAAAGGTATTAAATTCATAACCAGAATTCTTTTTTTCCAAACCTTAACTCTGCTCCAGCAAAAGAGCAGACATGCTTTATGACCTGCACCTTCAAAGGAAACAGTTTGCATAGCAAAGCCTCATGGCTGGTGAAATGCTTGTGAACAAGCAAGACGCTGCAAATTATTCACAGAATTTATTCAGCAAGCATGAATGAACACATTGCCCAGCTCCACAATGTGATTGCAAGCCACTTGTGAGCCAAGAGAGAGGCAAAAATCCTTACTAATTATTATCATCTCGACCCATGTGTCTGGACTAAAGGAATGTCCTGAGATTTGTATGCATCTCTCTCCCTGCCTTTCTGCTAGCTGAACATTGCCATAAGATGTATTTTCCTCTTTAGAGCTTTAGCTAGGTCTTCCAGCATGCTTTTAGGCTGTACATGAAACACAGTATAAAAAAATATGTCACCTTTCCTTAAGAGGCCATTATTGTCAGTCTTCTTTGCCAGAGTTGAATCTGATATGCCACTCTTGGCAAATTGAAATGTTAATATCCCTTTGATGCTCAGCTATGTTTTTGCCAAGATATATTAAATAACTTATGCTGGAAGCCTTGGTAACAATGGTCTGTTGAATATTAGGATGTCTACATAAGACAGGAATAAAATCCTGTAGGTGAAGATAATTCAGATCGTCTAATTTCTAAATGGGGAAAAACCCCAGACATAAAATAGAGTATTGTGCAGCTTTGTAACTGGTCTGATAAAACAGCACAGCAGATTTTTAACAGATGGGAAAAAAATTGTTAGGATGCAACCACTGAAGTAAAGCAGAAAAATTAAGAAAAGTAACAGCATATTTTATATCCAAAAAATAAAGTATAAAGCCAAGGCAGTTCCTTAAGACAATATGAATGTTCTTACTGGCCAGATAGCATTGTCTTGAATGAGAAAGAGCCATTCCTGGAGAAAAGACACAGAATGATCCTTTTAATATCTGTATACCAAAGCTAAGTATACTGACATTATCCTCATAATGTAGCTGGGTTTTTTTCTTATAGCTGTTGTGATGAATTTTAATATTAACAATCCTGTAGATTAGAAAAATTGAAAGTCTTGTTTATTTTTTCCCTGTTCTAACCAGATTCAAATTTGTCTTTATGGAGGGAAAAACTCATAACAATGTAGCTCTACTGATGTGTTTCACATAAAGGAAGATAAAAAATCTTTTCTTCTCTGAAAAAGCAAGTCTGGTTCCCAGCAAGACCACCAACAAATGACTTTGCATTTATAATAATAAAGAAACTACATAATACCAAGAGTGTAGTATAAAAAAAATCTTTGTAGTCCAGCTTCTGTATGGGTAGAAGATGTCAAATACAGGATCCCAAAACTGACATTCAGAAAATTTGTCTTTAATGTACATGCACCAGTTTTAAAATTTCAGCTACCTTTTCTAACTGTCTCTTTTTTTCTGTCTCAATTACAATACCTTTAAATAAAAGAAGCATTATCTTTGCTTTCCTTCTCAGTGGTATTGAAACCTACGTGGAGATTTGCAGGTCAGGCTAGATGGTGGATTTTAAAGCACAGTAGGTCTGTAATTCAAAATAGGCCAAAGTATCAAGGAAACTTAACTCTGAATTTATTAATCTTCAGAGCAATGACAACACACAGACTGCATCTATTTCTCTGTTCCCAGATGAGCTTCAGACACTAGTCCTGAAGGATGAAGTCCCATTCTGCAAAATGGTGGCAGAAGGTCTTGAACTGTTTGGTTTACTACCTATTTTTTGGATAAACTGGGCTGTAGTAAGGTGTGGAAGTGGCTTGGAAGTCTGCAGAAGGTTTGCTCTTGGGTCTCCTAAAAGTCCCACATGGGATATCTGTACATGATCAAAAGGCACCTGGGATCAAGAGAAAACTTTAAGGAATTTATTTAGATCTTTGACTGAACACAACTTTATCAAACTTACCGTTCCCTATTTGGCTCATCAAGACCTTTCTTAATAAACAATTCTGTAATAAACAAGTTGTATTCCAGATCTGGCTACATGGGCAACTCTAAATTCCCTTTACATCCAGCTTGGCTCTGAATATGCAGCTAGGTTCTAAAAATGTGTTTAGAAGCAACTATTTTTAGATATTGCCTAAACATTTAGAACTGAAGGCTTTCTGAGCAGGAAATGCTGGGAGGTCAGTCCCTTGGCTTTCATGATACTAATAAGGAACACATGGAAAGGATGTCAAATAATTCCTACATTGCTTGAAGTGAAAGATTAAATACTGATATGTGCCAGCATAGAAGCTATATGTAGGGATAACTTCCAAATGAAGGGGAAAAGTAATAAGTGAAAAGACAGACAAACTAACAATTTGATTCAGACAAGGCTCCACAAGTCTGATGTTTTTAAAAATATTATCCAAATTTGTCCGAACTTCCTGATGTCTGTTTTCCGCTGATTGTACTGCTTTTCCTCTACTCATACTCAACTTTATCCATCCATTTTTAGGGGCTCAGATAACCCACCACTGACCAAACTTCCATAAAAGATTTAACATGCTTCCAAACATCAATGTCCCATGCTCCATGGTGAAGACATATAATTTTGTCATCTTATTTCATACTTAATTTGCAGGTTTAAATTTCATCAACAGATAAACATGCCCTTTTCTCTCCACCAATTCCTGATATGTTTTGTGTCCTGAAATTTTAAAATGATAGCATCTGCTAGTTTTTCAGGTTTTAAAATGTCCCAGAAAACCTGTCATAATTCTCAACTTATTTTTGAATTATTGCACTGCTAAATCAAGATCATGACATGAAGATTTGGCTTTAAAATGTGCAGCTTCATCTTTTTCCCTTCTCTCTGAATAGCTGTTTTTATCCTCTCTGGATAGACAGCATAGCAATGCTATGTAGTCAGGGTACAGATGACTGAGGATTTTATCATTCCATAAGGTTTTAATTATTCTTCCACAGAATTTTGCAATTCCCCTAGGTTCCTCATGAAACTGTTCTATTCAATGTCAGGAATGTTGGGAGTTTCACATCATGACTTCAAATGAAATGGAACAATCAGCTAGAGAAAATGTGCACTGGAAAAGACAGAATACATACATTTTTTCCACATAGATTCTTCCCAACATGTCTGAACATTTATTCTCAGCCTAAATGTGTCAATATATGTGCATATAGCATGCAAAGGAATGGAAGGGGGGGAGCATGAAAAGGGTAAAGTTGGTGTGAAATAGCAAAATTTATCTAAACAACCTCATTTCTCTTACTTTCTCCTCAAGCTAAGCATGTTACTTCTCATAAGAGTCCAACCTAAACTGAACTAGGCTGAAGAAATGTTCATGTAGTGGTCAGTCCTGCAAGAACAGGAATACCTGCCTTGGAAATCTGAGCATTCAGTGGCAGAAAGCATTAATCATCCTACAGAATCAGTGTAATGTAAATTTACCTATTTTCTACTTCTGATTAAAAAAAATCAAACCAAGACAACCTTAAAATATTAATATTAGCACCTTTTAGCTCTCTGCTACTATTGCCATATTAGTTTAAGCACTTAAAATATAAGATATAGAGTTAAAACACTTTAAAACTATGGAAGATTTATAAATAAACTCATAATATTCATATAATTGGCCTTTGTTTTCCAATGGTATACACTGAGATTCAGTAATTGTTTATGTGTTATTGCATTACATAGTCCTAGCAGTCCCTTCTAACAGCACTGACCAAATTCAACTCAAGACATTTTGCCCAGGAACAAACCATGCACTCTCAGATCATTTAAAGAACAGTTAAAAGTAAGGAAAAGGGAAAAAAAAAACCCAAAACTTCTTTCCATAAGCCCTTGGTAGGTGTTCAGAGATTTAGCAGTTGCTGTCTGCTATTGCTAAGGAAAGAATTTAAGCCCCTTTTTCACTTCAGCTTTACAAAACCAGCAATTAAGAACAGAGAAGAAAAAGAAAGAAAGAAATCAGAATTGCAGCTAAAGTTGAGAAGCAAAGGGGGGAGGGGGAAAGAAGAAATGTGTAAGGCATAAGAGAGGAAAAAAAAATTACAAGTGTAAAAATAAATGGAAAGTCTTTCAAGTTTAAGAAATTCACAGCCTCTGAGAGCACAAAAGAAGTTATAAAAGTCCCTGACAAGAAAAATACAAAACCAAATTCCTCCACCTCAAATATAATTATGAAAATGTGCTTGAAAGTAGGTAAGGTTCATTACATGAATGTCCAGACATGCAGAAGTGTTGTCCTGTCTTTTTAAGAGCAGTTCCTTTCTGCAACTTCTTTCCTTGTCTTTGTTTCTTGCTTTTCTTCGATTATCAGCAGCAAATAAGATATCTATAATTGGGAAGTACTGCATTGAGGAAGAACTAAATCCATCCTGACAATTTCTATCCTGAATTGTTTTCTGTGCTGGGACATTCTTGAGTTTGTGCACTCCTTAGACATTCATATACAAGTGAGCAAGGGTCTTCAGACCCTTATAGTAAATGTCAAATTATTCCATGCTAAGGAAATGGAAATACAGTATTCTGCTTCTGAAGGAATAGGGCTGAGGGCTAAGTACCATTTCAGATACTGACAATTTCCCAGGACGTCACATGTCTCAAAGGGTCATCAGTTCTGACTGGTTACTGAAGAGACAGTTGTGAAGATATTCAAAGCCTTTCAATAGAAAGGCATTCCTTCTCTATCATCAAGTAAGCTTTAGAAGCAATTTGGTCTAGATAGATACTTCTGTCCATTGACCTTCTGGGATAAGACAGACCCTATTTCCTCTCAGAAATATGTCTGAAATGTGAATTCTTCATAAGAGAAGCATATACAGACTTACAATGGAAACAGTTCTTGAGAGTCTGAAAGGCCTTTTCAGAGGCTTGAAACATTGTAAAGGGAAATGCTTTCTTAGTTAGGTCTATTAACATGGCTTTCTCAAAAAAAACCTGATGCAAAAACTTCCTGTGGAGAAGTCTCAGAAGAACTGCAAACAGAATATATTATTTCTACACCAGGGACAAGGAAAGGCCTGATCTGTAAAGTATTTCAAGTGTTGAAGAAGGTCCTGATATTTGTGTCTGTTTTTAGTTAAATTATTAAACAGATAATTTAGAATCAAACCAATGTTCCCTGGCACGTAAGTTTGTCTGCTGACAATGGTTTCAAAGGACAGTACTTCTGTGGATGCCAGATGCCTGCTAAACCTGCTTATGGAAATGTATTGACCTAGAACAAAGACAAAATATGTGTTTTTCTGTGAATCTATCACAGCCAAGCAATGTTTCTTATACATCAGTATGGTGACTCAGGTCTAGCCTAAGGAGCAAGATGCATGACAAAAGTAGAAAAGTTGGAGCCATGACACGAGGGGCAAGAAAGCCATCTTACAGTGCTGACATACCTGCTTTTCTCAGCTTGTTATCAACAGATCACCAGTTCTGCTCCCTGATTCTGGAGCTCACTTGCTCAGAATTAATATTCACCCCTGTGTAAACTTGTGCAGTTTATGGTCAGATGTCAGACTTTTTTTCTGGAAGTTGAGGTAAACCCTGTACCATTTCACTTAGGGATATAGACAGTAGGGCACTTTGAGTCCCTACTTGTGGTTTTGCTCTTACACACTTTGCTTTTTCACAAAAGACAACACTATTTCTTGATTTTCTGTCTGTCTAGCAGATTTCACCCTCTCATCTTGTAGCCTCAAACCATAGAACAAGCCAAACTCTGGGAGAAGTGTTAAAACAAAGACTGAAGGTGCTCTGAAATGAGAAACGTTGATTAGCTTGTGAGCTGTGTGCAGTGGTGAGAGATGTTTCGCAGCACAACATGATGTAAGCACTGCCAGCCCATAAGAATTCATGTAAGGAAAACTGAAATCATAACAAAAGTCACTTTTCCTTCCTTAATGACTTGAACAATGAGATTGTGAAGCATAATCCTTCTCAGGTCCTCACTTTCACACAGCAGGAGTGTGCTTGTGACAGTTAGTTATCTGTCAAAGTACAGGCTGGTACAGGGAAATTGGAGAAAAGCTGAACTGAGGCATGTTATTTGAGAAATGCCCTGGTTATTACTTGTGTTTCCTCTGAGATAGTTTACAGAGTTGTGCTACAGTTCTGCCAAAGGAAAACCAGATGAGTTTTCATCTTGAGCTTTCAACTTGCAAACTATATGGTCATCACTTTCTCATGCCCTTAATTAGAAAGCCTCTTGCCATAAAATTTAAAAAAAAAAACAAAACTCTGTAAATTTTCTCTGCCTGCAAATGTACAATGCTTAAACCATGAGGCTTGATGCCAGCACTAGCAGAGGCCCTGGTAAGGAATTGACTGTGTGGCAGAGAGGAAGACCCCTTATATGTATTAACTTACTCATAGTCCTGTTAGGACTTAATACTGTTAGGTCCATTGACACTCTACTAAAACCTGTGAACTGATTTCCTTGAACCATACAGTAGGCTTGTGTCCCAAATGTAAAAAAATATATATATAACACATGCATTTACATGATTTCTCCAAATTATGTTAACCTTTAGAGTACTCAGGGCAACTGGAACTGAAATTGCACAAGTTGAAGCCCTACCTGCTGCACTCTTTCTCACTTCAAGATATTTCTGTTTCTCTTTGGAAGGTGATTTAGAAATGCAGGAATCACTCCAGGAATTTAAATTGTATATCAAAAAGCCCAATAATCCTCTTGCTTCTTTAACAAAATTAAACATTTGATAAATTTGTCTAAAAAAGAATATATTATATTTGAGCATTTCCCATAATGTCAGATAATAGTATATGGCTACAGTTAATTTGCCAGATTTGAATTGCATAAGATACATGTGAAACAAAAACTCTTGTTGAAATCAGTGGCAGTTTTATTTCAGAAAGACTTGCTGGAATTCAATTAGCAAATGTAATATACGTATACAAGAAAGGTCTGAAGGATGATCCAAGGAATAACAGTCTTGTCAGCCTAACCTTGGTTCTGGACAAGTTTATGGAAGAGATCATCCTGGGTGCTATTGCACAGCACATTCAGGACAACCACGGTATCAAGCCCAGCCAACCTGGGTTTATGAAAGAAAGACCTGTCTTTTCCTTGCCCCTCCTGCAGTATTTTTCTCAGTGCCCAGATGAACACTTTCAGATCAGGTAGTTTTTATACAGATACAAGTCGTAGCAGATCAGAGAGACTGTGAAGAGAGGAAATTATTGGAGTTACCTGAAAGGTATGATAACTTTCTCTATGACCTTTTACAATGACAAATTCCTTGCACTCCAGCAAATTTTCACAGAAAGAAAAACTGAGAAGGAAAGGGCACACCTTGGATTTTGCTGTCTTCATGGGGTAGTAACTAACTCATTCAAGAGGCTTCTTTCCCATCTCTGCAAAATACGAAAACCAATGAAAGAAATAGATTTTGAATTGCAACCCATGGCATACAAGTTTCCTTTAATCCTTAAAGTAATCTATATTCATCACATAACTCTGGAGAGAATTAAATCCTTCATCACAGTTTACAGGAGTAGTTGTCCAAGTGTTCTGGCCAGAAGAACTTCAATTACTCTTCTTGGTGGATTCATCCCAATATGATTTTATTACACAACTAAAAAAATATGCAGGTATTCTGACAGTGAACAAATGTCGGTGTAGAATAAAATGCCTGGCCAGGATAAGTTTTTTGTAAAACCTATTCTCTAGAAAAAGGGAATAGATTTGGGAAAAAATGGGGAAAATCTGATCTCCATGAATAATTAAGCACTATAGCACATAGGAAAATATTAATTTAGGAAACATAGGGAATATGCAGATCAGTTAGGAAATTTGTTAGATGGGTAAGGAACTGGGTAGAGTGGAGGTAAAGTTTGTGTTAGAAACTGGAGCAAGGGTGCATTTCTGAAATGGACCTTCAAGGATTACTCATGTGACCATCATTAAGTATCTTGACAGAAAAAGTAAAGTATGTTGATAGATTTCATGCTGATGCAAATACAAGATGTACTGTAAGTTCAAGAAGGAGCAAGGCTAAAGGACCATTTTGAGATGTGAAATTATTTTAAAAATGGATAAAATGCTGTAGAAAGCACCATAAGGTCACATGGTTAGAGACTAGTAATAGTTCCTCATTTATACTGTGAATTTTTCAGTGAGAATCAACAGAAATACACAGATGTCTATTAACAAGCCATCAATCCAGGGAAGCTATAGAGAGAAATGTAGTTCACTGACTCAAGAAAGACATTTTAATAAAAATCAGGAATGTCTATGTCATATAATACTGCTGTTCCCCTGACTGCAATGCTTTATGTTTCTTGCAACAAATCATGGAATTGCAGAATGGTTTGGGTTGGAAAGGACCTCAGTAACCATCTAATTCCAACCCCCATGAAGGAACACTTTCAGTAAAGCAGGTTGCTCAAAGCACCTTCCAACCTGCCTTTGAACACTTCCAGGGATGGGGCATGTGGAAGAAGTCATTAAAACAAGTGATTTTTGTCAATAAGGCATCTTACCATCTAACAAAAATCATAGCTTTAGCATAGTTTGGATGGTGAATCAACTAATGAGTGCTAAATAAAAAAATCTTATCTTTCTTATTCATAGGTACTACGCTCAGCAATAACTATTTGTCCTCAGGAAATTCCCTGTGCAGGTAACCATAGAGATATATTTATTATATGGCAATCTATTAGTACAAGGACAATATTTCTATTTACTGGGCACTAAGACAAGTAACATTAGGAACAAAACTATTATCTCAGAGCAGAGCAGTGTAATACTCTGTTCTGATAGCATCATCCCTATATCAACATGGAAGACAATTCTTAGAACAAATTAGCTTGCAATATCAGAAACATAGAATTACTTCTCCAAATTAATTTCTAATTAAAATTTATAGTCCATACTGCTACACTAGACAAACACAGATCTTTCACCTACAAGCACCTACTACTGCCTTTTTCCCCGCCGATTTAGTATTTATTAATTCTAATTTAAGGCTAGTATGCAAAATAAAACATTTATATTTCCATCTTTTATTAGGAGAATTGTCCAAATAAATCACAAAGCAATGTTTATCAAGCAATTTTTATTCTGTAGAGCAATGTTTTGATAACCTTGAATGCAATAATTGCTAAGGTGTGAAGCAACAACTGGATATTACCAGAGACACAGTAAAAAAAAGGAGGTCTTAGCCAGTTTATTAGAGCGCCTAAGAAAAATAATATTTATGAAGCTTATATCTCCACAGGGTGATAAAAGTCCCGGTTTTTAAGAAATCAAACAAAATTTTCTGCATTGCCTGTAATCTTAAGAGATATGTTTTCACATGCACCTGTATCTCAAAAAGATTAATTAGTAGAATTGACACTTCTAGGATACAGTTTCATGGTTCTTGGCATTCTAGACAATTTAAATGTGATGCAAACACATTAAATCTGTTTTATCTATTCCTTGAATTTTTAATTACTTTCTTGTACACATTAAAATGAGTGGTTCTTTAGGGACTATTTCAAATGAGACACTCCATTTAAAATGTAAGGCAGAATATTACATTTTTAAAGACAATTAGTGTTTCCAGGTCTAGTCATAAATGGACCATACATTTAAAAAACTGGTATTTTTATAAAAATCAATGTCTGTCCTGCAGCCCAGTATTAAAAGTGGGCAGTTAATAATGAATTTTTTAATGTCAGATTATTTTTAGTACATTTTTCCAGTTAGATATTGTCTGAAAACACCCACAGGATTATTACTGCTGTGCCTTATACCAACAGCAGATAACACATTCAGGAACAGGCATTTGATTAGTCGTTAATGAGAACCAGTTCATAACAGTCTTAATCTTTGAAGTCTAAAGAATTCTGTGAAGTTTAAAAAAGGAGGGAGACTGTACAAAGTCATTAAATGTTAATGAAAGTTTTCACCTTGCAATAGCCAAGCACTTAAGGACATGTTAGGTTTTACTATGTGAGTGACATTAACAAGTCCAGAAGAAGCTATTGATGTGCGTAATTAATGCTTAAAAATAGTGAATCTAAGCCAGATGTAGCATCCACCTATTGTTGTTCCCTTGACAAATTATATTGTTATCATCTCAAGAAGACTTTTTTTAAAATGTTTTTCAACAGAAAAAAAAAACCAAACCACTATTTTTGGTGAAGTCTTAATTTCTTTATCTACCATATTCCACTGTGGTACATACATGAGTAGAAGTTTTCCACTCATCATAGAACAGTAAAAAACTAGTATGGTCTATACTTTCACCAATCTTTTTGCTGTAAACTATTACTCCTCCATATATATTTAACTGCATGTGAAAATAATTTTTCTGTTTTATATATATCCTATTACAACTGTAGGCATTTTAGCAGTAGTTGTTTTAAATAACAAAATCTGACACTTTAACCTTCTTGATCAATACTTCTTTCTAAATATTTTTTTAATAGATGAACAGAAATAAATTCAATCACACTGAAATAAAGGACCTTTAAGACAGAAATCATATCAGGCATCCTTTAGAATAGGATCCCATATTATCTGAAGACACTTTTCCCTGTCATTGACACTGTTATTTACTTTCTTCCTCCATCCATATTTAATTGTCTAAGACTTTGAATATATGTCTGAAAAAAAATGAAGGATCTAAATCTTTTCTGGGATGGCTCATTCTTTCAATACTTCTTTCAAATGTGATACTTCAAGAAAATTTATGGGAACCAAGAATTTACTGACCTCTGCCAAAATGAGTACTACAGAAAATGAATAAAAGGGGAGATCACAGACACCCAGCCAAAAGTAATATTATTAAAGAATTCTTTATAGACCAGTTGACTGCCAATTCATCCTTCGTGGAGACTACAGCCTTGTTCCACTCTGGCAGAATGTTCTACCTAACCACACATTATTCTTTGGTTATTATCCAAACACTGCTGATAGATTCAGGAGCCTCTCCAGGAGGCTTAGTGCACTTTGGATTGCAGCATAAAAACGCCAGTCAGACTATGTTAAAGTCTTGCTGAATAACACGTTACCTTCAGAAATTAATCTGTGACTGAAGTTCCAGATTGTAAAGAACCATTCTGTTATACTCCAAGACAGTAAGAATGTGGTTTGTCCTGTCATGTGTTTAACATTTGAAGTATTTTGTCATTTAATTTTATTTATGTGAAGAACTGAGGCTTAAAATAAAACCATTTCTGAAAAGTGGGAATAGTTAGATTGGATGGATTCAGCAAATAGACTGCATTCTTTAAACAGGAAGAAGTGAGGGGAGGGAAATGCTGATTTATTAAATGCCCAAGTGATTTAAGAAGGAAAAGTCTTATTTTTTGAATGGGACAAAGAAAATAAGAGACAGTTTTAAAGCTGTTGTTGATACTTATGGAAATAAAAACATGAACTTGCATAGGTGTGAAGAAACAGTCACCAAATTAGCTCATGGTGAAAGTAGGACACAGTAAAAGAATATATCATTTAAGTCACACTAGACTGTATTGGAGGATAGGTGGAATTTCCAAAAGCATTTAGCGCTACAATGACAAAAACTTACTGTCTCTGGTAAAAATCAAGCTGTTCATCACTTAGAGCTTCCAAAAAAGTCATCCTTAGATGCCAGAAATGCAACTAATTTGGGTACTTTGCCTTAAAATGCAGACCACACACATAGAAAGAATTATCTTTCTCATTGTTATCTAATGTAATTTTTCTGTGAATATGCTTCTTAATGACAATGAAGAGCTATCTTTGATATCATATCTGCAAGCAGTAAACTGAAAATATATCTCTACATTAGTGATCTATTTCCAAAGTAGGAAAGATAGAGCGAAATCTGATCGTGTTATCTGCAATTCTGAAATTGTTGCTTTATTGTTGAAATATGGAACAGACAACCCAGGAGTTTGAGTTGAACATTTGGATTTGAGACACTCAAATGGTAAAATCTTAGGCAATATTTAATTACCTTCAAGTCATTTGCAGCCACATAGTTAAAGGAGAATCTATGTTCTTTCTCTTGGGTTATTACAGAAGAACTTTCAGTTGTAGAAGCATCCTGATACAGCACTGCCTTGGGAGATACACAAAGGTCTTTTGTATAACATTTTCTCCTTTTTTTTGAGCAAGTTACTTGCCATATAGTAACTTCCTTTGATATCATGCAAAGCACTGCCCTGGACCTGTTTTGTGTAACAAAAATCCCCTTTTACATTCACCAAGCCCAACACGTGCTTTCGCAGGTCTTCGACTAGCCCATGCCTCGGGGTTACATAATCTTACCATGACCCAAACAAGAGTTCTACCCTAGAAACTTTCCAGGCTCACTGCTTTCCTCAGACAGGCTGTTTTTAATGGAGAGTGAAAGGAGGAGGTGACATCCTCTTCCAAGAGGGAAAAGGAAGTTTATATAGTATGTTATTTTACATAGCAAAAAGCCTCCTATCATCTAGCTTGTACAATCTGCTTAGCTAGTACAAATGAGCACAGACATGTTAGCTGATATAACCAAACTAGATGTAGACAGATCAGTAATTCCTCCAAAAGAAATAGCAAAATATTCTGAAAGCATAAATATTGTTCAAATAGCACTCCCTTTACTTGTCTTTATATTTATCTTGTCTCAACATACTAGACTATGCTACTACAGTCTCTTATAAATTTTATTTCTTCCACCTTATTGTACAGTCATGAGATTTATTAGATATGTGACTTTAAACAATTCTATATGCTATTATTTCAAAGGTAGGTGAATGCAAACTAAATCTAAAATCATGAGTGTACTATTAGCTATACTTGTTTTATTTAGCTTTAGAAGGGATGGACTTGAGTCACTTGCACCTTGCACTGCAATCCTAACTTTTTGTTTTCCTTTTTGAGTAGGAATTCTATTTATTCCCTAGAATAAACCTATATACTGTTGTCTTAGATTGCAATGCCAGATGTAGCCAAAAGTATGTATTCTATCACCATCTGTTAAAACGGGCTGGGGCAGTGTTCTTTATCTCTTCCATGACCCATCCTCCCTCCAAGGGGATATCTTCTGTTAATGGGCCATTGAGTGTCACTGCATAACTGCTAAAATTACATCATCCCATTGTGAGATGCTTCACCCAGGGGGAGGAACCATGCATTCCTACCTTGGAACACCACAGTCAGCCTTTTTTCCACTGAACCTTCACAGGAAGACCAGACCCTTCTACAGGATCACTGCTTCAACAGAACCACATTTGTCACTCCAGGAGACTGCAACCACCATTTAAACAGACTGCACCAACACCTTGCCTGACAGACTGTCAGGTTGTATTCTTGAGTCTGTGAGTGTTTTTGTACTATTGAATTTTTTGAAATTTTCTTATTAAATTGTAGTTCTGACTTAGAGTTTCTCACTGGTTTGCTTTCAAACTAGTGCAACAGATCTTTCAGGATGGTATTTTTAAATCCAACTGGCACTAGCCCAATGCTAACCTGACTAGAACTAAAACCAGCCAGTAGCATTAATTAAATCAGAACTGAATTGGACTAGTGACAACCAACTTTGATAATT
Organism: Certhia americana; assembly: GCA_018697195.1. NCBI lineage: Eukaryota > Metazoa > Chordata > Aves > Passeriformes > Certhiidae > Certhia > Certhia americana. Next base: position 8,983,963 of record CM031860.1, read on the forward strand.
CTGGCTTCAGCACTAAGTATTTTATAACTGAACTGTCATGTAGGTATTAATTTTAATTTTTGAGTCCAGTAGAAATCAAGAACCATAGAAAGAGGGAGATTGCAAATGAAATGAAAAACTATGTGAATCATAATTAAGAGGATAAGTGATTTCTCAAAGCAAGTTCCAAAAAGACTGAAAATTCATTCTGATTTTTTTGGAATACCTTTCTGTGTTCCTTTCAGGAACAGTTTACCCCCACCTAGAGATTTTATTCATGGATATTCTACAATTATATTATATATTTTAACTGAGGACTTACTTCACATATCAGAATAAGATAACTGCCAAGTACAATCCTAAAGTCAAGTGGCAAATGAGCATAAATTCAGGCTTGGATAAAATATGCATAAGACAGACACCCTGACATTTTGCAAATCCAGAGTAAGTGTTAATTTAATCAAAATAATTAATGCAATAAACTTATATCCCCAGTCAAGGCTGAACAGAATTTCTGCTGAGGACAAAGTTAGTCAGGTAATCAGCAGGAAAAGAGGAAAAGGGAGGAAAGGATGGCTGACTGGAGAGATCATCAGGAAAAACTAATCTTCCTTTAGCATAAATATAATTGTTATGAGGAACTTTCCTGGCAAGCAAAGCAAAGCCTTTTTCCACATATTGACTGCAAAATGCTGCAGGAACCACTGGGACTTTATCTCCATCTGCTGTATGTAGGGCCTCAGACTGGGTAGGGCCCACTTGGTTGGTGGCATCTCAGGTGTTAACTAACCAAGTGGCCTTTACTAAATGCTGCTCCCAATTTTTGAAAGATCCCCCACCCAGTGCTTTCAAGGTGGTTTTCAACAATCCATTGTACCTCTCCACTTTGCCTGCAGCTGGTGCATGGTAGGGAATATGGTACACCCACTCAATGCCATGTTCCCTCACCCAAGTGTTGATAAGACTATTCTTGATGTTTACAAGGAAACAAGGAAGTTTACAAGGGAGAACCAGGCAAAAACTCATTCTTTCCTGCTCTTTCTGCACTTGCAGTTTTCCTGCCCTGTCATTCATCTGAAGCTGAATGTTTTATCTGGTGCAGGAAACCTTGGCCTCAGTTTTTTCTCAGGATCCTGTTGTGGTCCAAGGACCCATTCATCAGAGAGCTACTCCAAAATCTTTTCTTAGCTTTTCATAACTATTATGCTGAAAATTTCCAACAGCTACAACACTAATGCTGAAAAGGTTCCATCTGCACTGTTCACTTCAGGAAACAACCAAATCTTGGCAGTTTCTGAGGTTATGACCTCTTCATCTTTATCATAGAATCATGGAATTATTTGGGTTCCAATCCCCCGCCAGGAGCAGGGGCACTTTCCACTAGATAGATTGCTCAGAGCACCATCCAATCTGGCCTTGAACACATCCAGGGATGGTACAACCACAATTTCTGTGGACAAGCTGTTCCAGTACTTCACCAACCTCACAGAGAAAAATATTTTCCTAATATTTAATATAAACCTGCCTTCTTTCAGCTTAAAGAATGTGGTACTTTGGTATTTAAGCCAACAGTCAAGCACTTTGGGCCCTGCTGTGCACATTACTATTGGCTGAGGTAAGGGAGCATGTCCAAGAAGGGCAGTGGAGCTCAAGAAGCGTCCAGAGTACAAGTGTGAGGATGAGTGGCTGAGGGACCTGGGAGTGTTTAGCCTGGAGAATGAGACACAGGGGGACCTCATTGCTCTCTACAGCTACTCAAAAGGTGAGTGTTGATCCCTTCTCCCAGGTAAGAAGTGACAATCCAAGGAAACAAATTGTTATTGTGCCAGTTAGACCTATTAGAATCTATCTTGCCAGCTATTAAGGATATCATCTTTTCTATGATCCTTCTGGGTCCCTTCTAACTCAGAAATTATATGAGTCTGTGATTACTTGCCCTCGTGAAAAGTGCCTCTCCAGCTCCCTTATAGTCCCCCTCTCAGGCACTGAGCTGACCTGTCCAGAGCCTGAAAATACTAAATAATGTGCCTTACTTCTATTTAAACAACCAGAATTTTTTTAGAAAAATATTATCTCAAAGAAGAAGCTACAAATAAGTTTACTGACCTCTGACATCTCCAACCCAGATATTGATAAACAGTGGCTGGAAAACTGAGCATAGTCTGTTCCCCCGGTGCAAAGAAACCTGGGAGCCAGTAAACCAGTGAGGGCAACAGATAGAGGAGGCCACACCTGGCAAGAGGAGTTGTACCTGCACAGAAGCAGAATCATATGTGAGAAAAAACAGGCCTCTGGTGAAAACTATTTATAGAAAACAGCCAAAAAAAAGATTGTCTGTATATTAATGCCACACTACTCCCTGTAGTTCATAAGTGCCTGACTTTCTCCTGAAGCTTTTTTCTTTGTTCTCACCCGACTTCTAAAAGAGCAAGGTGAGACCTGAAAAGGGGCAGGCAAAAAGCCTGACTTCACTCTTTATTGCACAAAACAGGTGCTCCAGGGGGCTGCCTGTTCCAAATTCAGCATCTCATTTGTTATAAACTAGTGAAACACTCCCCTGGGCATGCTGGACCCACATAATTCCTTAAAACACTAAATGAATCAAGACAGCTTAGTAGATAAAATAGTGGTTTTACTCAGGATAAAGAGATGAAAATAGTTTGACATTTAGTCTCACGTGACCTTTATCAAGGACAGTACAGAGCATAACATGTTTTGCCTTGATAACTCACTGTAGCTGGAAGCCTTTGACTTGATAAAGGTCACTCAGGTCCAAAATGTTGGATCATTTTCAGTTACACTTATCTGAAAGAAAAAAGGTATTCTTCTTAGTACAGTTGTCTTCATTTTCAGTATTATTAAAAAAAAAAAAACAAAAAAAAAAATTAAAGTAATTTAGTTCCAGGAAGAATATTTTATTCCTTTATCCAGCACAGTCTTTTTCTATTTCACAGCCTTTTATTTCTGCAAAGCTCCCTTCTCTGATCAAATATTACTGGCCTCTGATTTGGGTGGATCATGTGAACTGAGCTCCGCTGATGTGAGTAAACAGGAACAAATGGTGAAGCAGAGTACAGACATCATGGTCCTTTGCTTATTTGTTTTTTAAATAACTCATTTAACTAAATGGAAATGGGTAACAGTCACCCTGTACTTAAGGTAATTGGACCCAGCGGTAACACTCTTATTTTCTTCTGGAAGAACATTATACTGCATGAAGCTAGCATGGCAGGACAGACATAAGGAAGGTGTACTTTAAGTATGTACTTGAAGCCTCAATAATTTTCAGTGTTGCTCTTCAAAGAGTTTCTCATCATTCTGCCTATGAAAGCTGTATTTTCAAGCTTGTGTTCAGATCTGCATTTTCAACATGTAAACTACACACACTCGAACAACTGTTTCTAATTGCTCCCCCTTCAGTGTTTGCCCAGACAGGCCACCTTGAATCAATTACATGGGCAAAGAAAGAGTTTACTTTATTGTCTACAGAAGAAAAGCATGTCGGAAAATCATTTCTTTCTAGAACTGCCTAGAATTGCACATTCTCTCCTTCAAAAATCTTTTCAAGAGCAACTTACAGAAAGTTTTGCTTACACAAGTTTCTGTGCCATAGGACAAATATTGACTGGGAGACAGGACTGCATCCAGTGTCTGTTGTGACTGATGAAAGGTAAGTAAATGAATTCAGACTTTCTCTTCTATCCCGATCCTGTCCTTAGAGCACGCTGTGGCAAAAAGGAGAGATAACAATGTAAAGTGATAAGTTGTCCCTTGTAACAGTGGCTAAAGGAAAGAGGAAGAAAGGCAGGTGGGCTGTGACTATACATGGGATGTCATGGATGAGACAGCACAGCCAACTTTGAGCGAAATCCTGCTATTGGTAGAGGAGAAAGAAAGCAGGAAACAGGATACAGCCTGTGTCTCTACTGCAACCTTTTCCTAACTTCTTTGGTGATTTATAGTGTCCACAGATCAGTTCTTGATGTAGCCCACAGTGACTTATTTTAGAAGCTCTGAAGAAGTTTTGTATATGGTATTAAAGGATCCTTCCACCTATTAAATAACATACATATAAAAACAAAACTTTATTTATGTCTACTTTTAGGGATGTTTTCTTCACTGATCTCCTTCGATATCATCCTCTCAAATAAAATTATTCCTACTACTACTGTGATTTGTATTCAGCTGTGGTGGGTTCAATTAGCCACTAGTGGAGACTGAGGACCAGTCTGAAGGTAGCTTGACAGGTGTACCAATGTCCACAAATGAAAGCACTTTAGCTTTCCAATTTTTTAGGCTGAAGCACATCCTTAGACAAAAAGCAGAAAAAATCTGTAGGATGCTTCCTACCAAAGGCATCTGGACGTAAGCTCAAATTACTTCTAAATCATGGATCTCTTTTTTTGAGAGATTCTGGACAAATCTGGGTAAGACCCACATTGCCCCACCCCCTCCCAAATCCCACACCTTATCTCCCCCAGTTATAATGAAAGGGTAATCTGCTTTATCCTTGTTATTAAGAATCTTATATCCATGAAATGGTTACTTTACATAACTTTAGGTGAAATAGCTTTGAGACCAGTTAGGAGTTGCTTGCAAGCTAGTTTCAACTCCCCTAACTTAATTGCTGTAATTTCCAGGAGAAAACCGTGATCTTTGTAAAGAGGAGTAATATATGTAATTAATATATATAAGTAATAAAGATGTTTTTGTTTGTGGACAAGATTCAGTTAAATCTGAAGTTATGATTCCTTCCACCACTTTGTATTCTACTCAAAAAGGGAGCTCACTCTGTGTTTCTATGAAGCATAAACTTCCAAACTTACACATATAAAATTGTGGTCAGCTGCAGAAATAGCATGTTTAAGAAGAATGTTTTTAATTCAGGATGTTTTTCTTCATAGAAAGAGTCTCATATGACTGTACTTAAATTAATTATATGAAGGTTGCATTTTTGAGCAGAAAAACATGTATTGCATTACATATCTTTAGAAGAAATATATTAAATGAAATTTTTAATTTTATTACTAGTAGTAGTCGTAGTATGCTGCCAGAAATATTTGAACTAATTCACCTTTGCAGGCACTTCTTTCTACATCTTCCAATGAGACTTTTGACATTGTTTTTTATATTGTCAAAGTCTGAAATAGTTCACACCTCAAACAGTTCACACCTGATATGAAGTTTTGCTCATTGTAACAAAAACTCTATAAAGAAGCTACAGCCACAGAAGACTCCTTGAAGATACCTGACTGGGACTTTGGACTGCAAGTCAAGCTGCTGAGCTTAGATAAAGGGAAAAACCTTTTCTTCAATCACCTAAAACAAATAAGTAACTAAAGAAAAGAATATGAGCCAAACCCAGCACTGGAGCAGTGCTAAGAATCTTCTCTGGCTTCCTTTGGGGTGGAGGAGGCCATAGCCCCCAGAGCCCTTTGCTAGGAGCAGGTTTGCACAGATTTGCCCACAGCCAAGGTGGGAGGAGGAAGTTTGGAAGTTTGCCCCCTGCTCAGTGGACCCATCCTCCCTCACACAAACTGTCTGTGGAACCCCCAATGGGACATTCCTGTGAGGGGCAGCTGAGGGGGTGCCTTAATCCATCAAAGGACCCCCAAAGTGCCCCAGAGTCATTCCTGAGACCTTGCACCACAGCATGTGATGCAAAAAACCCAGAGTCTGTTGTGAGAGACAATGGAAAATTGTCTCCCATTCAGGGAGGCCCCTGGTTTTTCCAACCTGGCCTGAGCATAGATTAACCCATCAGATGCTCTGCTTTTCAAGGGACCTTCACCACCAATAACAGCTGGAGAGGATCAATGGAGCACCACTGGGATCCACAGAGGGGTGATATTTTCCTTATCATCTTATCCTGTCCCTGTTATTCTCTTTCTGTCTCCCTCCCACCACCCCCCCCCCCCAACTTTCTATTTCTTTCTCTCTTTCTCTCTCTCTCTCCTCCCTATATTTACTATCAAAATAAATCCATACTATTGTCACTGGCATACGGTCTCATTTGCACCTTAATTCAGCAGGGGCATTTCTAAGAACCTTAGTAATCAGATCTTGACATGTATCTAGAGTTAAATTTGAGTTCTACATAATCTTGTCATTCCTGATTCTACTGACTCAGACCCATCAAATGACTTCATTTTGCTTCTCTGGGATTGTTCAGGGAAAGAGAAATTCAGAAACTTCTAAGTTATTAATTAAGAAACTTCAGAAAACTTCTAAGAAGATTTTAACAGAACTACACGCTTTATAAAATCATATCAGTAGTTGGCATGGCATTAGAGGGGAAACAAAAGTACTCAGAAGCTGAGAAAGAAACAGAAGATCGTACATGGATGCTCAGTATGGAACACACAGCTCAGTCCTACTTCCACAACAGCATGGGCAAAAGTCCTTGCCATTTACTCTATAGAATTAATGGTACTATTACAATTACTACTATACCAGGGGAGCAGCAAAAATAGCATACCATTTTCCATCTGGCTTCCAGCTTTTTATTAACAGAAGTGTAGGACACATGGGAAGCAAAACAGGCCACATAAAAGGGGAACCAACCAATCTGATTTTATGGCTTTGATGCCATATTTGATTCTCGGTTTTCCTCAGCCTTGAGGAATGGCATCCCTCAGAAAAAAGGTGCAGCTAAGTGAGCCAATGTTACCCAGCCTGAGCGGTTAACAGAGGAGTTACAGGGCTACTGGGCACACCTCATCACTGACTTACCAGTTAGGGCATCATGTGGCTAATAGGTGACTGTCCTTCAGCAGTAACTATAAAATGATCTCTCAACTTTTGTCAGAGCAATAACTGTATTTAAAATAGCCTTTACCAGTACAAGTCCAAGACAAGAAGCTCTAAGATAATAAGCTCTAAGTCACTGACATGCTGACAAAGTGAGCAGAGCAAGTCCAGTACACACACATAAAGCATGCTGAAGTTGCAGTACACGTTCTGATTTTTTACAGTACAAAACACCATGCTCCATGCCCAGCTCTTTCTACAGATTTTATCCAGAACTCAGACGAGTCCCTGAGCTGGCACATATTAATTAAGAAGAAAGGAAAAGATTATATTTGTATGTAAATGATACTCAAAAAAAGAAACACTATGATAATGTAGCAGTAAAATACTTGAAAGGAAATGGATTTTTGTTGAAGTCAGATTTTCAATGTCGTTCTTTAGATAAGAGAATAATGCTTTGAAATTGCTATTCATGCTGACCATTGCCACTTGTTAACCTTTTGCCCTGGGAAGAAAACACAGCTTAGCAGTACAAGGGCTCTATAACAAGCATCTTTTTCTCCTTGGGATTCTTGTTATTTTTTTCCTTGGTACTGTAAACCACATACCACTTGGGCTGACTCACACAAATCTTGGGAGGAGGATACAGAAGAGAGACCTGTTTTCTCATGAGAAGTTCAACATGGTGAAATTCCTATTCCATTTCAGCAGCTCCAAAGCGCCAATTTGCTCCCAGCTTGACCTGGCAGATGTAATTCTTCTTCTTTCACTCCTAATTTGTCTGCAGTTGGCTCAGGTTCATAGCTGTTTGTAGTGCTCCAATGGCTTTCCTGGTTGGAGCTATAAAAAAAGTCTGAGCCTACTCAAATATCAGCATAAGGGCAATATCATAGGCACTCTGAAAGCAGCAGAAAGAATGATGCTGGAAGACAGCATTCCTGTCTTGCCAGCTTGGAGTATGTAGCCCACAACTAATCACCATATGTTTGGCTCCAAACTAGGGAACAGAGAGTCCAGACTAATGCAGAGAATTCAGGTGATCTTGTTACCTCTCAACAAAGACAGGGAGCTTTGAAGCTTGCAAGCATCACCTACCTTCTCTGCCATTCATTTCCAAAGCATTACTTCAGAGAACTAGCAACAGGAGTCTTCCTTTTAAACACTCTTAAAGATTTGGTTTCCAAAAGGGCCTTTGTTCTCTGGTGGCTTTGGATATATTGCCACGCTGAATTTGCTTTCATTTTTTTTTAACACAATGAAGAATTTTATCCTGCTCAGTTAAAGAAAATTAGAGGGAAGGCACTTCCAAACTCTGTATATTCCCCATGGACTTACAGCATGTAATGGAGTTCACTTCAGAGACCTTCATTTCAGCACTGGAACAGATTGCTGAGAGCAGCTGTGGATGTCCCATCCACAGAAGTGTTCAAGGCCAGGCTGAAGGGGGCTTTGAGCAACCTGGTCTAAGTGGAATGTTTCCCTGCCCACAGTGGGGTGTCAAAATGACATTTTGACACCCCTGCCCACAGTGGGGTGTCAAAATGACATAGACTAATGTCATTTTCAATGCAAACTATTCCTTGATTCTCTGATCCTGTGATCAAGTTTAGACCCAGCAAATCTCTGCAGTTCAACAAAGCAAACAGTATATTAAAAAAAAAAAAAAAAAAAAAAATAGAAACAGAAAGCTTAGAAACAACTGCAAGCACCAAGTTAAACATTTGCACTCAGACTCAGCTGGTTTGAGTACTCAGCAGTGATAAGGGCACACCTCAAGTGCTGTGTCCAGTTCTGGGAGCCTCAATTCAGGAAAGACACTGACATGCTGAAGAATGAAATGATGCTCGAGAAGGGTTTGGAGGGTTAATCCTATGAGGAACAGCTGAGGGAGTTGGGGTTGTTTAGCCTGGAGAAAAGGAGGCTCAGGAGAGACCCTTTTGCTCTACAGAACTCCCTGAAAGAAGCTTGTACTCAGGTGCGAGTCCCAGGCAACAAGTGACAGGACAAGAGGAAATGGCCTCAAATGGTGCCAGTGGAGGTTCAGGTTGGACATCAAGAGGAATTTCTTCACAGAAAAGGGTGATTAAACATTGAAATGGGCTGTGCAGGGATGTGGTGGAGTCACCATCCCTGGAGGTGTTTAAGAAAAGACTGGACATGGCACTCAGTGCTGTGGTCTAGATGACATGATAGTGTTTGGTCAAAGGTTGGAATCAATGATCTTGTGACTTTTTTTCAACCAATTGATCTTTTGAGTTTGTGATTCTGTGTTGAGGGGAATGTCTTTACTCCTCAACTTCACCACATTTCAGGTGTTGGAGACTGTCAAGACAGTCTTGTTGCAATGTGTCTGAGTAACTCGTTCCCAGGGATGCCCCAGCCAAATTATCTCTAGGTGTGTTTATCAGATCGTCTGGAATTGGTCAAAGGTTGCTGAAACAACAATAGTGCTAAACTGAGAAATCTTCAAGGCCGCTGTAACAACAGTTGGGCTAAATTGAGAGCAGAGATGCTGAGAAACTGACTAAAAAGAATGAAAGCACTGGATAAAGGAACACCTGGATTTGACCAATCACTTGTCCAGGAACCCTCCTGGGGCTTAAGTGAAAGGGACCGACCAACCAATTGAGCAATGTGTGAAAGTGTAAACAGTCTTAGAAGTGTATAACTGGGATTGTAATATAAACAATAGATGGCTTCTGCATAATCACATTGGTTCGGTGTTCAGAAGTTCCTTTCACCTGCAGACTCTCCAACAACAAAGCTTAAGCTACGTAAATTTAAGATCTTGTTAGGTTGCCAATTTTATGCATGTACCACAAGAGCCATTCTATTATATAAACCAAAAAATAAATTTATCTGCCACTGCTACAAATGCTAATTAAGGTTTTTTTCTTCACTTCTACATTATTTTGTATACCACCTCTTCTTCCACATTGGGCAGACACAGGCCTAAATGGCCAGGAAAAAGGTTTGACATGTTCAGAGATGAACTGAGAAAAGATAAGAAAAGAGAACATTGATTACAGGTTACGAGGTTCCACCTTCTACTGTAAAGGCAGGTGGGATTTGTGAACAGCATGAGCTTGGGCTGCCTTAGAACAACATCACAGCCCTCAAATAAGCCACTGACACACTGAACACTAGAGCAAGGTCAGGTCATGATCCCAGGGAGGAATGCTAACCTCAATTAGAGGTGTATAAGCGATGTTAATTCTAAGCTAATATTCACCTCCTGCTCTTTTTGTGAGGCTGTAGTTCCATGCACCACCACCCACAATGTGACACAGGCTGCCACCACTCCAATATGCTGATAAGCAGTGCTTTCCTAAAGCAATGCCACAGCACTGCTGGTTGATACAAACATGTATGTATTTTTGTTACTAACATTTGACCTTAGAGAATTTATTAATGAAAAAAAAATGCAGCTTGAAGAGGAAAACCATTTTAGCCTGAAGCACTGTCACTGAGGTCAGTGATTAACGCAACATGAAGTTAGCTAAAGGTGATCTGGAAAGGAAGAAAAAAAATGGGATGTGTTTCTTTATGGCTTTGTTATGGCAAACAAAGACTTCTATTTATTAATGGGAGTTTCACTTTTGCAAATGCTCAAAGTAGACATCTAGGTATAAGATAGGGGTGGCCAGAATATATTCTACATAAACATGTCCACCTAAACAGTTTTAAGGAAAGTTGGTGGCAAGAGAACAGTCTTTTCATAAGACAAAAAAGGAATACGATTGTTTGAAGGGGGGTTGACAGTAAACATAAAATATTCAACTGCGGGTTGCCTGTGTAATTTTGCTCTGTGCACTTTTTCTTGAACGGGGATCAGCCTTTCTGCCCAGCATTACCTTCAGTGGACCTGAGGGATGATACCAGGCTATAACAAAAGACTGTCCATCAGGAAATCATTTAGGCCCCAACAGGTTGTTATCTTAAACCAGTATTTATTTCTCCTTCAATAAAAATACAAAATGGCACAGGCTAAAAACCAGCAAGGAACAGACTTAATCACATCAAAAAATGAGACAGGAGATGAACAAACCTGTTTCTAGCTTGGCTTTACTACTGTCCTCATTTATGCCTCCAAGCAGCAAATAAACCCCAAATCTAAGCTTTTGAAAGCAGCACAAAAACTGTAATCCCTTTTCTCTTGCTAATACTAAGGGGAAGACCAAGAGTCAAAATATTCCCAAAGTAAAATCAACTATTCCAGAATAATGTAAGTAAAATTAAAAAAAAAAAAAAAAAAAGAAAGGAAGCTGCAAAAGTCATTTTAAAAGTAGGACAAAGACCTCTGACAAATCATTGCTAAAATATGAGAAAAAAAAATCTTGAGTGTACCACATTCTGTGATCTAGAAGACTAAAATAACATTTGGAGAGCCATGAATTAAAATGAAGTATTTCAAAACTGTTGGCTCTCTCCCAGACACATCCCTAAAGACATACTGTGGGAACATTCTCTGCACTATATTGTAGCTGCAATATAGTTCGTAGCTTCCCATGAATTTATAACTCCAAGATTACTGTAAATAAAGTATATTTGAATGAGAACATACAACTGACCTCATAAATGGTTCCAAGCACCACTGACTTGTTCTTTGGTACAACCTTTTATACTATTCATCCTACATGTGTGGAGAGGCTTTGCCTATGCTAAGGAGACATAAGAGGCTTCTCTCACAGGATCTCCTGTTCTGTTATGCCAATGTACCCCCGCTCTATCCCTCACTCAGCCCTGTTAATCCCCTCTCCATCCCTGTGGCCCTCAGTCACTCCCTCCCAATTTCCCCATTGGCTCCCATACCCCAACCCCACCTTTGTAGCCCCATGCCCCCTGATAATCGGTCCCTGATGCTCTCCCAGCCCCTGGCACCCATATACTTTAACCTGGACCCTTTCTATGCGCCTTGCCTTTGACCCTGGACAGTTTGCATGCATGCCTGGAAAAAACGTTTCTGTGAACCCATATAAAGGCCCTTCCTGCTTCTCTTTACCATCGACCATATTAACAGCTATCTCGGCCACAACATACATGTATTACACCTGTGTACCCTCTCTACTCTTCTGTGACTGGTCCATCCACCCCAGCATTCCATGTCTCATTATCTTTAACACTCGTCACCTGTCTTACACAGCTGTAGCCTATTAGGGATGAGGCTCAGCTCATCCCTAATCACCACAAACTGTGGTGATATGTTAAACAAATATAAAAGAAACAAAGGTTTTCAAGAATAAAAAGACTATATACTGAAAGAATACATAAAACCAGCTGCCTCTGCTTTTTTGACCTTTAAAAGACCAGATGTTTATAAATGCACAATGACAACTCTAACTTACTTCCACTTCCAGCATCAAATGCATCAATGTAGGATTAACCATGTAATTTACTGGGATGAGAGGGAGAGGGGGGGATAAGTACCCTTTAAGGGAAAGACTCTACGATCAGCAAAATGATTTAACACAAGGTTCTGTATTTTATGAGACATGAAACATATTTCTTGTCTTAGAAAGCTTCTCTCCTCCCTCTTTCTTCCAGCACATAGCTCCCTACTTCTAGGCCTAGGTTTTAGTTATTTCTCTCTAATCTTCCCCACACCCACTAACCATCCATAAGAAGCACCCAAATCCACTACAGAGAACATTTGTGAGGAATTTGCTAGTGGTGAGTCTTTAAAAGCAGATAAAATGACAAAGTATGGAGTCAGAGATGAGAAAAAAAAAAAAAAAAAGAAAAAAAGAAAAGCTGTATGAGTAAATTCCATTCACAAAAAAAAAAAAAAAAACCAAAAAAAAAACAAAAAACACCTCTAAAATCTCTTTTGCCTTTGGCAAGGCGAAACACATATTTGTGCTGATCCTGTCCATCATTTCATGAGCATGGCTGCCACTTTGGCTTACCCTCAGTAACACCTTGCTCTGGAGGTAGTTCTATTGAAAACTGTGAGACAAGGCAGGGAATAGTATTCTCAGTATTTACAGCAGCAGTGAGGCTGCCCCTTCATCAGTCATCTATAATCTGTACTTTTATTAAAAATAGCTGATATCTGTGCTGACAGTTTCCAGCCCTGGTGAAGCAACCCATTCAGTTTGTAAAAGGACTTAGCACTCCAAATGCTGCAACGAATCTTGTAACTGCCCAATTATAACTTGAGGACCACACCCCTTTGGCATCCTAGGGGCCATGTCACTGGAGATAACATAAACAGCTTAATATAGGATGTATAGCATACTTCTATGAAGCTGGATGATTCTGTACATTGAAGTGATGATTTTGCAGGATGTTCTGTACATTAAAGTCATGCAGCTAAGAGCCCTGGAGCTGTTGAAAGAGAAGAAAAGGTTTTTCATCAAGCTTAATCCAACTAAAGCACATTAATGAAGATTAGAATATTTCAGTTTCCCAACAAATCCCAAAATGCTGCCCACTAGCGGCTTGGTCCAACTGCTGATGTTGGGCTCTGAGCTCATATGCTGACATCTGTGCAATCTTTGCTCTGATATTTGCAGTGCTGGGTCTGAAAGAAAGAGGCACGTGCCAGACCTGCTGAGCATGTTCAACAGAATTAGTGAGAGACCGAAAGGATGAATGGAATATGTAGGAAAGGAACTGCCTATTAGCATTCAAGGAGCATCCAGAGCCTAAAAGGAATGCTTGGGTTTTAATAGATATCTTCTTTGGGGTTAAAGTTTGTTGTGTACTTCAAGCAAAGAAAGCAATGCAGGAGGCATTACAAGTGTGCTTAATTTCTCACTTTCGTTTAAAGTGTTACTGAGTAGGCCCTGCTGACGACTACATACATTTCTGAAAATTCAGTTTAGACTTTGACACGTCTCATGGTCCACTATCTCATAGACTGAAGTGAATGTTACTACAAATCCAAGTCAAACCAACTTCTCCCAACATATCTCTGTGGAAAGGAGGGGAACTGACACCCAATTTTAGGACTTAAAATATGTGTGAGGACTTACAACTGGAGATATCTACAGGAGTGGTTGATGCACAACCAAAATGCAATGACAAGGCATAAACTATACTGTGCTATTTTTTATCTTCTTCCTATTTCTCATCAGTCAAGCAAGTGCAAGTACTACTACCGCAACCATTCCCCATGTATTTGTGTTTAGGACACTGCAGACATCATTTTGATTAAAGTCCTACCCATTAACCTACTAGGGATAGACATTTCCTGGTAAGCAGACACAACTACTAAAGGTCTTTCAGCATCATCTGCACCTTCATTCACTTTCGCTCAGACTCTCTGCCTTGTTTTGCAATCTTTAGCCAATGTAAGAGATCAAAACCACTATGAACTTACCCCCAAAGCTTTGGGGATGGATGCTCCACTGGCTTACGTCAGTCTAATCTAGTTCTAACATTCAACACAGAGCACATATAACAGACACCTGGGAAGCTCAGACAACTTGCTATACACATAATCCCAGCTGGCTATATGTTCACAATTGAGATCAGTAGCAAGAACAGAGGAAAATCCCACAAAGTCACTTTTTTTTTAAGAGTTACCTATTCTGCAGAAATATATGTGTGCTTTCCTAATGCATTCAGAGCTATGTTAATTTCCTGGTGCATAAGGTTTCTTTAGCATTCATGTAACAAATACAGATTTGGTACAAATTTTATTCTCTGAATATGTAGAGTCAGATAGCCTCAAACTCTGGAAAAGCTGGCACTCCATTATAGCTCCTTTCTAGTTTTATCCTGCTTCTGCTTATCGCTGGTCACATTTATCACTCTATGAATGTAATTGTTAAATTGTCATTTTATGAACGAAAAAGGTTGTCCTTGTGACAGGCTTACATTTCTGTGTGCCATGGTTTATATGAGTAGTAGCAGCCCTAACAAAGAGCATGTGACCTGATTTCCCAGATGTCTGTAAATGTACTTGCCATTGAATTTGAAATGAGTGAATTCAAAGCTCTTCTTATAAAACACAACTCAAGTTAACTTTTTTTTTTCCTTTCTGTCTCTCAGCAGCTGTTCTTCTTTTATTATTTCATGTGCTATATTCAATATGCAAAGTTTCCTTTACACTTACACTTTCTAATGCATCTGTCATGCTGAAAAACAGCAAAAAGCCTCTCTTGTGAGTTTTTTCCCCACAGTTAAAGGAAGGCTTAGGTAGAAAAAAAAATTTGCCTGTGAGCATCTAGAGAGCTTAAGGAAAATATTCTTCAGCTTTATGGAAGTTTAAAAATTAAAATACCCGTGAATTTAATGCTTAGAAATGACAATGACTGGTCCTGGTAATTTTCCTTAAAAAGATGATTTGGGAGTTAAGACACAGATAGGAGACCTGGATTCTGTTCTTCATCTATCAACATCTTACTGGTTAAACTCTCAGATTATGTCAGCCCTGAAGACAGTTAGAAAAATAATTCACATTCTCATCTGAACCAATGCAGGGACCTATTGGAGTGGGGGTTTTAGATACAACAGCTACCTCCTTTTACCCTTCCTTATGTTAATTCTGCCAAAACTGAGCCAAAGACATACAGTTCAGTCCTGCCTCAGAAGTCCTTCCTCACTAAAACTTCCTGGATTATAAGACATTTGGAACTTGGTTGCTAATTTTCTTTGGAGCAGGAAGATCACAAGGGCTGGGTCTGAGTATTTCATCACAGCAGTCGGGACTATGAAACAGTAGGAGAAACCCAGCCTGTGCAAAATTAAGTCAGGTGAATTCACCTTCTCAAAGTCCCAACAGCTGGTAACTCCTATAGAATTCTAGATAGATACTGCAGCCCTCCTTATGGAATCCATCCATATCTCCAAAGCATGCCACACAGTACTGAACAGCTTTCAAAAGCGTGTACACTGTAGAATTCTGAGTAATAAAAAAAAAAATCAAACAACAGAATTAATGGGCATTTAAATAAATATTGTGAATATCACTATTTACTGGGATGTGTATGAACTACGACCCTATGAGTATGTTTATAACCGGTGCATATAAAGGGACAGTCCACAATATTTTATGCAGTTTTTTTAAAAGGTAGACTTAATCGAATCAACATAGCTAAAAGTATGAATTTTGGAAATGGCTGTAGCTCATTTCCAAAAGCATGTAGTTACAAAAAAAATTCACATCCCTGACCAATTTTATGATGGGTTTTGCTGGTGGTTTCTAATTTCAATGAAGTTTCATGAGGGCAAAATTCCTTACAGCTCCCTGCCTTGGCACCTGAGTCAGAGGCTGGAGTGTGTCTCCAGCAGCTGGCCAGGCAGTGTGCTTCAAAGTGCAGCCCATATTCTTTCAGGATGAATTTTCAAAAATGTGCTCTTCATTTTGGAGCAGAGCAATGTAAGATCTAACGCTATCCTCCATGAAACAGAATAATCTTGTTTTACCCACCACTTCTTCAAGTCCAAATATCCCCTGTATTCCGTATTAAGCAGGATTTTTAGTCATCAGCAACTGAAATGGAGCCATCAGGCAAGGTTACATCACAGATGTTGTCTGAATTCATTCAAAATTCAGTGTTGAATTACATGTATGTAGCTGCAGTAAACTGTGACTCTGGCCAGCCTCTGCAGCCTGGTCTGGCCCAGCAAACATTAACCCCTTTCTAACTGGGTCACTGTGGGCTGTGCTGCAACTCATTCATGCAGCTCCCTTGTTTTAAAAGCTCAGAGCATTCTTGTCTCTAGACCCAGCCACAGCACATTCCCAGAAGGACCTGCTGGAAATGGTCTGTTCATGGGCCAAAATCCCAACACAAACTTTAAACACATTGCAACATTTTGGGCAAAATACTATGAAATTGATACTCAACCTATAGCATGCATGTGTTTTGTTTCCAGGCTATTTGGTCTTTCTGAATGCTCTCTTAATGTTTTGCAAATACTGTTTCTCTCCCAGTCTATCTGCATGCTACGTTTTCAAGCAATCTGAAACCACAGTTTGAAATGACATTCAAGTGCCTAAAATCCTTTAAAATTTCTAGTTGCCTTTTAAATATAGGTCTGATTGACTCAGAACTAGATATTCAACAAGAAATTATGAGCTAAACATGTTTCTCATTTTTATTCTACCACCACACAGACAATGCTACATTTATGTAGCACTCAGGGATTGCAGTTAAGATTGGGTTTCAGAGAGGAAACTAAGTTAGAAAACACCCATTTTAAAAGTACCTTCCAACTTATGATGGAAATATTAAAAAAAAAAAAAAAAAAAAGAGGCTGAAAAAATTAATTAAACTTCACTGATCAAAAGCACAAAGGATCTTGATGTACACTGCAGAGAAAGTGCATATTCAGTTGGTAGGAAAGTCAGATCCTTCAGATTATTCTTCTCCTTCAAGTACATTTTATCTATTTAAAGTGTCCTGTCCTTAATCCACCAAATATTTAATTATTCATATGAGAGAGTAACCATTTCAACAGGAGTGGTTTAGAAAACTCCAAGCTAATGGCCACAAGTGGCCTGATACCTGAATCATTCCAGACAAGGTAGTAGCTCAATTCCCTGTTCTCTTTCTTTGGGTGACTTTCCTGCTCAGACATTATTAATAGATCTGCATGCCATCCAAACCAGGTCTGCCTTGACACACTGCTGAGGGAGAACAAAATTACCTAAACCAGGCCACAGACACCTGTCAGGTCAGTCTAAAGTGAGACTTAAGTACTTTAGAGCATTGCAGTAATCATTCACTTAGTCCCATGGGTGCTTCTGCCTCCTGATCCACCAGATGGACAAAAGTGAGACTGATACACCATAGAAACCTCACTCTACACCAGCCCTGATGTGACTGCAGATCACAACATGGCCCTCTCTTGTGATCCAAAGGTTCTACTTTTTGTTCCTAACAGTATAAGGGAAAACCCCCTAGACTTCATTCCCTGGGACAGAGCAGCACCAAGAGCAGCCAAGAGCATGGAGATGAATATCCATACCTAATATCCATACTTCCTTACATTTCTGAGGCTTTTTAGGCTCCTGGAAAACTGCTCTCAGTACTGTACAAGCGTTCTGTTTGCAGCTGAATGCCAGCTGTTCATATATTACAATGGAGCCACTAAAAATAATAGATCAGAGTAAAAAAAGGGATGCCTGAACCAGTTTCACAGGTTCTCCCATATCTATTAGTTCTTTTGTGGCAAGGAGTTTACCACTGTTAATATCCCAAACATATAATCTCTATGCCTGAGAAGACTGGTAAGCACTAAATAAAATGCAAGACTAAAACAATAGAAAGAGTAGAAATAAATCATATATTTCTGTATGCCTGTAAGAGTACAGAAATTTCTGCTGCCAGTAAGAGAAATTCAGAGTTTGGTGTGAGGAATGGGAAGAAAGGCTGAAGGAGGAGAGAAGCAGGAGAACTCTTTTAGAGGTAGGAAAAGCTAAAATCTTATTTCAGGCATCTGTCTAGGAAGTGATCAGCAGATGAAAAGCTCACAACATCTGGCATTTAAAGAGAAAGTCAATATTTAACAGGAAATCCTCTCTCTTTCAAAATATTGATTTTTGAAAATGAACAGCTTTTAAAAAGCACATGCATACATACAAAAAAAAAAAAAAAAACAAACCTCAAAAGCAAGCTAGCCACAATGCTGGGTCTTAGCACACCATGCAGCTGTCTCAAATGTGGTTACCATCTGCTCCAAGGGTGAATTTAAACCTGATAGACTAGAAATTAAGGAACTGTTGTCCTCAGTAGATCAGGTCATATTCAAAATTCAACCTAACCTTAAGGTCCATCTGCAATTCTCAGAGGTCATGGTCAAACATGGTCATACATGTTATGTACAGCTGAAAGGTACACTGGCCACAAACACAGCCTGCCTCCTGCTCCAACACCAGGAGCAAGTCAGGAATGCGGCTCACACTGCTGCTTCTCCACAGCACCCTGGTTCCTATGTTTCCTGCCTTTCTCCTGTGAGACAGTAGCAGAAAAGGATTGCAAAAAGCTGTTATTCAGGAAAAGATGTGTGCGGTGTGGTTCACAGCTCATTGTATTTACAAGACTCTAGGCTGTGCTGGTTGTTCTCCTGAAAGTATTACGTGTTTAGATACCTAAAATAAGTATTTATCAGATCAAGAGCTAGAAAAAAAGACAAAGTTTATCTATTCTCACAGGAACTTAAATATTTTTATATGTATGTATTTCTTGGGTAGCAATGATTTTATAATGTAGAGAAGTATTTCTGAGAAAGTGTCCCTCTTTTAACAGACAATAACCTGAGGTCTCCAGATTCCAAATGAGCCAAACTCTCCATACACTCAAGCTGGTTAAATCAGTTGTGACTATGACCAGAACTGCCACTGTGTTCTCAAACACAGGGGTCTAATGATTTATGCTGCTACCTTGGAAATTAATTATAAAGGCCTTTTAAAACAGAATAGTGACATTTTAGTTTTCCATAGCAAGTTTTAAATCAGTCGTTGCCTTCACATGTCAAGTCTGTAGCCAAAAATACTATTTATGGATTATCTCAAAAAGGCCCTGTTTCAGAAAGGGAATTTCTTTTTCTGTTCCATTTCTTAATTTGAACTGTACCCTTCTTCCAAATTGAAAAAACATGTGCATGGAAAAAATATAACAGGAAACTTGGATGAAGGAGCCGCAACAGGAGGTCATCATTAAAAATTTTAAAGTTTAAAGCTGAAGAAGGCCAGGAAGTGTCACTCACTCCTTACACTCTGGCAACAAACCTAGACTTGGGTTGGAAAAATCTCCATCATAAACAAATTTCAATATGTGCCCAGAATGAAAGCTAAGTAAAATCCAACCCATGTAGCTGAAACTGTAAATCAAATCCTAAACAACGATGTCCCAAAAGAGTCAACAACCTTTGTCCAGATAAAAGCCAGCTTAATTTGTTAAGTCTGGGTATTATTCAGTTGTCCTAAATTCCATCTCAGTCCCTGAGCCTCGTGTTTCCTTTTCACTAAATGTTTTTGAAAGCCCAAAGATAGCCAGAGAAAACACTAAGTACAAAGAGCTATGTGCAATTTTGGCCATGATAGTAAGTCCTAGATGATAAAGAGCTTTTCCCTTCCAAATTTTTTTCCTCTGAGTTAAAATTACTGTACCCCAAGCCCTTAGCAAGTTCAATTTCTCTGCATGAAAAGGCATTACTAAGAAAGAAGAGGATGGAGGCTATCATCCCTCAAGGTCTCAGGTTTTCCTTGCAAAACGAAGGAAACAAATCTTTGCAGAGTACAGCATACAAACGCCACCAATGTCCAGTTCACCGGAGCAGGGGGTACTGTGAATTCACAAGTTATAAGCCCATATTCCATGAAGAACTGCATGATGAGGAGGACATGGACATGAGCCAGCTGAACTGTTTCTTTTCATGAAGCAACTTAATCTTCTATGTAATTCTTTTCACTTCAAAATCTTTCTTTGAAAAATGATGTGGAACTAGTGCAGCAACTACAGAACACTGCTGCTGCATACCTGGTTCACTACACAGGCCTCTCTGGAAAGAAACTGAGAACTGGATAATCTGTCTCCTCTTCTACAATTGTCAGGATCTGCCCATGCAAATGGATAATCACTAGGAGTGGGCCATTATTAAGGATGGCTTTTGAAGATGACTCCACAAGCAACAAAATCTCACTGCTGCAGCTAAACAAGCCATTTGTAAAATCCTGGACAAAGAATTTCTTTTGGATTTCTTTCAAATTTCCTCAGCAACTGGACATATACAGAGCTGCTTGCACTGAAAATGTATTATTTCATTCTATGCATTATATGACTTGGCTCTCTAATTCAGATGCTAGACAATTTATTCTTATTTCTTATCTGTTTTTACAGGGTTAAACCTAACAACATAATCGTCAGTTTTATTAACATGACCACGTGTTCTGTTCTCTCCCTTCTCTCCTAATGACTTGGGGCTGTGAATAGGCTGTTCTGACACTAGAGGATGTGAATGGCATGGTAGCATTCAAAGTTAGTGCAGAAACTGGTTGGTTGTCATCCCTGAATTTATGCCCATCTGTCAAAGTGGTTTTGTTCCCACTCAGTCATATGTTGGTGGCAAGAGACAGGACAGGCACCAGGTGTAAGTTCAGAGTAGATGTAGCTAGTGTTAAAAGTGGAAAAAATTACGGAAAAAAAATATTGCTTTGCAAGTAGCTGCTTCTGATAGCAAGTAATCAAAACATATGGAGATTATAAATTCAGATTTCTTGACACTTTGAGGCATTATGCCACAAACAAATGCTTTTATCCTTAAAATGTTTCATTGATGTGAATTTACATTTGAAAAACCTAATTAAGGGACAATATTTTCCCCCCCAGAAAGTAAGAAACCTCCACAAATTCAGTGGATATCCTTTGAAGTATGCTGAAAAACTTACCCTTACACACGCCTTCATTCTGCTAGTGGAGAGTTGATGTTTCTTTTTCCTTCAAATAAGCTACAGGCACTCAAACAGGCACAAGCCTGGTAAAGTTATCCCATGAAGAAAAGAAAAAGCAAGATTTGTATTTTGGGAACACCATTTTCTTTATTCTGATCACAGCAAAAACAAAAAAGGTTTACTACTTCAACAGTAAGCAAATTGAGATTTGTCTGGTACTGTGAGCCACATTTAGAGATTAAGGCCATGGACATGTGTTAGATATTCAGGAGTTTGTGCAAAGATGCTTAGGAAATCTAGTCTAATAGAAACCACCCAAATCTCTGACAGGAGACTCCAATTTTTCTCCCTCTGTAGTTGAGTAAGAAAGTCTTCCTACCACACACATGATTTTCAGGAGGACATACCTCTAATGAAAGAAGGATCACCCCTTAAACATGCTGAGAGAAGGTAAAGGAGAATCAGAAAGGCAATGGGACTCAGCTAAATGGGATGGGGGAACAAAAATTGGGAAATATGAGAATACCACACTCTCATCATACCTTGGTTATGCTGAAAAGAGGAGGTTTTGGTGCCAAAAGGACACAGGAATTCAAAATGTTATCAGTTATTTTGGCTCCAACAGATGGACCATTTATGATGGATAAAGCACTGAGCGTCATATCCCTTACATTTTTGCATGTAAAACTGAATGTGCAGCCCAGACATCCCTCAAGAGGTCTGGGAGCACCCTCAGGTCTCACAGCCCTGATAGAAGCTGGGTGACTACACTGAGATATCCCTCAAGGACAACCTGTCTGAGCTAGCATATGCTACTGGTACTTTGGAGGACATATATCAAGGTCCAGTGTCCTGCAATGAACTGACCTAGCATTCTTTGACAGTAAATTTGCAGGAAAGAGAAAAGGAGTGTTGCAGTGTGTCCTTTGATGGAAGGATGGTGAGTGAGTGTGAAAACATCACTTAGGTATCAGATTATGCTTTCAGTCTGGCAGCTATAGATAGAAAACACCAGATTTGCAAGACAGCTTTGTGTATGAGTAGGTACCAGGCATTAAAAAAAAAAAAAAAAAGAAAGAGAGGAGACTCCGTAAAACCTCATGCTAAAACTGTAGGAAGAAATATAACAATTAAAATCTTTCTCCCCACATCAAGGTAGCTTGTAAGTTAATGAGCCATGAACAGTATCTTCCTTTCAGCATCAGCAGCTCCCTAAAATGATTCCTGAGTTTTGTCATCTTTGGTATTCTGCTCAAAGTCAACAATTAAGAGACAAAAAGAGTTCTGACAGCTCTGTGCTGGCTGATGTTTCCAGCTATGCTTTCTTACCTGCAATTAAAACATTATGCTTTATACCCTTGCGATAAAAAACAGATGATAATTTTTCTTGGTATCCAAATAGCTAATATATTCAGATTTTTATGAAAGTTTATGATATTACTAAAGAAAACAGAAAATTAAAAGAAATGTAAAAAACAAAAATAGAAGTGTTGGAATAATCCCATAGTGTCCCCTTTTTATTCCCATGATGCTCAGGTGCTGAGGGTTGCTAAATTCTTTCAGTTATGTTAACACAAACTAAAATCATATTAAGATGCAATTCCCAACTGTAGCTCACACATTAAGTTAAGAAAAATGTGGGCAAGCTATTCTGATGTTTACTGGAAATGGAAAGACAAAGACAGAGAGAGGAAGAGCAGAGAATGTAATTGCTTCACAGTAAGTGGAAGCATTT
Organism: Certhia americana; assembly: GCA_018697195.1. NCBI lineage: Eukaryota > Metazoa > Chordata > Aves > Passeriformes > Certhiidae > Certhia > Certhia americana. The sequence continues at coordinate 9,006,774 of CM031860.1, forward strand.
CTGGATGAAATAGTGCTAGCAGTACTTATTAAATTTCATAACAGGATGTTCTCAGCTCAAATACCCTCTTTAGTCCTTGACTTTATAACTGAGACTGACAGATCAAAACCACTATGAAACCAGACGAATATAAGTCTTACTTATTTTAAATTGCTTTTTCCCCCTCCAGCAAGGCTGCCCTAGACTTTCTGGATTCCTGAGGTTGGAGTGCACTGCTACATATATCTCTTCATGCACCAGGGGAAGCTGGTTTTACCCTTCCAAATTCCTTCATTACCAGCTCTTAAACCAACTCTGCAATTAGAGTGTGGTTATCTTCTGGGTCTCTGTCCACTCATCCCTGGTCCCAGTCCCTGTCCTCCAATAAAAACACCTGAGTTTTCAGAGCAGATAAAAGTCACCTCTGCATACTTGGCAGATCAATTAACTCTAACAAGCTGGCATACATTCTCAGCTTTATCATAAAACATTCACAGAGAGAGGTTGAGAGGTTGATACACTTTGTCTTTTCTTGACCCTATTTCCCTTCAAGAATCCTCAGGTGTAAACACCAGGTGTTCCCACTTTCTCTCCAGGAAAGTATAATGAAGTTAGGAAGGGCTGAAGCCTTCCTTTTCTCAAGCAACCCAGCACTATCCCTTGCTTTGAATATGCCAATATTTCTTGTGCTTCCTCCAAACTGTCTCCTTGCTCAGTCATTGTTAATGACTGTTCCTAGGACTGCCTAAGCCTTTAAAAGGCTGGTAACTTATTACAGGGTAAAAATGTCCCTTCTGCAAAGGAATCCCTCAAACATAAAAGTTATGCCTTGCCATAAATTAATCCTTGTATTCCACACAGCATATTTGTGCATAACCACACTTTATGCATACCTACATGACTAATACATATGACTCATGACGGACTATTGATTAAGATCAGATAGAGAGGCAAATTTCAGGGCAAGAAGGGGTTTGGAATGACACTTGTCTACATAGGAAATTGGAACACATCATCAGCCTGCTATGATTTACAACAGGCATTGCTGTGACCATCTGCACTGAGCCATTAGAATTTGGGGGGGGACTTGCATTCCTTTTTTTCCTACACTGCCAATCTTGCATCTATTTTACTCTCATTTAGATTATTTCTTGTGCAACCCTTCTCATGATGACTGAACTTACCAAAATAAAATGAAAATTTTTTTAAAAATTGCAGACAAGAAAATAGATTGATATTTAGCCAGAAGATTAGTGACATGATTTGACATATGGCCACAAAAAAAACATATCCAAACAAGGATTCCTTTCAGTGTACCCCGTGTGCATTTTATATGTATATATGTACACATGCTACACCTGTTGTGTAGCGAGGTGAGGTAAAGACTATCTTTTCCTATACCAACAAGTATGCACAACCTATGCATCCATTTCTTAGGTATTCAAACCAATGGTTATAATAGTCTGCCCCACTGCTCTTCTCTGGCCTACCTGCAGTGCTGCATCCCGTTCTGGGATCCTAAGTAGAGGAAAGATAGGGACCTGTTGAAACAGGTCCAGAGGAGGGCCAGAATAAATTATCAGAGGATTGCAGCATGTCTGCTATAGGAAAGGCTGAGAAATTAGGGAGTGTTTTACCTAGGGAAGAGAAGGCACCAGGGAGATGATATTGTGACTTTTCTTACATAAGATCTAAGGGCTTATAAGAAAAATGCTGTCTGTAGCAATTAGACAAGGGCTAATGGCTTTAAACAACAAGATGGTAGGTTCAGACTATAGATAAGGAAGAAATTTTTTATGATGAAGGCAGTGAAACACTGGAAGAGGTTGCCCAGAGAGGTTGTAGATGCCTTGTCCCTGGAATTGTTCAGGTTGGACAGGGCTTAGAGCAATCTAATCTAATCAGAGGTGTTCCTGCTCATTTCATGAGGGTTGGACTAGCTGCCAGCTGTAAAGAGCAATCCAACTCTGAAGAAGCCATATTTCTCTTTTCCCTAAGGAAAAATCCCCAGTCAGTAAAATTAAATGTTGTTTAGTTGGAAGGAAGAGGAAAAACAAAAAGGTAGCAGAGTTACCCAGTACTGCTATTTCAAATCAAGCTGGATAAATTCTTCTTTCTTTCACTGGATATTTATACCTTAAAATTAAAATTTTCCTTTGATGGAAACATAGTTTCAAAGATATGGCAAATTGCACCTTATGGTTATGAAAGTCAGTGAAAATGTGCCTAAATTCAATCCTTGCGTGTGAGTTTCCTTAGAATTACACAGTGGGAGAGCTCTTCTCCAAAAATCTGAATATATTTAAAAGAAAATTGTAGAGGCTAGTTCTTACACAAAATCAATCTCAAAATAACCCAATGTCCAAACACTTTGATGACTGAGACAGAATTTGAAGACGAAGAACCTTTGAGCACAGCACCTCCTGGAAACTAGAGACCTTTATGTTCATCATTCATATCAGATTTTCTGGAGTGGGGGGATAAGAATTTGGCCTTGCATCAAAGCAGCCTCACTGACATAGAACATTTCCATAATGGATCTGTCTGTGAAATTAAACTGGAGTGCCACTGCTCTATTTTTCTTTATAGGCTTACAAACCAGGAGGATCAGATTCCATGCAAGTTCATTGCCTGATTTAATTTTCAACTGAATTGCAATTTGTAACAAAGAATTGTGAAGAACATCACAGGCATGTTTGTGACAGATTCATACTGCTGCAAACTCACGTGTTGCTTGTTGTTAAAAACAAATACAAAACAAGTATTGGTAGGTTGTACTACGAATACTTTGTGAATAAATTGAAAAATAAATAATAAATATGAATAAATGAAATAAAGGAAAAATAAATTGTGAATAATCAACATAAAGCTTTGAATGTGTAAACATGTATTTGTTCACTTCCTCATACCATAATTTCCAACAGCAGAGCAGCTCTTAGAAAGCTGATATGACCTTGTCACTAGTACAGCTAGTTTTTCCTAGTCAATTCATAATACTTCTGTGTGCTAGGAATAAGTTTCAACATCATGCTGAGACTTACAGAGGGAGAGTTGCATGGGCTAAAGATGTGCTGCAGATTTTTGTGCTTTAACTGCTTCTGTCTAGTTCTCTTTTACAAGTCAACCACTATGCCTCTAGTGTGCAACATAGCACCATGTGTCCATTGCCATTGCTTCAGCAACCCTGTGCTCCACAGTATGGTGTAGTATATTGCAGAGTGTTAAACTGGGCCACAGAAAAAAAACTGCATTAGGATAGCATTGCATACAGGGTCAGACAGTCCTGCATCAGCTGAGGAGTCATGATCTCAAGTAGCCCTGTGCAGACCTGGGTGTATTATCTCAGGTGTTGGAGACATGTCAGGGTAGGAGTGCATGTCCCCTTTCAGGTATGACTGATAGGACCTCTTCCAGTTTCATGTCACACTGCTTTGCCAACAGCAATCTTTCAAAGTGGGATATGTACAGCACACTGGTTAATTTATTATGCTATTATGTCCTATTCTTTCAATAAAAAAGTTTGGGATGCATCACATCTAGCAAAATCCTCAAGGGTGAGTGTCTTCAGTTTGGACACAAGTCTAGGAGAAGACACTCTGGAGTGAGTGTTGCTTTTAAAAGGGTTCCAACAATCCCTTTTCGCCAATAAAAAATGAATACTTGTGGATGAAAGCGAAAAAAACCCCAACCATTTATTGACAAACAGAATGCCCACACAGCATGGGAAAAAGTTAAATAAATGCTAGATATTGAACTGTCAGCCCTTAGAACACACACACACACACGCACATATATATATAACAAGACAACCCCCCCCAGCAGTGTCAGGAGCACGGCAGAGCCCCCCAAAGCCAGCCGCAGCTTCTCTCGGCTGTCGGGCACTTTCCCCTGCGGTGCAGTTCTGCTCACAGCCGGCAGGGGCGCTGGCGGCTCCCGGCCGGGCAGGGCGGGTGCGGGGATTGCCCCGCGCCGGCAGGGGGCGCTGTGGCGAGAGCTCCGCCGCCTCTCCCTCAGGTGGGCAATGGCGGCTGAGGTGTCAGGGAAAGAGAGGAGGTGGCTCCTTTTCCAAAACTCACAGGGAGCAGCCGGTCTCAGTGCTGCTCTGGGTGGTGAGCTGGACTGTAGCAGTAGCCTCAGAGCAGCGGGCTGGCACAGCAGAGGTGAACACATGCCTGGGGGCAGCGAATCAAAATGTAGCACTAACCCCAAAGTGGCGGCAGAAGCAGCGGGGGCGTGGAGGGGCGTGGTTCTGGCAGAAGCAATGCCGAGCTAAAGTGTAGCACAAACCCTGAAGCAGCAGGGGAAAGCAGAGAGGGGCTGGGCCGGGGATTGCTCCTTTGCACAGCTTTCCCACCACAGCTGGTCCCAAGGCTGGGCTGCCGCGCAGAGGGAACGGCAGGATAGGGAGTGCTCCCAGCACAGCACGCACCGGCCCTGGGCTTCCAAGTGGCAGAGGAGCAGAGAAGCAAGATGGCAGGCCCTGGGCACAGTGCCTAAAGAAGGAAAAAAAACAAGAGGGGAAAAAGGACAAAACCCACAGGGCAAGAGGACCCCAGGTCAGATCGACCATGCCGAATGTGTCAATCACCCCACCAGAAGGAAGAGTAGCCGCTGGCTCCCAACTCCCTTAGGATCCTGGGCTGCCCTTCACCCATTGAGATATTCCTGAGCTGGAAGCAGGGGGCAGTGGCACTTCTGGACACAAAACAAAAACAAAATGGTTATGGGATATGAACCTCTCCCAAGACAGTGAAAGAAACAAGGGGGGAAAAGAGAAGTAAAAAAAGCAAAAATGTCTTCAGCAAACAGAACCGGAATGTGATATGTGGGCTATAGTACTAGTGCCAGAAGTAGAGTAGCTACATTTCATGCTGTGTATATATCTAATTATCTATTCTATTGCAATGAGCTACAACGAAATATGATAAAGTCATACAAAATGTTAGGTTGGAAGGGACCTTGAAGTTCATCCAGTTCCAACACCCTGCCATGGACAGGCAACCCTCCATCAGAGCAGGTTGTTCAGAGTCCCATTCCACCCATATGTGCATCTGTCTATAGTATACTCCCCAGAAATTAAATATTCTGTACTCAAATGGTACTGCCTATAAAACTCAAGACTTGTACAAACATAAAAGTTTAACATTAAGAATAATTCACCATATGAACTTGCACTCTCTTTCTAATTACATTGTTGATTTTAATGTAAATGCCTATCTGTGTGCGGAAAAAGATATTTCAATATTTGTGTTGTTTATAGCTGGAGTAGGGAAACACTTTATGCAAAGCAATTTGTTCAGTTTAATTCTTCAGTTGCCCATGAATGTGCCATACTCATAATTAAATTTATTTCATATTAAAAATTATTGCTGAAAAAAATGTTAGTATATAATTCTTGGTTTATAATATATTTCTAAGCACTTCATTGCACAGAACTCAGATTCTACAGTCTAAAATTATGTACAGATCACATGCCATAAATTCTGTCTCTATTTTACATAAGCAATTCAGCAAAATCCAAGCATTTTTCTGGGCAAATGTATCAGAACACATACATAAAGTGAATCTAAGAGTACTCACAGAGTGTCATCCTTAATGAGAGTAGAAAGACTCCACCCATATCTTTAGATAAAAGAATGTGATTCCACAAACTGAGTGGTCCAGAATAATTCTTTGGGATAAAACAGAAGGGCAAGAGTTTTTACAGGAGTCACTTGGTGTCTAAATCTTTCCTTCTGCCGTCAAGTAATAGTGATTTCAAAAACATACATGAACAAGGAAAAATTATGCCCTTTACAAGGACCAAATTCCTACTACCACACCAGCTATGTAAATGTACAGCTGAAAATTGTCCATATGAAACTTTTAGACTAAAAGTGCATGAAATTCATAGAATGCTTTTCACAGTTAGTAGAGCCCAATTTGCCAGAACAAAAATAGACATCTACATTGCAAAAGTCTGCGTCTGAGATGCTTTCACTAGAATCTCATCATACTCTGTAGAGATGAATGGCATTGATGGCTAAAGATTTTTTTTAGTTTTTTATATATTTTTCATATATTTGTAGCCATGATTTTTTTATATATAGTTGTATGGTTTCTAGGTCTTTTCTTGCCCTTTCTCACAATAAGCTAACCTTTACTAACATATTTTTGAAATTCTGTTTAATTAATCTTAATCTTAAGAAGGGACTTGCTGACAAGGACATCTTGTTTTCCACCAGAACTTAAAGGACATAACAAGAAATGGGGCAAAGAAGCCCCTGGACGACCTCCAAGGTCATGGCCCAAGGGTGGCTTACTGGGGTAACTGATCTATTGGATGTATCTGCTATATATAGTAATTGATTAACCTTATAAAAATTGTAGAAATCCTTTATCACATGTGCACAGAGCCGAATTTGTGCATCTGAAAGCTTTCATTGAAAAGTTGCTTTTTACTTTACCACTTCAACACTGTTGAAAATTTTGTATTTTGATTTTAGGCAGCAACATTACACTGGACTACACATCTCACCCTAAAGTGAGATGCACATAATGTAAGTCGGATGATTTATCTCCATTAGATGCAAGCACATAAATTGCAGACATAGTAGATAAGATGAATCCTATCCCATATTAATAATAAAACTTGTGACTGTGTAAGCCCTGCTACTAAGTATCCTTCAGCAAGCAGAAACACATTTCTTGGATCATTTTATGGGTTCTACTTACCCACAAATAGAAACTTGCATGCCAGAGAAAAACACATTTTTATAACATGTTCAACAGGAAGAAGGCTTCAGATTTTTCCTAGAGATAAATAAACAATTAGAATTCAAAGGAACACTTTTTAACTTTTTTCTCATTAAGAGATAGAAACTTCTCCATTTATTGAAGAAGAGTATGTCTTCTAATGTAAAAAATGTGGAAACAAGATGGTTTGGCATGCATTTCTTAACTCTGTTTCATCAAGCTTCTATTCTTTGTCTAAGTACTCAAGTTGCTACATGAGCAAATCTTACACAATGACTGTTATTAGACTGCTCATTTAAATGGTTGATTCAAGTGGAATATCATGGTTCTCTAGTCTGCCAGATAAGCACTCGGGAAGTGTTGCTTTGCTATTTGATATGTTTCCCTTCTTTTAAATTCTAAAGAATCACATGACTTGCATAATAAGCAGCTTTATGTTTTAAACTCAATGAGCAGAGATACTGAAGCAAAGGAGAAATCTGTCATTAAAAGAATAAACATCTCGGTTGATGCTTCATTGTTGAAAGGCTTTCTTGAACAGAACCAAAACATTTTCTTGCTTTGAGACCCAAGTGGTTTTCTGAATCTCACAGTGGTAAGAACAAAAATTCAGTCCAAGTCCAAGAAGCATGGAGTAGCTCTGTAAAAGGAAATCAACAAAGAATATTCTGTTTCAAAGTATTATTACAATGGAAATTAAAGACTCTGGCATTTCTACTGTAGTAACAGAGTATCCATTACCTCCTGTTGCATCAAACTCAGTTTGGCTGGGGAGCGAGGCTTAAAAGACGAAGACAGGACAGGTAGGATGGATGAGGCTCAGAGATGTTCTTTAATCTGTTTTAGTAACCACCTGCTTTCTAGACACCTCCCAAGGCCACACAGCCTGGAGCTCCTTCCAGAGAGCACATGGTTAGGAGGCCTGGATCCAAAGACCTGGGGGCTTGGCTAACGTGGCTAGATATAGGGTTTACCTGGCCAGATATCCAATGATAGCTATGGGGCAGGGGCTTGACCTTGTAAGTCCCAGTGCCCTGCTCCCCAGGGTCCTAGGTCTACTCCTCGGCGTAAAGAATTTGGGCCTAGCTTTTTTATTTATCTCAGCTAATTGGACTGCTACATTCTACCCCCATGAATTCAGGTCTCAGTCCACAAGTACCTTCATTGCATACCTAAATAAAAGGATACAAGGAGTTTATGAGAAAATAGTAGATTATGCTGTTGATTAGATAAGGTGCTACAGTTTGGGATTGAAGATAGCACTTCAGCACTTGCTTCAACAATCAAATCACAGGGTGGTTTGGGTTGGGAAGAGACCTCAAAGTTCATCTTGTTCCAAACTTCCTGCCATGGGCAGGGACATTTTCCACTTAGACCAAGTTGCTTAGAGCTCCATCTAGCATAGCCTTGAACACTTCCAGGGATGAGACATCCACAGCTTCTCTGGGCAACCTGTGCCAGGGCCTCACCAACCTCACTGGAAAGAATTTCTTCCTACTAGTTAATCTAAACCTGCCCTCTTCAGTTTGAAACCATTCCCCCTTGTCCTATCACTACATGCCCTTGGAAAAAGTCCCTCTCCTGACATCTTGAAGGCCCTTTAGGTACTGGAAGGTGTTATCAGGTCTCCCCAGAGTCTGTTTTCATAAGAAAGGGGTTCCAGTCCTCTTATCATCAAAACAAAACAATACAAAAATTGAGAGTAGGCCTAAAGAGCATTTGCACAGCAGCTCTACAGAGTGAAAAAATACTCCAAATGAGTAAATTTTAACACCAATCTCACATTTCAGTTACTTTCCTTTACTTACATACTGCAGGAGCACAGTAACTATAATTGTTTGCATACATTTATATGACTGAGCAAGAGCTAGAGAGAAAGATTCCAATTTCAGTCATTTCTTAGCAAGGAATGATCTTACAGTCATTTATGATTGTCCTGTCACTGATTTACACTTGTAAATCAAGACATGAACTGCCCAAAAACCAAACAAACCAACACAAACAAACACACCCAAGAAAACAAATCTGCTGTGGTAACAATTGTTCACAAACTGAAGGGATCATTTATAACTATGAAGAAAAAATGTTTCTTGGTTCTTCACAGTCTCCATTGCATCACTTACTGAACAGTTTTTGTAGAAATAATTCCTCCCCTTCTCAAATTTGGTGCAGTCTTTGTTTGCAAAATATCCATTTTTTAGAGAAAAAGTTATGCTTGAAAAACATTAGTTCTAAACAAAAAAGCTGTCTGGCTGCCTCTGTTAGCATCTAGGAACACACATAATCACAAATGGATTATATGTAGGTGCTTTATTGAGGCGCGTGGGAACTGGGGGTATAGCATCCCAAATCTAGCTCCGTTGTCCTTGTTCAAAATGCAAGTATTTATACCTTTTCAGTTGTAACTAAAAATGGACACTCGCTTAAGCAATAGTCACTATAACAACCTTATTGATATTACTTCTTTAGTACCCAGCCCAAGCTTGTACCAACATGTACGGGTCTTATCTATAGGTATCTTAGAAACTCTAAACACTGATTCCCATTACTGCAGATATCTTAGTCTGTTAAACTATCCCAAAAACCATTCATTCTTTAAACTTAGTTATATATGATTTTCAAAACATTTGACCCTATACTAACATTTCCCCCCTTTGAAAGTATTTCACTTTATTACAATAAATGTAATGCTTTCACTATATACAGTCTTTTAGCTTCTGAGTTTACACTTGATGATCATCTTCAAATCTACAGTTGTCATAAGCGTCATTGCAGACTGGAGGGCTTGGAGACGACAAATGTGGATATGGATCTTTGTCCTGTCTCAATGCTTTTGTTATCGTCTGATTCCAAGATGCCCTTTTCTTTATTTCTCCTTTTAAAATGGTGTAGATTAACCAAATTGCTAAAAACACAATGAGTAAGATTATTAAACTTCCAATAATGGATTTGATCTACGAACTCACATTCCATCTTAATCTCTTGAAGATTTTATCTAACCAACTTGTGGTTAAGTCTTCCTGCTCCTGTTGTGCCTCATGTTCGACCTGTTTCAACTGACTAATGTCATGTTCTACGTCTGCAGTTACATTTGGGATGTGAGTGCAACAATGATCGATTGCTTTTTTAAATATCCGCACACCCAATGTTCTTTTAAAAGTAACAAATGCAAAGCAAATCTGTTTTGTAGGGTTATCTTGGTAGTGGCTTGTAATTGCACATTTAGTTCTCTAAATCCTTCCCTGGTGACTCGTGCTAATCTTTCTACTTGACCTGTAAATTTGTACAACATCTTCTTATTGATGTAATTTGCTATTGGACAAAACAAAGATTCCAGGATTTACCCAAGTTTTACACTACTGGAAGGTTGTTGCCATTTTCTTCGTCTTGATTTCCATTTTCCTGAACTTTCTGCCTTGTTCTTGTTTGCAGAAGTTCACATTTCCCATTAAACGGGGATTTTTTCTAAATCAGGCACGAAGTGGGGAGGCTTAAAGTCATTTCTTTTACCTTTCCATCTGCAGGTAGATGTGTTGTCTAGGTGCCATCTCTTGCTGCCCATATGAATTTACCTGGACTCTGAATTGTACTTCTGCTACATACCACCTTTTGAATCACCTGTCTTATTTTATAACTTATTTTACCTTGTTTGTATTTAATTCTTCTACAGACACAGCCAATTCGCAGAGCTACTACCAATGGTTGAATTTGTTTTATTTCTTCATTGTCAGAAGTACAGTCATAAGTCCTATTACATGACTTCCAATTTACTGTATCTGCTTCCATTCTACTGCTGGTTGCAACATTCAGTACCCCTGGATCTGTTCCATTTTCAGAACTTTTTCATTTAATGCACCAAGGGGTGTTTGCCACAATACTGAAATTTTTAAAGCACACTCATTGACTATGCACTTTCCCAAATTTCATCCTGATCTTTCTCTTCTTGTCTTTTACACCTCCATACAAGAACAGTATCTGAAACATTTTCTTTAACCTTTTGATAATTTGGCAAAACACATTCCCACCTAGCATTGTCTTCATTTCCACTCATGGAAGAGTCCCAACCTACAAGTTTCCCCACTTTGCCATGGCTCAAAATGCAATCCTGTTTCCTCAAAGGTTTCATCCATTCTCTTACCACCTTCCAAGTATCTTTAATTACTGGTCTCATTTCTGACACCTGCTTGCATGCAATTGTTCTATTCTTTTGAATTTCAGGTAATTTTGATGTTATGATTCCCCAATTTATTGGATCTCTTGCTGCCTTTAGTATTGGCAGACAAGTGGTTATTCTACCGGTGTTTTGCATATTGGCAAATTCTCTAATTAATCTAATCATTACATTTTCTGCTTGATTTATGTTGAAGACTTTTATCACTTGTGATTTTGGTTGCATATCTCTCTTCATCCTAGAATGAACAGTTGTCAGCTGATTCTTTGGCATTTCATATCTCAGGGTAACATTGGTTCCTGCTGATGGCACTAGTGGCCATAAAACAATCAACTTCATAATCAATCTGAACATTTGAAACGATTAAACACATTTTAGCTGCAGCTTTGTTGGTCCTACAGTTTTTGCAGTCTACAGTCCAGGAAGAACCTTCTTCACTCTGGTGTAATGTATCCAGGTATCTACTCCAGCCCCTTTGACTGCTGTAAAATGTTGGAAAGAAAGAAACAGGAAAGTCCTATAAATCTGACTACTTATCCAAAGATGCTAAGAATGCAGAAAGTAGAAAAGACATTGAAATGAAGGCAGTGTTTGTCTGAATGTTTATAGAACAGCTTTGGCTGGCATGGGGTCTTTGTCTCTTTGTTAGGAATGATTTACTAGCAGACATACCAAAACCAGAACAGACCCTTCTTCTTTGGCTTGCCAGGAAGGGACCTAATAAGATTTAGAGATTAGAAAGCAGTAAAACATGATAATGTAGCGATTCCTATAGGATGTATGTAAATGTAGAAAATTTGTATCCAATACTAGGTTGGTTAATGAGAAAGTAGAATATTCAACATAGAAAGAGATATAAGTCATTGTAAAAGGAGAGCTCTCTCTCTTGCTTTTGTTCTCTTACTCTCTTACTCTCCTGCTCTTGTTTTTGCTCTTATTCTTTTGTTCTCTTCTTTCTTCCTCTTATATTTTATGCTCTCTTGCCTTGTGCTCTCTCCTGCTCCTGTGTCCTCTAGCCTGCTCTGAGCTAACCCCAAGCAGGGCTTTTCACCCACACCCTATGTAATAAACTTCAAAACAACCATAGAGATCTTGGCTGAGTACTGTCCCAGACCGTTTTGGCACATAACTGTTTCTTAAAGTAAAGGTAGTCAGCAATACCTGATAGGGTCCATTCCACCTTTCTTTCAATGGCTCTTCATTCTAGGTCTTAATGTACACCTCGTCTCCTGGGTGTATGTCATGAACTGAATTCCCGAGAGTCAGCAGTCTGTTCTACACGAGGGTGCTCTGAAGCCAAGTTAGAGTTTTTCCAAGAGACAGAACATAATTATATACCTCTTGTTTTCCTGTGATATGTACATTTGTATTAGGTTCAGGAGATTTATATGGTTTCCCATACAATATCTTATAGGGACTGACTGATATTCCACTTCGAGGTTTTATCCGAATCCTCAGCAGCGCTATGGGTAAAGCCTGTGGCCACTGCAGTTTTGCATATTTTACTGATTCATCTTTTCAATGTTTGATTCATCCTCTCTACTTGTCCACTTGATTGAGGTCTCCATGGAGTATGAAGATCCCAAGCTATTCCTAACAACCTACTTACCTCTCTCACCAATGTAGCTATGAAATGTGGGCCCCTGTCTGATGATATTCCTAAAGGCACCCCGAATCTTGGAATGGTTTCTTGTAATAACACTTAGCTGTTTCTTTTGCCTGATTTGTGCGACAAGGAAGGGCTTCTGGCCATCCAGAAAATGTGTCAACCCCTACTAACAGATATTTATATCCTTGAGTTCTTGGTAGTTCTACAAAATCTACCTGCCAGTAATCTCCTGGTTCTATTTCTATCTGTATTCTTCCTAGCTGTGCTTGTTGTTTGGCCACTTGGTTATTCTTTAAACAAATTTCATACTTTGACATTACTGACTTTGCCATTGTTAATATCCATATTGAGATCAAATTTCGATTTAACAATTTTACCAATGCCTCTGCACCCCATTATGTTTAATTTGTAGAATTTCTCTCATTTTCAAGGGGGGTACCACTATTTGTCTTTGTACCCTTCTGAATTCTTTTGTGCATTTAGTGAGCGTCCCAATCTCTCATCCTCTTTTGAGTATTTTGGGTTTGGAGGCAAATTGAATTGAGATACACTAGCTTTTAAAGGTATCAATGCCATTGCAGTCTGCACTTCTCGAGCGGCTTGTTGAGCTGTCCAATCTGCCTTCCGGTTTCCCTCAAAAATTTTGGAACTTCCTGATTGGTGTGCCTTACAGTGCATAATTACCACTTGTTCAGGTTTTTGCACTGCTTTTATTAATTGCAGAACTGCATCTTAATGTTTAATATGCGTGCCTTGAGAAGACAGCAGTCCCCTTTCTTTCCGCAGTGCCCCGTGTACACGCACCACTCTAAAAGCATACTTTGAATCAGTCCATATATTCACCTTTTTCTTTTTGCTCAACTCTAATGTTCTGGTTAGAGCAATTAGTTCCGCTCGTTGGGCAGATTTATTGTAAGGCCTTTGCCTCTACCACTGCACTTGTTACCACATATCCAGCATATCTGGTCCCACTGTCCACAAAACTGCTTCCATCTGTAAATAACTCCCAGTCTGGTTGCTCTAGTGGGATGTCTTTCAGATCTGCTCTAGCCAAACAGGTGTGTTCTATTACTTCTACACAGTCATGCTTCAATTGTCCTTCTTCATTTCTTGTACCTAGAAAAACCCAATAGATGTACATTCCCAGTTCCCAGACACAGTTCTCACTGGGTCTGATCTGCACCACTTGCAGATGCAAAGGATCCACAAAGGAGAAAAAATTCCTTTTCAGACAGAAAACACTGTCCCTAACACTTAAGAGACAGATAAACATACTAAGAAAATAACATTAGAATGTGAATCCAATCAACTTCTTTGGAAAGCCTTTAGCTTCCAACAAATCTCCTATGAACTTTCAGATTTCTGCAGCCAGAAAAAAACAGCCTTTGACAGACAGAGGATAAGCCACACAAATAAATGTCTGTGCTATCCACACCTACTGACTTTTTTAACTGTCCAAACTTTATTTAGTAGTTCAACCAATTTTGAATGACCCTCCAGATGTTCATATATATACTTTGTCAAGTCCCAACCTCTAAAAAGAATTTTGGCGTCCAGAATGAAGGCATTGCTCCCAAGAGTACCTACAAAAAAAGGTCCTTACCACAAGCTAACCATTAAACCAAACCAGGAGCGTAGTAGCTGTCCTGATGCAAAACGACAATGACTTTCTGAAAACCAGTGATAGTTGGGGGTTTGTACCCAAATATGTTCCTGGACATGTTCACTTCAGTGGTACTAAACACGCTGACTTGTCCAAGGAAGACACAAGACACTGTTTAACAAATAAGCAGGAAATTCTGTGAGAGGAAAGTAACTGAATTATAATCAACAGGGTTTGTAGAGAAATGAAGAAATTTTTTCTTTGGAAGGAGGAAACAGACACAAAAATTCTTGCAGCACATTCAGCCAAGCTTAATGAGGTGAGCATATGTTTTCCATACACTTTCCTCAAAGCACATGGAGATCCTGCCAGCAAAGTTCTGAATTGATTTTTTTTTAACTACTATTTTACTATAAACTTATCACAGAAATAAGGTCAGGCCTTACTCACTGATGTAAATCCAGAAAAAGCATCATCAAAACCTGGAGATACTGTTTGTGTATCTTTAAACAAGTAAAACTTACTTGTTTACCTAACTAAGGAATTGTCGTGGGTTTTGTTCATTTCCTGGCCAATGCACCATATTTGTCATGGTTTCATTTTGAAACCATGCAGAAACACCAATTTTTGAATCAGGTTTAGTTTGCCAATTCAAAATTTCCCAAATCAAGAGCAAAGCAGGCTTGAACTCAACAGGAATAGAACTTTATTAACTAACATTAAAAGTAAAAAAAAAAGAAATCAGAATGAAACCTTCAAAACAATTCTCCTCCCCCCACCAACCATTCGCTTTTTACTCCAATGTAAAAAGACAAAACCTGGGATTCTCAGTCAGTTATCACTCTTAAAATAATCAGTTTTCAATTCATCAAGGAGAAAGGAGTCTCTCTTGGGTACCACAGAGATTTTTCACAAGATATCAGTTCTCTTGCTTCCACGCTTCACACTTGGCCTGCCTGGGGGGAAATGTTGCCATTGTGAAGTCCCTCCTATGAAACAGCCTGCCACAGCAGCTCCTGGGCTATATCAGTTTATTAGGGTACAGTTTAAGGATGCTTCTTTTAGTATAAAACAAGGGGTTCTCTTCATCTCAAGGAACAGAGGTCATCTTCTCTCAATGGTCAGAGGGCATCATCTCTCACTTCTTTAGTCTTCCTCTGTTCACTTTTCTCCAGCAACTCACAGCTATGTCTAGAACCTTGCATCCCCCTAAAAATCACTCCATAGGTTACAGGGTATTTAAGTCCATTCTCTATGGCCTCACAAGAGAAGTCCAGCCTAACCAGGCAACTCCTTAATCTTCCTTTCCATCTGAGATTCCCTTTTCACTTCCCCTGACATGAAGTCTCATGCTGTGTCTTTCTACATTTCATCTGGTCTCCTCTTTTCCTCTGGGTAAGATTTATACTTTGGAAGTTTCATCTGGTCAAGGGAAAAAATTCACACAGGCACAGCCAGGACGAGGCAGTCATGTGATGCATTGCAATTGTTGGAGCTGGGCCAGAATTCCCAAGTCCCGCTGCTGCCCCCCAGTTCCAGCTGTGCTGAGAGAGGGGGCCAGGATCCTTTCCTTTCCAGCCCGATCAGCCCTCAGATGTCTCACACCCTCCCTTTTTCCCTGCTCGGCAGATGCTGGGCTTGGCTCTGCTCCCGGTTGCTGCGTGGGCCATCCTGGATTAGCAGATTTCAGCATCCAAGGCTGGGCTGTGCCTTCCTCCCCCCCCTCACTGCCTCTCCTTCACCTGCCAGGGGTGTCAGGGGAGGGAAGGGGGAACCTCAGCCCAGCCCAGCCCGGTCATGAAAAGAGGCCGGGCTGAGGCTCTGCCACTCACCCCCTCTGGAAACCAGAAGAGCTATTTTCAGATTCTCCCCCTAAAATGTGTATTCCCTAGAGCCATATCCACCCTTTTCATTGGTTTAATATTACACAATTGTCCAATCAGAGTTAAACCATGACAGGAATTTTAGCCCATACAAAGAAGGGGCAATTAAAAGCTCAAAAGGAAAAATTATATCACACATATCACATATGTAAAATAAATCATGTAGGAGCTATTAATTTACAGAGTCAAGCTAGAATTAAGATTTAAATGGTCATTGAAATATATATACAAGATTTTCTTCCTGTCCTTTGCTTACTATAAAAGATTTGAGAACAGTATGGCATTTGGGATTGCAGTTTTGTTCTTACAACTATTAAAATGTGTAAGCAAAATTACTTGTGTAGCTATTAAGGACATTCTTCAGGGAAGTTATTTTAATTTCCACATTGTCTGGCAACACATTTGCAATTATTTTGTCCTATTTAGAACTCATGTTTCATGAAATATAATTACAATGAAAAAGTTGTTTCGTATTTAAATTTGACCATTTGTAAGTTTTGTTTGAAAGCTGAATATTGACGTTAAAATAATAGAAAATAGAATTATTTCAATGTGTTGAGTATTGTATTATGATAACAACTGATTTTTGTTTCTGTAACTGTTTTTATTCCAGAATTGCATGCTAATTATAGCTTCTGTTGGAAAAAGTCTTTGTGTCCAGGAAGCCTGTTTAGCACACATTTAGTGAGATTTATGCATAAGCTTAAATTTAAGTTCATTTTTTGTGATTTCCTGAACAGTGGTGTGGCTTTAGCACATAAGTAAGAGAAGTTTTTGCTTTACAATTAACTAAACTTCAGTGTCCCTCAGGTCTTCTTGACTCATATCACTTTAATGAATTTTTCTCTACTGTAATTCAGATAAATTAAACACAGAAAGATCAAGACACACATTTTTGCATAATTTGGGACAGATTTCAGACCTGGGATTTTTTCAGACCTAGGATTTCTCTAAAAAAATTACTTAACTATGCAAAAGTGGGAACCCAATTCTGAAGTTACTCAGATTTCCTGGTTCTTTCAGATTTGCCTCTAAAATTGCAGAAAATTATCTTGCTGTAGGAACATTAGATTTCTGGTCAAAATGCCAATAAGAGTCATTACAGCTTCACAAAGTTAACAAACACATAACAAGAATGCAAAACATTTGACAAACATAAAGAGACATAAAAGTATGTTCTATTCTATCATTGTTACGTGTACTTCAGGTGCTTCCCTTCGGATTATGTTCTGTGTCCTGTGCAGAGTGATTTAAGCAAGTAATATGTCTTAATCAGACAATTCCATTTCTGTACCAGGAACCCAGTAGACACAAACCTGATCTCCTCTAGAGGTGGACAAACATGTTAATCAAAGAATCATAGAATAGTTTGTATCAAAAGTACTTTAAAAGGCTATCTAATTCCAGCCTCCCAACAATAAGCAGGAATATCTAGACCAGGTTGTTTAGCGCCCCCAGCAATGAATCTGAGTCAACCTCCTAAAACTCATCAAATGACACTTCTTTTCCTTTTTCAAGACATAATTTGAAGACTGTTGCAGTAGATTTTAAGAAGTGTTGGATAGTGAGCAAAGGGAATGAAAAATCCACTCTTCCGCACTTGCTCTGGTTGGTGGTTGCCCAGACTTCTAATTTATCAAGGTCTCTCTGCAGGGCCTCTCTGCCCTTGAGGAAGCTGACAGCTCCTCGCAATTTTGTGTCATCATGAAATTTACCTTCGAGTCCATCCAGGTTGATAGAAGTTGTTGAAGAGCACAGGATGGAGGATAGAGTCCTGTAACCCCACTAGTAACCGGACACCAACCTGATCTCAGCCCATTCCCTCTATGCATATAGAAGGTTTCTCAAAGGGAAATCAACTCTGTTGGAAAAATCCTGCTGATGATAAGCAGGAAAAAAGTTATGTAACAGTAATCGACTCATTGTCATGAATGAGGGCACAGACTCTTGCTTCTTCCAAAGAGAATCAACTTTATTGCCATCAATCAAGGCCTTATATACTGTACAACTAGGTAAGACTTTTATACTGGGCTGAAAATACTCTAGCTAAAATTATACTTAAGATTCTTGTGAACTAAAACAAACACACACTGGCAGCCTGCGACCTCCTGTGTTGCTGTCCATGTGTCCTCTTGACCAATCAGCACTCTGATCATGCAGTGTCCACATGCTCGTTAAATAATTTGGTTTTGGTCTTCATGTCCGCTGTACATTTTCCCAAAGTGCTTTGAACAAAAGTGTACAAAGGCCCTTTATTCTGTAAGACTTTTCTTGTCTTCTACAATCCATGGCACTTAAGCAATTTGAATCAATTATATTTGTACATCCACTTTTCAAAAAACTCTGGAAAAGTGGTGATAATTCCTATTTTCTTGAGGATTAACAAACACCATGAGGTAGGAACCTGGCAGAAGAGAGGATAGGGATTTCTGACAAACTGACAGTTCCTTACTGACCTAATTGGTCTGAATACGGACTCGTTACCAAATGCTAAGCATCAATACACACTGAGGTATTTCTACTTCTTATTCTAGTTTGCACAAAGGAGAGAGGCAGTTGGTAACCCACAAAACTTTACACTAACTCATCAAAACTTTACACTTTCCACGTCCCAATAAACAGTGGCACCAGCATTCACTGGTTACAGATTACATGCCTCTTTCATTAGTTAATACTGAAACCCCTATTTGTTTATTGTATCTCTTGCTTCTCATGTTAATTAGTCCTCATGTGCAATTCGTTCGTCCATTTGAGTCAGGGCCCCATTTTTAGTAGGTGATCAAACAGTTGGTCACCACAATCTCCCACTGCCATAATTATCTTTTCCCCAGTTACTGCTCAGCTCAGCTCACTTCATAGCTGGTGGCTCTCATCCAGACAGACCATTCATCTTCGGATTCACTTCCCTATTTCATAAAACAAAGAATTAGCCAAGCAACTGCTTAATATGCTCTGTCTAGCTATAACTACTGATTTAAAAAAAAAAATTGCAGATTTTGATTCAAGTCTTGAGGGCTCAAACCTTGAGGGGCTTGATATCACAACCACTGGAATTACCACAGAGCACTCATTCAGTGCAACACCTAATAACCCTAATGCATAAAATTGTTGAAAAGCACTAGAGGTTTTGTCATTTCAAACCACAATTCCTGGCTGTCCCAGGAGCACAAAGGGCTGGTGGGAAGTAACGAGCAAGCAGCACAGCACAATGTTTATTAAGCCAACATCTGGGTTCTGTCCTGACTTCAATTTCTAATTTCAGAACTTGGCCTCAAGCAATGTGGTTTTGCTTTTCTCATACTGGAGTAAGAATAACATAGATAATCACAATAACACCATTTCTGCTGAAAATCTCATTTCCCAAAGTAGAATGCAAGTCACCTTGCCCAGCCCCCGCTAACACACAATTTGAAACTCCATCTGCTCTAGCTATATACAATAAAACTTTGAAAACATGAATTTTCTGTGAAGCTGGCAGCCACATTTCTCCCCTCAAAAAGGTAATATGATCTTGAACAGACAGTTATTTTTCTAAATATGGTATTCAAAGAGGGTACTTGAGAGGTAGCTTCCATTCAGGATATAGTTCGGGTATATCTGGCAGAGAAAGGTGAACTAGATATTAGCATTAATTCTGGTTTGTCACTGGTATCTCTAAATGTATTTAGACAGTTTTAAAGCTTTCCCATGACCTGAGCACACCAGTCTACAGGTTCTCAGAGATGGCAACCTGTCCTCTAAAAGTTTCCAAAAGGTTTTAGATCTGAAGGGAAAATATCATACAGACCATTCTTGTCTCTTTCAATACTTTTTCAGTACTTTGAAAAAGAGACAAATTGAAGACCAAAATGCCAGTCAGAGGGACCTATACATTGATGAAGTTACTGAACTTGGGATTTGTGGATTTTTTATTATTTTCCAGGTATTTAGTGTCCTTGTTGAGTTACTGAAGAATAGTTCATATGCCTTGACACCCCAAATTTAGATGCTGCCATGGAAATCCTATTGCATTGCAGATACTTTAACCATCAACAATAAGGCAAAAGCTGTTCTGATTTGTGACAACAGCAAAACATTATGTTGCAATAAACTTAACAAAGGTGTAATAAAATTATTATTAATATATTAATTATAATTAAATTACCAGTTTTTAGTATTGAAAACCTGGCATTGTGTTGTAAACTGAGATAGCTGCTGATATGGTGATGGTAAAGAGAGGCAGGAAGGGCCTCTGTATGGGCTCCACAGAGATGTTTATTCCATCTATGCATGCAAATTATCCAGGGTCAAAGGAATCATGGGACCTATCATGGGAAAGGTCCAGGTTCAAGTGTATGGGTGGTAGGGGCTGGGAGAGCATCATGGACCAATAGTCAGGGGGTATGGGGGCAGTACAAAGGCAGGTTTGGGATATGAGAGCCGATGGGGAAGTAGGGACAGGGCTAACAGGGCTGACTGAGGGAACAGAACCAGGGTACATTGGTGTAACAGAACAGGATATCCTGTGAGAGGAACCTCTTGTGTCCCCTCAAGCCAGGGAATGCCTCTCAGGGTCCACTGACCTCCACAGCATTGTATGTTATTTCTTATGCTGTTATCAATAATAACAAATATTTAGCTTTATAAAGATGCACACTGGCAGATGATGCTTTCTTAAATATTTGTTTTGCTTGACATCAAAAGCAGGAAGTCTAAATTGTTTCCCACCAAGAACATCCTGGAAACTCTCTCTGGGAATTGCAGCCCCCTCAGAAATACCACACTCCATCACAGAACATTTATTTATAACACTTGGAAGAACATGAAGCTGTCACAATGTATGAGAACGTTCTTGCAGTCTGCCCATCTTGCTCTTTTGTACATTGTTTTCCATCTTGCTAAGACATTCATTCTACCTTTCACACCATTATTCATAATGAGATTTACTGGTTTTGTTTGAACACTGTGATCAGCATGATTTTGCAGAGTACACATTGATCCTTTTAGATTTGTGTTCGCAGAGGGGACTAATGTGACCTGGCAGATAATGCCCTCAGTAACCAGGAGGCTGTCCCAAATGCTGCAATCAAATAGTAGGTCTGATGACAATGTGAGATGTATAGTTTTTATTAAATTGAATTAAGTCCTGGTTGGCCAGAGCTCTGACAAACCTGGTCTGGTGAAAGGTGTCCCTGCCTATGGCAGGGTGGTGGAAACAAGATCTTGAAGGTCTCTTTCAAACCATTCTATGATTTTATGAAAATAATGTCATTTTACCAAGCCAGTCCCAAAGACAGGAAGGCCCCTGAAGCAGCAGGAAACCCATCTAGTTTGGAGATTCTACCAATGGAATTCTACTGACTGAAAAAATGTGTTCAATTAAATCCATCCGTTAAATGTAAAGAAAGGACAAAAAAATGAAAAAATAGTTCTTTCTTGCTATGAACTGTAAAAAGATGAGGGGAAGCAGCATTGTGGCCATACACAGCACTGTCCTAGGAGCTAATGCCATCCTGCAATCCTAAAAGGTGGTGGAGCCTGTTACAGAGATACCACTTCTGAAGTATGACAGGTGAGATACATGTTCATGAAGGATTGAGGAACACTGGAAGAAATGTTGCTGCAAGTTCAGCTTGGCTGTATCATTCCTCCATCTCCAAAAATGGCAGTGCAGGAGATGTAACACTAAGCTTTGGTTTGGTCTGGTATGTCCATTCTTATGTTGAAGCTTACACAATTCCAGGATTTTTTAGCAGGGATTTAATTTTTCTGAAGTGATTTTTTTTTCTTTTTTTTTAATAGTGAGGCTCATCATACTGCTGCCAGCTAACATTTTTCTGTCTCTCAATGATCCATCAGCTGATATTCTTTCCTGAAAGCATTTCAAAGTATCAGAAAAATATGCTTAAACTTCAGGCATTTAATATTTCAAACCTGGCTTCTGTATTACCTATAGTTTTTGAAAAGCTACTTTCTACTATTATTTCTTCTGTTATTTTTAATAGAGGCTACTACTATACAGCAAGTTCTTGAACTCAGGCTTATTAGATATTTATCTTCTGGGATTCTGCACAGATATTTGAGGAAAGACCTCCCTGGAAGCTGTAAGGCACATTCACTGACCATGGATATTTTGTCTGTTTCAGTACATAACAGATAGCTCTGGGATGGAAACCAGGTGAAGATGGTTCTGAAAACCAGCGTCTCATTCCCCAGGCAGCAGGGTCTCTACATCCCTGCAGAAGGGAAGGCAAGACCTCAAACTGCAGCAGCTAGACCCACACAAGCTTTCTGTCAGAGCCCTCTTTTAGGAAGCCTCACTCTTTGATCCTGGAAAAGGTCATGTATTTAAAGGGATATGAAACAAAATTGTTGTTGCTGCCTAATTTTCAAGGCTTTGAGCAAAAGGCTACTCACGGACCTTGAAGAAAATGTCAAGGTACAGGGGATTTTTTCTGAAAACCTTATTGAACAGATGAAAGTTTGCTGCTCTCAGCCTGGAATGAAAACAAAAATAATGTATGTATTATAACAACCCCAGGGCACAACAAGAAAAAAAAAAAAAAGAAAAGAAATAATTCACAGCAAGGTTAGAGAAACGTAGCAAAAAAAATTACAGTATGTAACTTAGCAGGCATTAGAAAGAAAAATTGATGGATTAGCTAGGACTAGATCAAGATGTGACACTAGGGTGGCCTGACCCTTAGAGCAAAGGTGTACAAACAGCAAATTACTGCCAAAAGCAGCTTGTGATTGACTGCCAGGGACAGTTGATTTGCTGAAGTGGAAGAGGAGGGGTTAGACGAGATTCATGTGTCAGAGAAGACAATGCATGCATATTTCTGGGAGGTACAGTGCTAGCCAAAGAGAGCTGGCAGGCAACTTCAGGGTGCATTCCTCAACATGATTCAGAGATGTTTCAATGGCACAGATGATGTCTGAGGCATGTAGGAGAAGGAAAATAAACCCAAAAGTTTCTTCACACAGATATAAAGACAACAGCCTACACTTGGAGTGTGCCAAGGGTAAAGACTGTGAAATAGTACACACTATATGAGGTGTGCACAGTGTGTGTGGACAAATTCCCATGGGAGCAAGAAAATGTTGAGCATGTGCCACCATTACTGTTTGCTATATTTAGTATCAGCTGAGAGCCTGATATCATATCTGAGAACAGACAACTACCTATGGCACTTTGGGTCAGATGAACTGTAAAAGTACTTGTTCCAGAGACAGCAGATGATACAAGTGAATTGAGAAGAACTACTTCAGAGATGTCTGAGAGAAAGATATTTGGAAAGAAAGCCATTATCGGCAGGTCACAGTAAATGTTTGTGCTGTATCCCAAAGTGAAGAGAGCAAAGAGGATCTCCAAAGACATTTCAAATACCATTCATGCTTGAGTATTATTCATTAGTCTGATGTCATAAATTTATGAGCCCCATAAGTGGATATCACACCCCAGCTTGTTTCTGAACTGCTCACAAGGTAACAATGACAGCACTGCTGAGCACTTACATCACTGCCTTCAAGATGGATATAATATATGGATCCATATCAGGAGGATCCTTAGCTAGTCAAAACAAAGGTTTAAATGTTAGAAGACAGCCAACAGAAGTATAGCTTTCCCTATATCCTTAACTGTTTTAAATAAACAAGCTGTGTTTCTCTATGGTGAAGCTGTCACTGGAATGACGCTACCTAGAGGAATAAAAATTCACTTCCCCTAAAAGCAAGTGCTCCTGTGAGTCAAGTTAGTCTATAATAAATTTAGAATTTACCAAATGCCTGAAGAGTTTGCAGTTTTGTTAGCAAGGAAGAACTCTCCCTGAGATAATGATGTTGGGAACCTAATTGTAATGAAATGTAATTATAAAACTATGTATTATAGGATGCTACATACTCACCAATTAAATATCAACAACATTTCCATTACAATATTATTTCATTTTTGTTGGAGGTTAGGAGTTTTCCTGTTTTTCCTTTCTCCCAGGGAATTTGTCTCCCTAAGAGATGGGACTGTTGCCTAAGAAATGGGACTACAATAGTCAAGAGAGACAAAAGATGTGGTCAGGATTGGGAGGAGGGGGGGAAGGGGTGCAGCTGGCTGCAGTCTATTAGCTGGGGAATGAGTTTGGTGCCTGGAGGGCGGTTTCTTGGGAAGTGCCGGAAATACCAGAGACTTGGCTGGGGATCAGGGGCTGGGCTCTACTTGCTCTGTCTCTCTCTCTGGGATCAGAGGTTGTGGACTTGGTGCTGCTGCCACTGCGGAATTCTGTCCGCAACTGCTTCTCCTACCTTGGGTAGCTTTTGCTCACAGGAGCAACTACTGAACTGGGACCTTTTCAACACTCAACCTCACTGGGAGGGACCCTCTCCATCTGCTTCAGTGCCTCAGGGAGGGACCGTGGGGCCCGACCCCTCCCCTCTCTGGAGGAGGCACCTCCTGGCTGCTTGTGGTACCCTACCTGCTGCTGTCATCAGACAGCAGACATTGGGAGAGGTGAGAACCAGGGGAAAACACAAAAAAACCCCTCCCTTCCTCTCCTCTCAGGGCTGCCCAGCCCCCACTGTTCTCTGCCACTGCTTCAGGTTTTTTTTTTTTGCTACTGTTTAACTCAACATCCTGCATCTGTCCGGATGTCACTGCTCCTGCCGCCACTTTGGGGTTAGTGCTACATTTTGATTCGCGGCCCCCAGGCATGTGCTCACCTCCACTGTGCCAGCCCACTGCTCTGAGGCTACTGCTACAGTCCAGCTCACCCCCCAGAGCAGCACTGAGACCGGCTGCTCCCTGTGAGTTTTGGAAAAGGAGCCACCTCCTCTCTTTCCCTGACACCTCAGCCGCCATTGCCCACCTGAGGGAGAGGCGGCGGAGCTCTCGCCACAGCGCCCCCTGCCGGCGCGGGGGAATCACCGCACCCGCCCTGCCCGGCCGGGAGCCGCCAGCGCCCCTGCCGGCTGTGAGCGGAACTGCACCGCAGGGGAAAGTGCCCGACAGCCGAGAGAAGCTGCGGCTGGCTTTGGGGGGCTCTGCCGTGCTCCTGCTGCTGGGGGGGTTGTCTAGATAGAAATAGAAATAGAAATAGAAATAGAAATAGAAATAGAAATAGA